>OX465277.1:50833394-52033394 GCA_949987645.1 Tachina grossa | reverse complement strand
ACAATAAAAATAAAAAATCTGGTGATAGTATTTTTCTAACGGCAAATGCAATTTTTCGTCAGCGTTCAACTTCGCTTTGCCCAATGCCAACTAGTGATTTGTTAACATTTGAGTTGCTGGTACTTCTCCATTTAAGTCAGTGATATCATCCGCTTCTGGCTCGTGTTCATCACTTAATCAAATTATCACTTTAGATAACAGTAGTCAAAAATTTAAAGTTCAAGTCGGAATGGACAGATATATTACAGTTGTAAAGCGTGGGCGAAGCCCAAATTTTTCAAAAATCTCATCGCTTCCCAAGATATCCAGGGATAACGACGCTGCATCAATTAATCGTAGTAATCGTTTTTCAGTATTGCAGGCTAATAATGACCAATCCGCTGTATCTTCGACAAAAACCTCCAAACCACCACCAATATTTATTGTTTTTTATGTGAATTGTTACAATTTAAGTTTAAAATTTTTAAACGCACTAATAATCCCAAATTAATATTTTACTTATTAAGTAAAATATTTTTTTATTAAAAATACATTGAAATTTATTATTGAGGGGTTTAGCTGGATCCTATGCGCATTTCACTGTTGCTAATGCAGATCATCAGGGAACCTTTACCCAAAGCTTCTTAGAACAACTAGAGTTATTATATTATAAACTTTCATTTAAACAATAAAACCACCAATATATTTGCGAGAAAAAAATTCTAACTCCCTTATTAAAAACAAAAATTAAAAATTTTAAAAACCTCCGACTTTTTTCAGAAAAGATGTTATATCTTCTAAACGGCTAGACTGATTTTCTCCAAAGATAGCTAAGAACCCTCTCGATCAAGTCATCTTTCAAAAAGAAAAAACTAAATGAAAATCGGTCCAGCCGTTTGGCCTGTACGTGGACACGGACAGACACATAGATACACAGACACACACTACAACTTATAACACCCCTTTTTTTAGTCGGGGGTTAAAAAATTTGCCTAGTCAATTGGTGAGAACGCATTTCACGTTATTCCAATAAAACTTGGTAACATTGACGAAATTAAAATTAAAATATATAAAGAAAAAGATTTCTGCAAAATAGTAACAGAATTCGAAAAAAAAATAAAACAAGTTTTTATACGTACCAGCTTAAGGGCCATTTTCATAACTTAACTTTAGTTAAAGTTGGATTTTGTCTGCCCGATAAATATCTTTGCGTTTTTACTAATTAAATTTTTCATTGTTCTTATTATCAATAACAATAATATTTAATGGATACAAAAATAATAAATGCAGGTTTAATAATACAAAGCCATTTATCGGGCAGACAAAATCCTGCCTTTAGCTAAAGGCAAGTTGTGAAAATGGCCCTAAGAGTGCTAAAGGTATGCAAATCGTATTGAAGGGCATTGATTCTTATGTTAATAACGAAGAAGTAAAAGATGCACTCATCATACAAGGATTTGAGGTAAAAAATGTTACTAATATATTCAATAGGGAGAAAATCCCCAGCCTCTATTTCGTGATGAACTGGAGCCGAATGATATAAAGCTAAAAATAAAAATAAATTCAGTAAATTGCGACTCTGACTCGCTCACGAAGGGTTCCGTACGAACACTAGATATGTAATTTAATACAAACTTCATCCTATATAATATATAGTTTTAGCATTTTTTTCGTTTTTGGGGTCTTTTAGGTTTTTTGTTTTGGCGTTTTTTGCGGTTTTTCGGTTTTGGCGATTTTTTTAAGTTTTGGCTCTTTTTTTAGTTTTGACACTTTATTTTCTTGTTTTGGCGATTTTTTCGGTTGTTGGCGTTTTTTAGTTTTGGCGACTTTTTTATTTTTGGCGATTTTTTTCATTTTTGCGATTCTTTTTTTATTTAAAAATTTTTTTTAGTTTTGGCGACATTTTCGCATTTTGGCGATTTTTTCGATTTTTGGCTTTTTTTTCATTTTGGCGATTTTTTTCATATTGGCGATTTTTTCGAATTTGGCGATTTATTTTAGTGTTAGAAATTTTTTTTAATTAAGGCAATTTTTTTCGTTTTGGCGATTTTTTTTTAATTTTTGGCGATTTTTTTTGGTTTGGCGATTTTATAATTTTTTTTTTAGTTTTACCGTTTTTGAAAATTTCAAGTGTTTGCCTCTTACAGTTTCCAAGATATAGCAAATTGTCAAAATTACATAGTCAAAATTACATTAACTGAATGACCACCCTTTAATTTAAATTTGTTTGTATAAAAATACCATAATTTTACAAATTTCAAGTTCCAATATACATATGTTCATACAATTGCATGTATATATATTACATGGCATTTTAACATTTTTCGTTGCTAGTTTTGGAAGACCCTTTAATTTTTAATTCTCATGTATTTCTTGTTGTAGCGGCCAAGGTTCTACATACTGTGTCAAAATTTCAGTCCGTAGCTCTTACGGTTCCAGAGAAAATACCGTGTGACGGACAGACGGACAGACGGACAGACGGACAGCGTAGCAAAACAATAGGGTTCCTTTTCAACTTTAGTGTACGGAACCCTAAAAACGACACCACGCCGATCGATTGGAGTGCAGAAACACGCGAATCTTTTCAATCATGCAAGAACGCCTTAGCTAACGCTACTCTGCTCAATCATTTTGTAATGAATGATCCACTTACTTTAACTGTAGACGTGTCAAACAAAGCAGTAGGTGGAGTAGTCCATCAAATTATCGAAGGTAAAAGTCAACCCCTGGGTTTTTACTCACAAAAACTCACTCCGGCTCTACAAGCCTACATCACATACGACCGCGAACTGCTAGCTATCTTTAAAGCTGTCGAGCATATCCAGTATATGTTAGAGGGAAGACATTTTATAATTTTTACCGACCACAAACCCCTCACATACGCTTTTAGTCAGAAGCGCGACAAATCATCTCCAAGGATAATTCGGCAGCTGGATTTCATCAGTCAGTTCTGTACTGACGTACGTTACATAGAAGGAAAGAACAACAACACAGCAGATTTTCTTTCTAGGATTTGTTACATCGAAAACAGTTTAAATTTTGAAACACTGGCAACTGAGCAAACTCAAGATACAGAACTGGATAGTTTTTTACAATTTGGTAATAAAAATTCACTTTTACTAAAAAGTTCCCTATTCAAAATTCTAATCAATCAATCTATTGTGACACGAGCAGAAATTCAGTAAGACCTTTCGTTCCAGTATCTCTAAGACAGCAAGTAATTAAAAAGATGCACAGCTTATCACATTCCGGAAAAAAGGGGACTGAAATTAGTGTCGGATCGTTTCGTGTGGCCATCAATGTCCAAAGATGTTGCAAAATTTATTAAATCCTGCCTGAGTTGCCAAAAAATTAAGTAAATAAGCATAATAAGGCTCTTTTAGGCAATTTTGGTAAGACTGCTCAGCGTTTTGACCACATCCACATCGACATCATTGGCCCGTTGCCTCCAGCCAAAGGCTATCGTTATTGCCTAACTTGCGTCGACTGTTTTTCTAGATGGGCAGTGGACATACAATTGACAGACATAACCGCCGAAACAATCGATTTCGCTTTGATCAATGGCTGGATCTCGTCATTTGGCGTACCTCAACGAATCGCAAGTGATTCAGGTCGACAATTCGAATCGTAAATTTTTAAAGAATTGATGCAAATACTCGGCATTCACTATCTTACAACAACAGCGTATCATCCACAAGCGAATGGATTGGTCGAGAGGTGGCACCGTACGTTAAAGACCGCCATAAAATGCCATTCGACAGAAGACTTGTACTCCATCTTACCCATCGTTTTACTCGGTCTTCGGGCGACAATAAAAGACGATATTGAAGCTAGCCCAGCTGAAATGGTTTCTGGCTCTCCACTGCGCATTCCGGGAGATTTTTTTTTCAAAATTCAGAAGCAAATAATGACAGAACCGAATTTGTCAAGTTATTACGCTGCCAAATGCAGTCACTAAAATGTACATGTGCCTCCCGTCACCATATAGAAAAATCTTTTCTTCAGCCAGATCCAACAAATACACAAAATAACGTTGACGCTACGAAGCCACAATCGGAAAGCCAAGAAAATGTTAAGAAGACAACACGGTCTGGAAGGCATGTGCGTTTTTCAATACGTTACCTGTAGCGCTTCCATTAGAGGCGAAGCCCTGTGGCATCTCACCAACTTTACATAAAAATGCATCAATGCCTTAAATACAAATTTTTACAACATGTATATACATAAGTTCCTTTTTTATTTAACTTTGGCAAAAAAGATACTTCCGCTCTTTTTTTTTAAATCGTCGACACGCGAACACGCCTTCATTATTTTTCCTTTATATTAAGTAAATTAATATTAAATTTTAATAATACCAACAACGTAATTAGTTTTCATTAAAACAACTATCCCCAAAAAGTTAAGTAAAACCACATTGCGATAAATAGTTGTCAAAACCTCCAATCAATTAAACTAAAAATAAACCCGTTAATATGGCAACCATGTTTAAAACTAAAAACAGAAAGCATAAGAAAGCACGAAGCAGATCTTGCTAATTCAAATGGTTGCTCTACCGCCTGTGTAGTTCAGCTGAAGACTGCGGAACACTGTATTAATACACTGAAAATAATAACAACATAAATGTTGTTCCTTTTTATATATGGAGCATGGACGGCATTAAGAATTCTAAAATTGTACCAAAAACTGCAACCAGTTTCTTTAACCCCACAAGGTGATCCAATTTTATACTCATCATTACAATAAATGATTTTAACGGATTTTAAAATTTAAACAAACATTACTAACTCAACGCGATGTTCAAATTTGATAGTTAGAGTTATTTTTCATGACGCCAAAATCTGTAACACTTGGAATTTTTTGTATGTCAGCAGGCCAATAAATGAGCTCCTCACTCGAAATGACGTCCAATCGTGTTGAACAACGCTCGACCTCTGGGTGTAATAACCAGCGAACCCCAGAACGTATGGTTTGCATTGCAGTCGCCAGCTGCTACAAAACAAGGTCCAAGAGATTTGTAAAAATCCTCATATTGATGATATCACAAAATTTTTACAGAAACTTTCAATGCCAATATTTGTTCCTTGTAGGTGTTCTTCACAAAGAAGAGTCTTGACTTTTTTAGAATTGCTGATCCACCGCATGCTCTACCTCTTGGGTCCTTTGAATCATATAAGGTGTAGCCATAAATTTTAAAACGACTTCTCGAAGTCAAATGAGTCTTAGATACTAACATTATATCAATATTTTTTTCCGTGAGGAAGTGCTCAAATTCATTTTTACGTTGGCGAATGCCGTTTGCGTTCCAAAAACATATTGTTAACGTGTTCACGGCTTCTTAATTAATGTTTGAAGCAGAGTATTCTGCATTCGAAGCATTTCTTGCATCATGCTAGTCATGTTTGTTGTAAAATTGTTTATAGTTTGCACCAGATTATCAATAGTAGCTTCAAGGCGATTAAAATTAAAGCTTGTGTCAGTATTTTTTGAATTGGCGGGGAAACATTTTGTGTGGGAATTGAATTTGTCTTAGCAGCATCTGCATAGGATACACGGGAAGTAACTGGTTGGCTCATTTGCGCAAAAGTGGCAGAGTAAGCGTTTGTTGATTGAGCTGGAGCTGCACCATAGTCTGCTTTACGAAATAGTACACAGGACAACCGCGGTAGTTAGCGGTGTGATTACCTCCACAATTACTGCATTTTTCATCAGTTTTATCTTTTGGCTTATTGCAACTAATTCGCCGCACACAACACAAACAGTAGGTAAATTGCAGTAAGTTTTCGTATGGCCATATTCTTGACAATTATGGTATTGTACGGGCCCATAACGCTTGTGTGGTTCTTCAACTGTTATTTTTCGGTATAAACGGTATTTTAAGCTATAAATTGGGTGCGTCTCATTTTTTTCAATTTTATATCATTAGGCTCAAGTTCAACATGAAATAGGGGTTGGGGAATCTTCTCTCTATTAATTATATTTGACAAATTTTTTACCTTAAACCCCTGGAGGACGAGTGCATCTTTTATTTCCCCGGGAACAAAATAAGAATCTATGCCCTTCAGTACGATCTGCATGCCTTTAGCACTCTTAAGCTGGTATGTGTAGAAGCTTGTTTTATTTTTTTTTCAAATTCAGCAACCATTTTGCGGAAAGCTTTGCGTCATAAATTTGGATTTTAGTTTCATCGATGTTGCCACGTTTTATTGGAACAATGTGAAATTTATTCTCACCAATGACCGAAATTAATTTTTTAATAAGGGCATTTGAATTTTTCTCTCTTAAGTAGATTGGTGGCGGCTTGGATGTTTTATTCGAGGATACATCGGGTTTGTCGTTCTCATCTTGCAAAAGCGGTTTTGGCGATTAGTTGAGGCTGCGCTGTTATCCCTAGACATTTTTAGAGCAGATGAAATTTTTGAAGAATTCGGGCTTCGCCCACGCTTTACCACGGTTATATATGTGTGCATTCATACTTGTACCTTGAGTTTCGAGCCGCTGTTATCTGTAGTGATAACTTTGTTAAGTGATGAACACGAGCCTGAAGGGGATGATATTACTGGCTTATATGAAGAAGTACTAGGCAACTGTAATGTTAATGAATTACTACTATTTGACATTGGACAAAGCGAAATTGATTGCTGACGAAAATTTGGCTCTGCCATTAAAAAAAGACTTTCATCAGGTTTATTATTTATATTGTTTAAATTGAGAGTTTCAGAACTCATAGTAAAATAAGCATTTCTGCCGTTAGAACTCACTTCAAATTTTTTTGCATTTGAGGCACTCATACAGGGAATTTGAAGGGTACTTCGGTTGTGTTTTTTTTTTGCTTGCGGTCCTTTTTGTTTTTGTTATTTATGATTGTTTGTTTTTGAGGTACTCATATGGAGTATTCCTCAATTTCACTTTTTTATGTTTTTTTTTTGTTTGCGGTGTTTTTTTTTGTTTCTGTTATTTCTCCTATGTAAAAAATATTAGCAAAGCATAAAGCCTATTTATTAAAGACAGTATGTACCTATTACGAATAATATGTACTACGAATATTTTTTTGTATAATTTTTTGTTTGTTTGGTAAGAATGTAAGCAAAATTCCGCTAATCGACTGTTCGCTATGAAGGTACCACGAGAACATAAAAAAATGAAATTCTTTGTATAAGTATCAATCAAATCGTTTCCTTAAGTAAATACTTCGATGTTAAACACACTTGACGTGATTTTTCGGGGATTAGTGAACAAATGTTGGAAAGTGTAGTGAAAATTCTAAGCTCATAGAAGCTGTAAAAACTCTGAGTTGACAATACTTAAATTTATTATAAGTGGACACTGTTATTAAAACCCAGACGGAAATATCTTAGGAGAAATAAAAGAATAAATAGAATAAATAGAATAAATAGAAGCCACGTGAAAATTCTCGTCTGCCTATTTATATTGAAAATAAAAACAAAGCGCTCAAAATTTGTTTTTGTTGTCATTATAAATATATAGCCGAGAATTTTTACATGGCTTCTATAAACTGGCAGTTAGACAGACTGTGGCTCAGGGTATTTAAAATTCAGTGCAGCTGAGTATAGTACTGTATGTTGGTTGTATAGTACTTAACGGTAAGAATCCTGATGGAAATTTTTCAAGAATAATGAGAAGCAAACAAAGAAATTTTTTAATAAAATGATTCCAAATCATATATATATATATTACAAATAGTGGTAGAAGCGCGTCAATTAATCTTTACATGATCTCTTACTGTGTGATACCTATATTCTATTTGCTTGAATTTATTTAAAAATTCTTAAAAATTTATCTTAGAAGTGCTTTTGTATTAACTTTCATTTGAAAAGTGTTGAAAATTTAACTTTTTCTACTAAAATATTTAATTTTTAATGTAATCAACAGTACACTCAAATTTCTATGTTATAATTGTTTTGAACATTTTACATAGTTTTAGTTTATTCTGTAAATTCAAATAATAAAGATTAACTCCGTTTTTATAAATTACGTACATTAATTCCAATAAAAAGCATGCTAACATTAATAAAACAATCGAAATTTCGCCAACTTATATGTAATAAATGTACCTAATTTAGAAAATAAGCTTTTCCCGGGTATCCCGGGTATCCGTTTCCCGGATGTCCAAAAGTCCGGGAAATCCCAAACCCTAGTACATACACATAAACATACATATGTATGTGCATAATAGCAAATCAAATTTCACATGCAGACGCTAATTCAAAACGTGTAAAAATTATGCTTAATTTTAGCTCCACCTCTCGCTTCGAAATGCGGTCAATATTGGTATAACTTTAAAACGAGAGCATTAAGTGTGTGTGTTTTATACAATCCAACAGTAGGTCAAATGATCACTTTTTCTGTGCAAAAGTAGTAAAAACAAAAGTGACATTTTAATTTTTTTTTCGTTGTTTTTAATTGTCAACACTTTAAAATAAAGAAACGTTATTTTAATTTTCGGAAAATATTAAGCAATGTCGCATATTTTTGCAACTAAGTCAATAGATTTAAGTTTTTCTGAAAATAAACTTGTGAGTTCAGTAGAAATCGGTCAACTTTAAATGCGATTTTCTCGAATTGCGTTGGCATTAACTCATTACTGTGAAATGGAAAATAAAGCGACAAGTAATTATTCATGTTTTTTATAAAAAGTGTTTCATATATATAACGCTATTCTTTAAAATAACTCACTATAATGATCTATAGCTTAATCGGTATAATTTATCATAAGCATTGATCTTATGTAGGCCTTCAAAAATTTTGACTTCATTTGATCCCTTTCAAATTCAAAGTATAAATTAAGTAATAATCAATGAGTTATTTGCAATTTATTTCAAAGTGCGATTTTTGCGTTTTGTGAGTAATGCCTCTTTTTAGTAGGTAACATTTGTATGAAAACAACTGAACTCTTGATGAAATTAATGAAAAAGAAGAGGATTTTTTTAATTTAAATCTACCAAATAAACTAGATTTAAGCAATTAGCTAATGTTTTGTTAAAATTAAAATATTTTAATGCATATATCGACTGTTGTTATTAAAGGGTTAATTTCTGGTCTTTAATGGGTTAAATTTAAGTTTGAAGACATTATCTCCGAATTTGCATTGAACACCATGATTTGGCAGGCGGATTTAGTTTCGCACAGAAAAGTGGTGATTTGACCTATAGTGAATCGGTAAGCTTGCCACGATGTGTTTTTACATCTGACATGTCATCATTCAAAGCATATCTAGTTTTGCATGGCTGTCAAATTTATCTTATCAAAATTATCTATTATCAAAATTAAGTCTCACTCGTCGTATATATTTCGCACAGCCTTTGCAAAAATCTAGACAGTTTTAGGTTTAGTTGTTTTTGCGCTGTAAGAATCCATCTATTTTTAAGATTTTTTGTTTAAATTCAAAGTCACCAAGTTAACAACAATGTAATAATATGGTTCGATATCGAATGCCATAATCTCAAACTGGAAAAACGTGATCAAATCAGCTCGTTATCGAAAGCGACTATTAGACATTGTACTTATTATACATTGCGTAGGACCTCCGTAAGGACTTCCCAGCCTATAAAAAGGCATTATTAATTTTAAAAAAAAATTAATAAGCCTATAAAATAAGAAAATATTTAAAGTATTTCTTATTAAAAAAAAACTAATAATAATATGTAAAAAAGTATATTTTGGTGGTTTTTCAAAATTTTGACCTTTGTCCTCATTATGGCACGGGTTGGCTTCATCCAATCAGCCTGAAAATTTCTTGGTGTGTAAGTATATTACAAGGTCAACCACATTTAATTTTATTTTGCATTTTAGATGACGACATATATATTATTATATTGATATTATTATTTATTTTCTGCTTTCCTTTTTTCTCTAGATTTTAATAAATTCGTCCAGAGCTGAGAAATTACGTGACATTATTTTGTTAAAACTTATTGTTGTAAGCGGATTTTATCCCAAAATAGCTATAGCAGACGAATTCAATTATTGCAAGAGCGGATCACAGCAATTTTTTCATACGTTCTTAAAACCTTTTAAACCGTTCATCCAAATTCCTATTTTTTCAAATCATTTGATATTTTAAAATTAAATGATATTGATATCTTAGATAAACCTTTGTATTACAATACAAATGTTAGATTCAATATCATCTGGTGTTCTTAGCTTAATATTTTCCGTGCAATGACTACTAAGATATTTTTTGAATCCCAGTCAATTAACACGATTGATCATGTTCATATATAGGTTCTCGTTGAACCTTCATAGTGAAGAGACATTAAAGCGGATTTTTTTTACATACGTACATACGAAACAAATATAAAAAACAACAAAATCAAAAATCATACAAAAAATATTCGTAATACATATTCACCTTGATAAATAAGCTTATTGGCTTTACTAATATTTTTTACATAGCAAGAAATATCAAAAACAAAAAAACAACCCGTAAACACAAACAAAGTTCCCTTGAGGAATAATACTCTGTATGAGTACCTCAAAGGAAAAAAATTTTGAAGTGAGTTCTAACGGCAGAAATGCTTATTTTACTGTGAGTTCTGAAACTCTTAATGAAAAAAATATAAATAATAAATCTGATGAAAATCTTTTTTTAACGGCAAAGCCAATTTTTCGTCAGCGATCAACTTCGCTTTGTCCAATGCCAACTAGTGAATCGTTAACATTACCATTGCCTAGTACTTCTTCATTTAAGTCTGCGATATCATCCGCATCGGGCTCGCCTTCATCACTAAACCAAGTTATCACTACAGATAACAGTAGCTCAAAACCCAAGGTACAAGTGGGAATGGACAGATATATAACAGTGGTAAAGCGTGGGCGAAGCCCAAATTCTTCAAAAATTTCATCTGCCTCAAAGATGTCTAGGGATAACAGCGCATCATCTACCAATCGTCAAAATCGTTTTTCATTATTGCAAGGCACCGACGACAAGCCCTCTACACAAGTCTTTTAAGCCACCACCTATTTATCTGAGAGAAAAAAATTCTAACGCGCTTATAAAAAAACTACTGTCGACCATTGGTGAAAATACTTTTCACATCATTCCAATTAAACGAGGTAATATTGATGAAACTAAAATCCAAATATATAATGAAAAAGATTTCCGAAAAATTGTTAGTGAATTCGAAAAAAATAAACCAAATTTTTACACATACCAACTTAAGAGTGCTAAAGGCCTACAGATAGTATTAAAGGGCATAGATTCATATGTTGAACCCGAAGAAGTAAAATGTGCACTTGTCGACCAAGGATTCAAGGTAAAAAATGTTACCAACATAATTAATAGAGAAAAGGTCCCCCAACCCCTATTTCGGGTTGAACTGGAGCCGAACGACATACAATTGAAAAAAAATGAAGCCCATCCAGTTTATAACGTAAAGTATCTCTTACATCGAAAAATCACAGTTGAAGAGCCACGTAAGCGTTCAGGTCCCGTACAGTGCCATAATTGCCAAGAATATGGCCATACGAAAACTTACTGCAAGTTACCTACAGTGTGTGTTATCTGCGGTGAATTGCATGGTACTGCTAGCTGCACTAAGCCAAAAGATCAAGCAGAAAAAAAATGTAGTAATTGTGGAGGTAATCACACAGCTAACTATAGAGGGTGCCCTGTATTTTCTTTCGTTAAACAGGCTATGGGTCAAAAACCCAAGCTAACTCCAGCTCTACAAGTAAACGCGAACTCCGACACTTTTGCTCAAATCAGCCAACCAGTTACTTCACGTGTATCGTATGCTGATGCTGCTAAGACTAGTTCAATTCCCACGCAAAATGTTCCACCGCCAAATAATTCAACGAATTCAAACTCAAGCTTTAACTTTAGTCGCCTTGAAGCTACTATTGAGAATCTGGTGCTAACTATAAACAACTTTACTATAAATATGACAAGTATGATGCAAGAAATGCTGCGAATGCAGAATACACTGCTTCAAGCATTAGTTAATAAACCATGAACACGTTAAAAATATGTTTCTGGAACGCAAACGGCATTCGCCAACATAAAAATGAACTTGAGCACTTCCTCATGGAAAAAAATATTGATATAATGTTGGTTTCTGAGACTTATTTGACCTCAAGAAGCTTATTTAAAATAAATGTTTACACTTTATATGATACAAAGGACCCGAGAGAGAGAGCATGTGGTGGATCAGCAATTCTGATTAAGTCAAGACTCAAGTACTATGTCCTTGACAACGTTAGTGAAGAATATTTGCAAGCAACGAATATTTTCGTAAAAAATTTTTGTGCGAATTTCGTGATATCATCAATTTACTCACCTCCCAGATTTTCAGTTACCGAAGATCAGTATGAGAAGTTCTACAAATCGCTTGGATCTTGTTTCGTGGCAGCTGGTGACTACAATGCAAAACATGCGTACTGGGGATCGCGTCTTGTTACACCTAGAGGTCGAGCCTTGTTCAATACAATTTCAAAAATGGGCTTAGATGTCATTTCGAGTGGGGAGCCTACTTACTGGCCTACTGACGTAAGAAAAATTCCAGATGTTATAGATTTTGCCGTCACGAAAAATATTCATAGGGACTTAATTCATGTAGAGGCCTCTCTAGATCTGTCCTCCGATCACTCTGCAACAATAGTTACAATTTTCAACCCACTAAGGAGTGATTTAACTAACTCATATGTGAAGATGATTAATGGAATCAACTGGCTGGTATTCAAAAAATATCTTAGTAGTCACTGCGTAGAAAACATTCAGCTTAGATCATGCGATGGTATTGAATTTAACATTGCCAATCTTAACGAAAATATTAAACAGGCTGCTGAACACGCCACTACCTCCTATCCGCAGACCGGCTTTAACAGAATTTATTCTACGGAAATTGAACGTCTTGTATGTGAAAAAAGGAGAGCTAGAAGAGAATGGCAACAACACAGATCACCCCTAAATAAAATCAGACTTAAAGAATGTACTAAACGACTCAAAGAGCTGCTATCGTCGGAAAAAACTGCACTACTGGAAAAGTATTTGGAAGGTCTTAATGTAACGTCCGCATCTAATTACTCTTTATAGCGCGCTACTAGAAATCTTAAACGACCCGTTAATCTTAAATCACCATTTCGTACTGCGACCGGAGGCTGGGCAAGAAGTGGTAGTGAGAAAGGTAACTTATTTTCTGAGCATTTAAAATCTGTATTCACTCCCAATTCATGTACGGGTGCTGCTGATTTACCGAGTGTAGTTTCTCTTCCCCCTCGTCCCTTAAGGTTTAAGATGCGTGAAGTACAAAAAGTAATTGCTGAACTCAACCCGAAGAAAGCTCCAGGTATTGATGGCATTAGTAACAAAATGCTCATGAACTTGCCTCATATTGCAATAAGAATCCTGCTATTTACTTTTAATGCTATTTTAAGAATGCAGTATTTTCCACATACCTGGAAACTGGCCAAGATCAAAATGATTCCAAAGGCGGGCAAAGATCTTACCAAGACTGAGTCATATAGGCCTATAAGCTTACTATCTACAATCTCAAAGCTTTTCGAAAAGCTGCTCATGACTAAATTGTCCAAAATTTTAACTGATAGTGGGTGCATCCCAGACCATCAATTTGGCTTTAGAAGTCAGCACAGCACGATTGAACAAACGCATAGACTGGTCCAAGTTGTAAGAAGAACATTTGAAGAAAAGAAGTATTGTTCTGCTCTCTTTATTGATGTTTCTCAGGCGTTTGATAAAGTATGGCACGAAGGCCTATTTTTAAAATTGAAGACATATCTGCCAATAAACATTCAAAAGCTTTTGGAAAGTTATATTATTGATAGGAAGTTCACTGTTGTGGAAGGAGAGTTCACGAGTGTGCCCGAAACTATATCTTCTGGTGTGCCCCAGGGTAGTATTTTGGGTCCTGTCTTGTATTTAATATATACTTGTGATATGCCTGTGAGCAATAATATCCATATTTCTACTTTTGCCGATGATACAGCCTGTATGAGTGTGCACGAAAACCCTTATGAGGCATCCCGCAATCTCCAGGAACATATTATCCAGCTGGAAATATGGTTGAACTTATAGAGAATTAAAGTCAATGAACAAAAGTGTGTCCATATAACGTTCACCATAAGAAGAGATACTTGCTCCCCCATTCGAATCAACTATCAAAATATTCCTCAACATTCCCAAGTGAAATACCTTGGTATACACCTTGATCGAAGACTTACATGGAAACATCATATTGACTCTAAGTTAACTCAGATGAAACTTAAGTTAACTCAAATATATTGGTTGATTGGCAGAAACTCAACACTCAGCTTAGACTGCAAACTTTTACTGTACAAGTCGCTTTTGAAGCCAATATGGTGCTACGGAATTCAGTTATGGGGCACTGCTTCAGCTTCCAATGTCGAGAGAATCCAACGAAGGCAAAACAAAATTTTACGGTTAATAACATCGGCTCCATGGTACATCCAAAATTCTATTATACATCGTGATTTAAATATGCCACTAGTGACTGAAGAAATTGCAAAATACGCAGGCAAATATTTAACAAAACTCGAATCACATCCTAATCCGCTTGCTCGTAATATTTTGAACTTTACTGGACACATCCGCTTAAAAAAGAGGGACACACAGGACACACTCCAGATGGGACTACTTGAAAATACTTCCCCCCTTTTTTTTTTGATTATCACTACTAATGTATTATTTATAACTACCACTAAGTTTATGTCCGACGCTGGTCGGGCCTAATAATTTTTTTTATAGATTTAAGATTTGAATACTTATTGTTAGTTCACATATGAAGATACAATAAATAAATACATGCACTACAAAAAAAAAAAAAAAAAAAAAAAAATATATATATAGGTGAGATAAGTCACTTCTTACTGGGTTACGAATTGAAACGATAGTGGAGGAGTGATCGGAGCAGTAATTTGTCAATAACTATAACAATAACAAAGCAGACGCTTTGTCACGAGACTTAATAGCAAATTATGCAACATAAACAAGGAAGCAGGTAAACAAGAATGCGCATGGCTAGATAGAATATAAAAGCACGTATAAGAAAAACCTGGAAATCATTCAGACTTCACAATCGATGGCCAGTTATATAGCCACATTGCTAGTAAGGATGAGGCTGACGGGTGCATACCATGAAAGTTGTGTGTACCAAAATCTCTAAGAAAAGGGGTTTTGATGAAAAACCATGATAACCCCACCGTAGGACACACGGGTGTACGAAAAACTATTGCAAAAATTGCTAACCGCTACTACTGGCCAGGAATGTTAAAAGATGTGGGTAAATATGTAAGAAGTTGGGAATCCTGCCAAGGATACAAAGTAAGCCAACAAAAACCTGCAGGGAAGATGCTGTTGGAGATCGCAGAGTAGCCGTGGGTAATAGTTTGCTCAGACTTTGTAGGATCATTACCACGATCAAAACACGGAAATACAATGCTATTGGTATTTATCGACAAGTTTTCTAAATGGGTTGAGTAGGTCCCATTACGAAAAGCAACGAGTTAGGTGGTACAAAAAGTTTTACGAGGGCGTATAATGAGTCGATTTGGAGTACCAAAGGTTGTAATCACCGATAATGGGACGCAGTTCACCAGCCGCGGACTTATGAACTTCATAAAAGAACGATAAAACAACAACTAACAGCTCCATACACTCCCCAGAAAAATCCTACGGAACGTGCCAACCGAACAATCAAGACAATTATTTCACAACTAGCAGGGGAAGATCAACGCACTTGGGTTGAAAAACTACCAGAAATAATGATTGCAATAAATACAAGTACCTCGAAATCAACAGGTTATACCCCAAGTTTCATAACACAAAAAGAGAGCCCATATTACCGAAGGCTCTATACGACGAAGTTCACTAGCGGTACAGTCACAGAAAATCAAGAAATAGGAACACACTCCCAAATGCTGCAAGACGTTTTTAAATTAGTACGCCAAAATATGGAATTAGCATCACAAAAACAATAGACATACTGTAATCTAAGAAAAAGAAACTGGAAACCCGAAAAAGAAGATCAAGTACTAATAAAAGAACACCATTTATCAAAGGCGGTCGATGGGTTTGCTGAAAAGTTTACTCCAAAATACGATGGCCCATTCAGAGTAAAAGGTTTTATTTCACCCGTAATAGTAAAGGTAGCAGCATAAGGAAGAAAAATACGAACAGCACACATTGGGGAATTGAAACCATACAATGTTGCTAATAATTTTTGGGTACATGGATATAATAAAAAAAACCATTTTTTTCTCAAAAATGAGGGGGAAGTGTGACGAATCGTTTGCACACAAACTGAACAGTTCTCGTTGTACCTTCATACTGAGCAGTCGATTAGCGGAATTTTTCTTACATACTTACTAAACAAACAAAAAATTATAAAAAAAAAAAAAATATTTGTAGTACATATTATTCGTAATAGGTACATACTGACTTTAATAAATAAGCTTTCTTGTTTTGTTAATATTGAGGAATACTCTAATGAGTACCTCAAATACAAAAAATTTTGAAGTGAGTTCTAACGGCAGAAATGCTTATTTTACTGATAATAAATCTGATGAAAGTCCTTTTTTTTAACGGCAAAGCCAATTTTTCGTCAGCGATCAACTTCGCTTTATCCAACGCCCAATAGTAATGCTTCATTGACATTACAGTTGCCTAGTACTTCTTCATATAAGTCAGTTAACAGAGTTATCACTACAGATAACAGTAGCTCAAAACCCAAGGCACAAGTTGGATTGGACAAATATATAATAGTTGTAAAGCGTGGGAGAAGCCCGAATTCTTCAAAAATTTCGTCTGCTCCAAAGATGTCTAGGGATCATCTATCAATCATCACATATGCATCACCTACCAATCGTCAAAATCGTTTTTCATTATTGCAAGATACCGACAACAAGCCCGCTGCATCATCGCAAACGTCTTTTAAGCCACCACCTATATATTTTAGAGAGAAAAATTCTAACGCGCTTATTAAAAAACTACTGTCGGTCATTGGTGATAATACTTTTCATATAATTCCAATTAAACGAGGAAATATTGACGAAACAAAAATACAAATATATGCAGAAAAAGATTTCCGAAAATTTGTGACAGAATTTGAGAAAAATAAAACAAGTTTTTATACATACCAACTTAAGAATGCTAAAGGCCTACAGATAGTATTGAAGGGCATGGATACATATGTTGACCCCGAAGAAGTAAAATGTGCACTTATCGAACACGGATTTAAGGTAAAAAATGTTGCTAATATAATCAATAGGGAGAAGATACCCCAGCCTCTATTTCGTGTTGAACTGGAGCTAAATGATATACAGTTGACAAAAACGAGACACATCCAATTTATAGCCTAAAATACCTCTTGTACCGAAAAGTCACAGTTGAAGAGTCACATAACCGTTCAGGTCCCGTGGAGTGCCATACTTGCCAAGAATATGGCCATACAAAAACTTACTGCAATTTACTTACTGTTTGTGTTGTGTGCGTCGAATTGCGCGGTACTGCCAGCTGTGCTAAACCAAAAGATCAATCAGAAAAAAATGCAATCATTGTGGAGGTAATCACACCGCTAACTACAGAGGATTGCCTGTATATTCCTTCGTTAAACAAACTATGGGACAAAAACCAAAATCAGCTCCAGCCCAATTAGTAAACGCTTACTCCGCCAATCTTGCTCAAATGAGTCAACCAGTTATGTCACGTGTATCGTATGCCGATGCTGCTAAGGCTAGTTCTATTCCGACACAAAATGTTTCACCGCAAAATAATTCAACAAATACAAACTCAAACTTTAATTTTAATCGCCTTGAAGCCACTATTGAAAATCTTGTGCAAACTATCAACAACTTTACAACAAATATGACAAGCATATGCAAGAAATGCTACGAATGCAGAATACACTGCTTCAAGCATTAATTAACAAGCCATGAACACTTTAAAAATATGTTTCTGGAACGCAAACGGCATTCGCCGTAACACCTAGAGGTCGAGACTTGTTTAATACAATTTCAAAAATGGGATTGGATGTTATTTCGAGTGGGGAGCCCACTTACTGGCCTACTGATGTACGGAAAATTCCAGATGCTATAGACTTTCGCGTCATGAAAAATATTTCTAGGGATTTAATTCATGTTGAAGCTTCTCTAGATCTCTCCTTCGATCACTCTCCGACTATCGTTTCAATCTGTAACCCACTAAGAAGTGACTTACATCAACCATATACATATGAAAATGATCAATCGTGTTTATTGGCTGGGATTCAAAAAATATTTTAGTAGTGATTGCACGGAAAATATTGCGCTAAGAACACCCAATTATATTGATTCTAGCATTGCCTATATTAATAAAAATATTAAACAGGCTGCTCATGCCTACGCAACGGCTGATCATGGTTTGCAAAATCTTCGGCCTTTTGTACTCTTTATTCCCTTTATGTTGTTGTTGTAATATTTGGCGAGATTTCTGCATGCTTAATTTTGTTTTTGTTATTTATTTTATTTAATTGTGTTTGTTGTTGTATACATGTTTTACTTTAATGCACTTACATGTTTATATCATGGGTGAACATCATGTAGCAAATTTTTGCAAATCGAATTCACACGTATTCTTATTCTCTATTATTTAGTCTTATCTGAGATAAATTTTTGCTTATCTTTTCACTCATTTTTCTCAAACGCACTGCGAGAAATTTATTGTGTATGCTGTTTATTTTAAAAAATGCTTTTGCTTACGTGAAAATTAAAAATTATTTTCTCTTACAAATTGGTTTTTAGTAGTTTTAAAATCAGAATTAAAGTAAATAATAATATTTATTTATTACTTTTTGTTCAAACGGTTTTCTAGAAAAAAATTCTTTCATAAAAAAATCAGATAAGAATTACTTTTATTAATTTTTTATGCCTGTGAGTTTATCTTTTTCGCTCACTTACACAGCCTTAAATTTATCTTGGTCACCCATGGTTTATATGTATATTTTGTTAGTGACCATTAATCCTTTGTTTGTAAGTTATTTTGTTGAATGTATTGTTGTTGTTTGTTTTTTCTTTTGCTTATTTCTTTAATATATTTAGTTGGTCTTGAAAGTCATACGGTTGTACCTGTGTTTTTGTTAGTGTCCCTTACCACATTTGTTTTATAAATTATATTGTTTTTTTTTATTATATTTGTTATTTTATGTTTAACTTCTTTACAGGGTGTGACATCAGTTTGTTTTTTTTTTTAAATACATGTATTTATTTATTGTATCTTCATATGTGAACTAACAGTATGTATTCAAATCTTAAATCTGAAATATAATTATTAGGCCCGACCAGTGTCGGACATAAACTTAGTGACAGTTATAAATAATACATAAGTAGTAATAATCAAAAAGGAAAAAAAGTATTTTCAAGTAGTACCATCTGGAGTGTTGAGTATAAGAGCCCTTGTGTCCCTCTTTTTTAGGAGGATGTATCCAGTAAAGTTCAAAATATTACGAGGAAGCGAATTAAGATGTGACTCGAGTTTTGTTAAATAATTGCCTGCGTATTTTGCAATTTCATCTATCATGTATATTTGAATTTTTTATGTACCATGGAGCCGATGTTATTAACCGTAACATTTTGTTTTGCTTTCGTTGGATTCTCTCGATATTGGAAGCTGAAGCAGTGCCCCATAGTTGAATTCCGTAACACCATATTGGTTTCAATATCGACTTGTATATTAAAAGTTTACAATCTAGACTGAGTGCTGAATTTCTACCAATCAGCCAATGTATGTGAGTTATTTTAAGCTTCATTTGTGTTAGCTTTGAGTCTATATGGTGTTTCCATGTAAGCCGACGATCAAGGTGTATACCAAGGTATTTCACATGTGAATGTTGAGGAACAACTTGACTGTTGATTCTTATGGGGGACAAGTATCTTTTCGTAGGGTAAAGGTTATATGTACGCACTTCTGTTCGTTTACTTTTATTCTCCATAATTTTAACCATAGTTCAAGCTGTGTTATGTGTTCCTGAAGATATTGGGATGCTTCATGAGGGTTTTCATGTACACAAAGGCAACCTGTATCATCCGCAAATGTAGAAGTATGGATATTACTGCTCACAAGCATATCACAAGTATAAATCAAATACAAAACTGGCCCCAGTATAATGCCTTGAGGTACACCGGATGAGATAGTTTCGGGCGTACTCATAAATTCTCCTTTCATAACAGAGAACTTCCGGCCTAAAATATAACTTTCCAAAAGTTTTAGAATGTTATTTGGTAGATATGTCCTCAATTTTAAAATTAGGCCATCATGCCAAACTTTATCAAATGCCCTAGAAACATCAATAAATAGAGCAGAACAATACTTTTTTTCTTCCAATATTTTCCTTATAAATTGAACCAATCTATGCGTTTGCTAAATGCTGCTATGCTGACTTCTAAAACCAAATTGATCGTCCGGTATACACATATTATCTCTTAGACAAGGGGACACTTTTATGATGAGCAGCTTTTTGAAGAGGTTTGACATAGTAGACAGCAAATTTATTGGCCTATATGACTTAGCTTTGGTAAGATCTTTGCCCGGCTTTGGAATCGTTTTGACCTTGGCAAGCTTCTAGTGTTGTGGATAGTACTCCAGTCGTAATATGGCATTAAAAATAAACAGCAGGATTCTTATTGCAATATGCGGCAAGTTCATCAGCATCTTGTTACTAATTCCATCAATACCTGGAGCTTTCTTTGGTTTGAGTTCAGAATTACTTTTTGTACATCACGCATCTTAAACTTTAAGGGTCGAGGGGGTAGAGCAACTACGCTCGGCAAATCAGAAACACCAGTACATGTGTTTGGCGTAAATACGGATTTTAAGTACTCAGCAAATATTTTACATTTTTCCGTATCGCTTCTTGTCCAATCACCGGTCAAAATGTGTAGAGGTGGTTTAAACTCAACGGGTCTTTTAAGCTTTTTAGTAGCGCGCTACAAGGAGTAATTAGATGCTGGTGTGACATCGAGACTTTCAAGATAATTTCTAAGAGATGCAGTTTTCTCAGATGCAAGCGACTCTTGGAGTCGTTTCGTACTCTCTTTAAATCTAATTTTATTTTGGGGTGATCTGTGCTGTTGCCATTCCCTTCTAGCTCTTCTTTTTTCACGTATGAGACGTTCAATGTCTGTAGAATAAATTCTGTTAAACCCAGTCTGCGAACGGGAGGTAGTGGCATGTTCAGCAGCCTGTTTAATGTTGTCGGTAAGATAAGATTCAATATCATCTGGTGTTCTAAGCTTAATATTTTCCGTACAATGAATACTAAGGTATTTTGTTCACCGCAGCCAAGTAACACGTTATCATCTTCACATATGGATACGGTGACCATATATTTCAACATGACATAAAGGACATTTAGAAATGTAATACGAATTTAATTAATTCGGAAAAAAAGTTACGGTTAATAGCATGTTACATAAAAAACTCAAATTGACATCTTGATTTAAATATGCAAGCAGTGACTGAAGAAATCACAAAATACGCAGGCAAATATATAACGAAACTCGATTCACACCCTAATCCGCTTGCTGGTAATATTTTGAAGTTTAGGATACATCCGCTTAAAAATGAGGGATAAAGAGGCTCTAATCCTCAATACTCTAGACGAAACTGTTTGAAAATACTTTTTGTAATGACAGCTACACAAAGTTGAAGCGAAATATCCATAAAAATAAATAAAATTGTAAATTAATTACAAAAGTCCTAAAGCTTAAATAAAATTTATAAACAAGATTTAAAATACCATTATGCCTGTTTTTATGTTACATATTTGCGTCATTTGTATAGTATAAAAATTTTTTTCCACACCTTCACATCTAGGATCTTTTGAATTGTGACTTGTGCCAGGTAATTCCAATTTTTAGTGATTATAATATCTATTGTATTGATGTTGAGATTTTCGGATTTTGATAAAAAAACTTATAATATTAAAGTTTAAAGAAACAAAAAGTAGTAATCAAAAGAAAAGTAAAATAAAGGACAATTAATTAAAAAAGAGGAAATTTTTTTTTTGAAAAAAATTTAAAAGGACATCGTGTTAAAAAAAGGACTGTCTTATTAAAAAAAAGACGAATGGTCACCAGACATATGGGTGAAGTAAAGGGCTTCTCACTGGGCTACAAATTGTAACGATCGTGGGAGAGTGATCTGACGAGAGATCTAGAGAAGCTTCAACTTGAACTAAATCCCTAGAGATATTTTTCATGACGCCAAAATCTATGACACCCGGAATTTTTTGTATGTCAGTAGGCCAATAAGTGGGCTGCTCACTCGCAAGGATTTGACAAAATATTTGTGTATATATTTAAATTTTTTTTATTCCTTAAGTTTTTAACGACAAAATGTTTGTTAAAAAAGCAATTAGCTGATTTTTTAAGTTTTTAATGTTATTAAATGTTGAAAAAAGTTAATAAATGCATATTATATTAGTTTTAAATACATATTTTTTCATAAACCGTGACTTTAAATGCATGAAAATCCTATCCCTAGTTATGATACATTTATGTATATATTTATATTTTTATAACAGTTTTGTTCTGCTTTTGTTTCCAGTTAACAATATATTAGATGCGATTTATCTCTCGAGCTTAGCATTATACTCGTATGTTCTTATATGTATTTATATGTGCCCTTAATTATGAAAGTGGTCTAATTCATATATTTCTCTGTTCGAGATATTTAGTAGATTACATTTGAACAAATAAAAAATTATTTTTATATTATGCAGCATTTTAATCAAGAGTTGTACCAGTCTCGATTTATACAAATTTATTTAGTAATTTTCAAATATTTATTGAAGTTTTTCAAATATTTATTTGATATTTCGCAACAAGAAAAAATGCACATGACGTAGACCACTTTCATAATTAAGGGCACATATCTGTAACTCAGTTTATAAATTATAATACGTAGTAAATGAAAAATTAATTAATCGCAATTTGCGGTATCCAAAATATTTTGAAGCCATTATTGTTATTATTTGTTAAAGACTTGCATTGCCCTACCACATTTCTTCCACTTTGAATTTAGTCTTCCACAATACACTCAAATCGTTGATCTTAAATATTTGAATACCTGGTGAAGCATTCGATGCTTCAGTCTTTTCAAAAATGCAATTGTGTTTTCTTCAATTCATTATTCATACTCAGCCAAATTTTTACAAGTTCGAAACTTTTGAAGAAGAATTTGCCTGAAAATAAGAGATTTATCGAAGAATTAGCAACAGTTTGCCAACAATTTTAACAATGATATATGCAGCACATACAATATTCACCCTTATCGGGAATAAAAGGCGAACATATTGTTCACGTGAAATATTTCCCATGTACAAAAAATTTAAAAAAAAACGGTATACTGACACAACATTAACACAAACATTGGTAGTCATAATTTTAGGGAAAGGGAGCACATTTCACGTGAACTTTTATTCCCGATAAAGGTGATTAAATTAAAACTAAATCAAATATTTGTTAATATCTTTTAAAAGCTCAATACTTAATTTAATTAAATACATATCATTCATTACAGCTTGCATGAGCAACCGTGGTCTCTAAATATGGATTTGGAACTGAGTTCACACAGTTGGACTTGTAATTACTGCGAAAATGAAATGCATTTTAACGTTATAGAAAAACTGTTGCATAAAACAAGTAAGAAATACGATAATTAAGATATGTAAACGAAATTTTTTTTTATATTTAACCTTAAATAATGGGAACATTCAAACATTACGTTATATTTTAATTCTCTTGTCTGCCAGAAATTTATAATAAATTTCAGCTTTATTTCAAATTATTCCATTATGCTATTATAAAGCGTTTATAACTGATATAATATCAAATATATTTCTATCAGAAAACGTCAAATTTCAGCAGAGAGAAACATATTACGTGTGGACTGCAATATTAGTATTATATCAGATATTATAATATTGTTTTCATAATAAAAAACAATACTATAATATCAACTGTCAAAAAACGTACACATACATAGATAGGCGAAAAAAAATTTGTGTATTAAAATGAAAATGGACACATTTTGATTAAAGAAAAATCAAAAATGTTTTTAATATACACGATGTATTAAGGAAATATCAAAACTTTTATAAAACACGCAGTACTATTAAAATCAACGAAGATGTTTACTGCACGACTGCATGATAATTATGAAATATTATGATATTTACAAGAGTACGTTTTCCCCTACACAGATTTATTATAAATATATTTTTCTTCTCATTCTGTCAACGTTCTCTCTCATATTATATCATAGTGAATGTCAACTATAGACGCTTTGTTAAGAAAATAATTAAGTAGTAGTGGAATGAAGGTTCAAGAACAATTAAAATTTTAAAATTTTGGTAATTAAAATTTCTAAAAATTCTTAGAAATTTGTCTGAAATTTGAAAATTGTATTTCTTTTGTTTACATTAGAAGTGTTTAATTTTGTAGTATTAAATAGAACGGAAATGCAGACTTATGGAGGATGGTCTGTCTGTTGAGTGGTTTTATTTGGTGGAAGCAGGGTAGGCTTACCGTTTTTAATCTTCTGTACTGGGATGGAGATTGGAGAACTTCAGGAGGGGAGAATACCTGGTTCTATTAGGAATAAAAAGTACACCAAATATTTTCTTCAAACCAACTTACATGAATAAGTATTTTATTCAAAGTTGAAAAATAGATCTTACACTTCAATGGTTATAAAGCAAGTGTTTTTACAAAAAAGTTTAAACAGAAATAATTTCTTATTCGGACTTAAGTTCAGTAATTTCAATTCTTATTGAATGAAATATTTTTACTATAATGTGAGTTTCTAAAAAAGAAAAGAAAAATTAAAGTAAAGTTTTAAGCTGGGGGAAATACCGATATTTTTCTGTGCAGCAACGCACTTCATCAGCACCCTAGTCTATCTACTTGGGTAGAGATTGTTATTAACATCAGTTATTTAACGTAAATTCTAATGAAACAGAATGTGAGAAATGATTGTTGTGTACAATTATTAATTTACCTTTGGTAAATACATATGTAAGAATCACTATTTATTTCCCCTGTTTTTCCAGTTTTTAATTTTTCTATTTAGGTTAGCACGAACTTATATTACTCTACCTAAGTATGTTTAACTATTCTTGCTTATCTTTTACGATCATTACATTAATTATTTTTATTTATTCGGTACTCGTTTAAGTACTCTGTTCGTTAAAAGAGACTTATTCACAATAATTCAAATGCAGGGCTAGATATTTTGGTAAGACAAAACTTGCATAATTAGGCTTTAAAGCCTATTCATTAAAGGAAATATGTAAAATGAAAACTATAAAAGGCTTTTTAAACATTCTGGCCGCCTTGGTCAATATGGCCAAACCATTATAAGTTCCTTTGAAGGCGTTGCAAGGCCCATAGTGCTCCTAGCAATATACGTTTGGGACTCATCGAACGCTTAGTTGACTCATCTCTCTTGCGTTTGTACGTCATCTGAATACTGCTGCGTCTCGGACTATGGGGTATGGTTAAGCGATCTTGCACTAGCGCTGATTTTAGACTTTCTGGTGGTTGGCGGTTGATAGATCTTTAGCCACGTGATGTTTTCTTGATAGATGGTCGCTGATCCACTCCCTCGGTTGCACTTCTGCGTGACTTATGAAGTAGGGTGTGATGTGTCCAACCACACTTCTGGTAAACCTCAGATGATGTCCATTCTTTGGTGTTGTGCGATCTTGCCATGCAATTTCGGCAATAACCATAAATGCGAACTCTACGCTGGCGTTCATCAATGTAAATGTCGAGGAATTTCTTGCAGAACCTGAGAGCGTGAAAACGAAGGCACAATTGGCACTGGTGTATTTTAGGATTTCGGGGTGCCCTATGTGTTAAAAGAGATTCTTAGTAATGATATCATGAAGTAAGAAGTTCTTGGATGTGAGATAATTAGTAGAAAGGGAAAGGAGGTGAGTATTGGGAATGTTAAGTTAATCGATTTTGAGAACAAATAATAAATTTTATAGAGTAAATCGAAAGAATAAGTAAATCTATTTATGTATCGTTAGCTATATTCGGTCTGCGACCCGAACGAGACCATCGTTTCCAAAGTAGACCTTTATAACTCGAGCTAATTTTCATTCATTGGGAAGAAGGAGATCATCCTTAATCACAACAAGTTGTCCCTCGTGAACATTTTATTTATTTATTATTTAAATTTTGCCACTTGTATATTTTCTGCAAATCCTTGAGATATTCATCCTTCCACCTGTGGGCAAATTGGTGATGTAGGTGTTTTAATTTTTGCCAACGATCTCGTAGTGTCAGATATTCTTTCGGTACCTCAGGAAGAGCGAGAAGTGGGGCTCCACGAAGAAAATGCGGTTTATGAGATTAGTACGGATTCGATACGGGCTAGGAAAGTGGTGTTCTATGCTACCTTTTTAAAATGCATTTAAAGGATTTTACACCAGCTTCCCATAAACCTCCCATGTGTGGTGCATTAGGGGGAATAAATGACCACTGGGAGCCTTGAGAAACGTACTTTTCAGCAATATCTCTAGACGTAAACTGAATAAATTCCGTGGATTCCAAACGGAATATAAGTTCTGCGCCAACGATATTAGTGCAGTCATCGGACATTACGTTTTTGGGGAGTCCTCGGCGCCCTACGAACCTAGTGAAGGCCGCTTGGAATGAGCCCGTGATCAGGTCTGAGCACAGCTCGAGATGTATGGCTTTCGTGCAAAAATAGACGAAAATGCACACATATCCTTTGTGAAATGGAGGGTTTCTCACAATGGATGTTTTAATAGAAAATGAGCCAGCAAAATCTAAGCCGGTAAACGTGAAGGGTAAGGAGAAGCAACTTCTTTCTAACGGAAGGGCTCTTATTATTTGATATTTTACCTGTTGTTAGTATCGAATACATGTGATACATTTTCTGATATAAAATCGAAGTGTTGTTCTTAGACGTGGGACGAAATATTCTCCTCTAATAGCTCGCATCATAATATTATTTTTGGCATGCATGAGGAGATTATGCGTGTAGTCAATAAATAGTTTACAGAAATTTTACTTTACTGGGAGAATGATTGGGTGGCGTTCATTAAAGGAAAGAGCGGCGTTAGAGATTCTACCATTGAAACGGATAACGTTGTTTTCATCAAAAAAGGGCTTTAACGGATAAAGAGAACTTTTATTATGAACCTTTTTATGTTTCAGTAGGTCATGAAACTCCTCAATATAGTGTACGATCTGAGTGAGATGAATTAATTTATATTTTGTCTTCGCAAACTCTTTATAGCTAATAAGTGGAATCCGTTTGATGATAGAGTATATTGAATCGATTGAAGAAGCTCTTTGCATATATGTGTGATGTGATTGAGATTTTGATGGGTTTTTTTAACGCTATTTTCATGGCCTCAACAAATCGGAGCACGTAAGACATTAACCTTATTGCCTTATCTCATCTGGAGAATCGATTCAAAATGTCCTCATATTCTTCGTCTTGGTAATCGGTGAATAAGTGAAAAGTTGTTGTTCTTTGTTTTATTTCTAGGGAGTGTTCTTTCAATGGTATAGGCTGTGGCCATTCCTCGGGCGTTTTTTGAAACCAGATTGGCCCGTTCTACCATAGAGAGCTATCCAAATCTGAAACCCAAATCTGCTGGACTATCTCCTGACCTTACATGTCGCCAGTGGATATTTCCAACGTTTGTCATTATTTGAGCTGTGTGATTAGCAATATATGTCTTCCAGGTGTTAGGGTGTTTTGATAACCATCCTATGACTATAGAGGAATCTGTCCATAGGAAAGTCTCGTAATTATGGGGTGACATTGAATTAAGGACTTGCTTCATTAATTTTGAGAGCAAGACCGGTCCACAAAGTTCTAAGCGAGGGAGACTAACTGGGTCAATTGGGGCGACTTTGGTTTTTGATACGAATAAATGTGAGGTAATATCCGTGTATGTTTCTATTCGGAAGTATATTGCCGCACAATAGGCCTTTTCTGAGGCATCACAAAATCCGTGGATTTGAATTAGTCAAGAGGGGGCAAAACCAATCCACAGCGGAATTTTTAAAACTGAGATTGCAGGGAGATTTTCGATGAATTTATTCCATCTTTCTAGAGTAGCAGGTTTAACAGTTTTGCTACGTTGGACAAAATTTGTCTTTTGGTTATGAAGGTATTTGGAGAAAAAGTTTCAGTAGTGTAGGAAAAGCAATCAGCCAGGGCGTTACACTGGATTCCTAAAATTTTTATCACACTGGTTTCTTTAAATTTGAGCAAAATTTCATCCAATATATCTTTTTTAGGGACTGTGGCTAATATTTCGGGTGAATTGGAGGTAATATTTTTTTAGCGGAAATCCCGTGGATTTCAGTACGAGAATAATTTGAGATAAAGTTTCAATAGCGGTTTGTTTGTCATGAGAACCTAATAAGATAGCGTCGACATGTGTTTCTTTTTGCAAAATATAAGCTGCTTGAGGGTAAAGTTCTTGAGAGTCACGGGCAAGTTGAAGCAGTGTGCGCCATAAATATGGAGCAGTATTAACTCCAAATGGCACGGTTTCCAAAGCATAATCTAGAAGGGGTTTGGTTGGGGTTGGGACGAAAGAGGATTCGTTGAAACTGTATGTCTTCTTTCGTAACAAGAATCTGCCGTTACATTTTCTTGATATCACTGTTAAACACATATTTATACAATCTCCATTTTAAAATCAAGCTCATTAAGTCAGCTTGAGGAGTAGGGCCTACACGTGGTATGTCATTGAGAGACAATCCAGAACTCAACTTCTTTGACGCATTAAAAAGTACTATTATTTTGGTGGTCTTGCTTGAGGGCTTAATTACCGCATGTAAATAGAACGACTTGTAACCGTCTGGAGACGCATTTTCCGTTGACACTCTGGGTTTCATGTGATTCAACGTTATATATTCTTTTAAGACGTTTTTATAAGTTTCTGCGAGTTCAGAATCTTTGCAAAGGCACCTTTCCATACTAAAATATTGTGCTTTTGCGGCGGCTCGAGATGATCCGAGTCGTATGTCTTCAAGGAATTCCGTCTGGAATGGAAGTTTCACTACATATCGGCTCTCATTATTGTGATACGTCGTTCGTTGAAAGAAGGATTCACAAAACGCGCCTTCTTCTTCTTCCCAAAACTTCCTTAGTACATCAGCTAAGGAATTGTTTGATGTTTCAGTAACACCTATCGAAAACACAGATGGGCACTCGAAACTAACTGGGACGCTAATAACCCATTCAAATATAGTGGATTATGTCATCAACGTTGAAGAAATATTTGTAATTCCATCGAGAAAAACTTGTGGAAAAATATTACTACCTATCAATAAGTCTATCCGATTAGGAATATGAAACTCTGGATCAGCTATATCTATATCACTAAAAGATGCGAATTGAATATCCGATTGAGAGAGTGAGAAGCTGGGTAACATTTTCGTTATTTTTGGAACCACAATAGCTTGTACATTTACGCAGCGATTAAATTTGTCAGAATAAAGGTCAAATTGCATAGAGCATTAGAGTGACCCACAAGTTGACCACCTATTCCATGAATTTGGTAGGCCTTCATTTTTGTTGGGAGGTGAAGTTGCTGAATCTTGATTCAAGAAGGCGCGCGCTTTAAAATTCTCTCCCTGATAGGTGATTTTTAGGTCGGTAGCAGCGTATTTTCACGTACATTTTTGTTCTCTACTAAAGCTATGTGAGTATTGGTTGAGGAAGCTGCTCTTGCTCTAAATTGCGCCGATGTTTCGTGCTGCTCATCATAAATAGAATTGTGGGTAGGAGATTTTGAAAAATGCAGTAAAGAGTTGTGGTTTTTCTTACAATGAGTGCATGAAAACTTACTGGGACAATCTTTTCTTAAATGGTAATACGCCAGGCAGTTAAGACATATTTTGTTATTCGAGACAAATTTGTTTCTTGCTTGGGGATCGAGATTAAGAAATTGTGAACAGTTTTTTAATGAGTGGTTGGAGTAACAAATCTTACAATTAAATTGGGAATTTTCCTGTTTATCAGAGATCGTCTTATGGTGAATACCATTCCTTTTTACATTGGATGAATAGTTTTGATTTCAAGATTCTATCCGTTCGACAACTTCGCATCTATGAGAAAGAAACTTGTCCATTTTTTTTAATTTATCAAGCGTTTTGTGCGATTCTAGAGATTGTTCCCAAAAAGAAAAAGTTTCAATTGGAAGTTTACTAGCACACAGTATAATTATGAAGGGGTCACATTGTTCAGTTGGGACATCCTGAGTTTTTATTGCTGCGAGGCAGTCGTACTTTGAATGGCCTGCAGAGCTTTACTATTTTCCTCTGGGATAGGTTCAGAAGAATTTTCAGTTGGTTTTCTACCAAGATGCGCTGTTTTTCGTACCGATCTTTCGAAGAATCCCACTCAAGGGAAAAGTTTTCAGAACACAATTTGTACTTTCTTATAATTGCACCGGCTTGCCCTTGAACTTTTATTCTAAGGTGAAATAGCTTTTACACAGGGGGAATTTGGGGATTATCAATGTATACGGCGGCGAAAATGTCACGGGGGCCATTCCTCATATCCACCATAAAATACATCGTCATAGGAAGGTATGCTTGCATGAGCAAAAGGGTTTCGTTTGGGGGATCAATAATCTAAATGGGAGCGTTAATGATAAAGGACCTTTGCAAATCTATTATTTTTGCTTTATATCTATGGAAGTCTCGTGTACATGCCAAGTATTTCCCTTGGACAGACGTTATAAGGTCTTTGTCAGGCTTTCTCCTTTATCGAGCAAAAGGTTCTATATGATTATAGGACGTTTGCCCATCGTTCCTTCAAATCTGGTCGATTAACCTCAAGAACTTAGTCAGTGAGTTCGTCAATTGGGACCCCATCGAAAAGAGCGCAAAACTGAATGAAATCATCTGACTAAAATGTAAATTTTTCAGCCATAGTTAGAAAAACTATTTATATACTTGCTGTAATGTATGGTATGAGATTAAAAGTGCTCGCGGTGTATTTTCGAAATTTAAGTATTACTTGAAATTATATATTATGAGTATACTTGTGTAAATTTCCACAATATTCGCTAGGGTTTGCGAATTTAATTCCGGGCTTGAGTGCTTTAAAATTTATTTTTTTGTGTATATTCGCGGAGATTTGCGAATTGAAATTGGGAATTTAATTTTTGCTATCAAACGTTCGCTCGGATTTGCGAAGTTTAACTTATGGGTTGAGCACTTTAAAATTTACTTTTTTATGTATATTCGCGGGGATTTGCGAATTTAATTTCGGAATTCAATTTGTGTTATTAAACGTTCGCTGGGACTTGCGAAATTTAAGTTATGAGCAGCGTGACCGTTTGACCGACTAAAGTGGCAAATCACCACTTTTTCAACCGTCTTTCCCCTTTTTCGACTGCTTTGCCACTTAGGGAATTCACAATAGCGTTTTAAAATGTGTCTTAATATTGCAACGTTTCAATTTTAGTACTTTAATATGGTCTGGCAAGTTTGTTGTTTTTGTTTTGTATGTAAATCAAATTAATTACCATTAGGCAAATTTAACAGTATAAAAAGCATGTCATTTTCGATAATGCAATATGGTAATGTTAAACTAAACATGTTAAAACTGTCAACGCAGATGTAGTTGATGAAAAAATATTTGTATTTTTCGCAGAACAAAAGTTATTTTAATAAATTTATGCAATAATAATTTCTAATTAAAATTTTTTTGTTATTTTAATACGTACGGAAGAATATAATTCAGTCTCTCATAAGCATTCGTACAAACATGCATTTGACTCTCTCTCTCATTATACACTAATATAAAGATGAATGAATGTGTGTTTGCCTGACTTTGATATACACAGTATGTGTATTTATATCAGTGGTGCCAACTTTTTTAAAGCAAAAAGCACTGTTCGGTTATGAAAAAAGCATCAAATGCAATAAATATGTTTGTATGTACATACATATGTGCAGGATAAAGATTTGAATTCAAATTTTATTTTTGCTCTCTTATATATTAAATTAAATCATCCACTATAGTCGAAATATCAAAACACTTGAATAAAATTTAAGTCGAAATGTTTTGAAATTTTGGTCCTTATCGATTGCCCTAGTTATACTTTTAAAATAATTCATAGCGCTACTACTAATTTTCTATTTTAGTAGTCCTAAATTTTTAATGCTTCGTTCTTCTGTATTTCTTCACCGCATTTGTTTTTATATTCTTCTATAACGTCTATGTATCCTCTGTCCTTTCTATAAATATGTTCTTAACGATACATAAAGTTTGTTTACAATTTTGAAATTATGTAGTGATTTAGCTCTAAAACCAATTACTTTTTTCGTGATAGCCATTTCTGCACACTGTGAATGAGAAAGTATGTAGTTCCCTATCTGTCTTTCATCCAATTGAATAAATACCCCAAAAAAACGTTCCGTATCAAAAAACTAATCCATGGATAAACATCATGAGTAGTAGTAGAATGTATGAGCCTGAACAATTAAAATTGTCAAATTTGGGTAATTAAAATCGAAATTTTGTAATTTATGGTCTAAAATTTACATATTAAGGTAATTACTGTCAATGGTGTGAAGTGACGAGGGTTATGGACGGTTTGTACATAGAAAAGGGTAGTTTGATGTCGGCCCGTCGATGTGTTTTTGTTTTAATTTTATGGTTTGATATCCGTTCGTCGATGTGCATAGTTAATTATGTAGTCACGCGGGGCTTGTTTGTACGTAGTATGTTTTTTCGTTTGTTAAGCGGTTGCATCAGGTTTATGATTTTATATTGCGTGTGCGTGTGTGCATAGTTTAGTTTTTTTTTTTTTTTTGTAATATTCTTTTGTTTGTATGTAGTATGTTTTTTCGCTTGTTAAGCGGTTGCGGAAGGGTACTTGAGAAAGAAATTATGTGGGAAGCTATGAATGTTTTTTGTTGTTGGTTTTATTTAGTTTGATATTTATTTTTTTTCCTATGTTCAAAGAGTTCGAAGACATGACTAAAATATATGGTTTGTGAGATAAGCATGGTTTGATATCCGTTCATCGATGTACATAGTTAATTATGTAGGTACGAAGGATTTTATGTAGGTTTTTGTTTTAATTTTAATTTTGAATTGAATTGAATGTTTTTTTTTTGGTTTGTTAAGCGGTTGCAGCAGGTTTATGATTTTAGAGTGTAAGTGCGTGTGTGCATAAAGAAAAATGTTGCTTTGGTCTTTTTGCAATATTCTTTTTTAGCTGGTGGTCATGGAAGATTATTTTAGAAAGAAATTATGTATGCTTGTGGGAAATCTATGAATGTTTTTGTTGTTGGTTTTATTCAGTTTGATTTTCCTATTTCCTATATTTAAAGAGTTTGAAGAGGTAAACGAAATATGTAATTTATGAGCAATGAACTTATTTGCAGGTTGGAAAAATTGAAGTGTAAGATATTTAGGATTGTCAAAGGGAATTAGAGATGCGTGATCATGGGAGCCAACGTTATGCTCATACGTATGTATTTGTGTATGTTTTTACAATAACTTGAGCGTTGGCAGATGGTAAGTAGTCGTATATGTATATATGCAATGCCGAGTACAAATCTGGTACTTTCTTGTGTTCTAATCATTTTTTAAAATGTGTGCAACGCCTTTCACATTATGTTTTTTTATATTGAATGCAAATCGGAAATGATAAACGTTACCACTAGGGCACACTGTTGCGATGTCACAAAATATCATAGTGTGCACTCGGCATTACTTTTTTTGTTTGTAATATTCGTTTTTTAGCTGGGGACATGGAAGGGTATTTGGGAAAGTAATTATGTATGCTGGTGAGATATCAATGTTTTGTTTTTGTTGTTGTTGTTGTTTGATTTTAATTTTTTTATGTGTAAAGAGTTTGAAAAAATGAATAAAATATACAATTTATGCGTGTTGTATTTATTCATTCTTTTCAGTTATTTTGTAAAGAAATTGAAGTTTCTGATATTGAGGATTGTCAAAGATTGGTTGTTATTTTCACTGCTTGCTGACATTTGTCTCTGTCTATTGACTTGTAATTGTAATTGGTATAAATTGAGAAGTTTTCTATTCTAGCAGCAAGTACAGCATTGTATCTACAAAGTGTCAAATCCTCAATAATTTCGATTTTAATACGTAAATAATCAAAGTGACTTTTGAATAAAAAATATTAAATATAATAATATTAAATATATATACATATATATATATATATATATATATATATATATATATATGTATATATATATATAATAATAATAATATTGTATAAACTAAATAAAATAAATTCTTTAGTTTATGAGTGCAATGTGTGTAAAAAGGTATATAAATATAAAAAATGCTTTTTGGATCACATCCAAAATCATGGCGTAGCGAACCAAGTGGTCATAAGTCGAGACTCAAATCAAGAACGACCACTACCACGGAATAATGGAGGCTTCACTTATCCTCAACAACTGCAATATGCTCAACAATATCAATATCCTTATCAACAATATCCTCATCAAGAACAACAACTACAATATCCTCAACAACAACAATATCAATATCCTTATCAACAATATCCTCATCAAGAACAACAACAACAAGAACTACAATGTCTTCAACAACAACATCAATATCGTCATCAACAATATACTTATCAGCAATATCCTCATCAACAATATCCTCATCAGCAATATGCTCATCAGCAATATCCTCATCAAGAACAACAACAACCAATTTCAAAAATTAAAAGAAACTCGCAATAACAAATAAGAAAAATTTTTGTAGAGAAAATAAAATAATAGAATAGAATTTGATTGTTGCGATTTCTATGGTTAAATTTCTTAGTTTCCCATACTTATGCTTAAGTCTTTCATTCGGTTTTTCCCAGCCTTTATGGCAACTATTACAATAGACGTGTGACGTCACGTCTAACGGTAAACTATCCGATTAGCGTAATCTTGTAGTTTATCATTCTTGGTTTTATTTAAAGAAAACAGTCTCTCTCGTGTGCTAAGAAAATTTTGGAAAACGGTGAAAAAGAAACAAATCTTACAATCCTATATAAATATAATTATTAAAAAATTAAGTAAAAATAAAATAATAAAAATGGAACAATAAATAGAAACGTGAAAGTGTAAAAAATAGCTGGTTAAACAATTAACAGTAAGAATACGGTTTTGTGAATACATACATACATACTAGAGCTGTGCACAATGTACTGATTTGCTTAGCCTTCATGATGTACAGCAGTGGCAAGAATGATAAACTACAAGATTACGTCAATCAGAGAGTTTACCGTTAGACGTGACGTCACAATTCTATTGTAAGAGTTGCCATAAAGGCTGGGAAAAATCAAATGAAAGACTTAAAGCATAAGTATGGGAAACTAAGAAATTTAAACAAAGAAATCGCAACAAAAAAATTCTATTCTATTATTTTATTTTCTCTACAAAATATTCTTCTTATTTTTTATTGAGAGTTTCTTTTAATTTTTGAAATTAAACTTGTTTTATTAATTTTGAATTTTATTAGTTATTTAATATATTCTGTGTTAATACATAGCACCAAATCGAAACATACCAAAACTAAGGACTCTAATTATGATATATTTTTAAATAGCTATTTTCTAATATACATATGTAGTTCATACTGAATTTGTTATTTGTTTATTTAGCAATATTTTTTTAATAATATTTTTGTTTAAAATATTAGAAAGTAAAATTTTAAATTTTAAAATATCAAAAATGCTACATACTTTTACCAAATAAACAAATAACAAATTTAGTGTGAACGGTACTAATATTTTGTTGGCAGGTACATTATACAAATTACAAAAGGAATGACATATTTATATGTATGTATATATGCATTTATAATAATATGTGTGTATGTATGTATAGGGTGTTTTTTTGAGGGGTATAGAACTTCGAATTGAAATAAAACACAAGAATATCGTTTTAATGTCCATCAATTTGGCTTTATTGGAAGGGTAATTTTATGCCATTAATGTTTAAATATGATTTCAGGCATGTGGCCGCCGCGGCTGGCTCGAATAAAGCTAATTCTACAGGTCCAATTTTCAACCAATTTTTCGAGCATATGGGGCCGTATGTTGGCAATAACGCCACGAATGTTGGCTTCCAAGTCCCCTAACGTTTCTGGTTTGTTGGCGTAGACGAGCGACTTCACATATCCCCAAAGAAAATAATCCAATGGTGTCAAATCACACGATCTTGGTGGCCAATTGACAGGTCCATTCCGCGAAATTATGCGCTCATCGAATGTTTCCTTCAATAAATCGATTGTGACGTGCGCTGTGTGGCATGTAGCGCCGTCTTGTTGGAACCACAACTCATCCACATTCATGCCATCCAATTCGGGAACAAAATAGTCGGTTAGTCGGCTCCAATTGCTGTGCACGGTGGCGAATCGATTCATTCGGGTCCTCTTCAACACTTTGCTCTACAGCGGCAATTGTTTCTTCGGTGCGCACTGTTCGACGTCTCTGCGGATGCGTATTATCACATAGAGTAAACGTAGTGCGAAAACGATCCATGGTTAACCGAATTAATTGCTCTGATGGACGATTATGTCGACCATAAAATGGACGGAGCTTGCGGTAAACTTCGCGAACTGAACCATTATTTTCGAAATAAATTTGCACGATTTGCAAGCGTTGTTCTTTTGTCAACCTGTTAATGATGAAATGGCAAACCAAACTAAATATTAATCACTTGACAGCTGACAAAATGGCCGCCAGTTAAAAAAGTGATGCCAACTTAAAGTTCTATACCTCAATAAAAAACACTCTTTACATAAGTCTGTATTAAGAAGTGGTTGCACTTTTGTGAGAATATTCTATATATACGCTGCTATAAAAACGCTTAAAAAATATTAATTTTTAACGCTGATGTTATGAATGGTAAAGTTTAATGCACCATTGGGTGCGGCTTGAAAAACTCTTTCAGATGATATTTTTTGTTAAATGCTGTCTTGGGAGAAAATATGCAAAAAAACTACAAAAATAAACATTTTAAGACTTTGTATATCGGTTAAAAATCAATTATCTAATTACGGATAATTTTAAAAAAATGGTAAATACCTACAACAAAAACAATATTGTATTCTTGTTGGTAAGTAACTGCAAAAGTAAAAAAAGTGGGATTATTATATGTCCACTTTTCTTCACCGAACTTAGCAAAACCAGTACTTGTATAGCGGTTGGCAATCCTGCAGTCAAAATAGATTTAAAGAGTTTTATAAAAAAAAGAAACCAAATTATCAGCCAATAGAAACGCAGTGTGCGTGACGTCACACGTCTACTATTTTTTTGTACTGGCGTAATCTTGTAGTTTATCATTCTTGATAGAATCTACGTAGTAGATTATTTGAGCGTGTTAGTGCGCATGCTCTACTGTTCTAAGCAGTGTGACCAGATCCTAAATATTATTGCAACTAAATTGACTTTCAAAAAAAGCTAAAAAATAATTATAGTGTCAAAACCTAATGCTAAAATTTAATACATACTTCTTTTTAATTACATTGTTTCTTTTAAAGAGCTTATTTTTGTAATATATTTTTTTATTGCATTACAAATTTGTACTTCCTTTGAATGAACCAAATTTTTTTAAATTCTGGAAAACCTGCCATGAGTTTAGCATACATACATACTTACATAAGTGTCAACATTTAATGTCTTAACGAGTATTGCTACACAATTTCACACTAAAAACCACGCTAAGGTGTAATTGTTAGTTAAAAATACATTATGGGGAAATTGTTTATATAAAATTGTATGATGGAACTCGTTAAAATCTAAATTTCATCACTTATGCTAAATTTCAATTTTTCATTGTGAATCAGTGTTGCCAAAACGGCGGTTTTCCCGCTATATATGACTGTATTTTGTTGTCATTAGCGGCGAGTCTATTAAAAAAACCACCAGCAAGTTTTTTAGCGGAAACATTTTTTAGTTGACGGGTTTTCAGCGTTTTTCTGAAACTTATAAAGAAAGATATTGAATAAAAATAAACTATTTTTAATGCATCTATGCAACACGTATCCTGGTATTTATATTAAGTTTTTGCGATATAACAATGGAAGTACGTGCACGTGCTTCAAAGAAACTACCGTCACTTTTTTTGCAAATAAAAAATTGACATTTTGTGGTGGTATAGTATGAAGTGAAACCTTCACAGGTTAAAAATAAAAACATATACTCGCATGTATGTATGTATGTAAAAGTATACAAATCTCATTTATTGTATTGCAAACCAATTTAATACTTTTTTCGAATTCAAAAAAAATATTAGCAAACAAATCTTTAGATAAGTGGAAAGCTAACCGAAAATTGGGTGATTGGATCAGTGAGTGTGAATAAAAGATAACTTCAAACGAAATCTCTCAAGACTAATTTCTTTTGATTACACTTTTTGATTGAAATTTTCTTTCGAAATAGAACTTAAATCAAATGTGAATGGAGCCATAAGTTTCTTTTATTAACACTTATTTTAATTTCAGATAATCATATAAGAAGGAAATTTTAACAAAAATAGATGGCTTCATACATCACGAAAAACGGCAAGATATTATTCCATACGTTTAGAATAATTAGGGTCTATCGCAAACAATATTGAAGATACTGAATCAGCTTAAACATATTAATATTATAAGATGGATTATTCCATTGCACAGTGTTCGATTTCGAAAAATAGGCGACAAAAACAAACAAAAAAATAGAGTTAATTACAAATTTAAATTGACCACACTATTTGCAAGCGACGACCCAGACTAGATTAAAACTATATGATTATTGTATATCTTTCACTTTGTATGCTTATAAAGGTACTCGAAATGACATGTTAAAAGAAAAAATGAAAAACACAAAAATACTTTGGGCATTTTATGCAAATTCAAAAGTAATTAGAAGGCGTTGTAAATGCGATATTAATATTTTTTCAATTGTAACTTTTGACTTCTTTTTAACTAACACACAAAAACACATTATTTTCTAATAAATGGTAAGTTTTGTTATTAAATGTTAAGCTTAGTGAGTTTTTTTTTTACAATTATTACCAAACAAGCTAATTTTGTCAGATGAAATCTTTTTATCTCCATCCGTTTCACCAGATCCACAAACGTTTCTGTAATCTTTCAACCTTGCTGTTATAGACTTTACATAAAATTCCTGCCCCAAGCTGCCCCATTAAATTTTTCTTTCAAAAGTACAATATAAGCACCAACTCAGAATAAGTTGTCGTTATTTTTTTATATTATTGTTAATTTCTTTTACTTTTGTTATTGTAAAATATGTGTAAACATAAATTTAAAGTACATACTTTGTGAATACCACAAATATATAATTAATTTTTTTTTATATTATTGTTAATTTATGAAATTTTTTTTACTTTTGTTATTGTAAAATATGTGTGTACATAAATTTAAAGTACATATTTTGTGAATACCCCAAATATATAAATAAATTTAAATTGAACAAATTTAATATGAATATACAAAAAATTAGGACTCGTATCTTAATTATTTCCAAGTTTATGATTTTTGTCGTCCTAAATGCTTAAATCGAACACTGTGCATTGGTTCAAAGTTTGAATGTGGGTACACAAGAGTAGACTGGGTTTTGCTTACAAATATTGGCAGACTATGAGATTCCATTATTTCCGGTTTTATTAGCGTTTATTTTTACTCAGGCAGTGGGTTTTTAGGGGCTATATGGCGGAAAATGCCTACAACATTTTGGCAACAGTGTTGTGCATAATGCATTACGCACTAATAGTTAAAAATCATTAGAAGCAAAGCAAAAATATTAATTCACAGTTGATTTTTCGAAAACAAACTTTTTTGAACATGTATTTCATTGATAAGCTACATTTAAAAATTAGTTTTTATAAAATAACACTAGTTTACACTGAAAATGAACATTTGATGAGTGGAGATTGTCCTTATGTATTTTCTTTCGCTGAATTCGAAAATCAAGGTTAAATTTTGTTTTATGCAACAGTTTTTCAGATATTGTAACTTTTCATGAACTGAAAACAGACGTTTTTGTAAACGATTTGTACTTTTCTGTCGGCATAGAATCACTGCAAAATATGATTTTTCTGATAATGTGCCCTATTTTCATCGACATATTTTGAAGCGCTTTATAAACTAAAGATCCGATTATACATATTTATTCATCATCTCAATACCTTGCATTTGAATATCAAGAACGGCCCAATCGGACATTTCTAGCTCGAGATATGATTGGCCAAGTGAAAAACAGTCGAAAAAATGAAAATATTACAATATCTCAAAAATTGTTCCATAAAACAAAATTTAACCTAGATTTTCGAATTCAGCGGAAGAAAATACATAAAAAATCTAAGTCTCATCAAATTTATATGAAAAAATATAGTTATCAATATTTTGTACTTTCTTCAAAGAAAAAGAAATTGACATTTTGGAAGCCAGCCATATTTCCGTATAACCGAAAACACATAGAAAACTTGAGACATTGTTTTGTCACTCACATGAAAATGATTCAAAGTTACAACAACGTAAATTGTTTTCTATTTTTTAGTTAATTTAATTATTATTTTTCGAACTTCATTTGTTTCTATATTTATGATTTGAAATAAACTAAAAATTAATAGTCATTGGCTTGTGGCACCTAATAGTAACAAACCAAAAAAGTTTGTCTTAAGTAGAACAAAAATAAGCAAATTAACTAACATGAGTATAATTAGTTAAGGCCGTGATACACTATCATATAAAGTCGAGCAATCTACGAAATTATACAACCCTGGTGTGATGAATTGTTATTGTCTTTTGAAAATTTTCATAAACTCCATCATACCCGCGTTATACTTTTTCGTAGATCGCACGACTTTATATGATAGTGTATCACGGCCTTAAAGAACAAACAACAATGGTAGGACTGTTGTAAGTATATAGATGGTAAAACTGAGCTTTCATTACAAAAAAGCTTTCAGCTAATTGAAATAAGATGAATCAAAACAATTCACATATTCCGTTTGCAATAATACCTAAGTAAAGGGTCCGCCATCTAAAGTTTTTTTCAACTAGTGCTTATTCCGTGAATGGTAACACTTAGCTCATGTCTGATTTGACAGATAATTATTTTTATCCTTCCGCTGAACGAGCCAACTGACCATCCAATGCGTTTTCGCTTCGCTAAGTGGGCCTGCGATCGACTTACAGAAGATGCCGATTTTGCCAAAAAAAATCCATCTTTTTAATCAGAAATAATTTTTAGTCAGGCTTGAGTTCAGTAATTTCAATTCTTTTTATTGAATGAAATATTTTATTAATTAATGTGAGTTTCTAAAGAAGAGAAGAAAAATTAAATTAGACTTTTAAGCTGGGGGAAATACCGACATTTTTCTGAGCAGCAACGCACTTCATCAGCACCCTAGTCTATCTACTTGGGTAGAGATTGTTATTAACATCAGCTATTTTTTAATTTTAGTTTTACTACTTACATTAAAGTCAATCTGTTGCAAAATGCATTAAAAATCGGCGTATACAACAAAAGGGACGCCAATTTTTCTATGGTGGCTCTTGAACCGCAGTATGGAGTCTTCTGCCTTTGGCATTGTGGTACCTATTTTACCACATTCCATTTTATGTTTCTCCATAATATTTTCAAGATGGGTGTATTGCAGACAGCTGTTGCAAAATAAGAGTCGTTCACAATGTGTCGTTGTTTGCCTTTTTAGTAGTCTGTAAGACATCAAACACGCGTATTGTACTATTTAATTTTAAATACTTTCCAATATATTACTTACTTTGAAATATCTTTTATAAAAATATAGTGATGCCAATCCATGTTTTCCAATAGCAATAAGTTAACATGCTAGCTCTTCTCATTTTGGGTTATATAAAATGGTCCAATTAGTTCATCACTGTCGTCGTCATATCCAAACACATTCACACTAACATCATTCCGACTCTCAAATTCCTTAATATATTTTAGTGACATCGGAAATGTCAAATTTGAAAAATCAATTATAGTTCCATTTTGTAGAGAAATTATATCAGCACTAATATCTTCAATGTTATATGAAGAGCATCGATTCGGAACATTGATAGACGAGGTACTCATTGCCGCAATTAAGGCCCACTTAAAACAGTAATTAACACTGTTTTCAATGTTAATGCAAGCAACACGACTAGCAAGCTTCTGCGGGGTGCTAATCCAATGAGCTCCTTTTACTAAAGCAGAGTTATTAATATTTAGTTCAGCTCGAACTATGCGAACAAGAGTCCATCCGGAATCTCTTTCCAGGAATTCAGACATTTTATTTTGAATTTCTGTGAACTGCTTACAGAAAAATTCGTGCACGTCATCTGCTCTAGTCAACAAGCTCATTTTTGCTGTGTGTACTATTATAATTATTTCTAATTCTTCACCAACAATTTTTTAGATATTCTGCAACTATAATTATATTAAATTTCAATATAGTATGTTGCCTTAAATGGTATTCAAGACTCTCTATAAAAGTCGATTCATTTTCGCCAACAAAATCTTCAAAGAGAAGTTGATCCTTTTTATTTTGTATTCCATAAGAAATAATGTTGTTTTTAAATGCTTTTCTGATTTCATAATATTTCGTACACTCTCCATCAATGTTGATATTATTTGTTGTTGTTGTTGATGTTGTTGTTGTTGTTGTTGTTGAGGGTGATGTTGTAGTGTTTGGTGTTGGTCAGTATTTGGATACCAATGTATTGGAGTAAGAGGTTGCTGCAAATTTGGGTACCATTGCATGGGAGTAGCACTTTGCTGCCAATACATTTGTAGTTGTGGTTGTTGTTGTTCTTGATGAGGATATTGCTGATGAGCATATTGCTGATGAGGATATTGTTGATGAGGATATTGCTGATAAGTATATTGTTGATGACGATATTGATGTTGTTGTTGAAGACATTGTAGTTCTTGTTGTTGTTGTTCTTGATGAGGATATTGTTGATAAGGATATTGATATTGTTGTTGTTGAGGATATTGTAGTTGTTGTTCTTGATGAGGATATTGTTGATAAGGATATTGATATTGTTGAGCATATTGCAGTTGTTGAGGATAAGTGAAGCCTCCATTATTCCGTGGTAGTGGTCGTTCTTGATTTGAGTCTCGACTTATGACCACTTGGTTCGCTACGCCATGATTTTGGATGTGATCCAAAAAGCATTTTTTATATTTATATACCTTTTTACACACATTGCACTCATAAACTAAAGAATTTATTTTATTTAGTTTATACAATATTATTATTATTATATATATATATACATATATATATATATATATATATATATATATATATATATATATATATATATATGTATATATATATATAATAATAATAATATTGTATAAACTAAATAAAATAAATTCTTTAGTTTATGAGTGCAATGTGTGTAAAAAGGTATATAAATATAAAAAATGCTTTTTGGATCACATCCAAAATCATGGCGTAGCGAACCAAGTGGTCATAAGTCGAGACTCAAATCAAGAACGACCACTTGTATGTATATATATATATAATAATAATAATATTGTATAAACTAAATAAAATAAATTCTTTAGTTTATGAGTGCAATGTGTGTAAAAAGGTATATAAATATAAAAAATGCTTTTTGGATCACATCCAAAATCATGGCGTAGCGAACCAAGTGGTCATAAGTCGAGACTCAAATCAAGAACGACCACTACCACGGAATAATGGAGGCTTCACTTATCCTCAACAACTGCAATATGCTCAACAATATCAATATCCTTATCAACAATATCCTCATCAAGAACAACAACTACAATATCCTCAACAACAACAATATCAATATCCTTATCAACAATATCCTCATCAAGAACAACAACAACAAGAACTACAATGTCTTCAACAACAACATCAATATCGTCATCAACAATATACTTATCAGCAATATCCTCATCAACAATATCCTCATCAGCAATATGCTCATCAGCAATATCCTCATCAAGAACAACAACAACCACAACTACAAATGTATTGGCAGCAAAGTGCTACTCCCATGCAATGGTACCCAAATTTGCAGCAACCTCTTACTCCAATACATTGGTATCCAAATACTGACCAACACCAAACACTACAACATCACCCTCAACAACAACAACAACAACAACATCAACAACAACAACAAATAATATCAACATTGATGGAGAGTGTACGAAATATTATGAAATCAGAAAAGCATTTAAAAACAACATTATTTCTTATGGAATACAAAATAAAAAGGATCAACTTCTCTTTGAAGATTTTGTTGGCGAAAATGAATCGACTTTTATAGAGAGTCTTGAATACCATTTAAGGCAACATACTATATTGAAATTTAATATAATTATAGTTGCAGAATATCTAAAAAATTGTTGGTGAAGAATTAGAAATAATTATAATAGTACACACAGCAAAAATGAGCTTGTTGACTAGAGCAGATGACGTGCACGAATTTTTCTGTAAGCAGTTCACAGAAATTCAAAATAAAATGTCTGAATTCCTGGAAAGAGATTCCGGATGGACTCTTGTTCGCATAGTTCGAGCTGAACTAAATATTAATAAATCTGCTTTAGTAAAAGGAGCTCATTGGATTAGCACCCCGCAGAAGCTTGCTAGTCGTGTTGCTTGCATTAACATTGAAAACAGTGTTAATTACTGTTTTAAGTGGGCCTTAATTGCGGCAATGAGTACCTCGTCTATCAATGTTCCGAATCGATGCTCTTCATATAACATTGAAGATATTAGTGCTGATATAATTTCTCTACAAAATGGAACTATAATTGATTTTTCAAATTTGACATTTCCGATGTCACTAAAATATATTAAGGAATTTGAGAGTCGGAATGATGTTAGTGTGAATGTGTTTGGATATGACGACGACAGTGATGAACTAATTGGACCATTTTATATAACCCAAAATGAGAAGAGCTAGCATGTTAACTTATTGCTATTGGAAAACATGGATTGGCATCACTATATTTTTATAAAAGATATTTCAAAGTAAGTAATATATTGGAAAGTATTTAAAATTAAATAGTACAATACGCGTGTTTGATGTCTTACAGACTACTAAAAAGGCAAACAACGACACATTGTGAACGACTCTTATTTTGCAACAGCTGTCTGCAATACACCCATCTTGAAAATATTATGGAGAAACATAAAATGGAATGTGGTAAAATAGGTACCACAATGCCAAAGGCAGAAGACTCCATACTGCGGTTCAAGAGCCACCATAGAAAAATTGGCGTCCCTTTTGTTGTATACGCCGATTTTTAATGCATTTTGCAACAGATTGACTTTAATGTAAGTAGTAAAACTAAAATTAAAAAATAGCTGATGTTAATAACAATCTCTACCCAAGTAGATAGACTAGGGTGCTGATGAAGTGCGTTGCTGCTCAGAAAAATGTCGGTATTTCCCCCAGCTTAAAAGTCTAATTTAATTTTTCTTCTCTTCTTTAGAAACTCACATTAATTAATAAAATATTTCATTCAATAAAAAGAATTGAAATTACTGAACTCAAGCCTGACTAAAAATTATTTCTGATTAAAAAGATGGATTTTTTTTGGCAAAATCGGCATCTTCTGTAAGTCGATCGCAGGCCCACTTAGCGAAGCGAAAACGCATTGGATGGTCAGTTGGCTCGTTCAGCGGAAGGATAAAAATAATTATCTGTCAAATCAGACATGAGCTAAGTGTTACCATTCACGGAATAAGCACTAGTTGAAAAAAACTTTAGATGGCGGACCCTTTACTTAGGTATTATTGCAAACGGAATATGTGAATTGTTTTGATTCATCTTATTTCAATTAGCTGAAAGCTTTTTTGTAATGAAAGCTCAGTTTTACCATCTATATACTTACAACAGTCCTACCATTGTTGTTTGTTCTTTAAGGCCGTGATACACTATCATATAAAGTCGTGCGATCTACGAAAAAGTATAACGCGGGTATGATGGAGTTTATGAAAATTTTCAAAAGACAATAACAATTCATCACACCAGGGTTGTATAATTTCGTAGATTGCTCGACTTTATATGATAGTGTATCACGGCCTTAACTAATTATACTCATGTTAGTTAATTTGCTTATTTTTGTTCTACTTAAGACAAACTTTTTTGGTTTGTTACTATTAGGTGCCACAAGCCAATGACTATTAATTTTTAGTTTATTTCAAATCATAAATATAGAAACAAATGAAGTTCGAAAAATAATAATTAAATTAACTAAAAAATAGAAAACAATTTACGTTGTTGTAACTTTGAATCATTTTCATGTGAGTGACAAAACATTGTCTCAAGTTTTCTATGTGTTTTCGGTTATACGGAAATATGGCTGGCTTCCAAAATGTCAATTTCTTTTTCTTTGAAGAAAGTACAAAATATTGATAACTATATTTTTTCATATAAATTTGATGAGACTTAGATTTTTTATGTATTTTCTTCCGCTGAATTCGAAAATCTAGGTTAAATTTTGTTTTATGGAACAATTTTTGAGATATTGTAATATTTTCATTTTTTCGACTGTTTTTCACTTGGCCAATCATATCTCGAGCTAGAAATGTCCGATTGGGCCGTTCTTGATATTCAAATGCAAGGTATTGAGATGATGAATAAATATGTATAATCGGATCTTTAGTTTATAAAGCGCTTCAAAATATGTCGATGAAAATAGGGCACATTATCAGAAAAATCATATTTTGCAGTGATTCTATGCCGACAGAAAAGTACAAATCGTTTACAAAAACGTCTGTTTTCAGTTCATGAAAAGTTACAATATCTGAAAAACTGTTGCATAAAACAAAATTTAACCTTGATTTTCGAATTCAGCGAAAGAAAATACATAAGGACAATCTCCACTCATCAAATGTTCATTTTCAGTGTAAACTAGTGTTATTTTATAAAAACTAATTTTTAAATGTAGCTTATCAATGAAATACATGTTCAAAAAAGTTTGTTTTCGAAAAATCAACTGTGAATTAATATTTTTGCTTTGCTTCTAATGATTTTTAACTATTAGTGCGTAATGCATTATGCACAACACTGTTGCCAAAATGTTGTAGGCATTTTCCGCCATATAGCCCCTAAAAACCCACTGCCTGAGTAAAAATAAACGCTAATAAAACCGGAAATAATGGAATCTCATAGTCTGCCAATATTTGTAAGCAAAACCCAGTCTACTCTTGTGTACCCACATTCAAACTTTGAACCAATGCACAGTGTTCGATTTAAGCATTTAGGACGACAAAAATCATAAACTTGGAAATAATTAAGATACGAGTCCTAATTTTTTGTATATTCATATTAAATTTGTTCAATTTAAATTTATTTATATATTTGGGGTATTCACAAAATATGTACTTTAAATTTATGTACACACATATTTTACAATAACAAAAGTAAAAAAAATTTCATAAATTAACAATAATATAAAAAAAAATTAATTATATATTTGTGGTATTCACAAAGTATGTACTTTAAATTTATGTTTACACATATTTTACAATAACAAAAGTAAAAGAAATTAACAATAATATAAAAAAATAACGACAACTTATTCTGAGTTGGTGCTTATATTGTACTTTTGAAAGAAAAATTTAATGGGGCAGCTTGGGGCAGGAATTTTATGTAAAGTCTATAACAGCAAGGTTGAAAGATTACAGAAACGTTTGTGGATCTGGTGAAACGGATGGAGATAAAAAGATTTCATCTGACAAAATTAGCTTGTTTGGTAATAATTGTAAAAAAAAAACTCACTAAGCTTAACATTTAATAACAAAACTTACCATTTATTAGAAAATAATGTGTTTTTGTGTGTTAGTTAAAAAGAAGTCAAAAGTTACAATTGAAAAAATATTAATATCGCATTTACAACGCCTTCTAATTACTTTTGAATTTGCATAAAATGCCCAAAGTATTTTTGTGTTTTTCATTTTTTCTTTTAACATGTCATTTCGAGTACCTTTATAAGCATACAAAGTGAAAGATATACAATAATCATATAGTTTTAATCTAGTCTGGGTCGTCGCTTGCAAATAGTGTGGTCAATTTAAATTTGTAATTAACTCTATTTTTTTGTTTGTTTTTGTCGCCTATTTTTCGAAATCGAACACTGTGCAATGGAATAATCCATCTTATAATATTAATATGTTTAAGCTGATTCAGTATCTTCAATATTGTTTGCGATAGACCCTAATTATTCTAAACGTATGGAATAATATCTTGCCGTTTTTCGTGATGTATGAAGCCATCTATTTTTGTTAAAATTTCCTTCTTATATGATTATCTGAAATTAAAATAAGTGTTAATAAAAGAAACTTATGGCTCCATTCACATTTGATTTAAGTTCTATTTCGAAAGAAAATTTCAATCAAAAAGTGTAATCAAAAGAAATTAGTCTTGAGAGATTTCGTTTGAAGTTATCTTTTATTCACACTCACTGATCCAATCACCCAATTTTCGGTTAGCTTTCCACTTATCTAAAGATTTGTTTGCTAATATTTTTTTTGAATTCGAAAAAAGTATTAAATTGGTTTGCAATACAATAAATGAGATTTGTATACTTTTACATACATACATACATGCGAGTATATGTTTTTATTTTTAACCTGTGAAGGTTTCACTTCATACTATACCACCACAAAATGTCAATTTTTTATTTGCAAAAAAAGTGACGGTAGTTTCTTTGAAGCACGTGCACGTACTTCCATTGTTATATCGCAAAAACTTAATATAAATACCAGGATACGTGTTGCATAGATGCATTAAAAATAGTTTATTTTTATTCAATATCTTTCTTTATAAGTTTCAGAAAAACGCTGAAAACCCGTCAACTAAAAAATGTTTCCGCTAAAAAACTTGCTGGTGGTTTTTTTAATAGACTCGCCGCTAATGACAACAAAATACAGTCATATATAGCGGGAAAACCGCCGTTTTGGCAACACTGATTCACAATGAAAAATTGAAATTTAGCATAAGTGATGAAATTTAGATTTTAACGAGTTCCATCATACAATTTTATATAAACAATTTCCCCATAATGTATTTTTAACTAACAATTACACCTTAGCGTGGTTTTTAGTGTGAAATTGTGTAGCAATACTCGTTAAGACATTAAATGTTGACACTTATGTAAGTATGTATGTATGCTAAACTCATGGCAGGTTTTCCAGAATTTAAAAAAATTTGGTTCATTCAAAGGAAGTACAAATTTGTAATGCAATAAAAAAATATATTACAAAAATAAGCTCTTTAAAAGAAACAATGTAATTAAAAAGAAGTATGTATTAAATTTTAGCATTAGGTTTTGACACTATAATTATTTTTTAGCTTTTTTTGAAAGTCAATTTAGTTGCAATAATATTTAGGATCTGGTCACACTGCTTAGAACAGTAGAGCATGCGCACTAACACGCTCAAATAATCTACTACGTAGATTCTATCAAGAATGATAAACTACAAGATTACGCCAGTACAAAAAAATAGTAGACGTGTGACGTCACGCACACTGCGTTTCTATTGGCTGATAATTTGGTTTCTTTTTTTTATAAAACTCTTTAAATCTATTTTGACTGCAGGATTGCCAACCGCTATACAAGTACTGGTTTTGCTAAGTTCGGTGAAGAAAAGTGGACATATAATAATCCCACTTTTTTTACTTTTGCAGTTACTTACCAACAAGAATACAATATTGTTTTTGTTGTAGGTATTTACCATTTTTTTAATATTATCCGTAATTAGATAATTGATTTTTAACCGATATACAAAGTCTTAAAATGTTTATTTTTGTAGTTTTTTTGCATATTTTCTCCCAAGACAGCATTTAACAAAAAATATCATCTGAAAGAGTTTTTCAAGCCGCACCCAATGGTGCATTAAACTTTACCATTCATAACATCAGCGTTAAAAATTAATATTTTTTAAGCGTTTTTATAGCAGCGTATATATAGAATATTCTCACAAAAGTGCAACCACTTCTTAATACAGACTTATGTAAAGGGTGTTTTTTATTGAGGTATAGAACTTTAAGTTGGCATCACTTTTTTAACTGGCGGCCATTTTGTCAGCTGTCAAGTGATTAATATTTAGTTTGGTTTGCCATTTCATCATTAACAGGTTGACAAAAGAACAACGCTTGCAAATCGTGCAAATTTATTTCGAAAATAATGGTTCAGTTCGCGAAGTTTACCGCAAGCTCCGTCCATTTTATGGTCGACATAATCGTCCATCAGAGCAATTAATTCGGTTAACCATGGATCGTTTTCGCACTACGTTTACTCTATGTGATAATACGCATCCGCAGAGACGTCGAACAGTGCGCACCGAAGAAACAATTGCCGCTGTAGAGCAAAGTGTTGAAGAGGACCCGAATGAATCGATTCGCCACCGTGCACAGCAATTGGAGCCGACTAACCGACTATTTTGTTCCCGAATTGGATGGCATGAATGTGGATGAGTTGTGGTTCCAACAAGACGGCGCTACATGCCACACAGCGCACGTCACAATCGATTTATTGAAGGAAACATTCGATGAGCGCATAATTTCGCGGAATGGACCTGTCAATTGGCCACCAAGATCGTGTGATTTGACACCATTGGATTATTTTCTTTGGGGATATGTGAAGTCGCTCGTCTACGCCAACAAACCAGAAACGTTAGGGGACTTGGAAGCCAACATTCGTGGCGTTATTGCCAACATACGGCCCCATATGCTCGAAAAATTGGTTGAAAATTGGACCTGTAGAATTAGCTTTATTCGAGCCAGCCGCGGCGGCCACATGCCTGAAATCATATTTAAACATTAATGGCATAAAATTACCCTTCCAATAAAGCCAAATTGATGGACATTAAAACGATATTCTTGTGTTTTATTTCAATTCGAAGTTCTATACCCCTCAAAAAAACACCCTATACATACATACACACATATTATTATAAATGCATATATACATACATATAAATATGTCATTCCTTTTGTAATTTGTATAATGTACCTGCCAACAAAATATTAGTACCGTTCACACTAAATTTGTTATTTGTTTATTTGGTAAAAGTATGTAGCATTTTTGATATTTTAAAATTTAAAATTTTACTTTCTAATATTTTAAACAAAAATATTATTAAAAAAATATTGCTAAATAAACAAATAACAAATTCAGTATGAACTACATATGTATATTAGAAAATAGCTATTTAAAAATATATCATAATTAGAGTCCTTAGTTTTGGTATGTTTCGATTTGGTGCTATGTATTAACACAGAATATATTAAATAACTAATAAAATTCAAAATTAATAAAACAAGTTTAATTTCAAAAATTAAAAGAAACTCTCAATAAAAAATAAGAAGAATATTTTGTAGAGAAAATAAAATAATAGAATAGAATTTTTTTGTTGCGATTTCTTTGTTTAAATTTCTTAGTTTCCCATACTTATGCTTTAAGTCTTTCATTTGATTTTTCCCAGCCTTTATGGCAACTCTTACAATAGAATTGTGACGTCACGTCTAACGGTAAACTCTCTGATTGACGTAATCTTGTAGTTTATCATTCTTGCCACTGCTGTACATCATGAAGGCTAAGCAAATCAGTACATTGTGCACAGCTCTAGTATGTATGTATGTATTCACAAAACCGTATTCTTACTGTTAATTGTTTAACCAGCTATTTTTTACACTTTCACGTTTCTATTTATTGTTCCATTTTTATTATTTTATTTTTACTTAATTTTTTAATAATTATATTTATATAGGATTGTAAGATTTGTTTCTTTTTCACCGTTTTCCAAAATTTTCTTAGCACACGAGAGAGACTGTTTTCTTTAAATAAAACCAAGAATGATAAACTACAAGATTACGCTAATCGGATAGTTTACCGTTAGACGTGACGTCACACGTCTATTGTAATAGTTGCCATAAAGGCTGGGAAAAACCGAATGAAAGACTTAAGCATAAGTATGGGAAACTAAGAAATTTAACCATAGAAATCGCAACAATCAAATTCTATTCTATTATTTTATTTTCTCTACAAAAATTTTTCTTATTTGTTATTGCGAGTTTCTTTTAATTTTTGAAATTAAACTTGTTTTATTAATTTTAACAAAGCGCTTAATTTTGAATTTTATGAAGCCTATAGTACACGGCATGTAAAAAACCACATGCGCATGTGGTTCTGACGTAATTTTGACGTCATCACAAAACTACATTTGCTACATGCCGTGTACTAACAACATACATATGTATACGCAAATATTCATATGATTACAGATTTGCTGCTTCAGAAAATATGTTCAATTCGGTTAAAAATGTCACATTTGTATTTTGGAACAAAATTTTTTATCAAAATTTTAAGGCATGTAGCCACTACTAGTAATTTTAAAAAATGCAACCAACATGCTGAAAATGTCTCTGAAGTCATCGCCACATATGCATGTGGCTTTTTACATGCCGTGTACTATAGGCTTTAGTTATATTAATATTTTCTGTGTTAATCGAAACATGCCAAAACTAAAGACTCTAACTATGATATATTTTTAAATAGCTATTTTTTAATATAGTTCACACTGAATTTGTTATTTGTTTATTTAGTAATATTTTTTAAATAATATTTTTCTTTAAAATTTTAGAAAGTCAATTTTAAAACATCAAAAATGGTACATCATTTTACCAAGTAAACAAATAACAAATTCAGTGTGAACGGCACTAATGTATTGTTGACATAATACCACTTCTAGCAGGTACATTATACAAATTACAAAAGGAATGACAAATGGATATACATTCATATTATGAAGTGGTTGCAGTCTTGTGAGAACATTCTCTATACCTAATAACTGCTATAAAAACACTTAAATATCTTAATTTTTATGTAATAACGCATTGATGATCTTATGAATAGTAAAGTTTAATGCGCCATTGGATGCGGCTTGAAAAATTCTTTCAGATGATCTTTATTGTTAAATGTTGTCTTGGGAGGAAATATGCAAAAAACTACAAAAATAAACATTTTAAGACACGGTCCAGTTCACGAGCGGTCATCTCTAGACCACTCAAATGATTTGGGAAGCCTTATTAAAACTACCGAACTTTAATCTGGGAGGGATAACATGAATTTTTTATGTGAGCGGCTCTAATGTACATACATACTTAGGTACATATGTATATGTATACATACATACATACATATATATTTCAATATTTAAAATTTAAACTTGTTTGTTGTAGTAATAAATACCCAATATACCTGTCGTGCGCCAGGCCAAGTTCCGACCAATGCACGCAGTGTGTATATTTACAGAAAACCATTCGAGCTGTTTTTACCCCCGCATAACTTTGTTCTCCGCAATCGTAAAATTATAACCTCATATGCCAAGTTTGCAAGTTTTACAATGAAAGATTCCGGAGATATGGAGGTACAAAAAGTGCATATTTTAAGACATACTCACTGACCACTGACACACTCATCAAATTGATGAAGCACTTCCGCTATAGTAAGATAGCTAAAATTTGGTACAGGAGTAGATCTAGGTGAGCAATGAACTAGAAAAATCTGAAAACCCAAAAATTTTAGCCAAGCCCCGCCCATTAAAATTAAAATCTGTGCTAGTGAGCTAAAATTCGCAACAGAACTAGGTCTAGGTGAGCAATAAACTAAAAAATCTAAAACTCTGAACATTTTAGCAAGGAGGGCGGGGCTACGCCCATAAAGGTTAGAATTAAAAAAGCTAATCTAAGGCATTAAATGGAAGCTATTTTATTGAAATTTGGCATACATGCTGCGAAAATGCAAGGCTATACATTTTTTTTTAAAAAGCGGGCGTTGACACGCCCATACAATTTAAACCGCTTTTATGTCCTATCTTCTTCTTTTATTGCATATCCAAATTTGAATATAAGCGATTACATGCTACGCTTTTTTTTAAATTAAATCTACATTAATATATGTACAATTTATAAAATATTGTTTATTATTTGAGCAAAATCATCTCTGTTTCTTGCAGTATGTATTAGTTCCCCAATGGTTCTCAGACCAGTCCAATTTCTAATGTTTCTTAACCACGACATTTGTTTTCTTCCAATGCCTCCTCTTCCTTCTATACGGACTTGTCCGATCAGTTGGATCAATTTATATTTATCTCATTTAATAATGTGACCGAGGTACGCAGTTTTATATCTTTTTATAATTTTTATTATTTCACGTTCTTTCTGTAGTCTGTTTAAAACGTTCGACACACGATCTGTCCATGGAATTCTTAATATTCGACGATAGTACCACATTTCAAAAGCTTCTAATATGTTTAAATCTGCAGCTTCAAGAGTCCATGATTCGACTCCATACAAAAGTACTGACCAAACATAGCATTTCAAAAATCTTATACGAAGATTGATGTTTATAACACGACTTGTTAATAATTTTTTCAGCTCAGCATATTTAGATATAATTTTTATGTAGGTATTATTATCCGTTTGCAACGAAACTTGGCACGAATAATAAGCACTGGCACATAAAAATTAAAAGTTGCGCTATAGAGCTGAAATTTGATATACAAGTAGGACTAGGTGAGAAACAAACTAGAAAAACCTTAAAACCCGGAAATTTTATTCAGGGGGTGGGGCTGCGCCCATAAAAATTAAAAGTTGCGCTTATGAGCTGAAATTTGATACAAAAGTAGGTTTAGGTGAGAAACCCACTAGAAAAATCTGAAAAGCCAAAAAAATTTATCAGAATGGGGGGCACCACCCATATTGTTTGGAACTAAAAACTTGTTTTGGAACTAAAAACTTGATAGCTTTTAACTCAAGCCATTTTATTGAAACCTTGCATACACGTTGCACGTATACCATACTTTAAACTATCATCTAAAAAAGTGGGCGTGATAACTCCCATGAAACTTTAGCCTTGTGTTTAATCTACTTCGGTCTAGCATATTTTAGAAGAAAACTAGCATTAACTATAGGCGCTGCTCACAACAAAATTGTGAGTTTAAAATAGTAGGAGGGGTAATGCTCATAAAATTTAAAGGTATAATTCGCGCTAGAGAGCTGAAATTTTATACACAAGTAAGTGTGGATGGGTAAGCCAATGGGAAAATCTTAAAACCAAGAAGTTTTATCTGTTAAAACTCAAATTCGTACTAGAGAGCTGAAATTTGATCACAAATATAGATCAGAGATCACTAAGAAAATTCTAAGAAACCAGAAGTTACAATGAGGGGGTGGGAGGGAACAAGCACTGTAAACTCAAAATTAAGTTTAATTTCATTAAAAATTTTCATACACATTGCAGTTATCCAAAGTAAAAATATCCTGTTTTGAAAAGTGGGCGTGACTACACTCACAAATCTTAGCTTTTTCTTTCATGTACTTCGGCTTAGCAGTTTTTAGTCTATTACTAATGTATTTCTCAATAGCTTTTTCCTACGAAACTTTACATTTAAATTTGTCATCGTAAGGTTGTCATATAATTTTTAGATAATCTGCTAACTTGGCAATATTTTTACCTTTCTAAAAAAAGGAAAAAATAATGTATATTTGTTCATTTCTTTATATAGGTAAAAATGTTGTCAAGTTAGCAGTTTATCTAAAAACTATATGACAACCTTACGATGACAAATTTAAATAATTTACAGCATATTTCAGTGATAGATATTGTGCAAAACAAGAACTTGATCAAAATTTATATCTCACTACTTTTAATGGCCAAAATTTTGTATAGGAACTTGGACTTTTTTAAATGTTTTTGTTAGGATACATACTTATGTATGTACCTATGATTGTGCGTATGTAGTATGTATATCCATACAAACATAACATATACATACATACGCATAGCGGTCTGTTAATTATTAAAAAATAATTTAACATTTTTCATGGAAAAAAGTTGTTACAAATGCTTTGGTTGCCTCGTAACAACACACGCAAACTGAACTGCTTAAAAGTTCACGGTTCTTACTTAATTTCTATATCGGTTAAAAATCAATTATCTAATAACCGCCAATATTAAGAAAAGGTAAATACTACAACAAAAACAATATTGTTTTGTCTTTTTGTTCGTAAGTACCTGTAAAAGTAAAAAAGTGGGATTATTATGTGTCCACTTTTCTTCACCGATCTTAGCAACTTACGTGTATAGCGGTTGGCAATCCTGCAGTCAAAAGAACTTTAAAGAGTTGTATAAAAAAATAAACCAAATCATCAGCCAATAGAAGCGCGGTGTGCATGACGTCACACGTCTACTATTTTTTTGCACTGGCGTAATCTTGTAGTTTTTCATTCTTGGAATAAAAACACACTAATAATGAAGTCACTGACAATTGACTGCCGCCGATTCTTTTTATTTTATTGTGGACTGTAGTTATAAAAATATGAGCTTCCACTAAATTGTATGTGGTTCCCAACGGTCAAAAAGGACCATGTTTAATTTTGTATTATTAAATAGAACGTAAATGCAGACTTGTGGAGGTTGATCTGTTGAGTGGTTTTATTTGGTGGAAGCAGATTAGGCTTACCTTTTTTAAACTTCTGTACTGGGATAGGGTTGGGAGAACTTCAGGAGGGGAGATTACCTGGTTCTATTAGGAATAAAAAGTACACCAAATATTTTCTTCAAACCAACGTACATGAATAAGTATTTTATTCAAAGTTGAAAAATAGATCTTATCACTTCAATGGCTATAAAGCAATTGTTTTTACAAAAAACTTTAAAGACAAAAATGTCGCCTAAATGATCAAAATTAGTACAAAAGGGTAATTTTCAAGTTACAACAAAAAGACTTTGTTTAAGTACTCTGTTCGTTAAAAGATTCGTATTCACAATAATTCAAATGCAGGGTTAGAAATTTTGGTAAGACAAAAATAGGAATAATTAGGCTTTAAGGCATAAGTACAAATTATTTATTAAGAAAAATTTATTAAAGGAAACATGTAAAATGAAAACTATAAAAGGCTTTTTAAACAAGGAGCTTTTTGTTTACATTAACTGTTTGTTTGTTTATATTAAGTGTGTGTATGGATGACCGTGGGAATTTGTGTGAATGTATGTATGTGGAAATACGTTAAGGGTGTTCATAGATTTGAGGTTTTTCTTTTTTATTATGTGTGTATATGACGACAGGAAAATCATGGAAATTATTTTTCCTACTGCCGACGGGAAAACGCGAAAATTATATATCCTAATGCCGACAGGAAAACATGAGTATTTTTTCCTAATGCTAATGTAGGTGTTGGGTGGGTGGGGTTGTTAAAATATGTAACCGTGGAAATTTGTGGGTGTATTTGTCTGTGGGAATTTAAGCGAGGCTGTGATTGGCGGGTGGCGTGGTATAGTTGTGGTAGATCGATTATGTGTATGTATGTCTGTGAAAATATAAGGCTGATCCTGATTTATGAGGGGCGAAGTGTTCTTGTAATATGTAGCGGTGGATATTTGTGTGTATGTATTTTTTTTCGAGTAGTGGGTAGAGGGTGTTGTAATATGTATCCATAAGAATTGTGTGTTTGTATGTCTGTGGGAGTTTAAGGCTGATCGTGATTTCTGTTGTTGAGATTGATCGATTGTATGTGTATGTATGACCGTGGGAGTTTGTGTATGTATATATGTGGGAATTTAGAGCTGACCGTGATTTGTGAGGAGCGGGATGTTGTAGAAATAATTTTAATTTTTCTTAGATGAATTCTGGTATATGTGTGTGCGTGTGAATGATTTCCTCACACTAGTATTTATATGTACGTAGAAATAATTGTTTTCAATATAGACATTTGGTGCTATAGCTATATATTTGTATGATTATGGGAATTTATAGAGTTTCTCTATCCATAATAAGTTGGTTTATCTTTGGCATGTGCTTTGACTGAACGGTTTTTCAAACGTTAGTGACTGAGTCGACACTTCGTATATTTTCGTGATGTAGATATGTAAGTATGATTGTTAAGATCTAATAAATACTTGAGCATTGATAAGAAATTTGATAATATGTGTTCAAACATATCTACTAATTGATTTTATGTATGTATGTATGTACATACAAATAAGTGTTTGGCTTCCTGTTTGAATACATTTATTTTTTGTGATGTGAGGTCTTTTTGTTGTTGTTGGTCTTTTGTCTATAGATGTGAAATATCTTCATAGTTTTTAAGCTATTACATAGCTTTTATCACAGGCTTTGAGGGTGTCGACCGAATCAAGAAATTGCGTAACAAAAAAAAACTAAGACTATTTTTATTTGAATCGCCCAGTGTATATTAACCACTAAAGTATGCGTTTGATTTCATTAACATACATTGTTACTAGAACAGATTTTTACATGTAGGACCGAAAACATTTGGAAAGGAAACATTTAGTGTGGCAGCAATTTACGGGTGGGGAAGAGATAATCATTTTTGTGTTCGGTACTCTCGCTTTGCTTTCATATTCGTTGCTACATATACATATGTACATAGATATCCATTTACATGTACTTTGTTTTTTGACATTCGCTTTATTTCATTTTTCTGGCGTTGCCTAGTGTTCGATTTAAGAATTTGACAATGAATATGACAAAAATCATAAATTTGTAAATAATTAACATACGAGTCCTATTTTTTTGTATTTTCATATTAAGTTTGTTCTTATTAAATTTATTTATATATTTGGGGTATTCACAAAATATGTACTTTCAACTTATTTTCACACATGTTTTACATATATAATAGTAAAAGAAATGTCATAAATTAACAATAATATAATAAAATTATTTATATATTTGCGATATTCACAAAGCATGTACTCTAAATTTATGTTCACACATATTTTACAATAAAAAAAGTAAAAGAAATTTCATAAATTAACAATAATGTAAAAAAATAACAATAACTTATTCTGAGTTGCTGCTCATATTGTATGTACTTTCGAAAAAAAAAATTTAATGTAAACTCTATAACAGTAAGGTTGAAAGATTACAGAAACGTTTATGGAAGTGGTGAAACGGATGGATTACAAAAGATTTCGTCTGACAAAGTTAGTTTCTTTGGTAATAATAGTAAAAAAAACTCACTTTGGTTAACACTTAATAAAAAAACTTGCCATTTATTAGAAAATAATGTGTTTTTCTGTGTTAGTTAAAAAGAAGTTAAAAGTTACAATTGAATTAAAAAAATTTAATATCGCATTTACAACGTCTTCTATTTACTTTTGAAATTGCACAAAATACCCATAGTATTTTTTGTTTTTCGTTTTTTCTTTTAACATGTCATTTAGTGTACCGTTACAAGAATACAAACTGAAAGATATACAAGAATCATATAGTTTTATGCTAGTCTGGGTCTTGGCTTGCAAATAGTGTCGTCAATTTAAATTTTTAATTAACATTATTTATTTTATAGTTAAGTTTAATTATTATTCGAACTCCATTTGTTTCTATATTTGTGATTTTTGAACGGGCTAAAGTTCGTATCGCTTTTGAAGCCAAATTACATGTGATAATTGTTAATGAACAAATAACACCAAAGTCTGTTGTAAATATTCTGACTAACAACACATAGTTGAACGGAACAGCCAACAACAGTCTTACCATTGTCGTTTTTGTTATTTTTACTAATTATACACATGTTACTTAATTTGCTTATTTTTTGTTCTAAAAATATACTTAATAGTAACAAACCAAAAAAGTTTGTCTTAAGTAGAACAAAAAATAAGCAAATTTAGTAACATGTGTATAATTAGTAAAAAGAACAAAACGACAATGGTGAGACTGTTGTAAATATAGTGATGGTAAAATTGAGCTTACAATACAAAAAAGCTTTCAGCAAATTGAAATACGATGAATCAAAACAATTCACATATTCCATTTGCAATAAAATGCTAAGTATATAAACCAGAAATCTACATCAACTGACACCACACACAGTGGACCAAACACAAAAGAACGCTGATGATGAAGGTTTAGTGTCCTTCGAAAACGGCTGGCTGTTCCGTTCAACTATGTGTTGTTAGTCAGAATATTTACAACAGACTTTGGTGTTATTTGTTCATTAACAATTATCACATGTAATTTGGCTTAAAAAGCGATACGAACTTTAGCCCGTTCAAAAATCACAAATATAGAAACAAATGGAGTTCGAATAATAATTAAAATTAACTAAAAATTAATAGCCATGGGCCTGTGGCAAAAATTAAATAAAAATATACTTAATAGTAACAAACCAAAAAAAGTTTGTCTTAAGTAGAACAAAAAATAAGCAAATTAAGTAACATGTGTATAATTAGTAAACAGAACAAAAACGACAATGGTAAGACTGTTGTAAATATAGTGATGGTAAAATTGAGCTTACAATACAAAAAAGCTTTCAGCAAATTGAAATACGATGAATCAAAAACAATTCACATATTTCATTTGCAATAAAATGCTAAGTATATAAAGCAGAAATCTCCATCAACTGACACCACCACACAGTGGACCAAACACAAAAGAACGCTGATGATGAAGGTTTAGTGGCCATCGAAAACGGCTGGCTGTTCCGTTCAACTATGTGTTGTTAGTTAGAATATTTACAACAGACTTTAATGTTATTTGTTCATTAATAATTATCACATGTAATTTTATTTATTTTATTTTTCTGAAATCGAACAATGCGTTGTTTTGTATGTTTGTTTAAGTTTGCTGTGAAATAAATAATAATAAACTGAAATAAATTTTATGAGAAATGAAAACTTTTGCACAAATAATTATGGAATACAAATGAGAGAGAAAAAATATCGAAAAATTAATTTTGTTCGTGCAAGAAAGAGATCATCTTTACAGTGTGCGATCCAAGGATAATATGAACCGCATAAAAAAGATACAGGACTTTAATGAAATAAAATGTAGTAGATATTAAAAATAAATGGAAAAGTCTAAGAAGCCAATACATCAGAGAATTGAGACTTATGTATAAAAAACTCAAAAAAAAAAAAAGCGGCAGTGGAAGAAGTGAATTGTACGTGGCAAAGCTTTGGTGCTATCCAAAGCTTTAATTTCTGGAACCACATGCCTGCATCAGGGAGAGTGAAGATAATATTGAGGTAATATTTACATACACAAATACATAATTGTAGTTTTAAGAATTTCGAAGAACAAAGTACTTCAGCATAGCTAACTGATGAAAACTGCTTCAGCATCAATATAGAATCCAGCGAGAGTCGCCCAAAGGTACAAAAAATTACCCAATTTTAATTGCATCTTGAACAATTATTCATTTATGAAATTTTTTATGTACATACATACATATGTATGTATGTAAATATATACATATGTTTATTACAGAAGAGCAACCCATTGTCTGAAATGCGGCGCGAATTTACTTCTTTTAAGGAAACTATAACAGCTAGAAAGAAAAATGTCCAAAAATACGGCTGGCTGGGCAATTTGGTTGCAGCACAGTTGAAAGAAATTGATGTCGAATATCAGCAGAAAGCTGCTTGGGAAATACAGTTCGTAATTCAGAAATACATTGAACGTTTTCCGAAGCAACTTAAATCGTCCACATAAAATGTCTACTCACCGCACGACCTGCTACAGATGTCAATGGATGGTATTTTTGAAGAAAGTGATTTTAGTACCTAAAATATTTTATAATTGATCGGTAAAAAACAAGATATGTGATATGTGTATTGTTTTTTAATAATTCTACACTGTCTTTGTTTGAAGTTTTTTATTTTTTGAGTGTTAAAGACACAAACGACTGAATTTGTTTTTGTTTATAGTTTTTTATTTGAGTGTTAAAGATACAAACGACTGAATTTGTTTTTGTTTATAGTTTTTTATTTTGTGTTAACCCAGTCAGCATTTTATGAAATTAATGATCATATTCGTCTTTTTCGGCTTCACCGCGCGGTTAAAATAAGCATTTATGCGTTCGTTTTCGAGTCGAAAATGTTTGTTTGAAAATGCCTGATATTGACTCATTGTTTTTTAATATTAAAACACTTTGTTAGTTATAATTCAAGTGTGCTATGCACATATATTTTTTTTCGTTAAAATAAAAATAAAATATAATCAATATAAACAATGTCTTTCGTATTCAGAAAAAAATGTTGGTTCACAAAATGTTTACAAAACAAATTTTGTATGGAAATTTGTTTGTTAAACGTTTTGTTAATCTTAATTAACTTTTTCTGAATAAGGCTTTATATATTTTACTACATATATTTAGTATATTTTTGTATTGAGTTAATAAATCTTTAAATTACACTGCACAACAGTGATTTGGATGTTTAAATAAAAATAGCCGATCTTACTGTATTTTTGTCTCCTGATTACGATGGTGTCATTAGTTTTTCTCTATCAGCTCTAGTTTTGAATATATAGTGTCATTTAGGATTTGCATAATTTGCATCTCTTTTTGTATTATACCGTTAATATATTACGAATGGTACTCCAAACTTAAAAATACTTTCTGGATTACTTATCTACACAAAAATCCCTTTCACTTAAATAGATTCACATTGGTGAGTATATCAGGGTATCTGACTGTTATTGCAAGGATATTAAAAATCGTGTGTTTTTAGTTCAGTCCTTTTAACATTTTTTGATTATAATTTTTTTTGACCAAATATAACTAATTCTTATGTATTGTATTGTATGTATTGGTGCGCTTTTTTTAAATTTCGGTGCGTTTTTTAATTTTTGGTGGCTCCAATGCAAATTCAACACAACAATGGGTTAAAACCGGAAAATGCTTGTTGTGAAACTTGCCAACTTCCTGAGAGTGTTAATTACCAATAACAATAATGATGAAAATATTAGCTTTATTAATTTGGAATAATTGATTTTTGATTTCTTTTTAAAAAGTTTTAAACAGAATTTATAAAATTAATGTACAAAAATGTATCATCTTGTACAAATACAAATGAACATACTTATGTAATGACCCTTAATTATGAAAGTTGTATAAGTCATATATTTCTTTGGTCGAGATATTTAGTAGATTACATATAAACAAACCGTTGATTTACAAAAAACTGGATAGAAATATGAGATCCAACGTTGTTTATGGAAATAATGAGGATGTTAGTCTCGAAGTTGCGGGAAAAAATGGGTGCACATTTTATCGATCAAGACATCAGTTAGTGAGGACCAGATTATATCGTATATTGGGGAGAAATTGGATATTTGCAGATCAGATATATCTTGCTACAAATTAGTCAATAAAGACACATTAATAGAAAACCTAAAGTTTGTTAACTTCAAGGTTGGTATTGAAATTATTATTAAATAAATACATAAATAAATACAAAAATATTTTTTATTATGCAACCGTTTAGTTTAGAGTTGTACTAGTCTCGATTAATATAACTTTATTTTACTATATCGAGTCGAAAATGCGTATGACTTAGACCACTTTCATAATTAAGAGTACATGTATACTATGTATATACAATATTGTTTAGTTTTTTGTATTAAGTTTTTTAAATATGTACATATGTATATTGTAAAAGGCTGTTTGGTCTTATTGTTATATTTTTAATAAAATGATAAATACTAAACTTTTATTAGTTTTAAATCCTTACTTTTAATCGTTGATCTCTTTAAAAAAAATTTTACTGAATTTATGAAAAAAAAAATATTTTTATCTATATAATAAAAATGAATGTAAACAAATTTGTAAAGTTTTTATATGTTTTTTTAACCTGAAATGTAAAAGCCTGTTTAACGGCCCTTTTCACAATGTACAATTCAAAGCTAACAGGGACTTCAACGGCAAGTTTTGTATGAAGAACTGTCAGTTAAAGTTCACGTTAACTCTTAATAATACATTGTGAAGAGGGCGTAAGTGTTAAATTTTTAACACAAAATAATTTTATTATACTTTTTATGCAAAATTAGTTTAATTTTAAACTAAACAGAGAAATTCAAACCCCTAGTTTTTAACCTAAAAATTAAGTACGTAATTAGCTAATTTTTATTTAAAATTAAGTTGTAATTAAATACGATTTAATTTTTTCAGTGGTTAATTAAAGTTATTATTAAATTACGTTGAAAGTACGGCAGCACTCAAAAATTTCCAAATATTATGGAAAGCTTTCAAAAGAAGAGCTGTTTAACATAAACAAAAAAGTTAGGTTATCAAAATGCAGAAAATTAAAATTGCATAAAAACACATTTTATGCAACCAAAGGAGCATCAGAATGCATTTTTATATTTATTTATACCATGATATGAAACTATGAATTGTTTATGTTATGTATTTATGCAAATTAAACGAAATTCGTCCTAATACGACCACATGATGTTTTCAACCCAACCACATGATGTTCATGTGTATGTTTGCAATAAACACACACACGCATAAAAACATATGGTGCGCTCGTAAAACTTAAACACTACTTAATTACACAATGTTGGGCATTTAATTATTATTTAATTATGCACCCAAAAATATAATTTTGTATTTAGTTAGAACTTAAAAATAATTACAGTTTGATTATTAAGTCAAGAAATGGGCATAAGCTTGGCGCGTTTTTTCCATTTTGGTGCGATTTGAAATTTCAAAATAGACAACGCTGATATATTGTGTCCAATTATAGCAGATTTCGGTAGATCTTTCTCTTCTTGTAGAATAGTATTCTGCGTGCTCTACAGAAATACTCCAGCATCGTTGCTGCGACCGTTGCAGCCAACGTCAACAAATACAAATTTGCAATTAGCATCTACCAGAGCTAAAAGAATTATGCTGTTTGTGGCCTTATAGTTATAAAAAAATGCCCCGTCCTTGCGTTGGGGACGAAAACTTATATGTTTCGCATCCAACGCACCTAGGCAATTAGGAAATTGCCATTAAATTGCAAATTCTTTTGCTATGGCCTCCCAATCTTAAGGACTACTCGGAAACTACAAAATAAATATTTTCAAAATTTATACATTTCTGTACATATGTATATGTATAAACGTATTATGTGTATGTTCTTATGTATACCTTTAAATACGAGCATTTTAGTCGCATATAAAGAGCATTGCACACCTCAGGAAAAAAACCACAAATTGCCGATTGTGACAAACTGCTTTGGTAATCCAGACTGATGTAAGACTCTTCTATATAAATTTATAGATTATAACAACAATTATCTTAATCACAATCTCACCCAACGTACCGGAACCGAGAAATCGTAGCGTCATGGCTAATTTCTCCTCTGCGGGAATTGCACTTCTCATAACAGTATTGGAGCGCTGTATATCGTCTTTCATTAATGCTAACAAGTGGTCAAAATGTGTCTTAGAAAGCCTTAAGTAGTTTCTATAACTATCTTCATCATGGATAATCAATTCTTTACTTAAAAATGCGGAAGAGCCTCGTTCCGGTTTCTGCTTCCTCGATTCCTTCACCCATTGTCGTCTAATCCTTTGCACAGGTAATGAGGCTGCTTCTTCGCCAAAATTGGCCAAACCTTGTTTAAATATGTACATATGTGTCTGTAAATAAATATACATATACACGTATATATATTTTCGTATTTATACAGATTTTAAAATATTTAATCACCTAAAAGTATTTCTTCCTTGTCACTATCATCGGAATCCAACTCCATGGATTCGCCAATACAGTCCCAAATTTCTTCAAGCAAATAGGTAATAACTATATTGGAATGTCGTCGGCAACATTTTCGTCTGTGTGGACGCGAAGAAAACAACAAAAGAGAATTAAAGATGTTTTCCTTCCAAATGTTCGTCCGTCTAAACTGGGACTAGGAAAACACAATCTGGCGTACTTAAGAGCAATTGTGGTTGACAAAAAATGATAAACACAAACAAACAGACAATTCGTAGGTTTTTTATTTTAAAAAATAAATTTGCATAAGGTGATCAAAAAATGCTAAGCAATAGCTTCACCGCGGCAGTTCCCGAGTGCCAAACTTTTTTATTTTTTATTTTTAATTAAACAACGTTGTTTTAATTTTTATCTATATTAACTTAAAAGTTGTGAAAATTTTCTGTTTTAAGTAAAACTGAAGATACATACTCTTTAGTAATAGTAACTATAATAGAGATATTTCCTACATTTAAATTACATTTGTTTAAAGTTAAAGCAGCATATATAATCAACGTTATCTTTTTTTTCAGTTCTTGTGGTACCTTCATAGCGAACAGTCGATTAGCGGAATTTTTCTTACTTACAAAAAATTAAACAAACAAAAAATATTCGTAGTAAATACATATTATTCGTAATAGGTACATACTGTCTTTAATAAATAAGCTTTATGCTTTGCTTATATTTTTACATAGTAAAAATAACAAAAAAAAACCGCAAACAAAAAAATTAAACAAAGTGATATTGAGGAATACTATATATATGTGTACCTCTAAACAATCATAAATAACAAAAACAAAAAAAGACCGCAACCAAAAAAAACACAAACGAATATCCCTTGAGGAATTCTTTGTATGAGTGCCTCAAATACAAAAAAATTTGAAGTGAGTTCTAACGGCAGAAATGCTTATTTTACTGTGAGTTCTGAAACTCTTAATGAAAAAAATATAAATAATAAATCTGATGAAAGTCTTTTTTTAACGTCAAAGCCAATTTTTCGTCAGCGATCAACTTCGCTTTGTCCAATGCCAAATAGTAATGATGCATTAACATTACAGTTGCCTAGTACTTCTTCATATAAGCCAGTAATATCATCCCCTTCAGGCTCGTGTTCATCACTTAACAAAGTTATCACTACAGATAACAGCGGCTCGAAACTCAAGGTACAAGTCGGAATGGGCAGATATATAACCGTGGTAAAGCGTGGGCGAAGTCCGAATTCTTCACAAATTTCATCTGCTCCAAAAATGTCTAGGGATAACAGCGCAGCCTCAACTAATCGCCAAAAACCGCTTCGAAATTTTGCAAGATGACAACGACAAACCCGAGGTATCCTCGAATAAAATATCCAAGCCGCCACCAATCTATTTGAGACAAAAAAATTCAAATGCCCTTATTAAAAAATTAATTTCGGTCATTGGTGAGAATAAATTTCACATTGTTCCAATAAAACGTGGAAACATAGATGAAACTAAAGTCCAAATTTATGACGAAAAAGATTTCCGCAAAATGGTTGCTGAATTTGAAAAAAATAAAACAAGCTTCTACACATACCAGCTTAAGAGCGCTAAAGGCATGCAGATCGTATTGAAGAGCATAGATTCTTATGTTGTTCCCGAAGAAATAAAAGATGCACTCGTCCTCCAGGGGTTTAAGGTAAAAAATGTGTCCAATATAATAAACAGAGAGAAGATTCCCCAACCCCTATTTCGTGTTGAACTTGAGCCTAATGATATAAAATTGAAAAAAAAATGAGACGCATCCAATTTATAATTTGAAATACCTCTTGTACCGAAAAGTCACAGTTGAAGAGCCACATAAGCGTTCAGGTCCTGTACAGTGCCATAATTGCCAAGAATATGGCCATACAAAAACATACTGCAATTTACCCTCTGTTTGTGTTGTGTGCGGCGAATTACACGGCACTGCTAGTTGCAATAAGCCAAAAGATCAAACTGATAAAAAAAAATGTAGTAACTGTGGAGGTAATCACACCACTAACTACAGAGGTTGTCCTGTGTACTCTTTCGTAAAGAAGACTATGGTGCAAAAACCTAAATCAGCTCCAGCTCAATCAGCAAACGCTTACTCTGCCACTTTTGCGCAAATGAGCCAACCAGTTACTTCCCGTGTATCGTATGCAGATGCTGCTAAGACAAATTCAATTCCCACACAAAATGTTTCCCCGCCAAATAATTAAAAAAATACTGACGCAAGCTTTAATTTTAATCGCCTTGAAGCTACTATTGAAAATTTGGTGCAAACTATAAACAATTTTACAACAAATATGACTAGCATGATGCAAGAAATGCTGCGAATGCAGAATATTCTGCTTCAAGCATTAATTAATAAGCCATGAACACGTTAACAATATGTTTCTGGAACGCAAACGGCATTCGCCTTCATAAAAATGAACTTGAGCACTTCCTCACGGAAAAAAATATTGATCTAATGTTAGTATCTGAGACTCATTTGACTTCGAGAAGTCTTTTTAAAATTTATGGCTACACTATATATGATACAAAGGACCCTAGAGGAAGGGCTTGCGGTGGATCAGCAATTCTAATAAAGTCAAGACTCAAGCACTATGTTCTTGATAACATTTGTGAAGAACACCTACAAGCAACAAATATTGGCATTGAAAGTTTTTGTACAAATTTTGTTATATCATCAATTTACTCCCCTCCCAGATTTTCAATCACTGAGAATCAATATGAGGATTTCTACAAATCTCTTGGACCTTGTTTTGTAGCATCTGGCGACTACAATGCTAAGCATACGTTCTGGGGTTCGCGTCTTATTACCCCCAGAGGTCGAGCATTGTTCAACACTATTTCAAAAATGGGCTTGGATGTCATTTCGAGTGGGGAGCCCACTTATTGGCCTACTGACATACAAAAAATTCCGGATGTTGTAGATATTGGCGTCATAAAAAATATCTCTAGGGATTTAATTCAAGTTCAAGCTTCTCTTGATCTTTCGTCCGATCACTCTCCGACGATCATTATAATTTGTAGTCCATTAAGAAGTAACTTACCTGACCCATATGTGAAGATGATCAATCGTGTTAATTGGCTGGGGTTCAAAAAATATCTCAGTAGTCATTGTACGGAAAACATTACGCTTAGAACATCCGATGATATTGAATCTAACATTGCCAATCTCAGCGAGAATATTAAACAGGCTGCTGAACATGCCACTATCTCCCATCCGCAGACTGGGTTTAATAAAATTTATTCTACAGACATTGAACGTCTCGTACGTGAAAAAAGAAGAGCTAGAAGGGAATGGCAACAGCACAGATCACCAGAAAATAAAATCAGATTTAAAGAGTGCACTAAACGACTCCAAGAGTTGCTTGCATCTGAAAAAACTGCATCTCTTAAAAATTATCTGGAAGGTCTTGATGTCACACCAGCGTCTAATTACTCTTTGTGGCGCGCTGCTAGAAAGCTTAAAACACCCATTGAGTATAAGCCACCTCTACGCACATCTACCGGAAGTTGGGCAAGAAGCGATACTGAAAAAGGTAAAATATTTGCTGAGCACTTAAAATCCGTTTTTACGCCAAACATATGTACTGGTGTTGCTGATTTGCCGAATGTAGTCGCTCTACCCCCTCAACACATAAAGTTTAAGACGCGTGATTTACAAAAATTTATTGCCGAACTCAACCCGAAGAAGGCTCCGTGTATTGATGGAATTAGTAACCAGATGCTTATGAACTTGCCTCGTATTGCAATGAGAATCCTATTATTCATATTTAATGCCATTTTACGACTGGAGTATTATCCACACAGCTGGAAGCTTGCCAAGGTTAAAATGATTCCAAAGCCGGGCAAAGATCTAACCAAGGCTGAGTCATATAAGCCAATAAGTCTACTATCAACTATGTCAAAGCTTTTCGAAAAACTGCGCAAAACAAAATTGTCCCCAATTCTAATTAGTAGTGGGTGCATACCAGACCATCAATTTGGTTTTAGAAGTCAGCATAGCACCATTGAACAAACTCACAGATTGGTTCAATTTATAAGAAGAACTTTTGAGGAAAAAAAGTATTGTTCTGCGCTCTTTATTGACGTTTCCCAGGCATTTGATAAAGTGTGGCATGAAGGCCTAATTTTAAAATTGAAGACTTACTTACCAATAAACATTTTAAATCTTTTGGAAAGTTACATTATTTCCCGTAAGTTCACTGTTGTGGAAGGAGACTTTACGAGTAGGCCTGAAACTATTTCATCCGGTGTGCCACAGGGTAGCATACTGGGACCAGTTTTATATTTGATTTATACTTGTGATATGCCTGTGAGCAGTAGTATCCATACTTCCACATTTGCCGACGATACAGCCTGCCTTACTATGCACGAAAACCCTGATGAGGCATCCCGCAAACTCCAGGAACACATTAGCCAGATGGAGCTTTGGTTAAACTTATGGAGAATTAAAGTCAATGAACAAAAGTGTGTCCATATAACGTTCACCCTAAGAAGAGATACTTGCTCCCCCATTCGGATTAACAATCAAGTTGTTCCTCAACATTCACATGTGAAATATCTTGGTATACACCTTGATCGACGACTTACATGGAAACACCACATTGATTCTAAGCTATCACAAATGAAACTTAAATTAACCCAGGTACATTGGCTGATTGGTAGAAATTCAACACTTAGCAAAGACTGCAAACTTTTAATATACAAGTAGCTTTTAAAGCCAATATGGTGCTACGGAATTCAACTATGGGGCACTGCTTCAGCTTCAAATGTAGCGAAAATTCAACGAAGGCAAAATAAAATTTTACGCATGATAACATTGGCTCCATGGTACATCAAAAATTCAAATATACATCGAGATTTGAATATGCCACTAGTGACTGAAGAAATTGTAAAATACGCAGGCAAATATGTAACAAAACTCGAGTCACATCCTAATCCGCTTGCTCGTAATATTTTGAACTTTACTGGACACATCCGCTTAAAAAAGAGAGATACACGGGCTCTATTATTCAACACTCTAGATGATGAAGCTGCTTGAAAACACTTTTTTCTTTTTGTTGCTTATCACTACTTATGTATTATTAATAACTATCACTAAGCTTATGTCCGACATTGATCGGGCGTAATAATTTTTTTATAGATTTAAGATTTGAATACTTATTGTTAGTTCATATTTGAAGATACAATAAATAAAAAACATGCATTAAAAAAAATCTTTTTCTGACCATCGTTTTTTAGTAGTAGTGGATTGTTCATTCGGGGACAGTTAAAATTAAAATTTGTATAATTAAAATTTGAAATTTCTAAACATTCTTGGAAATTTTCTCAAATTTCTAAAATTCTTTAAAATTTGTGTGAAATTTGAGAGTTGTGTTTTTTGTTTACACTAAGCGTTTTTTGTTTTCATAAATTTTTTTGTAAACGGGTGATTTTTTTTTTGTTTAAATTTATTTTGTGTGAAGGGTGATTTAGGCCCAATAATCGACTTCTCAATTAAGTGTCATTTAGCTAATAGCCACTTAATTTTAAGTTGCACTTAATTGCAGTTTCATTTTTTCAGTCGTAAAATTAAATGATCACTTAAATACTATGAAAGTGTGGTAGCACTGTTAAATGTTGATAGTTCTAGTAGAAAACATATGTTTAATATAAATTAGAAACTTAGGTTATCAACATGTAGAAAATTAAAACTGCATAAAAACACATTTTATGAAATCAAAAGAGCATCAGAACGCATTTTTCTATTTATTTATTCCATGATATTATACTATGCATTGTATATGTTATATATTTATGAAAATTAAACGAAATTCTTTTTAATACGACCACATGATGTTCATGTACATGTTTTCAATAAACACACACAAGCACAATAACATATGGTATGCTCGTAAGACTTAAGTGTGATTTAAATAGACAAGGTTGGGCATTTAAATGGCTCTCAACTTTGTACTGAAAATATTATTTCGGTACTTAAGAGACACATAAAGATAAATGACACAAAATTGAGTAGTCAATTATTGGGCCTTAGTTTGTGGGAATGGATGTAGGGGTTTCATAGGTTTCAGGTTTTTTATTTGTATATATGCCGATGGTAAAATTATGAAAATGATTTTTCCTATTGCCGACGGGAAAACCTGAATATAAATTTTTCTTCATGCCGATGGGAAAAAATTATTATTTTTTTAATTTAATTATTATTTTTCGAACTTCATTTGTTTCTATATTTATGATTTGAATAGGCTAAAGTTCGTATCGCTTTTTAAGCCAAATTACATGTGATAATTATTAAAGAACAAATAACACCAAAGTTAGTTGTAAATATTTTGACAACACATAGTTGAACGGAACAGCTAGCCGTTTTCGAAGGCCGCTAAACCTTCATCATCAGCGTTCTTCTGTGTTTGGTCCAATGTGTGTGGTGTCAGTTGATGTAGATTTCTGCTTTATATACGAAACTTTTTTTGCAAATGGAATATGTCAATTGTTTTGATTCATCGTATTTCAATTTGCTGAAAGATGTTTTGTAATGAAAAGCTCACCTTACCATCTCTAAATTTACAACAGTCTTACCATTGTCGTTTGTTCTTTACTAATTATACACATGTTAGTTAAATTGCTTATTTTTGTTCTACTTAAGACAAACTTTTTTGGTTTTGTTACTATTAAGTATATTTATTTAATTTTTGCCAGAAGCCAATGACTATTAATTTAGTTAATTTAATTATTATTTTTCGAACTTCATTTGTTTCTATATTTATCATTTGAATAGGCTAAAGTTCGTATCGCTTTTTAAGCCAAATTACATGTGATAATTATTAAAGAACAAATAACACCAAAGTTAGTTGTAAATATTCTGACAACACATAGTTGAACGGAACAGCTAGCCGTTTTCGAAGGCCACTAAACCTTCATCATCAGCGTTCTTCTGTGTTTGGTCCACTGTGTGTGGTGTCAGTAGATGTAGATTTCTGCTTTATATATGCTTTATGCCTACCACTATTAATACTAGGTGTTACCTTCTTTAGGAAAGGGATAGTGATAGAAGACAGGTGGTGAAGGAAGAGATAGAAGAAAGTTTCATTATTTTACAACTCTGCTTTTGTACGTTTTTAGTAATGCAGTGTCGCAGCGCCTGGTGGTGTCAAATGAGGCGTATTAAATTTTTGAAGCTGTGTTTTTTAGTGGCCATTTTATTGGTTATTTTACTCCGCCGATGATTCTCCTACACAATACCGACGAAGGAGGGCATAGCATCTGCTGAAGTCGGTATAGTTCAGTGACCACTGAATATGGCAACTGATACAAAGGGACACTAATGCACATCAGAAAAATGCGTGGTGTTGTTATTTAATGACTCTCGGATATTAGGATTGAGCCCAGGATTTTCGGTTTTGTAGTCAACGTGCTAACTACTTCAGCCAACGCCACCCTCATAATCTTGAAGCAATTTATATAAATTTATTTGTGTTCTTAAATTAAAATATTAATTCATTTAAGTAAATAAAAATTAGTTCTTCTGGATGTCAAATATCATGATCCTTTTTGGATCATGTTAAAAATCATAGTGTGCAGGATCAAGTGATCGTAAGCCGGGGCACAAATCAAGAGCAAACGCAGACATCTCTTCAAAATTACCAACAGCAGCTAAATAATTTTCATCATCAGCAACAACCTTTTCTATAGTACCCCCAATATCAACTACCAATGGGTTATCAGCAATGCGTTATGCCTTACTGTTGCCCTACACCAATGTCATGGAATAATCACTAATGCACATCAGAAAAATGCGTGGTGTTGTTATTTAATGACTGTCGGATATTATGATTGAGCGCAGGATTTTCGGTTTTGTAGTCAACGTGCTAACTACTTCAGCCAACGCCACCCTCATAATCTTGAAGCAATTTATATAAATTTATTTGTGTTCTTAAATTAAAATATTAATTCATTTAAGTAAATAAAAATTAGTTCTTCTCGATATCAAATATCATGATCATTTTTGGATCATGTTAAAAATCATAGTGTGCAGGATCAAGTGGTCGTAAGCAGACATCTCTTCAAAATTACCAACAGCAGCTAAATACTTTTCATCATCAGCAACAACCTTTTCTACAGTACCCCCAATATCAACTACCAATGGGTTATCAGCAATGCGTTATGCCTTACTTTTGCCCTACACCAATGTCATGGAATAATCAGTTTTTGGGATCAGCAGTGCCAATAGAATGTCAACAATATGAGTATCCAAGCTACACTTGGAAGAGGTTTTTAAGACAAATAAAAATGTTTCTATTAAGAGGCTTTAAAATAAATTTGACAAGGCATACAATAATTAAATTTAATATCAGTATTATGGCAGAATTGGAGTCGTGCATAGTAAAATATGTAGCCAAAATGAGTTTGCTGACGAAGGCAGATAATATAGAAAAAATACTCCGTAAACAGGTTGAGGAGATTTTAACCAAAATGTCCGAAATTGAAGAACGAGAGTCTGGTTGAAATTTGTCGCGGAAAGTCTGATCAGAAATAAACATCAACAAATCGTTGCTCGTAAAATGATAAAGTTGGATATCCACTCTTGGAAAATTAGAAAGAAGAAAAGCTTGCATCAATATTGAAAATAATGATGAATACTGCTGCAAGTGGTATCTAATTGCTGCCATAGATACTACAAAATATCAAGATGCAAGACGCTGCAGTAGTTAAAATATTCAAGGCAGTGCTGCTGAGATGATTTCTACACGAAATGGTGTGCGCTAAATTTTAAAAATTTAATCTTCCTGTTAGCACTAAACAAAATCAAAGAGTTCGAGGTGAACAATCCAGCAATAAGTGTGAACGAATTTGGATATGATGAGGGAGCAGATCTGATCATTGGTCCTTAGTACGTGACCAAGGACGAGAAAATGAACCATGTCAAGTTACTGCTTTTGGAGAATGGTGAAGGTCATCACTACATTTTGATAAAGAACATATCAAGGTAAGTTAGAAGATTATACAACACTTGTTTTATATATTTAATACATTTTTATAATTTATTTAATTTTTGGTTTAATCACAGACTTTTACAGAATCAGCTAACGCAGAATGGACACAAACTACATTTCTGCAACAGTTGCCTGCAGTATACTGATAGCGAGAATGGTATGAGTAGAGTGGCCTCTACGAAATCCATACTCCAGTTCGTTGAATAACCTGTTGGACTCCAGATACCTTACAAGATGTTCATTGCAGAACATATTGCGATTGGCCGATAATTTTCAGGGTTATTTGCTTCTCCTTTTTGGGGATTGGCGTAAGATTAGCAACCATCCAATTCAGTTGGAACTCACCAGCATGGTACAACGTGCTGAAGAGGTTAGTAAATCTACGTGCTAGCGTCGAAGTGCACTGCTTGAAGACCAGTGCTGGAATGCCATCTGGCCCGGGAGACTTGTTTATGTTGAGTTCCGATAAAACTTTTTTACTGCTCGAGCTCAAAAGAATATCTTAGGCATAGTAGTGGATACTCTCTCGAGCACAGGCAGAGGCTGATTGGTTTTCGGCCAGTAGGAATTACTTGCAAATATTTCAGCTAATAGGTTAGCTTTATCAGCCAAGTCCTCTCTAGATCTGACTGCAGTTTTGCATGTCTGATTAAACCACAGTTTCTCTCTGGGCTTGATCAGAATTTGCTTTGATGGTATAAAAGCTTTTATTGTTATCAAAATTATTCTTTCGACCATTTTGGCAATCATTGTCGAGGAAACATAGTTTCAAATTAAAATTCAGAAAAAATCGTTTAGCTCAGCCTAACGAGCCTTTTTGTTGATGTATTTTATTCGTTTCACTTGTGCAGGTGAAACGCTCTGAAGTGCTGGGAAAGGAGACCGAAATGGTACAGTTATCTGAATTACTGAGAGGTGCATTAGCACTCACTTCATACTTATCAGGTTGCGAAGTGAGAAAAAGGTCGAGTGTATTCTGTTGGTGCCCTTCAACACACGTACTGTGAGTTGGTTCATTCACAAGTTGCGCTAGGTGGCTATGCGCTGCGAACAGCTTAACATATTGGCCTTCCGTACTTGTACGGCTCGAATGGCGAAGCCAGGTTATTTGTGCACATTAAACTCACCAGCAATAACGATTACACTGTTCGAACAGCTCTCCAGGATCTTCGATATGGAGCCAGAAAGTGTCAATACTTCTGTAAACAAATCCGAAATGCAAACAGTATGCCTTGATTTTGAATTTAACCCAGAGACAGCTAAATTCAGTACCAGATATGCCTAGTAATTGTTGGCATTTTCAGACACCTGGGTCTCACATAATGCGAAAACATTCGGCCGATGGATACAAATATGTGCATATTTAGAGAAATATTCGATCTTATGCCCCCTCGTATGTTGCAGAAGTCAATTTTTAATTTGTCAGACATAGCAAGGTGCAAAAATTCAAATGGAATATTTTATTTGCGATACTGATTCCAGCCACGTTAACCACTGTTGTATTGATGTGTGCTTAATTCATGATCTGTGTTATAAATTCATCACTATACGGTCCACCAGCAGCTAATGGAAAACACCAGTATTAGATTACGTTAGGACATGAGGGAGAATGGGAGACGAAAACACAATTAAATAAAATGGTCATAAAAGCCCTGGTCTGATACATAATGCCAACACTTTGTGATGGTGACAATTTGTATTAAGTTTGTTTTTTTTTTTCTTTTTCACAGGCATTATTTTTATGGCTATAGGAAATTATACTTCGAACTTAAAAAAAAAATAATTTGTTTTGAATTGGTTTTGAATTTTGTATATTTTCGATATTTGAAAACTTTGAGGGATTCGAAAAATAATTTGAAAAGTGAACAGTCGCAGAAATTATTTTTATTTAAAATTTTAATTTAAAAGTTCCTGGTATATATATAAAGGAAGTTATCTTATATTTTGAATTGGCCGGATCTATATATGGAAACAAAATAAGACCTCTGAATTTAATTATAACTTAGATCTAAAGGTTTAAACGTTTTTTGCCTTGAAAGGACATATTGTATATGCAAGAACTACATTGGAATCCATTTTCATTACATATAAAGTGCTTTTACATTAACTTCAATACGAATATCATTGTCTCAAAAATTGGAAATCTTGTTAAAATATAAGAGATGAAATTCTGCAATATCAAACTTCATATTGTATTGTATTGATTAATTCTAATCAGTTGCTGAACATTATTATTGGGAAAAAGCAGCCAGAGTACATTTATTCACAGTGTACCTAAAAGATAGAACGACGAATTATAGTGGAATAGCGATTTTTTTTATTTAACATCTCACATACGGTTATTAATTGTTTAATTAATCGTAAACTCCAATTTTCATAACTCCAAATTTATTTAATTAACGATATCTACATAGTATTATTATTTATTTATTTATTTTTTTTGTTGGTGTTGATCAATTTTAACTTCATTTTGAATAAATTAATAATTTAACAATATATTTAGTCTTCGTCAACACTCGAGATCATACATAGACTCACAAAAATTGGCAATCTTATAAAAATCATTTTTCCAATTTCATAAATTTCATTCGGTTAATATAAAATAAAGTTCAGATTAGTTAAACGAGGCACACAAACAAACACATACATATAATAAACTCAAACTTTTAACTCAAATTAAGTTCAATTCACAACGATTCTACTGTCATCTGGCGCCTGGTGATACCGTGGGATAATGAAAATGTAAGTTTTGTTACTATTTATATATATATATGTATATATAAATACATGTATGCATCGCGCCAATTTACGAGTCGTTTTTTTAATTTTTGTATAATTATTGAGGTCTTTTGCTATCATTGGGGACAGGACTCAATAATGTAACTGGTCATGTGTAAATTTTTGGGACATGTATCATTGGGGACATAATTTTCGATTTTTTTATTTTAATATCAATTGATTCGGCTTTGTTTATTTTATAGGTCTTTTATGTTTCTAATTATAAAATGAAATATTCCATTTCTGTGATGCCATACAACCTCAGTAATTTCCCGTTTTTTTCGCGTTAAAAATACTCACTGACTGGCTCTGATCACTGAATAGTAAAGTAGAGTAGAATATCGAATTAACAGACACTTACTAAATTGAAGTCGGGATAAAACAAATGATTTCAAATTGTTCGCTGCTCTTTATATATAATTTTTGGTATTTTTACTCTAATGCCCATTTCTTGACTTAATAATCAAACTGTAATTATTTTTAAGTTCTAATTAAATACGAAATTATGTTTTTGAGTGCATAATTAAATAATAATTAAATTCCCAACCTTGAGTAATTAAGTATTATTTAAGTTTTATGAGCGCACCATATGTTTTTATGCGTGTGTGTGTTTATTGCAAACATACACATGAACATCATGTGGTTGGGTTGAAAACATCATGTGGTCGTATTAGGACGAATTTCGTTTAATTTGCATAAATACATAACATAAACAATTCATAGTTTCATATCATGGTATAAATAAATAGAAAAATGCATTCTGATGCTCCTTTGGTTGCATAAAATGTGTTTTTATGCAATTTTAATTTTCTGCATTTTGATAACCTAACTTTTTTGTTTATGTTAAACAGCTCTTCTTTTGAAAGCTTTCCATAATATTTGGAAATTTTTGAGTGCTGCCGTACTTTCAACGTAATTTAATAATAACTTTAATTAACCACTGAAAAAATGAAATCGTATTTAATTACAACTTAATTTTAAATAAAAATTAGCTAATTACGCACTTAATTTTTAAGTTAAAAACTAGGGTTATATATAGCTAACATATGCATAAACGTACTTATATTTTTACGGTCTAATTCATAATAAATCTTTTAGGTTTATTACATGTTGATTTGATCAATTTCCCATAGAAATATGTCAAATAAGCGCTTAATAAACCTGAAATATTTTTTATGAATGAGATAGTTAATATATAAATTGTTCAAATTGCTGACTGATATTTTTATTATCTATGAAGTATTAAGATCTTTCGGTCATGTATACTGTGGGGGAGTAAAGTGGTGGTATCAAAAACCGTAGACCACAGGTGCTGGTTGATTGGGGTGACTCACTTCTGGTTGGGCCTTGGGGTTTGTAACAATAGAAGATGATCAATGAATCACTAATTCACTTTTGTTTTTAAAACACACAATTTTTTTTTGTTTATGTAGTTATGTTTGTTTTTGAAAGAAATTCTTATGTTTTAGTACATATAGGTATGATGATAATTTATATCAAAGTATAGTTACTTTAAATTACATTAAAGGTTATTAAATTTAATTTGTTAAGTAAATGTGTTTATTTTCTTTTCTTTTATCTTCTTTTTCAAAGTTAATTCAAAAAAACTAGATGTTTTCTTTAGATTTGTATCACTACTTGAATATTTGTTTTTCACTATTCCGCGCACAAACTCAAGGGTTGGGATATGTTAAGCTACTGCCCACATAAAGCAAAGAAAAAAGCAAAGATGAATATCATCTTTGCCTTATGTGTGTTCTCATTTGAGTTTAAGTAAGAGGAAAGCAAGCAGAGCAGACAAATCACCTATTCTATTATTTAGGTGTGTTCGTGCTCGTAAACATCCCGCCCCCCTTGCCATAGTGCAATTTACATTAATAGTTATATCACAAATAGTTAAATACAATTGAATTTAAGGTAAGATAAGTGAAAAACAATATAAAAATTTCTCAGAGTAAATAGGAATATTAGTGTGTTTATACATAAAAATATATGATGATTCAATGGGTGAAATTATACGTAGTCAGTAACCAAATTTTCCAATTATAACCCAGCTAAGTAGGGTGTCTTGAGCCATAGGTGACGTAACTGTTGATGGTAGGATAGCGTTTCGGATGAGTTGTGGATAGATATCGGCCCCCAGAATTATATTAATGTCTCGGCTGGAATAAAACTCCGGATCAGCCAGTCACAAGTTGTTGTACGGCTCTGCTGTCAAGCCTCTTTTTTTGGTGTAATGTCGGTAAATCCTTTGTTACTTGGGCGGTGATCGAGAAGGTGGGTCTATCCTCGAAACGTGACCGAAATGTGACAGGACACCATTTTTTTTCGTCCAGAGTTTCCGTAGGCATTCTATATCTTTCCACAAGAAACGCTGCAATAGAGCTGAAGTCGGCACATGGGTTGAGGAGGCCTCGTACTCGACCCCAGGCATCATCGTTCTTAATCATAATTATTACAGTTGGTATGACAGTGGCAGTACTGACTGTGGACAAAACTCTGGTGAGAGTACGAAGACGCTCATGGCGGTGAAGCAGGGTATGATGTTTAGCGCCACATTCCTTACAACGTTCAGTGCTGTGGCATTTTACAATTCGATGCGAGTGAGCCAAACAATTTACACAGTAGTTGAAGCGTTTTACTACCGTTAGCCGTTCAGACACATTCATTTTTAAAAAATTAGCGCACTTACGCAAGGGGTGATTTTTGTTGCATGATAGACAATCATAGTTGGATTTTTTGCGGGTTGATCCAGGATGTTTTGGGCTCCTCATTCGCTTTTCGATCACTGCATTCAGGCTGCGGTTGCGTTGAGACATGATGTCAGACTTATGACTGGAAAACAAAAGGAAAGAAAAAAATGATTGTCATTGTGATGACGATGGTAAGAGTAATACTAATTTTGTGAAAGGCCTTGTAACAAGCCATTGGCGATACGTAAATCTGCGACTCGGACTCGTTTGTCAGGACCAAAATATACTTTGTCAATGCGTCCTAGTCGCCACTTATTTGGGGGCATATTGTCTTGTCTAATGATGACTAAGTCGCCGAATGCATAATCTCGCTGGGGCTATTTCCACTTATTACGTTTATGGAGTTCAGTAAGGTACTCCTACTTCCATCTGCGAGCTAGATGGTGATGAAGTATATTTAGCTTTTGCCAGCGATTTACGTAACTTAAAGAGTGGTTAGACAAGTCTGGTTCTGGGGGAGATAATATAGCTGTTCCAATGAGGAAATGACCTTGAGTTAAGGCGCATAAATTGGTTGGATCATCACTCAGTGGGCTTAAGGGTCTGGAGTTCAAGCATCCCTCGATTCGTGCGAGCATGGTGCTGAATTCTTCAAATGTAAAACTTTGGCTATGACATAGTTTCTTGAAGTGAGATTTGAAACTTTTCACCCCTGCTTCCCAGAGGCCTCCCATATGGCGAGCGCCGGGAGGTATGAAATGCCATTCGATGGGGGCAAAGGAATTTTGAGCCAAAAGACCTTTACGAACGAGAGATAAAAAACTTAATTTGTCACCGTGTAAAGTATTGGACGCGCCGACAAAGGCCGTGCCGTTGTCGGAGTAAATGGCGCGAGGGGTCCCTCTTCTTGAAAAGAAGCGTGCGAAGGCCGCCAGAAATGCTTGTGTTGAAATTTCTCCTGTGGCTTCCATATGGATTGCCTTTGTGGCAAAACAAATGAAGACAAGGACGTAGCCCTTGGTGATCTTGCAGCCGCGGCCAATATAGGATTTCAAGTCAAAGGGGCCGGCAAAATCCACTCCAGTATTATAAAATGGGCGAGATAGACTTACTCGTTCCGGGGGTAGGGCAGCCATGATTTGTTGACTAATTTGACGTTTATATTTGACACGGAGGAGACATTCGGACAATATAGTTTTGATCAATATCTTGAGCGTTGGAACATAGTAATAATTTCTCATAAGTCGATATAAAAGTGTATTTTGACCATGAAGGGTGTATTGATGAAGGTATGTGAGGAACAATCTTGTGAAGCGGGCGTGATAGGGCAATAGAATGGGGAATCGTTCATCATAACTTAATGTGGGAGAATTCGATAATCTGCCATTGATTCTCATTATTCCGTCAGGGTCAAGAAACGGATTAAAGGTCAGCAAAGGGCTTTTCCGGGACAGTGGTCGCTCGTCCGAAAGTTGGTTGTATTCCGCGTTGAAGTAAAATTTTTGACTTGCGATTATCAGCCGGAGTTTAGCGAAGTTAAGCTCTGTCGAAGTAAGTTCCACATGATTGCTGGCATTGTATAAAATCTTGTCTTTTACACGATGATAAAAACGGAAGATATAGCAAATCGTTCTCAATGCTCTAGGGAGATTGGAAAAATCTTTCAAGACATCCTCGTTTTCGGTCAACGTTGCGTGCATACGGGTCGGTTTTATCTCTTCATCAGTTGAGAAAGTTGAGATTTGTGAGGGCCATTCTGTCCGAGGTCGTCTCAGCCATGGAGGTCCGTGCCACCATAAATCATTTGACGAAAGTTGCGCCACGGAGAGGCCGCGAGACGCCAGATCAGCGGGATTACTCTTAGAGTCGACATGATGCCATGAATCACTACCTACTTTGTCAATGATTGACGTCACTCTGTTTTCCACGAACGTTTTCCACTTATTCAGAGGTTTTTGAAGCCATGCTAGGACGATCGTGGAATCAGTCCATAGATATAATTTATAATTTCTAAGGTTTAGTTGATCTTGAATAGAGTCAATCATCGTAGCCATAAGTTCTGCGCCACAGAGTTCTTTACGAGGCAGTGAAACGAATTTAATTGGGGCTACCCTGGTTTTAGCGATTAATAAATGAGTGGCGATAAGGCCTTCGCACTCAGAACGGATATACAGCGTGGCTGCATATGCCTTTTCTGAGGCATCACAGAAGCCGTGTAGCTCAATAGAATACGAGGGGTCAAATTCGACGAAACGGGGAATTTTGATGTTTTCTATATGGACATAATCGTTCAAAAATTCGTGCCATTGTGACAGCGTTGATGGTTGCAGATCCTCATCCCAGTCGGTGTCATCTTTCCATATCTGCTGCATAATCATTTTTGCGACTATGATTTTGGGAGATAACCAACCGGCGGGATCGAATAATTTGGCTATTTCGGATAAAACTGATCTTTTTGTATTGATGGTTTGACCGGGATGGGATTTTAATTTAAAGTAGAAATGATCATGTCCAGCGTTCCATCTGAGTTCTAGCGTTTTAGTGGTACTGGTGTCTGATAGTTTCAAGAATTCCTCGTCTAGTAAGTGCTGTGCGGGAATATCCTTTAATAAATAATCGTTGTTTGCTGTCCATTTACGCAACACAAATCCTGCGGATTTGAGAACAGTTATAAGATCATCCCGTGATTTTAAAGCTGACGAGATAGTATGAGCTCCTGCCAGCACATCGTCGACATACATATAGTTTTTAAGAATTTCAGACACATGAGGATACGTAGATTCATTTTCGTTAGCTAGCTCTAACAAAGTCCTGATTGCCAGGTATGGGGCACAATTTACACCGCATGTGACTGTGTTTAACTAATAGTCGTGAGGTTGTTCCTTAGGGGAATTACGAAAGATGATTCGTTGAAAGGGGTGTGAATTGGGTTCACGAGAATTTGGCGGTACATTTTTTCAATGTCCGCATTGAATACATATCGGAAAACTCGCCATCGCAGAACGAGAATAGTTAGATCGGACTCTAAAATGGGACCGGGATGAAGAAGATCATTAAGACTTACTCCATTGTCCGATGGACTCGAAGCATTAAACACCACACGTAGCTTAGTGGTGGTGCTGTCGGGTTTGAAAACCGCATGATGGGGTAGGTAATAACTGTGAGTATCGGCACAAGGAGTAGTAACTTCGGTCATTTGACCTAAGGCCGAGTATTCGGTGATCACTCGATCATAATCGTGTTTTAATTGAGGGTTTTTAATAAGTTTTGCTTCATTTCGATAGAATTAGGATAAAGCAATGTTGCCAGATTTTCCCACATTAATAGTTTTAGGGAATTCCCTTTTAAAAGGAAGTGATACGACGAATCGACCTTCATTGTTTCGAGTAGTTGTCGTCTGGTATAAATTTTCACAATATATGTCTTCAGGTGAGGATTTAGGACCTTTAGGTATGTCTTTGAGGTCCCAGAAACGTTGAATCTGTTTAGAGAGCGTGATTTCATTAAAAAATGAAACAACTGATTTTGTGACGGGGTTCCTTTTGACTGTGCCCGTTACTACCCATCCAAAAACCGTATTTTTGGCAATTAATGACCGATTATTGTTCCATTGTAGACCATCTTGAATCACTTTTGGGTACACATCACCTCCTAGGAGCAAATCAATCTCAGAACAAGTGTGGCGGTAGGTATCGTCTAATTGGAGATGCGCAAAATTGCTGTCTTTGATGCAGGCTGTTGAATAGAAAGGTAGTTGTCCAGTAAGTTTTCGGACCACTAATGCATCAGCGTGGAGTACAAATGAGTTATTAATGGGAAATCCAATTTTTATGCGACACATGCGTGATGATATAGCCGTCAACGACTCATTTAATCCATGGATTTCAGTTTGCACGGAATATGTCCTTATCCCTAGCTTTGACTGCAATCCCTTTGATATAAAGGTTGCCTCGGAGGCAGAATCTATGAGGGCACGAACAGTGCATTTAATATCACCATTATAAACATCAATAAGAACAGTACCCAAAACCACAGAATGTGCTAACGATTGTAGTTGGGTTGAAAATGATTGGAATGTTCGTTCTGATGCTTGTTTGGATGTAGAAGGGGTAGTATCTAATACTGGAAGTTCATTTTTCGGGACAAGGGGCTTGATAGCTGTAGGGGCAAAAGCAAAAAATCGGCTGAACATCAGATGAATATGGATTTGGGAGTGGCTTAGCTTCAATGCGATGGAGTAACGAATGGTGTTTCTTTTTGTACGCATTACAAAGAAAACGGCTTTTACATTTCTTGAAATCATGAGAATTTCCTAGGCAATTAATGCATAATTTTTGACGTTTAACAGTAGCAAAGCGGTCATCGATTGACATGTTCAGAAATGAAGGGCAAAGTCTTATGGGATGTTGATAGGAACAGAGAATGCATTTTCCTGTTTTTACGTTTTATACGACAGTACTGTAACTATTGAGCCCTTTTGAGTCAGATTTCTTTGACATGGGTATTTTGTGAGTATTGGATGGACTGGAGAAGGTAGAGCGAATATCAGCGACGGATTCTAAAGTTTGATATCTAGATGTCAAAAATGTATCCATTTGCTTCCACGTGGGTAAGTCCCTACTGTGCGGCAAGGAATGTTCCCAAAGATTAAGCGTTACTTCGGGCAAATTCGTTGAACATATATAAACGAAAATTATATCCCAATTGTTGGTGTTGACTTGTAGAAGAGATAGATTTGTGACACAATCATTGATAGTTCGTTGGAGCCGTCTAATATTAGGTCCAGTTTCTTTCGAAAGTGGGGGTTTGTTGAACAGACATTTGAGTTGCGCATTTATCAAAACTCTTTTATTCTCATATCTTTTGACGAGATTCTGCCATGCCATAGCTAAACCATCATTGGTGATGGGACAGGTTTTGAGGAGTTCACGAGCTTCTCCCTGCGTCTTTTTTAACAAATGACACATCTTCTCGACAGGAGACAGATGCTTATTAGTTGCGTACAGTGCTGTAAACATGTCGCGAAAGGTAGGCCACGATTTGTAATCACCATGAAAGACTTCTGTATCACACGGGGGTAGAGATATGTGAGCTGCGTGATCAGGTTGTACGTGTGAAAGGCTTGGAGTACGCTTATGTCGAAGCTCGTCAATTATTTCATTGACCTTAGCCAGAGTTTCGGCGTGGGCCTTAAATGAGGAGGAGAAACGCGACTTCAGCGTTTCCATATCGGTGTCTTTTTTGATAGCGTCAAAATTATCAAGTGCAGTATCATAACTTTGTCGAAAGGCGGACCAAAGACGTGTTATTTCGCTTTTATAGACCTCCATCGTATGAATTGAATCTTCAGCTACATCGCGTTGGCTCATAAAAGTTTTAAATTCAATTATGCGATCGGAAGCACGAATCAGAGCTGCTAATACCGACATATTGAAGTATGATAACAAATTTTAAGGTGAGAAGTTTCAAGGGGACTTTCCGAATGCACCTCGTAAAGGCAGCAGGTATTGTTGTTGTATAACGTGTTGTTTAGGTATATACAGGAGAAGAATTATTCCGATATAAGGGGGTAAATTTTCAAAAAAGCTTTGGAATTGGCCTCGTAGAGGCGGCAAAATATGTATGTATTATTATTCTCGAAGAGAAGTAATTTTAACTTTTTTTTTTGAGTGTCGAAATTTAAAAACTTTCTGACCGCGACTCGTAGAAGCAACAGGTATAATAACTTATAAATACGTACGTATTTTTGTACTTATTGTTGTTCTCGAAGAGAAGCAGCTTTTATAAGTATCGAAGTTTAAAATTTTCTGACCGCGCCTCGTAGAAGCAACAGGTATAATAATTTATAAATACGTACGTATTTGTGTACTTATTGTTGTTCTCGAAGAGAAGCAGCTTTTATAAGTATCGAAGTTTAAAATTTTCTGACCGCGCCTCGTAGAAGCAACAGGTATAATAATTTATAAATACGTATGTATTTGTGTACTTATTGTTGTTCTCGAAGAGAAGCAGCTTTTATAAGTGTCGAAGTTTAAAAATTTTCTGACCGCGCCTCGTAGAAGCAACAGGTATAATAATTTATAAATACGTATGTATTTGTGTACTTATTGTTGTTCTCGAAGAGAAGCAGCTTTTATAAGTATCGAAGTTTAAAAATTTTCTGACCGCGCCTCGTAGAAGCAACAGGTATAATAATTTATAAATACGTATGTATTTGTGTACTTATTGTTGTTCTCGAAGAGAATCAGCTTTTATAAATATCGAAGTTTAAAAATTTTCTGACCGCGCCTCGTAGAAGCAACAGGTATAATAATTTATAAATACGTACGTATTTGTGTACTTATTGTTGTTCTCGAATAGAAGCAGCTGTTATAAGTATCGAAGTTTAAAAACTTTCTGACCGCGCCTCGTAGAAGCGGCAGATATATAATAATGTATATAAACGCGTATGTATTGTTAAGTAGGTCAATAAAATTTGCAGCGTATGTTTGTGCAATTATTCAACTATATATTGCATTGGGCATTTATTGTATTCCTTCTTGAAGTTATTCTGGTTAATATGTACGTTCTCCAACATACATACGTACATACTCGTCGGCAGTCTTATGTATTGAAATTTCGTTCTTTATGTAATCATTGACTTTCTGTTTGTTTCTTTTGGTTTTGCATGTACCCTTTGTGGTTCATGTTAATACAACTTATGTATGTACGTTTAACATTAAACTTACATTCACTCAATACGAACAATGTAATAGAACATAGAATGTGCAATTGACTCAAGAGAGCATTGAAGAGAATCATAAGAAGATAAAGTAAGAATGGAATCTAATTCTCTTGTTCTATGTTAAAAAAAAGGGCAACAAAAAGTCAAGAATTTTGTGGATTTCGTTGCTTAAAAATTACTTTTTGAAGTAAAAACGAAAAAATCTAACGGGATAAAAAACTGACGGTAGACGGCGGTCAGTTATTCGCTTGTATATATGTATATTTATTTGTACGTATGTGGAGTGTCAATTGTACAAATGAAATAATTGTAGGTTTGTATGTACGTATTTTGTTGAAGACAACTTATGTATGTATGTACATTCATGAACATACATACGTATGTATGCCCGTTTTGTTCGGCACAGTCACAATATATGATAGTTAAGGATGACTTACGTGGTAATTCCAGGGGGTTTGGAACAGTTCCAAGGGGGTTGAGTCCAGATATAGCTGGATCCGGCTCGAAGGACCAAAAAATGTGGGGGAGTAAAGTGGTGGTATCAAAAACCGTAGACCACAGGTGCTGGTTGATTGGGGTGACTCACTTCTGGTTGGGCCTTGGGGTTTGTAACAATTGAAGATGATCAATGAATCACTAATTCACTTTTGTTTTTAAAACACACAATTTTTTTTTGTTTATGTAGTTATGTTTGTTTTTGAAAGAAATTCTTATGTTTTAGTACATATAGGTATGATGATAATTTATATCAAAGTATAGTTACTTTAAATTACATTAAAGGTTATTAAATTTAATTTGTTAAGTAAATGTGTTTATTTTCTTTTCTTTTATCTTCTTTTTCAAAGTTAATTCAAAAAAACTAGATGTTTTCTTTAGATTTGTATCACTACTTGAATATTTGTTTTTCACTATTCCGCGCACAAACTCAAGGGTTGGGATATGTTAAGCTACTGCCCACATAAAGCAAAGAAAAAAGCAAAGATGAGTATCATCTTTGCCTTATGTGTGTTCTCATTTGAGTTTAAGTAAGAGGAAAGCAAGCAGAGCAGACAAATCACCTATTCTATTATTTAGGCGTGTTCGTGCACGTAAACATATACTTTAAAGGAAATTGAGAGACAATTTTTTGCAAATGTGGATTATTCAGATATGAAGAACAAAGATCTATTTCGAATAAATGGAATAATTTTAAAAGGGAAAATCAGGAGTTTCACAAGTTTCGTACATGTGGATATTATTGCACCTTATAAAATAAAATTCTTAATAGTATGTCTCCACCGGCGTGATTTAGACAAATCATGCTGATTTAAGCAGATCGCGTTAATTCACACATGATTTACCATACATTTTACATATGGATAAATTACCTCAAAGTAGTTCGAAAATACTATTTTTCGAACTGGATTTATGTATGCAACTCTGCATTGTTCGTAGAATTTCAAGCTTCATCCTTGGGTCGTCCATCAACAGTAATTGACACATTCGAAAAAAATATATTAAGGAATATTTAATCAATTTTAAGTGTCAACTTCCTGTGGATAAAATTCACATTACAGCTGCTGCTAAAGTTTAACGAGTTCCTCCATACAATTTCTCATTTAAAATTGTACGGGAAAACTCGTTCAAACCATGTTAAATTTTGCCACCTATTCTAAGTTTATGCCAGTTTTTTATTACATATAATTCGTATATGTTTATGTCTTAACAAAAATGTAATGAAAAAATTTAAAAGTTCAATAAAAACTTTAAACTTCAATAAAAAAATGCATGCTCACAACTACCAATAAGAAAACAAAAGAAAATTTCCAATTACATGAACGGGTGTACCATATTACATTCTTCCCTCCCCTCTTCCAACAAACTCACACTGTCACATTATTTACGTTAAAAGTTTTATATGTATTTTGACAATTGGGTTGCACTTAGGTACTAGTAAGATTATATTAATTTATCTTTCAATGCATGTACTTACGTATCTGCATGAGCCACACCGACGCTGCTTGAAGCAAAATCTAAATTTTGTAATTTTTGCACATGCATGCATGCATGCACAAATTTTATAGGTAAGGGTCCGCCATATAACTTTTTTTTTGAAAATGCTATAAAAAACTATTGAAGCTTTGGCTGTGTGGCGCGTAGCGCCGTCCTGTTGAAACCAAATGTTGCCAATATCCTTCTCTTCAATTTTTGTCCAGAAAAATTCGTTCAACATGGCCCGATAACGATCGCCATTGATTGTAACGGCCACTCCATGCTCAATGGCCCAATTTTGCCTCTGGACCAAAATCCGCACCAAACAGTGACTCGTTTAGGGTGCGTGCGGTTTTTCTGTGCCCAAAATGCGACAATTTTGCTTGTTTACATATCCGCCAAGATCAAAATGAGCTTCATCTGAAAAGCTGATTTTTTTTTGGCAAAATCGGCATCTTCTCTAAGACGATCGCAGGCCCACTTAGCGAAGCGAAAACGCATTGGATGGTCAAATAGCTTGTTCAGCAGAAGGTCAAAACTAATTATCTGTCAAATCAGACATGAGGTAAGTGTTACCATTCACGAAATAAGCACTAGTTGAAAAAAAAAAACGTTAGATGGCGGACCATTTACAAACAACTGTCAAATTATATATATACGTAAAAATTTTTATATGTAGTTTGACAATTAAGTTGCACTTAGCTTAGCTGTAAGATGTGATTAAATTATCCGGCAATGCATGCATATAGTGTCCTGCACAAGATATCTTATAAGAACTTTCAAGACTTGAGGGATTTTTCAAATGCTTTACTACAGCGAATTATTATAAAATAAACGTTAACAACACTGTTTGCCAGAAATTTGTTTGAGTATTGTAGGTATAACAGTAAAGAAGAAAACACTTCGTGACGGAAGAGTTTGTGATACTTGCTTCTTTCTACGCATGAGCGCGTGTACAAACGTCATGCAGATATGTGTGTATGATCTTTTATTTTTCTGCGCACATGCAAAGGCATACACATGCATTAACATTAGCTGTATGTGGTTAATCACATAATAGCTTACCATCTACATTTTACATACACACTCAAACGTACAATATGAAAAATAACAAGCATACACTAATCAACAGTACTTCTTTTGAGTGTTTGTTACAAACAAGCTGTCTTGCGACATCGCTTGGTAACACTGATATACACGTACACCAATACATCCATAGTGCTTCGCTTATAGTACGACAGCATTTATTATTGGTTTAGTATAATACATGCGACGTGAATACATTTAAAAATCATGACGTATTTAAATTTAAAGACTGTTTACGCAGGTCTCTAATGCATATGTATGCTGAGATGGTTTGCGTCATGAATTTTGTCTGTGAATGTGCACTTAAACATAAGCGGTCTCATATGATTCATTAAAAAATCTAGTATATACGAGAGTCAAGAGTGCTGACATTAATCTTTATATTCAGATATAAATATTTCACATCTAAATGTACTCAGACATTAATTATTTTTTATATAAAATACATTGAAATTGATTATTGAGGGGATTAGCTGGATTCTATGCACATTTCACTGTTGCTAATGCAGATCAAAAGGAACCTTTACCCAAAGCTTCTTAGCACAACTAGAGTTATTATGTTATAAAATAATTGAAATTTATTTGCTGGTAGTTAAGCATGTCTATATACGTATTTCATTGGCGCTTGAACCAAATCATCAGTAGACTTTAACCACAAATTTTAAACAGTCACAAACCTCTTACTTTATGCATAGACTTTCAAAAACTATATGAGAATTCATAAAATAATAATACTTTTGAAAATCACAAAAGAAAAAATAAGCAAATAATTTATATCCAGGTGAACTCATTTTATTTTTCTACATCCTTATACAATTAGAAATCCATTGGACAACAATAAAAGTATTTACAAGGCTAAATGAAAAATAAAACATTAATCGAACTTTAAAGAAAATTTATTATTTAACATATTGTCAGAAGTGTACATAAAATAATTGAAATTTATTTGCTGGTAGTTTAGCATGTCTATATACGTATTTTATTGGCGCTTGAACCAAATCATCAGTAGATTTTAACCACAAATTTTAAACAGTCACAAACCTCTTACTTTATGCATAGACTTTCAAGCGCCAATGAAATACGTATATAGACATGGTAAACTACCAGCAAATAAATTTCAATTGCAATGCAAAGTTTTATAATTTTAATATTTTTGGAAATACTTATGTTGGAAATAATACTTACTAAAATAATAAATATATAAAGTAAGCACGTTCTGTTAAAACTGTAATTGATTTGAAAGTTAAACAATGAAATAAGAAAGTCAAAAAACCAAATAATCAAGTCTTGCTAATCAATTAAATAATTTCGGTGTTGCTAATAAATAATAAGTTTAGTTGCTAAAGATCTCGATGTGTTTTTGTGACAATTAATGAAAAAGTTAGTTCAATTATAATACTTTTCAATAATATAACGTAGAAAAGGTCAGTTCTTTTTCTCAAAACGGGACAAATGGCGTCCCGTTCAGAGTATGAGCGGGACACGGGACATTCCACTCTAAAACTGGTCTGTCCCGACGAAAACTGGACGGTTGGCAAGCCTAGTTCCAGTTTGTATTTAATAAAAAAATAAAAAAAGTTCACAACGAATCTTTTTTAAAAGTGCTTTTTATATGATTTATTTTATTGCAGATTAAGAAGCACTAGAATAACGAGCTTTATTTTATTTGTTTTGAGTGATTATACATCACTAGTTAACTTTCTACAGTTATATTATTTTTGTTAACACATAAAGGGAGAAAACAATGACTGGGAATGGAAACTGGATCGCTGCTTTTCTTAAAAATATTCTTTTGGAGTCTATTTGATATTTCGGCAAATATTTCTAAATAGCACTGGCATACACATACATACATAAGTTCATACATAGATACACACATATGTACATTAGACCGTCTCACTTTTTATACTTTTTTCGAAATTCCTTGATGAACATCGATTTTCTTAATCTATTCTAAAAACCAAGAATTTTAATATATAACACTCAAATATTGATGAATCGGAAGTGCTCTCTCAATTTTTTTTTGCTTTTTAACAAAAATTCCTTTTTGCAAAAAATTAAAAAATCTTGATTTAGTAATTTACCTCTAACGCATGGAGTTGTTAACGAATTTGAATTTAATTACATGTATTACAAAGCTTATTAAATTTTCTAAATGTCCTTAAAAGCAACGTTGCTAGTTTGTTCGATGGTTTTTTATTCATAGCATTACCAGTTCAGATTTTCAAATACGAACTTATAATTTTTTTTAATTTTTGCTTACCTTTTCTTATATAAAATTTGAATGAGACAAAATTTTTACATTCTATGAATTCAGTATGGTAGGAAATTTTAAGATAAAGATTTTGGTATAAATAACAGTATCATTTTGTTACATATTTCAGTTTTAGGCGAAATGCCGAAATGACTAAAGTTTTTTATTTGTCAATTTGCTTCAATTTCATACATAAGTACATTACACAGGTCAAGACGATTTCTGAGGTCAATATTTTGCTAGTAAGTTTTCGTGCAAATGATACTGAGCTCCTATTCCTCTAAATTACTTTTTTGAATTGACTCTGCATCTGGAGATTTTCCGTTATTAAGAAAAAAGAGTATGCTGCATCACATAATTTTCATTTACTTGAGAACCAGTTCTTTGATCAAATAACAAAATCCACAGAAGGCTAGAAAACAAATTGACCTATAAAACTTTCTGAATATCTCCGAAACTATAAGACTGTTAAAAAAATAATGTAGACGTAATTTAAAGGTCAATTTGTTTTCTAGCCTTCTGTGTATTCTGTTATTTGATCAAAGAATTGGTTCTCAAGTAAATGCAAATTATATGATTCAGCATCCTCTTTTTTTAATAACGGGAAATTTCGAGATACAAAGCCAATTCAAAAAAAGTAACTTATAGGAATTGGAGCTCAGTATCATATGCACGAAAATTTACTATCAAAATACCGACCTCAGAAATTGTGTTGACCTGTGTAATGTACTTATGTATGAAATTGAAGCAAATTGACAAATAAAAAACTTTAGTCATTTCGGCATTTCGCCTAAAACTGAAGTGTGTTTTAAGAAAATGCTACTGCTATTTATAATAAAATCTTTATCCTACTATACTGAATTCATAGAATATAAAAATTTTGTCTCGTTAAATTTTTATATAAAGGTAAGCAAGAATTAAAAAAAATTATAAGTTCGTATTTGAAAATCTGAATTGCTAATGCTATGAATAAAAAACCATCGAACAAAATAGCAACGTTGCTTTTAAAGACATTTAGAAAACTTAACAAGCTTCTAATACATGTAATTAAATTCAAATTCGTTAAGAATTGTATGAGTAAGAGGTAAATTACTAAAACAAGATTTTTTAATTTTTTGCAAAAAGGAATTTTTCTTAAAAAAAACATAAAACGATTTGGGAGAGCACTTCCGGTTCATCAATATTTGAGTGTAATATACCAAAATTCTTGGTTTTTAGAGTAGATTAAGAAAATCAATTACAACTACGTCATCTTAAAATTGGTTTAAACATGGGGGCAGTCAATTTTAAAATTTGCTGATTTACACAAGGTTTAAAAAACGTTTTTTAAGCTAAAATTCTATTATGAATACAATTTTAGCGGATTTTGCGTAAATAATATTTGAAATGCTGTTTAATGCCCCTATCACGGTTCTCAACTAAATTCAGTTTGGTCGTCTAAGAGTAGACCAAACTTACACACGACCAATCTGTGTTTTAGTATTATGAACCAAAACTGCTTTTTAGGTGAAATTGTCATCGCGTTGCCAACTTTAAATATCAAGTTTGACAGAAAAAAACTGTTTTAGAAAAAGTATCGTTTTTGTGTTTTAGTTCAAAGAAATCATACCAAATGGACATAAATATGTATAGATTTATTTAATGACGAAACGAAGTCGCAATTGTAGATTTGCTATGTATCAGAAGATTCCTACCTTCTTGAACTACCCAATGCAAGGTAATTAATAATCAAAATAGGGAACGAATTCTTTAAATTTAATTGTTAAAAAATATTGTTATTAAGCATAACAAATATTTCTAATTACGATTTTTCCACTTTTTATATCGCACCAACCTCTAATTAGAAAAACTTTTTTCCATATTATGGCTACTATTTCCCATAGCCTAACATAATTAAAGCAATCTGTAATTTTGTCTCACTGTTCTGCCGACGTTATTGCTTTGTTGCCAATATATATATTGCTAGTCGAGGAGCAGGATTATAGGCTCAGCCACTGTTGACGAACACCAGGAAATAAAGGGAATCTATAAAATGCTACTGTCATAGTTTTACTTAACTGTTTAATTTATACGTTCTGTATTTAATAAAAACCCATTTTGAAATAATTTTTAAATAAAGTTTTTAAACAAACAGGAAACAGAGGGGAAATATTAAATTAATACGCTAGCACTATTTACCGGAAACTTCATAGTCCTTATACTTGACAGATGGTGAATGTCAAGAAAAAATGAGAAAATGTAACCCTACGTCTCGACTAGCAATAAATATGTCGACATATATTGCAGCAGTTGTCAAAACTATATTATTGCTAGTGGAGACAGCTCATTGCAGGTACCTGCAATATATGTTACAATAATTGTCAACGTATTTCGTTAACAATTATTGCAAACATGAAACGTCAAACTCGGTGTTTATTTATGTTCGACTTTTCTGTATTGCATTTAACATTTATATAATATTAGTGAAATTGGAAAAATATAGATATGTATTTATATTCAAATAGGAAAATATTCTCTTAAAACCGTGTGAAGTGAAATAATTTGTATTGTTATAAGTTTATAAACATAAAAATTCATTCGATTAACCAAATATTTATAAGTGAATTATATTTTTGTTCTGCAACTTTCCTGTTGACTTTTCCCATATTATAAGCTACGATTTACCATAGCCTTAACACTACGACCACACCAGCATTTGTGATACAAAGGACCCGAGAGAGAGAGAATGTGGTGGCTCAGCAATTCTGATTAAGTCAAGACTCAAGCACTATGTCCTTGACAACGTTAGTGAAGAATATTTGCAAGCAACAAATATTTTCGTAGAAAATTTTTGTGCGAATTTCGTGATATCATGAATTTACTCACCTGCCAGATTTTCAGTTACCGAAGATCAGTATGAGAAGTTCTACAAATCGCTTGGATCTTTTTTCGTGGCAGCTGGTGACTAAAATGCAAAACATACGTACTGGGGATCGCGTCTTGTTACACCTAGAGGTCGAGCCTTGTTCAATACAATTTCAAAAATGGGCTTAGATGTCATTTTAAGTGGGGAGCCTACTTACTGGCCTACTGACGTAAGAAAAATTCCAGATGTTATAGATTTTGCCGTCACGAAAAATATTCATAGTTACTTAATTCACGTAGAGGTCTCTCTAGATCTGTCCTCCGATCACTCTCCAACAATAGTTACAATTTTCAACCCACTAAGGAGTGATTTAACTAACTCATATGTGAAGATGATTAATGGAATCAACTGGATTGCATTCAAAAAATATCTTAGTAGTCACTGCGTAGAAAACTTTCAGCTTAGATCATGTGATGATATTGAATTTAACATTGCCAATCTTAACGAAAATATTAAACAGGCTGCTGAACACGCCACTACCTCCTATCCGCAGACCGGCTTTAACAGAATATATTCTACGGAAATTGAACGTCTTGTATGTGAAAAAAGGAGAGCTAGAAGAGAATGGCAACAACACAGATCACCCCTAAATAAAATCAGAATTAAAGAATGTACTAAACGACTCAAAGAGCTGCTATCGTCGGAAAAAACTGCACTACTGGAAAAGTATTTAGAAGGTCTTGATGTAACGTCCGCATCTAATTACTCTTTATGGCGCGCTACTAGAAATCTTAAACGACCCGTTGATCTTAAATCACCATTGCGTACTGCGACCGGAGGCTGGGCAAGAAGCGATAGTGAGAAAGGAAACTTATTTTCTGAGCATTTAAAATCTGTATTCACTCCCAATTCATGTACGGGTGCTGCTGATTTACCGATTGTAGTTTCTCTACCCCCTCGTCCCTTAAGGTTTAAGATGCGTGAAGTACAAAAAGTATTTGCTGAACTCAACCCGAAGAAAGCTCCAGGTATTGATGGCATTAGTAACAAAATGCTCATGAACTTGCCTCATATTGCAATAAGAATCCTGCTATTTACTTTTAATGCTATTTTAAGAATGCAGTATTTTCCACATAACTGGAAACTGGCCCAGATCAAAATGATTCCAAAGGCTGGCAAAGACTTTACCAAGACTGTGTCATATAGGCCTATAAGCTTACTATCTACAATCTCAAAGCTTTTCGAAATTTTAACTGATAATGGGTGCATCCCGGACCATCAATTTGGCTTTAGAAGTCAGCACAGCACGATTGAACAAACGTATAGACTAGTCCAAGTTGTAAGAAGAACATTTGAAGAAAAGAAGTATTGTTCTGCTCTCTTTATTGATGTTTCTCAGGCGTTTGATAAAGTATGGCACGAAGGCCTAGTTTTAAAATTGAAGACATATCTGCCAGTAAACATTCAAAAGCTTTTGGAAAGTTATATTATTGATAGGAAGTTCACTGTTGTGGAAGGAGAGTTCACGAGTGTGCCCGAATCTATATCTTCTGGTGTGCCACAGGGTAGTATTCTTGGTCCTGTCTTGTATTTAATATATACTTGTGATATGCCTGTGAGCAATAATATCCATATTTCTACTTTTGCTGATGATACACCCTGTATGAGTGTGCACAAAAATCCTTATGAGGCATCCCGCAATCTCCAGGAACATATCACTCAGCTGGAAATATGGTTGAACTTATGGAGAATTAAAGTCAATGAACAAAAGTGTGTCCATATAACGTTCACCCTAAGAAGAGATACTTGCTCCCCCATTCAAATCAACAATCAAAATATTCCTCAACATTCCCAAGTGAAATACCTTGGTATACACCTTGATCGAAGACTTACATGGAAACATCATATTGACTCTAAGTTAACTCAGATGAAACTTAAGTTAACTCAAATATATTAGTTGATTGGCAGAAACTCAACACTCAGCCTAGACTGCAAACTTTTATTATACAAGTCGCTTTGAAGCCAATATGGCGCTACGGAATTCAGTTATGGGGCACTGCTTCAGCTTCCAATGTCGAGAGAATCCAACGAAGGCAAAACAAAATTTTACGGTTAATAACATCGGCTCCATGGTACATCCAAAATTCTATTATACATCGTGATTTAAATATGCCACTAGTGACTGAAGAAATTACAAAATACGCAGGCAAATATTTAACAAAACTCGAATCACATCCTAATCCGCTTGCTCGTAATATTTTGAACTTTACTGGACACATCCGCTTAAAAAAGAGGGACACACGGGCTCTTATACCTAACACTCCAGATGGGACTACTTGAAAATACTTCCCCCCCCCCCCCCCACCCTTTTGTTTAATATCACTACTAATGTATTATTTATAACTACCACTAATTTTATGTCCGACACTGGTCGGGCCTAATAATTTTTTTTATAGATTTAAGATTTGAATACTTATTGTTATTTCATATATGAAGATACAATAAATAAATACATGCATTACAAAATAAAAAGCTTGTGTTCAACAATGTATTTGGAGGTGGTGAACACGTATATTCAAATATATTTGCTTTTTATTCACATAAATACTTAAATTGTCAATAATTGTACCATTTTCTAATTTTAAATTGAACTTTAATTGGTTTTATGTAGTGAAAACTTTTGTTTTCTGTTTTTACCTTGAAAAAAAAAAGATTAATATAATTTGTATTTGACAGCATGTGTTAAGAGATTGTTGCTCAGCAATGTATTTTAACATTTGTTGTTGAATATATATTTGAACACATATTCATACGGTCCACACGCTAATATCTTGTGTCGGCAATCGAATTTGACAGTTTCCACGGCAATAATTGCCAAGATTATTCCCGTGTGGTCGGCATGTAACATAAGTAAAGCAATCAACAAAATTGTTCTGTTGTTCTGCCGGCGTTATTGCTATATTACCAACTTATTTATTGCAAGTCGAGAAGGTGGGTTACATTTACTGCAATATATTTTAACATATATATTGCATGTCTACAAGGGACATAGTTCCATATTGAACTTTATTTTATAAAAAAATTCTTATTAAATAAATAGACAAACGCTTGATGAAGACGTTGCTGTTTTGTTTATTTAATTGAACACATACGTACATATACATGTATATATTCGCATGTTCGTGTAAGTTTCTTGACAGTTCATTATACAAATTTGTTGTCTGGAGGTGTGTTATAAAAATCAATGCCTTAGTCAGGGTTCAAAAATTAGTTTTTAAAATTTTTTAGTTTAAATATGACTATTATGAAAATTTGACTTGTTTGAATTTTTGACAAAGTGCATAATAAAAATATTCAAGTGCATTTAAATATTACATATTTATATGCGCAAATAAATATTTTATACCTTCACACCATATAATATTTTCCATAGCAAACAGAACAGAAATATTTTTGTAGTAATATTTTTTTCTATGCACACAAAATGAAAAACTATCATCCACAATAATATTCTACGCAGTAAACAGGTTTTAATTTTTGCATATTAGCTTATAAATAACAACCAACGAAAAATATGCATAGAAAAATCTTTAAGCTCTAAAAAATATTTCGCCATTCAACTACTTTGAAAAATATGCTAAAGGAAATATGAGAAAATTGAAATATTTGAGAAAAAATTTGTAGATATGCAAACAAGAAATATTGGCATTTTGAAATTGAAATAACTTAGAAAAATATGTAGATATGCAAACAAGAAATATTATCATTTTGAAAATATTTTCAAGAAATATTTTGAAGAAATATGCATATTTATGGCAAAAAATATTTCTGTCTCATTGTGATGCGTACAATGGAATGATTGAAGATGAGTGTGGGCATTTGACTATGTGTGCATATTGTATATTTATGTGTGTACGTATGTACATTAATTTACCCAGTTGGCCACGTCTTTAAGACATGTTTGACGACGGGTACAAGACAATGGTAAGTCGTAGAAGACATATTAAAGACAACTCCATACAAATCGTTGACGAAATTTTCATACAAATGGCGGCGAGGTCACACAAGACCAGATGAGCAACAATGTCGCTCAGATTGTCCTCAACAAGGCTTTATTGAAGACAAAACGTGTGACACTGTCGCTCAGATTGTCATCAACAAGGCTTTATTGAAGACATAACGAGGGACATTGTCGCTCATATTGTTGTCAACAATGCTTTATTGAAGACACAACGAGGGACATTGTCGCTCAGATTATCCTCGACAAGGCTTTATTGAAGACAAAACGTATGACACTATCGCTCAGATGGTCCCCAACAAAGTTTTATTGAAGAGAAAACGTGTGACATTGTCGTTCAGATAGTCATGAACGCCGATTTCTTTTAAATTGTCGATTAGAAAACTTAATCTACAGACGACATGTCGTACATGAATCGTTGAAGACAATGTCGTCTAGGACGATTTGGACAACTGGGTACGCAAAGTTTATTATCATTCCCAGTTGTCCAAATCGTCCTAGACGATTCTTTCTGGAATAGTGCACACTTTTTGGTGCTGAGTTTGAGTCCAGCCGATGATATGCGCTGAAAGACTTCAGTCAGATTTTTAAGGTGTTCATCAAAAGTCTTCCCCATTACAATTATGTCATCAAAATACACCAAGCATGTTTTCCATTGCAGTCACTTTAACACTTGCTCCATGAGCCGCTCGAAAGTAGCCGGAGCATTGCAGAGCCCAAATGGCATAACATTAAACTGCCACAGACCATCGCATGCGCTGAAAGCAGTTTTATCCTTGTCTTTCTTTGCAATCTCCACCTGCCAATAGCCGCTTTGTAGATCCAATGTGGAGAACCATTTCGTTCCAGCAAGCGTATCTAAGGTATCGTCAATTCTTGGTAGTGGGTAACTGTCTTTTTTAGTCACGTCGTTTAGTTTTCTGTAATCGACACAAAATCGAGTACTGCCGTCCTTTTTCTTTACTAACACTACCGGTGAGCTCCAGGGACTTGAGGATGGTTCGATTACACCACACCGTTCCATTTCATTGACGAGCTATTTTACCTCAGTTCGCTAAGCCAGTGGTATACTTCTGGGTGCCAGTTTTATTGGCCTTGCTTCGCCAGTATTTATTTCGTGTTTCACTATTGCCGTTCTCCCTTGGCTTTTATTCTGCCCGGCAAAAATGCAGGCGTGCCTTTTTAGCAGTTGTTTGGCTTTATTTCTGTCAGGAGGTGATAGCCCTGCTACCCGTCGCTCCACATGTGCCTGAAATTCTTTAAGCTCCTTTGCAGATAAATTGGCAGGTTCTGGCTTTTTATCGCAGTTTATTATTGCCTCTGCTTGAGCACATTGACCCATTTGAGAATTTTTGTTGATGACTTTTTCTTGGGCTGATAAATTAAGTACCCGTATAGGAACCTTTCTTCCATTGCAAGTTTTTACGAGGGCTTTTGCTGTTAATAGCTCGCTCTTAATTTCTGCCGGTTCTACTACCCACAACCGATTGTCCTCACAATCTCACTCCATTTGTGTCCATATTACTGATTCAGACTGTGGTGGTAATGTCTGATTTTCAATAGCAAGCAGTTTCTTGACATGCATCTGATTGTCATATCCAACATCAAGCGGTATTTCAACATTACGCCAAATCATCACTTGTTGCCCCATATGCAAGTTGATTCCGTGGTTTATCATAAAATCGGCTCCAATAATAACCTCGTCCACAATATCGGCAACAATAAATACGTGTTTCACACTGATATTGGCAATAGTCACCTTCGCCTCAGTCTTACCATAGACAGTGCCAGGTTCCCCAGTAGCTGTACGTAGTCGTATACTACTTATAGTTTCACATTTCCCCTTCACTACATCGGGCCTGATTATTGTCTGTGATGCTCCTGTGTCTATGGTAAGGATATGCCTTTCACCGTTGATGTATCCACATGCAGTAAGGTTGCTATTTTACTGCTGCATCACTGATATGGAGGTTGTGGGGCCGTCGTTTGTGGGAGCTAGGTCTTGCCCCTTAGTGCTAGCTAGTTTTGGTTTAACGGGGACTCTTGTGTTGTTTGTTAGTACACCCGTTTACTGTTCCTTGATGCCACTCTTTCTTGGCGCCTTGCAGTTGCGCTGGTAATGACCAACTTTGCCGCAGTTATAGCACTTATTATTAACTTTGTGCTCTTTCTCCGCCAATGCTTGTCTCATGGCCTCCTTAATGCTAGAGACTAGACTATTATCATTTTCGGCAAGGACTTCCATGTTCCGCACCTTGCACACATGTTGCTTCAAAATCAGCCTAGCAGTCTCCTGAGCTAGTGCAAATGAAACCATTTCTGCGAAGGTTGCCTTTTGCGTAGCACACACTGCAAGTTTGATATCAGGATCGCGGATGCCATTAACAAACGCCTCCGTTTTGACATGATCCAGGAATGGATGGTTTTCGCCTGGATACGTAAGCTGCACCAACCGCTCGATTTCCATTGCGAAATCTTGTAGAGGCTCATTGTGCTTTTGTGCTCTACATCGCAATTCCATGCGGTATATGTCACGCTTGTGCTCACCGCCATATTTGCGTTGCAGTGCTGCCATTATGTCATCAAAACTGTTTCTGCAGCCTACTGGTACAGTTTCGAGTACTTCTGCTGCCACACCTTTTAAGGCAAAAACTAGCTCTATTGCCTTTTCTTCACTGTCCCATCCATTTCTGTTAGCCACTGTTTCGAACTGAAATTGGAAGATGTTCTGTGGTGCACTGCTATCGAAACAAGGCTCTTTATCCTGCTGGAAACCTCTGGAACAAATCGCACTGGTCCGTCTTGGCACTGGAGATTGACGATTTTTGCTTCCAGCTCGTGCAATTTCTCGTCTACATCTTTCACTTCTACTGCCACGCCACCAATTTCTAAGCTATGGACTTTATTCTCTAGCTCTGAGATTTTCTCGTAAAACTTGCTGACTTGTACTTCAATGCCATCTACTCTTCTATATAAGGCGTCAGAAATTTCTTGAAGTTTCTCATTTGTGGCCTTAACGTCAGCTAAATCTCTCTCGTTATTGGCGTTAGAAGTTTCTTGAAAATCAGCCTTCATAGCTGTAGAAGACTCCTGAAGTCTCTCATCCATTTGGCCTAGAAGTATGTCGTTGTTTAGCCTAGAAGACTTCTGAAGTCTCTCATCCATTTGTCCCAGAAGTTTGTCATTGTTTTCTTTCATTTCCTCTATCATGGTGCCCAACATTGCGCTGATGTATGTACTGGTTGCTGCTGCACGAGTACATACCTCAATTTCTTCTTTGTCATCGAACTCATAGCTTTCTATGTCGATGTTGCGCCGCTGGAACTCTTACAACAATCTTTTCTATAGTTCGACCTTATTACCAGTTGTTGGTAAGTCCAGATTGTTCAACTCTTTCTTGAGTTGCTCCACCTTAAGCTCTTGAAATTTCATTCTTCCTCGTATTACAAATTAATTATTTTCTAATTAATTTATTATTTTTATTTTAATTTTGCAATCCCACTTCTGACACCAAATGTTACGTTTAAATTTTATTAAACGTGAGTTCTTTTGATTTCTCAAAAATAAAAATAAATAACACACAATTTTTATTTGCTACTGTTTTTCCTTTTATTCTTAACGAAGCAAATTACAACATGTCTTTACTTAACTACTTCTTATCGTTATTATCCACTTTCAACGAGATCTTAACTTTAGTACTTTCTGATTAGCATTGCTCTGTTCTCGCACATGCTGCCACTTTTTATAGTACAGAAACCGGTTCTCGAATGTTCGCACGATATGTGACGTAATAACATGTCTGTACTTAGTAATGGCATCTATGCATGATGCCATCTGTATTGTCATTTACTATTGGTAGCCAGATGTTCAAACAGTCCTCTAGCACAATCGGAAAAATTCATATTGCTGCTTCTAGGCGTTTGTAGATAATTCGATTGGCCGTTGTTTTTGAATTTCAAAGTAACGACTCTGATGTTGGCAATGCGGTGTGCTACTAGTAGTTCAGGGTAGTTACCATAAGTGCTCGCACTTTTATGGTATGTGTGTATGTCTGTAGCTATGCACACAATTATTGTTGTTGCTATAGTGTTTGCACGTAAATATGTGTGTACGTTTAGTGCTTTAGTTAAATACTTCCAGATAGTTCTGTGCTTTAACCCTGTAGGGATATTTTTACGTAACACTGCAGCCCACTTAAGCTTATTCGTCCCAAATAGGAACATTATCTGGCTTTCCATAGTATAGTTTGCGAGTCGCTCTAAATATACAACTTTCATTTTTGACCTTGGGCTATTGTGTTTTTGTATTCTGTAGACGACATCGTTTAACCTTTTTACCACCGTATACTGTCCCCTCCAGTGAGTCTGTAATTTTGGAGACAATCCTATTTTCCGATGTGGGTTGAAAAGTAGAACCAATTGACCCTCATTAAAACCTTTAGAATTTGCAGCATGGTCGTATCTAACTTTCATCTTATTACTGACCATTTTAATTCGGCTACGTTCAAATTCATGTAGCTCATTTAAATTTTCTTGCCTTTGGAAAGGGCCAGTATCTGCTTCATTTGTTAGTGTAGGCTTGACGCCGAACTCTAAATCTCCAGGCAACTTTAACTCAGTTCCAAAAACAATTTTTGCAGGTCTTCGCGATGTTGTGTCATGCACAGCTGACCTGTATGCTAATAGAAACTCCGGAATGTGCTCATCCCAGTCCTTTTGATGTGCGCTCACCACTCTTCGGAAATATTCTTCTAATATACGGTTGAACCTCTCTACCATGCCATCAGACTGTGGGTGAAGTAGTGTGGTTCTGGTTTTTTATTCCATATCGCTCGCACATGTCTTTAAATATGGCAGACTCAAAATTTCTACCTTGATCAGAGTGCAGTTCAATAGGAACTCCAAAGCGACATACCCAATTGTTTACAAACGCGTCCACAACCGTTTTGGCTTCTTGGTTGGGTATAACATACACTTCCTTGCCATTTGCTGAAATAGTCCATCACTACAAGAATATAACGATTTCCAGCATTGCTGACTGGAAAAGGTCCTGCTACATCCATTGCTATTCTCTCAAAGGGTGCTCCCGAGGTATATTTTTGCAGGAGACCCCTACTTCGTTTTGCTGGACCTTTAGCCTTCATAGACTGTGTGCAATTTGCTATCCATTCGGCTACGGCTTGTTGACATCCAACCCAATAAAAACGCTGTTTTAACTTTCCGAGCGTTTTTGTTACGTCCAGGTGACCACCGCTGGGTCCATTATGGAACTCCTTCAACACCTCGCTCCTCTTGGATGTTGGGACCACGATCAGATTGGAAATCGTCTTACCGTCTACACTTTCCCAGAGACGATACAAACAACCATTTATCAAATTCAGGCTGTCCCACTGGGCCCAATACGATTTTACCAGTGGACTTTCAGCTGATATCTCATTACGGGTTGGTCTTCTATCCTCCTCTTTAGCCGCTATGATTTTTCTGAGTGCAGGATCTGCCCTTTGCGCCTCTGACCAGCCTTTTTCCGTACCAATTTTTGTTAGCCTGACATCAATGACACATTCTTTTGCCTCGACTTTTGAACAATGTCTGCACTCTAAGCTACAGTGCCGCCGTGACAGAGCATCAGCATTATTATGCTTTGCACCCTTTCTGTGTTCAATGCTGAAGTCGTAGCTCTGAAGACGTTCAATTCAGCGTGCTAGCTGCCCTTCAGGATTTTTCTGTGCCACCTGAGCGCAGAATGATCAGTTCTTAAAGTAAAGTGTTGGCCGTACAAGTATTTATGAAAATGCTTAATGCACTCCAACACTGCCATAAGTTCCCGTCGTGTCACACAGTAGTTACTCTTAGGTTAAGAAAGTATTCGGCTGTAATACCCTACTACTTTTTCTGTTCCATTAATCACCTGCGATAATACACCTCCTATTCCATATCCACTTGCATCGCTATCTAGCACAAATTTTTCCCCAGCAACTGGATATGCTAAGACTGGTGATGTGCACAATAAATCTTTTAGTGTCTGGAAAGCATTCTCCTGCAATTCACCCCAATCGTATGGTTGCGACTTCTTTGTTAGCTCATGCAAGCTTGCAGCTACGCTGGCAAAATTTGGCACAAAGCGTCTGTAGTATGTGCAAAGGCCCAAAAAAGCTGCGCAATTCGTGAAGATTTCTTGGACGAGGCCAGTCCTTTACTGCCCGTATCTTATCTTCATCTGTTGAAATGCCATCTGCTGTAACTTTATGGCCCAGATACTTCACCTCTTTCTGGAATAGTGCACACTTTTTGGTGCTGAGTTTGAGTCCAGCCGATGATATGCGCTGAAAGACTTCAGTCAGATTTTTAAGGTGTTCATCAAAAGTCTTCCCCATTACAATTATGTCATCAAGATACACCAAGCATGTTTTCCATTGCAGTCACTTTAACACTTGCTCCATGAGCCGCTCGAAAGTAGCCGGAGCATTGCAGAGCCCAAATGGCATAACATTAAACTGCCACAGACCATCGCATGCGCTGAAAGCAGTTTTCTCCTTGTCTTTCTTTGCAATCTCCACCTGCCAATAGCCGCTTTGTAGATCCAATGTGGAGAACCATTTCGTTCCAGCAAGCGTATCTAAGGTATCGTCAATTCTTGGTAGTGGGTAACTGTCTTTTTTAGTCACGTCGTTTAGTTTTCTGTAATCGACACAAAATCGAGTACTGCCGTCCTTTTTCTTTACTAACACTACCGGTGAGCTCCAGGGACTTGAGGATGGTTCGATTACACCACACCGTTCCATTTCATTGACGAGCTATTTTACCTCAGTTCGCTAAGCCAGTGGTATACTTCTGGGTGCCAGTTTTATTGGCCTTGCTTCGCCAGTATTTATTTCGTGTTTCACTATTGCCGTTCTCCCTTGGCTTTTATTCTGCCCGGCAAAAATGCAGGCGTGCCTTTTTAGCAGTTGTTTGGCTTTATTTCTGTCAGGAGGTGATAGCCCTGCTACCCGTCGCTCCACATGTGCCTGAAATTCTTTAAGCTCCTTTGCAGATAAATTGGCAGGTTCTGGCTTTTTATCGCAGTTTATTATTGCCTCTGCTTGAGCACATTGACCCATTTGAGAATTTTTGTTGATGACTTTTTCTTGGGCTGATAAATTAAGTACCCGTATAGGAACCTTTCTTCCATTGCAAGTTTTTACGAGGGCTTTTGCTGTTAATAGCTCGCTCTTAATTTCTGCCGGTTCTACTACCCACAACCGATTGTCCTCACAATCTCACTCCATTTGTGTCCATATTACTGATTCAGACTGTGGAGGTAATGTCTGATTTTCAATAGCAAGCAGTTTCTTGACATGCATCTGATTGTCATATCCAACATCAAGCGGTATTTCAACATTACGCCAAATCATCACTTGTTGCCCCATATGCAAGTTGATTCCGTGGTTTATCATAAAATCGGCTCCAATAATAACCTCGTCCACAATATCGGCAACAATAAATACGTGTTTCACACTGATATTGGCAATAGTCACCTTCGCCTCAGTCTTACCATAGACAGTGCCAGGTTCCCCAGTAGCTGTACGTAGTCGTATACTACTTATAGTTTCACATTTCCCCTTCACTACATCGGGCCTGATTATTGTCTGTGATGCTCCTGTGTCTATGGTAAGGATATGCCTTTCACCGTTGATGTATCCACATGCAGTAAGGTTGCTATTTTACTGCTGCATCACTGATATGGAGGTTGTGGGGCCGTCGTTTGTGGGAGCTAGCTCTTGCCCCTTAGTGCTAGCTAGTTTTGGTTTAACGGGGACTCTTGTGTTGTTTGTTAGTACACCCGTTTACTGTTCCTTGATGCCACTCTTTCTTGAAGCCTTGCAGTTGCGCTGGTAATGACCAACTTTGCCGCAGTTATAGCACTTATTATTAACTTTGTGCTCTTTCTCCGCCAATGCTTGTCTCATGGCCTCCTTAATGCTAGAGACTAGACTATTATCATTTTCGGCAAGGACTTCCATGTTCCGCACCTTGCACACATGTTGCTTCAAAATCAGCCTAGCAGTCTCCTGAGCTAGTGCAAATGAAACCATTTCTGCGAAGGTTGCCTTTTGCGTAGCACATACTGCAAGTTTGATATCAGGATCGCGGATGCCATTAACAAACGCCTCCGTTTTGACATGATCCAGGAATGGATGGTTTTCGCCTGGATACGTAAGCTGCACCAACCGCTCGATTTCCATTGCGAAATCTTGTAGAGGCTCATTGTGCTTTTGTGCTCTACATCGCAATTCCATGCGGTATATGTCACGCTTGTACTCACCGCCATATTTGCGTTGCAGTGCTGCCATTATGTCATCAAAACTGTTTCTGCAGCCTACTGGTACAGTTTCGAGTACTTCTGCTGCCACACCTTTTAAGGCAAAAACTAGCTCTATTGCCTTTTCTTCACTGTCCCATCCATTTCTGTTAGCCACTGTTTCGAACTGAAATTGGAAGATGTTCTGTGGTGCACTGCTATCGAAACAAGGCTCTTTATCCTGCTGGAAACCTCTGGAACAAATCGCACTGGTCCGTCTTGGCACTGGAGATTGACGATTTTTGCTTCCAGCTCGTGCAATTTCTCGTCTACATCTTTCACTTCTACTGCCACGCCACCAATTTCTAAGCTATGGACTTTATTCTCTAGCTCTGAGATTTTCTCGTAAAACTTGCTGACTTGTACTTCAATGCCATCTACTCTTCTATATAAGGCGTCAGAAATTTCTTGAAGTTTCTCATTTGTGGCCTTAACGTCAGCTAAATCTCTCTCGTTATTGGCGTTAGAAGTTTCTTGAAAATCAGCCTTCATAGCTGTAGAAGACTCCTGAAGTCTCTCATCCATTTGGCCTAGAAGTTTGTCGTTGTTTAGCCTAGAAGACTTCTGAAGTCTCTCATCCATTTGTCCTAGAAGTTTGTCATTGTTTTCTTTCATTTCCTCTATCATGGTGCCCAACATTGCGCTGATGTCTGTACTGGTTGCTGCTGCACGAGTACATACCTCAATTTCTTCTTTGTCATCGAACTCATAGCTTTCTATGTCGATGTTGCGCCGCTGGAACTCTTACAACAATCTTTTCTATAGTTCGACCTTATTACCAGTTGTTGGTAAGTCCAGATTGTTCAACTCTTTCTTGAGTTGCTCCACCTTAAGCTCTTGAAATTTCATTCTTCCTCGTATTACAAATTAATTATTTTCTAATTAATTTATTATTTTTATTTTAATTTTGCAATCCCACTTCTGACACCAAATGTTACGTTTAAATTTTATTAAACGTGAGTTCTTTTGATTTCTCAAAAATAAAAATAAATAACACACAATTTTTATTTGCTACTGTTTTTCCTTTTATTCTTAACGAAGCAAATTACAACATGTCTTTACTTAACTACTTCTTATCGTTATTATCCACTTTCAACGAGATCTTAACTTTAGTACTTTCTGATTAGCATTGCTCTGTTCTCGCACATGCTGCCACTTTTTATAGTACAGAAACCGGTTCTCGAATGTTCGCACGATATGTGACGTAATAACATGTCTGTACTTAGTAATGGCATCTATGCATGATGCCATCTGTATTGTCATTTACTATTGGTAGCCAGATGTTCAAACAGTCCTCTAGCACAATCGGAAAAATTCATATTGCTGCTTCTAGGCGTTTATAGATAATTCGATTGGCCGTTGTTTTTGAATTTCAAAGTAACGACTCTCATGTTGGCAATGCGGTGTGCTACTGGTAGTACAGGGTAGTTACCATAAGTGCTCGCACTTTTATGGTATGTGTGTATGTCTGTAGCTATGTACACAATTATTGTTGTTGCTATAGTGTTTGCACGTAAATATGTGTGTAGGTTTAGTGCTTTAGTTAAATACTGGATAGTTCTGTGCTTTAACCCTGTAGGAATATTTTTACGTAACAATATCTTTGTAGGTTTTTCTTCTAGTGCATTGTAGATGCTGGTGTTTTATTATTTTACTATTTAAATTTATAGGACCAAATTGATGAAAATGTTATTTGTGAACTCATTTTTTATATTTTTTTTTCAAAACGTGCAACAAATTAAGATTAAATGGACGCGCTGATAAAAGCAATTATATCAAAATCATGAACATATATAATGTCCATCAATTTGGCTTTATTGGAAGGATAATTTTATGCCATTAATGGTTAAATATGATTTCCGGCATGTGGCCGCCGCGGCTGGCTCGAATAAAGCCAATTCTACAGGTCCAATTTTCAACCACTTTTTCGAGCATATGGGGCCGTATGTTGGCAATAACGCCACGAATGTTGGCTTCCAAGTCCCCTAACGTTTCTGGTTTGTTGGCGTAGACGGGCGACTTCACATATCCCCAAAGAAAATAATCCAATGGTGTCAAATCACACGATCTTGGTGGCCAATTGACAGGTCCATTCCGCGAAATTATGCGCTCATCGAATGTTTCCTTCAATAAATCGATTGTGACGTGCGCTGTGTGGCATGTAGCGCCGTCTTGTTGGAACCACAACTCATCCACATTCATGCCATCCAATTCGGGAACAAAATAGTCGGTTAGTCGGCTCCAATTGCTGTGCACGGTGGCGAATCGATTCATTCGGGTCCTCTTCAACACTTTGCTCTACAGCGGCAATTGTTTCTTCGGTGCGCACTGTTCGACGTCTCTGCGGATGCGTATTATCACATAGAGTAAACGTAGTGCGAAAACGATCCATGGTTAACCGAATTAATTGCCCTGATGGACGATTATGTCGACCATAAAATGGACGGAGCTTGCGGTAAACTTCGCGAACTGAATCATTATTTTCGAAATAAATTTGCACGATTTGCAAGCGTTGTTCTTTTGTCAACCTGTTCATGATGAAATGGCAAACCAAACTAAATATTAATCTTTTGACAGCTGACAAAATGGCCGCCAGTTAAAAAAGTGATGCCAACTTAAAGTTCTATACCACAATAAAAAACACCCTTTACTAAAAACAATAATAATAACAGGTAAGTTTGGACTTACTTATATAAGGCATGCGAATAAAATTTAGTTTTTGAAATATTTTTCATTCCAAATGATTTGATTCGAGAAAGAAGAAGTACACCCAATAATAAAATAAGACACATCACCTTGAAAAATATTACAGGTAACAGGCATTCTTACGGGATTTATTTCTTTATTCATAAATGAAAATTCCAAATGACTTGATTAACGCAAAAAGAGGTGCACCAAAAATATAAACAAAATACATAGATCACCTTGAAAAACATTACAGGTAGCAATTAACATAAGGCATTCTTGCCGCATTTATTTTTTTATTCATAAATGAAAATTCCAAATGACCTGACTGCTAACGATTTCTTGGAATTAAATTAATCCTTTTGAGCGCGTTTCGTTTGTTGTTGTAGAATTAGCACACAAAATTCTAGGTAAGTAATAAAACCATCCATTAAAAGCATATGTATGTATGTATATGTATGCGCTTCGATGTGAATTCGCACTGCTTCTTTTTGTTATTTGTATTACATTGCTTTTATCAGCGCGTCCATTTAATTTAAATTTGTTTGACGTTTTGTAAAAACAATATATATATATAAAATGAATTCACAAATACACACAAAAAATTAATATGAATCATTTTGTATTATTAATTAAAATATTTGTAATATCAATTAAAAAGTTAATTAAATTTTCACCTATAAACAATTTGATAATATCAATTAAATTTTTCCAATCAAATTAATTAATACAAGTAAATTTTTAATTGAATGAATTAAATTTTTAATTAAAAATATTAATTGGTGAATACATTTTTCTGTGTAACATTTTCATCAACTTTGTCTTTCGGGAATTTGGTTTTATAAATTTAAATAGTAAAATAATAAAACACCAACATCTACAATGCGCTAGAAGAAAAGCCTACAAACATATAATTGTGATAATTCTGCATATACATTTGATTTGGGAAGAGATTATTAATAATTTAAAATTATTACTTTATCGGATGTATAAAAAGATTTTTTCATTATTACAATTTTAGTTTAACCTTAAGTGAGCGATAACTTAAGGGCAAGTTTGTCCTACCTGCTAAGTTAAATTAACGTATTTTTTTTAGGAATAACTAATATAAATTGAAGTTTTACTATTTTGTTCATCCTAGAAGGAAATGTTTCCTTAGTGAACATTTTATTTACTTACACAATAAGTAAGTAAAATATATTTAAAAAACAATAATTAAAATTATTGTTAAAAAGAACAGATTGGTGTAAGAAACCAGAAAAATCTAAAAGGATGATTCCAGGGTTGGGAATCTTATTTTTTTTGTGATCTATTAAAGTACCCAGGTCTAATTACTTTATTTATTTTTCTTTATATATATTTTATATATATTATGTTTTTGAAAGCTGAATATAGCATTCTTAATGTGTCTTTACATGGTAGTACAACATACATATTACGACATGTTCAAAAATGCTGTAGAATGTACAAAATCTTATCATGTACACGCAAAATGCATCGGGTAGGAGAGAATTCAGATAAAAGAATTTGGCAAGTGGTCGTTAAATGTTTATTTTGTAAACCATTTAAGAATCTTAAATATTTCAGAGTAAACATTGGTAAACATTGAAGGTTGTAACGCTTAAAGTCAGCACCCTCGTTTTAAGCTAGATGAATATTATTTTATTTTTTCTTTTTCTTGTATTATTTTAATATTTTTCATATGCTTATGAACTTATCCATTGTTTATTTATAACTACTAAACTAGTCTTAAGAATAGTAATTATGAAAATTATCGTTTGTATATAACTGCCATTAATTTTCAAACTTAACGGATGGCCGACCAATCACGACATCTAGTAGTAAGAAACCACGTATGATCAGCTGTGCATGCAAATGAAACACAACTCTTCAGTAAATAAACACATGTGTGCTCGTGATTATTGGCTATGTGTGTGTGCCAACTTTGTGCGTGAAATCAAGTATAAAAGGGCGAACATCGTAAGCGAACGGGGAGTTAGCGTGCAGGCGACCTGCAGGTAAGATCTTATTAAAGGAGTTATCAATTCCTTTAAATAACATTTTGTTCTGCACTTTGCTTGTGAATAGAGGAATAATTCGTAAGGGTTATCAATCCTTACGAACATTCTTACTAGGTTGGTACGGCAGTTGGCTCTATTTCGTCAAGATACTTCGAAAGGGGTTATCAATCCCTCAGAGGTACTCTATTTGGTGGCAGGGCATTTGCAAGGAGTTATCAATTCCTTCAACTGTCCGGTTGCTATCTGGTCGATACACCAGCGACCCTTCCTATCGTCACATGGAAGGTCAACCGTTCGAGAGACATTTGTAAACAAATAAATTAATCAATAAAAGTAATTTTAGTGAAGAAACTGATATTGTATTTTTTTATGCAACCACACACGTTCCCTGGACTCCTCTGATGCTATCCCGGCAACTAGCGGAATCGTGTCGTTACAAGGTGTTAACACTTTTATTAAAACAACCAAAATCAAATTTTCATGTTGTTTTTGTAAATATTGTACAACTGCAACCGTCAGCTAATTAACCCGTACCACAAAACCAAACAAACAATAAACAAACCTTTTTTTAAATAAATATATTTATTTATTGTCGGCCATATGTATAAGCAAAAACTATCATGAAGTTAGCATAAGTGGCGAAATTAAACATGATCTTAAAGAGTTTTGCCATAAAACTGCACATTTAAAACCACGCTAGGATTTAGTAGTGGGTTAAAACTACGTATTATGACCATTTTTAATGTCAAATTGAATAGAGGAACTGGTTAACACCCAATTAATTGTTGTCATTTATGCTAACTTCATGCTTATACATAAATCGGTGTATCTCCAAATATGAACTAACATAAGTATTCAAATCTTAAAACTAAATATATTTAATTAGGCCCGACCAGTGTCGGACATAAACTTAGTGATAAACAAAATCAAAAATATTTTCAAGCAGTTTCTTCTTGAGTGTTGAGTCCTCTCCCTCTTTTTTAGGCGGATGTGTCCAGCCAAATTCAAGATATTATGAGCAAGGGGATTTGGATGGGTTTGTTAAGTATTTGCAATTTCTTCAGTCACTAGTGGCATATTTAAATCACAATGCAAATTTGAATTTTTGATGTACAATGGAGCCGATATTATTAGTCTTAAAATCTTGTATTGCCTCATTTGGATTCTCTCTATATTGGAAGCTGATGCAGTGCCCCATAACTATATTCCGTAGCACCATATTGGTTTCAAAATCGACTTGTATATTAAAAGTTTACAATCTAGACTGAGTGTTGAATTTCAACCAATCAGCCAATGTATCTGAGTTAATTTCAAATTCATTTGTGTTAGCTTTGAGTCAATGTGGGGTTACCATGTAAGTCGTCGATCAAGGTTTATACCAAGGTATTTTACATGTGAATGTTGAAGAACAACTTGATTGTTGATTCGAATTGGGGAACAAGTATCTCTTCGCAGGGTAAATGTTACCTGAACACACTTTTGCTTGATTACTTTCATTCTCCATAATTTTAATCATAGTTTCAGCTGGATAATATGTTCCTGAAGATATCGAAATGCCTCTTTCAGACATGCTAAAGAAGGCTGTATCATCGACAAATGTAGATGTATCGATTTTTGTGCTAACTGACATAGCAAAAGTGTAATTCAAGTACAAAACTGGCCCCAGTATACTCCCCTATGGCACACCGGATGAATAGATTCGGGCACACTTATTACGTGTCCTTCCACAATCGTAAACTTTTGGGCAGTAATGTATTTTTCTAATAGCTTCAGAAAATTAATTGGTAGATATAATTTCAATTAGAAAATAAGGCCTTCATGCTATACTTTATCAAATGCCTGCGAAACGTAAATAAGCAGAGTAGAACTATAGTTCTTTTCTTCAATTGTTTTTTTTTATAAATTGAACCAATCTATGCGTTTGTTTAATGGTGCTACGTTGACTTCTAAAACCAAATTGATGGTCTGGGAGGCACCCACTACCAATTAGAATAGGGGACAATTTTGTCATGAGCAATTTTTCGAAAAGTTTTTACATTTTTGATTGCAGACTTATTGGCAGACTCAGCCTTGGTAAGGTCTTTGCGCAGCTTTCGAATCATTTTGGCCTTGGTAAGCTTCCAGCTGTGTGGATAATACTTTAGTCGTAAAATGGCGCTAATAAAAGGATTCTAATTGCAATATGAAGCAACTTTATAAGCATCTCGTTACTAATTCCATCCATACCCGGAGCTTTCTTTGGGTTGATTTCAGCAATAAGTTTTTATACATCACGCGTTTTAAATTTTATGGGTCGATAAACAAACCTATAAAAAATTATATTTTGTTGTAAAATTACATTGAAATAATTTTTTTATTACATATTTATTTGCAATCTTACAATAGTAAGCAAATGAGTTAAGTTTAGAAAATAACATGTCTGATTGGTTTCAATTAAAAACAAAAATTTAAGTTATATATGAAAATAATATTTACATATATAGAGTTAAATTAGTTAGGAAATACGACTATAAACATTATATATATATATAAATGTATTTATATTGAATAGCATGGTTCTGCTAGCTGCACTAAGCCAAAAGATCAAGCAGAAAAAAATGTAGTAATTGTGGAGGTAAGTACACTGCTAACTATACAGGGTGCCCTGTATATTCTTTCGTTAAACAGGCTATGGGTCAAAAACCCAAATTAACTCCAGCTCGACCAGTGAACGGGAACTCCGCCACTCTTGATCAAATGAGCCAACCAGATACTTCAAGTGTATCGTATGGTGATGCTGCTAAGACTAGTTCTATTCCCACACAAAATGTTTCACCGCAATATAATTTAACAAATACAAACTCAAGCTTTAACTGTAGTCGCCTTGAAGCTACTATTGAGAATCTGGTGCTAACTATAAATAACTTTACTACAAATATGACAAGTATGATACAAGAAATGCTGCGAATGCAGAATACACTGCTTCAAGCATTAGTTAACAAACCATGAATACGTTTAAAATATGTTTCTGGAAGGCAAACGGCATTCTCCAGCATAAAAATGAACTTGAGCACTTCCTCATGGAAAAAAATATTGATATAATGTTGGTTTCTGAGACTCATTTGACCGCAAGAAGCTTATTTAAAATAAATGGTTACACTTTATATGATACAAAGGACCCGAGAGGGAGAGCATGCGGTGGATCAGCAATTCTAATTAAGTCAAGACTCAAGCACTATGTCCTTGACAACGTTAGTGAAAAATATTTACAAGCAACGAATATTTTCGTAGAAAATTTTTGTGCGTATTTCCTCATGTCTCAATTTTCTCACCTCCCAGATTTTCAGTTACCGAAGATCATGAGAAGTGATGAGAAGTTCTACAAATCACTTGGATCTTGTTTCGTGGCAGCTGGTTACTACAATGCAAAACATACGTACTGGGGTTCGAACCTTATAATACCTAGAGGTCGAGCCTTGTTTAATACAATTTCAAAAATGGGCTTAGATGTCATTTCGAGGGGGAGCCTACATGCTGACCTACTGACGTAAGAAAAATTCTGGATGTTATAGATTTTGGGGTCACGAAAAGTATTCAAAGGGACTTCATTCACGTAGAGGCCTCTCTAGATCTGTCCTCCGATCACTCTCCAACAATAGTTACACTCAACTAAGGAGTGATTTAACTAACTCATATATGAAGATGATTAATGGGGTCAACTGACTAGGATTCAAAAAATATGTAGTCACTGCGTATAAAACATTCAGCTAAGATCATCTGATGATATTGAATTTAACATTGCAAATCTTAACGAAAATATTAAACAGGCTGCTGAACATGCCACTACCTCTTATCCGCAGACTGGCTTTAATAGAATTTATTCTACGGAAATTGAACGTCTTGTATGTGAAAAAAGGAGAGCTAGAAGAGAATGACACCTTTAAATAAAATCAGACTTAAAGAATGTACTAACCGACTCAAAGAGTTGCTGTCGTCGGAAAAACTGCAATTCTGGAAAAATATCTAGAAGGTCTTGATGTCACGTCAGCATCTAATTACTCTTTATGGCGCGCTGCTAAAAATCTAAAAAGACCCTTTGACCGGAGGATAAGCAAGAAGCGATAGTTAGAAAGGTCACTTATTTGCTGAGCATTTAAAAGCTGTATTCACTCCCTATTCATATACGGGTGCTGTTGATTTGCCGAGTGTAGTTTCTCTAACCCCCCCCCCCCCAAAACCCCAAAAAATTTAAGCTGCTTGAAGTACAAGAAATACTTGCTGAACTCAACCCGAAAAAAACTCCAGGCTATTGATGGTATTAGTTACAAGATGCTGATTAAGTTCCTCAAATGGCAATAAGAATTCTGGGATATATTATTAATTCCATTTTACGAATGAATAACTGGAAAGTTGCAAAGATTAAAATGATTTTAAAGCCGGGCAAAGACTCTACCAAGGCTGAGTCTTATAGCCCTATTTGCTTACTTTTAACAATCTCAAGGTTTTTCGAAAAGCTGCTCATGACTAAGCTGATAATAGGTGCATCCATGACCATCAATTTGGTCTTAGAAGTCGGCATAGAACAATTGAGCAAACGCATAGACTGGTGCAAGTTATAAGAAAGACACTTGAAGAAAACAAGTGTTGTTCTGCCCTTTTAATTGATGTTTCTCAGGCATTTGAAAAAGTATGGCACGAAGGCCTAGTTTTAAAGTTGAAGACATATATCTTCCAATAAACATACAAAAATTTTGGAAAGTTATATTATTGGTAGGAAGTTCACTGTTGTGGAAGGAGACTTCATGAGTGTGCCTTAATCTATATCTTCCGGTGTCCCACAGGCCAGTATTCTGTGTTCAGTCTTGTATTTAGTATATACTTGTAATATGCCCGTGGGCAATAATTTCCATACCTCTACACTTGCCGATGATACAGTCTGTATGAGTATGAGCATGAAAACCCTTATGATTCATCCCGCAATCTCCAGGAACATATTACTCAGGTGGAAACATGGTTGAACTTATGGAGACTTAAAACAAATGAACAAAAGTGTGTCCATATAACGTTTACCATAAGAAGAAATATTTGTTCCCCCATTTGAATCAACTACCAAAATATTCCGCAATATTCTCAAGTATTCCTTGGTATACACCTAGATCGGAGGCTTACATGGAAACCAGTGTTGCCAAAATGTTGTAGACATTTTCCGCCATATAGCCCCTAAAAACCCGCTGCCTGAGTAAAAATAAACGCTAATAAAACCGGAAATAATGGAATCTCATAGTCTGCCATTATTTGTAAGCAAAACTCAGTCTACTCTTCTGTACCCACATTCGAACTTTGAACCAATGCACAGTGTTCGATTTAAGAATTTAGGACGTCAAAAATCATAAACTTGGAAATAATTAAGATACGAGTCCTAATTTTTTGTATATTCATATTAAATTTGTTCAAATTGAATTTATTTATATATTTTGGGGTATTCACAAAATATGTACTTTAAATTTATGTACACACATATTTTACAATAACAAAAGTAAAAAAAATTCATAAATTAACAATAATATAAAAAAAAATTAATTATATTTTTGTGGTATTCACAAAGTATCTACTTTAAATTTATGTTCACATATATTTTACAATAATAAAAGTAAAAGAAATTAACAATAATATAAAAAAATAACAATAACTTATTCTGAGTTGGTGCTTATATTGTACTTTTGAAAGAAAAATTTAATGGGGCAGCTTGGGGCAGGAATTTTATGTAAAGTCTATAACAGCAAGGTTGAAAGATTACAGAAACGTTTGTGGATCTGGTGAAACGGATGGAGATCAAAAGATTTCGTCTGACAAAGTTAGCTTGTTTGGTAATAATTGTAAAAAAAAATTCACTAAGCTTAACACTTAATAACAAAACTTACCATTTATTAGAAAATAATGTGTTTTTGTGTGAGTTAAAAAGAAGTCAAAAGTTACAATTGAAAAAAATATTAATATCGCATTTAGAACGCCTTCTATTTACTTTTGAATTTGCATAAAATGCCCATAGTATTTTTGTGTTTTTCATTTTTTCTTTTAACATGTCATTTCGAGTACCTTTATAAGCATACAAAGTGAAAGATATACAATAATCATATAGTTTTAATCTAGTCTGGGTCGTCGCTTGCAAATAGTGTGGTCAATTTAAATTTGTAATTAACTTTATTTTTTTTTGTTTTTGTCGTCCTATTTTTCGAAATCGAACACTGTGCAATGGAATAATCCATCTTATAATATTAATATGTTTAAACTGATTCAGTATCTTCAATATTGTTTGCGATAGACCCTAATTATTCTAAACGTATGGAATAATATCTTGCCGTTTTTCGTGATGTATGAAGCCATCTATTTTTGTTAAAATTTCCTTCTTATATGATTATCTGAAATTAAAATAAGTGTTAATAAAAGAAACTTATGGCTCCATTCACATTTGATTTAAGTTCTATTTCGAAAGAAAATTTCAATCAAAAAGTGTAATCAAAAGAAATTAGTCTTGAGAGATTTCGTTTGAAGTTATCTTTTATTCACACTCACTGATCCAATCACCCAATTTTCGGTTAGCTTTCCACTTATCTAAGGATTTGTTTGCTAATTTTTTTTTTTGAATTCGAAAAAAGTATTAAATTGGTTTGCAATACAATAAATGAGATTTGTATACTTTTACATACATACATACATGCGAGTATATGTTTTTATTTTTAACCTGTGAAGGTTTCACTTCATACTATACCACCACAAAACGTCAATTTTTTATTTGCAAAAAGTGACGGTAGTTTTTTTGAAGCACGTGCACGTACTTCCATTGTTATATCGCAAAAACTTAATATAAATACCAGGATACGTGTTGCATAGATGCGTTAAAAATAGTTTATTTTTATTCAATATCTTTCTTTATAAGTTTCAGAACAACGCTGAAAACCCGTCAACTAAAAAATGTTTCCGCTAAAAAATCCGCTATTGGTTTTTTAATACACTCGCCGCTAATGACAACAAAATACAGTCATATATAGCGGGAAACCGCCGTTTTGGCAACACTGTTGGAAACATCATATTGACTATAAGCTAACTTAATTGAAACTGAAGTTAACTCATATACATTGGTTGATTGGTAGAAATTCAACACTCAGCCCAGACTGCAAACTGTTAATATACTTTTGAAACCAATATGGTGCTACCGAATTCAGCTATGGGGCACTGCTTCAGCTTCCAATGTAGAGAGAATCCATCGAAGACAAAACAAAATTTTACGTTTGATAACATCGGCTCCATTGTACATTAAAAATTTAAATTAACATCGTGATTTAAATATGCTACTATTGACTGAAGAATTTACAAAATACGCAGGCAAGTACTTAATACAACTCGAGTTCCATCATAATCCCCTTGCTCGTAACATCTTGAATTTTACTGGATACATCCGCTTAAAAAAGAGGGACACTACGTCTCTAATACTCAACACTCCAGATGTATCTGCTTAAAAATACTTTAATTTTTTTTTTTTGCTTAGCACGACTGTTATGTATTATTAATTTACTATCACTAAGTATATGTCCGACACTGGTCGGGCCTAATAATTATATTTAGATTTAAGATTTGAACACTTAATGTTAGTTCATATTTGAAGATGCAATAAATAAATATGTTTAATAAAAAAAAATAAAAATTAACTTTTTTTTTTGCAAATTTTCCAATTTTTTGTTCTTAACTCAGCAGTTTAATATCCTTGTTTGTATTTTACTTATAGTATCAGTGTAAACATGAAAAATACCTGCAACAGACTTTAGTGCTCTTTTTTTAACAAGAAGAGAATTTCATAATATTTTGATTCTGTGTTTTTCTTATCTTTCGCATGGCGCAGATAATCGGAAATATTTAAACACATATCATGTCTTAAGGTGGAATGACAAATTTTTTTGTTCCAGCTTTGGAATTTGAGAAAAAGGCCTTACATTTGATATTTATAGCAAAAATAGGTCAATATCGAAATGAACTGGCACCTTTAATAAAAATATGGGGTTGGTATTTTAGCAAAAATTTTAAATAAAATTAACCCACTTTTTCTCTGCAAAAAATCAAATTTTTAAAATATTTAATTTAAATTGCGTATAACTCTTGATTTAGTAGTTCTTTTGATATCAAATTTTTTTCTAAATGTTAAACATTTTGTTTTTAAGTCATACTAAGTATTTATTTTGAAATCTAACAAGATTTGATATCTCCATTAGAAGAACTGTGGACGAAGGTAAAAAACAAAATTTAAATTTTTTTTTTCGAATATTTCCTAAACTGTAAGTGAAACTGCATAAACGTAGGAAACTTCTGCTTAGCTCTTGGATAGAGAAATCCACTTGCAAAAAATCTTTTTTTATCAGCTAAAAAATTATATATGGTCCATATATTTTTAATGTATGAATGTATATAACTATATATGAATATGCATGAATTCATGTATGGAAATGTATGGGATAATACATGGCAAAACTATTATATATGAACTAATATATCGTCACCTTAAATGCAAACGGACGTAATTACACAAAAATTCGAAATCGAGTTTTTGATTGATTATGGTCCATTTTATCAAACTACATGCTTACGCAAATATTTACAGCCGTGTTCATAAAAAAAGTTGATTGAGGCTTAAAATTCATATTAGTTAAAAAACGTTTTAAGGCTAAATAACGTTTTTTAAATATTGGTATTCATAATCAGTTTTTTAACTAAAAATCAATTAACTTGATTTTTTGAAAATATCGTGGCAACACTGTCTTCTTTATTTGTCACTTGCATATTAGTTCTGCAAAACAACGATTGTTAACTCACAAAGTTCTCATGTCTATATTTGTTGAGTTGTCGCTTTACAGAGAAATATTGATGCTATAAAATAAAAGATGTGTTCCAACTTGTACTTAATAAAAAAATAAAAGAAGTTCACAACAAATCTTTGTCAAAAGTGCTTTTTATATCATTTATTTTATTGCAGATAAAGAAGCACTACAATAACCAGCTTAATTTTGTTTGTTTTGAGTGTTTATACATAACTAGTTAATTTTCTACAATTATATTAGCCCAATTCACAATCTTGTGCAAATGGTCTTGCATCGTTGCATGTGCAAAATGGTATAGTATATTCTACTCACCACTTAACAATTCTTAGTGGTGAGTATCAATATACTATACCATTTTGCACATTGCTATTATTTTTGTTAACACATAAAATGAGAAAACAATGACTGGGAATGGAAACTGGATCACTCATTTTTTTTAAATATTCTTTTGGGGTATATTTGATATTTCGGCAATAGTTTCTATAAAAAAATTACATTGTTTTCTTCTAAATAACACTGGCATATGCATACATACATAAGTACATACCCAGTCGGATTTTTATTAGCTAGCTCAAAATATGGGTGACTTTTTGATAACTTATTTACAACTAGCTTCTGAACTAATTCATAAATGATACAGATGTGAGTCAGTTGTTTTTTGCACAACTGTCTTCTTCCCGATAAGTATTGAACTAACTTTAAGCTAACTCAAAACTGATGCAGAGATTACTGAGTTGTTTTTGTACAACTAACTTCTTCGATACGTTTTGAGCTAACTTTTAGCTAACTCAAAGCTGATACAGTCAAAGTTCAGAGAGAAGATGTCAGCATAAAATTCATGTTTATAATAACTCTGTGCCGTTTATATTTTATATGGCGCGATGGCAAAGTGTTAAGTATGATGGCTGACAAACAAATTGATCACGGTTCGATACACGTTCTCGTTTCTAAAAATAAATAATTAAACATTGTTTAAACTTTAAGCTGACTAAAAAATGATAATAAATAATGAGCTAAATCATAATTAACTAAATATGTATAACACTTTCTTTTTTATTTTTTTTTATTTGGCATAAGCTAACTCATAATGAGCTAACTCATGGTTAGTTCAAAACTGATGCACTCGTCCTGCGGCCACTCAATGTTAAATCTGATCACTTTTAACATGCAAAATGAGTGCTGATTTTAACCACCTCTGACTAATTTTTGGCTGATAATTCAATAACTCTGAGTTAACTCAAATTCCCACTGGGTACATACATACATACATACATACACACATATGTACATGCAAGTAAAGTTCAAAATGTAAACAAAAACGAAGCAAAATTACAACAACTTCATCTTAAAATTGGCTTAAACATGGGGGCAGTCAATTTTAAAATTTGCTGATTTACGCAAGGTTTAAAAACCGTTTTTTAAGCTAAAATTCTATTATAAATACAATTTTAGCGAATTTTGCTTAAACAATATTTGAAACGCTGCCCAGCTAAAGAAAAATATATAATGTCCATATATTTTTAATATATGAATGTATATAACTTTATATGAGGATGTATGAATTCATGTATGGAAATATATGGGATTATACATGGCAAAACTATTATATATGTATTAATATATAAACTAATATATGAAACGTATTATAATATATGAGCTCATATATTCAAAAAAAAGCTCTTCATATGTGGATCCATATTTGGAGGGCTCAAAGCTGTACCGAACCAAGTCATGAAATATAAAAAATGTCAAAATTACTGCCAAATTCTGCGCAAAATTTAACTCGGTTTAGTTCTGTACCTGCTAAGTCAAAAAGTGTGTCGTTCCTAAGGTAACGGCAATAAACCCAAATCAATAGCTCTCATTTTCGTTTTTTTTTTTCGAAGCTGAAACGAACCAAGTCAGTGGGATCCACTTCAGAGAACAGTAAAACTCAATTTTTATTGAATTAATAAAAATCAACATCCTAAATACATGCATTTTTGCTAATTTCTTCTAAATTTCACACGTGCAAATTTTATCTGTTCATAATAATTCAATAAAATCACCGGCGTTTTGCTGATGTTCATGTTATTCACATACGATTATTTTCTGTTCTCTGATTTAATTTTCATCAATACTATTCTTGAGCACGTGTTAATTGTTGCTGTTTACGACTCATCTTAAACTTTTTTAATTATATTTCTTTTAATTTAATTTAAAAAAATATATTTTTAGTACCAAAATAATATTTAATATTTTTGAGTTTGCATGCAACACCCCTGGTTCTAATTTCAGTTCTTTTATTATGATTTTATTAAAATTTTTTGACACAATAATAATACCAACAACAACAGCATATGCAATGCGTGATAATCTTGTTGTTATTGTTGCTATTTGTTTTTCATTGTCTTTAGTTAGCATCAGCTTCGCTAACTGACGAATTTTTTTATGTGTAAACATTTTTTTTACCTTAAATTTCAATAATTTTTTCGATATATTTTTAATTAATTTTAAATAAATGAATTAATTTTTTTTATTACTTTTGTTAAAAGTTGTACCGACTTTTATTTTACTAAAAAATTACAATAGCTGTCAATAATAACTATTATTCAGAGTAAAAATGAACCAAGTCATTTTTTTTCCTTTTTTTAATTTTTGGAAAAGTTTTCAAATACAGTTTGTAAAATGTATATCATTAAACAATTTTGGGCATAAACTTTAAAACTGTTTTTAGTATAATTGAAATATTCATTCCAGGAATTAATGGCAGTTAATTTACTAAACCTCAAAATATCTTCGAATTGTCTTTTTGTGACTTGGTTCGCTTCAGCTCTGAGCCCTCCATATGGAAATAAGATTTAGTATATGGAGCCATATAAGAATGTATGCATCTATGATATCTCACATAAGATCGTTTTAGCAATGAAAAAAGCTTGGTATGTTGTAATGTTAATATTGTATGTTTGGTAGTGTGTTATGTATGCAAAGCCCTATAGCCCAATTATTATTTTTATCCAGCTGTACAGGGGGTCCAGCTTATAAATAGGCGTTCAAAGGAACTGCCAGAAAAAGTGAGAATTCAATTTGTAAACTAGGCAAGTTGTTGCCGTATTGCGTTTTTAAATTAAAGTCTGAATTTATTTAACATTTCATTCTGCTTATATACTAATTTTACAAATCTAGGTTAGCCTTTCTATCTTACATTTAATATTTACAGTTATATTTTGTTTCTTTCTTTACTATGAAAATAGTAAGCATTATTTTATTAACCAATCAAAAAAAAGGGGATTTAATAATAAGAAATTATATTGTGACTCAAAAAGAATGTCACTCAATTTATTCTATTCAGCATTATTGCTGTTTTGGGTTGTGTTGCAATGCTTGTGCATTGAACTGCTATTACAGCAATGCAAGTAATTTTGTTACAGTGCATTACTATAAGCGTGGTACACTACACCCTCACCCTTAAGAGAAAAATTATGTAAGTAATTTTTCTTACCATTCTCACAGTAAAGTTACAATATTAATAAATTTGTTAAATGTTTTTTTTTCAATGTATAATTTTCTTAAAATAAAAGTGTTTTCTTTGTATATATTTTTTTTAAAATAATTATGTTTTTAGTGTATAAAAGAATATAAAATATAAATAAATTTATTTTGGTATATAATGTTTTCTTGAAGTGTAATAAAATTTTAATATGTTTGATTATTTTTGAGTCTAAGTTATAATTTTTTTTGTAATTGTTTTATTTATATTATTTGCTTACAGATAAATTTTTGTTTAGTATTTATTATTTTCTTACCGTTTGTATTAATAGTATTCTTATGTTTTATATTTATTTACATGTACAATTATCCTAGAATTTATATTTATACATTTTTGTAGGGTTTCAAATTATTGTTGTGTATTTCGTTTGGTTTTCCTTCATATTCTATTGTAGTGTTTACACCGTTTCTACTTAATATTTTATAAGGTCCCTTATATGGGATCTGATTTTTCTTTCTATTTTCTACTTTAACTAGTACTAAATCTCCTATGTTTAAATTAAATCTATTTTCATATTTATTATTTATTACTCTATTTTCTTCTGCTTTTGTTGATAAGTCTCTAGCTTTTTTTAGTGTAAATTGTAATTTGAGTCGTAGTTCTTGTGCGTAGTCATCATAATTATAAAATTTTGTATTGTTGTCTACAATGTCAGATGGTAGGGATGGTAATTTTCCGTATACTAACTCATGGCGAGTAGCCTGTGTCAATGTGTGGCGCCGTGTTATAGGCAAAAGTAAAATATGGAATCAACTTATCCCACTCATAATCATTTGCGGTTGTTAATAGAAATTCGTTAAGTACCCTGTGATTTCTTTCAATTGATCCTAGTGTTTCATGATGATAAGGTGTTGAAAAATTTTGTTTTATTCCTAATAACGAACATATGTTACTCATTATTTCATTTTTAAATTCTGTTCCTCTATCTGACTTAAGTACTTTAAATTGTCCGTATTTTAAATAAATTGTTCAACAAGTGTTTTGGCTGTTGTAAGTGCATCTTTTGTCGGCATTGGGTGAGCAACGACAAATTTTGTCAGTTCGCACTGCATGGTTAAAATGTATCGGTAATCATTTGAAATACGAAGAGGCCCTACGGTGTCAATTGAAATTACTTCAAAACTATTGTTTGGTGTGTCTGTTAGTGTAAGTGGTTCCTTAATGTGTTTTGTTTGTTTGTTTTTCGTACATTTGTCACAATATGACACAAATTTCTTTACCATCTTTGACATGTTTTTCCAAATATATTTTTATTTTAAATTGATGATAGTTTTTCTAATTCCTAAGTGGCCTGCGTGTGTGGAATTGTGGTATTCGTCAATTAGTTTTTATTGCAATATTGCATCTGTTATTTTTGTTGGGGCATTGTATATTAATATTTTTAGTTAAGGACTTTTGTTATTTATCTTTATCTTGGCATATGCTTCTTTTATTTCTTCTTTTGTACATATTTTAAATATTTCATCATTATTTGATAGCGATAATTCTTTTATATTTTCTTTCTTCATTTTAGATATCAGTTTCCTCAGAATCGAATCTAGTTTCGCTGAGTTATCGCTGAATTATTATTTTCATTATTAATTTCATCGTTCATATTTTCGGTACGAAATTTCTTCATATTCGAATCTGGTTTCGATGAATTATCATTACGTCATATGTGCACAGTATTATTTTCAATAAATATATCTTTTTCTTTTATATTTTCAAGCTTGTTAAATTTCAATTTCTTCATATTTTTGACGTCATTAATGGATATGCAATCCCATATTTGAAGTTGATCAGACTTCTGAGAATCATATTTTTCCATATTTGTTTGTGTTGCGCGCGCATTATTTTCATTTATATTATTGTTATTTGCCTCATTATTTTCTTTTATATTTGCCTCATTAGTTTTGTTTTTCATTGCCCTTGTAGTTACTAATAATTTTCTTTCTTTTTCATCATTTTCTAATGGTATCATTTGTTTTAATATGTCAGAGTCAATTTTTATTCTTGAAAGTGCATCAGCATTAGTGTTCATTTTTCCTTTCTTATAAATAATTGTAAAATCATAATCACTTAGGTCTAGTCTAATTCTTGTCATTTTAGATGAAGAATTCTTATGTGAAAAGAGTGAAATCAAAGGTCTGTGGTCTGTTACTACTATAAATTGTCTTCCATATAGATACGGTTTAAAATAATTTATTCCCCAGTGTATTGCTAATAGTTCTTTTTCAATTACTGGTTTATTTATGTCATGTTTTCTTAATGCTTTACTCGCATATGAAATTGGTAAATCTTGTCCTATTTCTCCTTGTGATAGTACAGCACCTAACGCGTAGTTTGAAGTGTCGGTTTTAATTATAAAAGGTTTTTCAAAATTTGGGTATTGTAATACAGGTGGGTTAGTAAGCTTTTCTTTTAGTATTTCGAAGGCATGTTGGCATTGTTCTGTCCATTTCAATTCTGTTGATTTCTTTAAAAGTGCGTTTAAGTCTTTAGCAATGTCGGCGAAATTAGGTATGAATTTTCTGTAATAATTGCAAAATGCAATGAATCGTCTTACTTCGTCTGTGTTTTTAGGTATTGGATAATTTTTTATCGTTTCATATTTGGATGGGTCTGTCTTTACACCGTCTTTTGTTATTAAATGTCCTAAGTAATTACTTCTGGTCTTAAAAAACAACATTGCTTTGGGTTAAGTTTAAGATTGTACTTTTGAAGTCAGTCCAGTACTTTTATTAGATTTTGGTTGTGATGATTTAAGCTACATCCATATACTATTATGCCGTCTACGTAAAGAAATGCTTCGGATTCTAGTCCGGCAAGTGCTATTGTTAGCATTCGTTGGATTTTATTTGAAGAAATTTTTTAGTACGAAACGGAGTCTTTTGAATTGATAGTGGCCTTGTGGCGTAGAAAATGCTGTAATTGGTCTAGATTCTTCTTTTAATTCAATCTGGTGAAATGAGCTTGTCATGTCTAGTGTAGAAAACCATTTGGCTCTACCAAGTTTGTCCTAAATATCTTCTAATCTAGTTAGTGGAAATTTGTCGCTTACAATCTTGGCATTGAGTTTTCTAAAGTCTACTACTAGTCTCCATTTCTTTTTGTCTTCCGTGTTCTTCTTGGGTACCAAGAGGAGTGGAGCATTATATGGGCTAATTGATGGTTCTATTATGTCGTCATCAAGCATTGTTTGTACTTGTTCGTTTATTACTTCAGTATGTGCATGTGGTAATCTGTAGTTTTTATGTAAACTGGTGTACTGTCTGACGTCACGATTTTTTGTGTGTAAAAATTGTTGACGCTTAATTTTTCGTCTTCGATATTTTCATTTTGATATTTCCTAAAAATTTTTATTAATTCTGTTTTTGCATAATTGTCATTATTATTTATTTGCAAGTCATTCAGTATTTGTTCAAAACGTTTGGGGTTATTAACATTATTGTAATTTAATATTTCATAGTTTTTAAGTGGGTCAGTCTGGAGTTTAATGCCTTTTAAAATTATTTCATCATTTGTTGTATTTAATATTTTCAAATGAGTCATGCCGTTTTTGGGTGCTATTGAATTACTTAAAAATACGCCTGGTTTTAATTCATTATTAAAAATTACACTATCTTCAGTTAAGTTTAATTTTAATGATTGTATTATTTCTGTTCTTGGTGGTATTTTTATTTGTAATGACGTAAATGATTTTGTATGTATTGGGAGTGTAATGATTGTATTATTTGTAAACATGGAAATTGTAAATGTTTCGTAATCTATTTTGCATATATATTTTTTGAGAAAATCTCTACCTATTATTCTGTCTGTTTCTATAGGAAAGTCTGAATCTACTATATGAAATGGGTGTAAGCATATTTCACTTGCTAAATTTAGTTCTATTCTACCTAGTGAATGGATTTCTTCTGTAGTAATGCCTGTTAATTTGCATCTCTCTTCTTCGTTTAAAAATTCATATTGGAATTCATTTTGCATTCGACAAAGCGATATGTCAGCTCCTGTGTCAATAAGAAATGTGAAAGTTTTATTTTTGTACTTAGTGGTTATGAAATTTGTGTTATTATCAGATACTTTGTGTATTTTTAAATTTGGCTGTCCGGAATATCTCTGTATTCCGAGCCTAATGCGTTTCCCGAATCTTGTATTGTGTGTATATGTCTGTTGTTGTTATTTCTGTATGTGTTATTTTGTCTATCTCTATTAAAATTATTACTGTTTCCATTTCTATTATTGAAGGTGTTATTTCTAGTGTTTGGATTATTGTTTCTATTCAAATTTGTGTTGTTTCTACTGTTATTAAAATTGTTTCCTCTACTAAAATTGTTATTTCTGAAGTTAACAAAGTTATTATTTCTGTTATTATTATGGTTATTCATGTGGTTTGTGTTGTTAAAATTACTAATATATCTATTCTGATTTCTATTATTATTATTTATTCTAATTCTCTGGTGCATAATATGTGCTTGGGCATTTGAATTGTTGGATTCTTCTGCAATTTCTAAAGCTTCTGCAAATGTTTTTACTCTTCTTGCTTCTATTGTTTTAATTATTTCTCTATTCGCTAATCCATTTTTAAATGCGTTGAATGCAATGATACCGTTTGATTGTATTATTGCATTTCTGCTTTCTTCACCTATGCTTGGTATTTGCAATTCGTTTAGTTCTGAAATTAAACTTTCAATTTTGTCTGCAAATTTTCGTATGTCACCTTGTTGTTTTATTTTATTTAAGTCATTTAGGATGCTATTTGGTGTTTGTTTTGTCTTATAATTTTTCTTTAGTTCTTTTATTAATTCTTCTAAATTATTTGGTATGCTATTTTGCTTTATTCTGTTTTGTACTTTTTGATCTAATCTTGTTTTAAAAATGAATTGAAAGAAATTGGGTTTCTTTGTATCATCTAGGGTTTCTTGAATCAATTCCAAATTGGATATGAATGGGTTAAGGTCTTCCTTTTTACCAGAGTAAATGGGAATTAATTTTGCAATTGATGCAATTTCTGAAGCGTTCATTGTCATTGTTGCATTTGATTGTGAAGTGTTGTTTGTCATGTCGGAGTTTTTCGAAATTTTTGTACTTAATTGTTGATGTAGAGAGCTAGGTATTTCTAATTCTAATCCTTTTCTTGTTGATATTTTTGAAAGTTTGTCTCTTATATCTAAGAAAAATGCGTCGGCTGCGACTTTGTGTGAAGTTGTTAGTCGATTGTAGTTTACGTTTAATATTACTCTTATTTCTTCAAATTTTGTTATTAAATTTTGTAAATGTTTTTCAATTGTCTCATCTTTTGTACTTCTATCAGTGTTTAAACATTTATAGGACTTGTCAAAATTTTCTTTTATCAATCTTATTTTACTAACAATATTTTGCCATTCCATTGATTCAAAATGTATGTTTATTTATTTTTTTTTTGTTATTTGTAAATATTGTATTTTCTTAACAATAATATTGTTTCTAACTCAGTTTTTGTTGGATTTAGTATTTCTTCCCTATGTGGAGTTCCCTCAATTCCTAAGTCTTTCCATAGTTCGGTTAACCACTGAATGGAATATTGGATTTGTGCTTCTGTTTGTTCTTCTTGTACCTGATTTTCTTTTAACATAGGCAAAGAATTCTGTTTATGTTTCGGTTCTGCCATTTTTCTATGTATCCTTAATAATATTTAAATTTTATATAAGTTTTCGAAATTTATTTAAGAGGTATCATTTTTTACTAATTTGATTTGTTTTTTATGTTAATTTTTTCTTTTTGGTTAGTAGCTAACTTTAACTTATTGTAGAGTACTGCTAGTTCTTTACGTTTTTGGAATTTTTTTCTCCTCGCTTCTTCTTTTGTACTCTTGGTTTTTCTTCTTTTGGTTTCTTATTGCTTTGTTGTCTTCTTCTATATTCTTCTATGCTGATGGGCTTTGGACCAGCATTAAGAGGTGTTGGTGTGTATATTGGTGCTGCTATTGGTGTTGGTGAAGGTTTGTACTCTGTTGATTTGTATTTTTCTTCTAGGTATTTCTCCCAGCGTGAAAAAATTTCATCTATTTGTTCTGACATCGATCTAATGTTGGTTTTAGGATTTGGGAGGATCTGGTTTGTTGTCAGTGGATTGAAAGATTTTGGTTGCAGTTTTAGGTTTTTGTCCACAGGATCTTGGTTGCAGTGGTCTAAGGATCTCAGTCACAGATTCGTGTTTGCAGGATCGGCATGTAATGTTAATATTGTATGTTTGGTAGTGTGTTATGTATGCAAAGCCATATAGCCCAATTATTATTTTTATCCAGCTGTACAGGGGGTCCAGCTTATAAATAGGCGTTCAAAGGAACTGCCAGAAAAAGTGAGAATTCAATTTGTAAACTAGGCAAGTTGTTGCCGTATTGCGTTTTTAAATTAAAGTCTGAATTTATTTAACATTTCATTCTGCTTATATACTAATTTTACAAATCTAGGTTAGCCTTTCTATCTTACATTTAATATTTACAATTACATTTTGTTTCTTTCTTTACTATGAAAATAGTAAGCATTATTTTATTAACCAATCAAAAAAAGGGGATTTAATAATAAGAAATTATATTGTGACTCAAAAAGAATGTCACTCAATTTATTCCATTCAGCATTATTGCTGTTTTGGGTTGTGTTGCAATGCTTGTGCATTGAACTGCTATTACAGCAATGCAAGTAAGTTTGTTACAGTGCATTACTATAAGTGTGGTACACTACAATGTTATCACGGTGAATTGAAAATCAATTAGAAAATACATACGGTTTGCAAAGTTTATATGCGTACACCCAACGTTTAAAAAAGAAAAAACTTTTATTACAAAAAATCATTCTTTTAGGATTTTATGTATTCTGGGCCTATTTAATAAATCAAATAATCAAAAAGATAATTCAGTCATTAATTTTATAAAAAATAACGGAATTTTCAAATATGTTTAAGAAACAAAATTGATATTACTGCCAAAAATGATATTGAAAACTAGTGTTGGTATAAAAACTGATTATTTTTCTGTTTTATAATTGCATTAGCTTTTAATCTGATTTCTTAAATTATATGTTGTATACGAATGAGTGTTTTGTGTTTTTTAAATAATTGATTCACCTTTTGACTTAAAGTGATGAATGAAATGACTTCTAGTTTTTTTTTCATTATTTGTCCAAAAAAATGTTTCATTAAATACAACGTTCCTGTTCAAAATATAAAAAAAGTAATTTTAGTAATTTAATTTATCGCATAGCTGTGCGCTTTTATGAATCATACTGTAGAGGGAATATTTACATATACATGTATGAAAATGTATGAATATATATAATCATATATGCCCATATACCCTAATTTTTCGGATCCAAACCATATATTGGATATCATATATGCTCCATACATGTTTTTTTAGCTGGGTATCCATACTGTAACTAAATTTCAATGAAAATTTTCAAAAAGACTTTATTATTATTGATTTTGAAACGTTTTTTGTTTCTCCTGTAAAAATATAAAAGTGTAGTTATGTATATGTAGAGTGTATGCATACATGATATCTCACATAAGATCGTTTTTGCAATCAAAAAAGCTTGGTATTTTATCACTGGTGAATTGGAAATCCATTAGAAAATACATACGGTATGCAAGGTTTATATGCGTACCATCAACGTTTAAAAAAGAATAACTTTTGTTACAAAAAAAACCATTCTTGTATGATTTTATGCATTGTGGCCCCATTTAAAATATATATAAAATATTCAAAAGGATAATTCAGTCATTAATTATAAAGAAAATAACAGAGTTCTCTATATAAGAAACAAAGTTCATATTACTGCAAAAAATTATATTGAAAACTATTGTTAGACGGACAATTGTTTCTTTTATAATTAATTGCATTAGTTTTTAATCTGATTTCTTAAATTAAATTTTATGTACAAGTATGAGTTTTGTGTTTTTTAAATAAGTTATTCCCTTTTGACTTAAAATGATAAATGAAATGACTTTTGGTTCCTTTTTCATTATTTGTCCAGACAAATGTTTCATTAAATACAACCACCCTGTTCAAAATCTAAAAAAAGTAATTTTAGTAATTTATTTTTTGCACATCAGTGCGCTTTTGTGATTTTTCGGATCCGAACCATATATGGGATATCATATATGCTTGCTCCATATATATTTTTTAGCTGAGTTGGCATCAGTTTGAATTTTTCATTAACTCGATGTTGCCCAATTTGGGATTTTGTGGCTCAGCCCTGTTTTAAGATGTATGTATAATTCAAAGAATTAAGACTCGGTAACACGTCGTTAAATGCTGTATGAAATTTCATAACAATCGTACGGCTGGCTTAGAAACTGCTGATTTAGTTCAAGTTTTTTCCAAAAACCCCCACTGGGTGCTGTGTGGCTGTGTTTTAATGAATTTTTAATTACGTTTAGATAATTTTTCTTTGAATCTTAATAAAATCATTTATATATATAAAACGTACGATTCTGTCGTCATTTGGTATAAACTAGTATATTGTTGAACTTCTTAAGAATAATTCTAAGAAGTTTATGTTTTTTAATTCACCACTTTCCTTTAACTTATTGGTCACTTTGGGATAAAGTGAAGTTGTAATAATGAAAAAGTGCTTATCCGTCCAATTATATACCACTAAAGATAAGTTATAATAATGGACCTAAAGTTGTTCAGATCGAGAAAAAAGCAAAACCTGTGTTATTACCTAAAGTATGCTCCCCTGTGGTACACCGGATGAAATAGTTTCAGGCCTACTCGTAAAGTCTCCTTCCACAACAGTGAACTTACGGGAAATAATGTAACTTTCCAAAATATTTAAAATGTTTATTGGTAAGTAAGTCTTCAATTTTAAAATTAGGCCTTCATGCCACACTTTATCAAATGCCTGGGAAACGTCAATAAAGAGCGCAGAACAATACTTTTTTTCCTCAAAAGTTCTTATAAATTGAACCAGTCTGTGAGTTTGTTCAATGGTGCTATGCTGACTTCTAAAACCAAATTGATGGTCTGGTATGCACCCACTACTAATTAGAATTGGGGACAATTTTGTTTTGAGCACTTTTTCGAAAAGCTTTGACATAGTTGATAGTAGACTTATTGGCCTATATGACTCAGCCTTGGTTAGATCTTTGCCCGGCTTTGGAATCATTTTAACCTTGGCAAGCTTCCAGCTGTGTGGATAATACTCCAGTCGTAAAATGGAATTAAATATGAATAATAGGATTCTCATTGCAATACGAGGCAAGTTCATAAGCATCTAGTTACTAATTCCATCAATACCCGGAGCTTTCTTCGGGTTGAGTTCGGCAATTAATTTTTGTAAATCACGCGTCTTAAACTTTATGTGTTGAGGGACCAGTTTTATATTTGATTTATACTTGTGATATGCCTGTGAGCAGTAGTATCCATACTTCCACATTTGCCGACGATACAACCTGCCTTAGTATGCACGAAAACCCTTATGAGGCATCCCGCAAACTCCAGGAACACATTAGCCAGATGAAGCTTTGGTTAAACTTATGGAGAATTAAAGTCAATGAACAAAAGTGTGTCCATATAACGTTCACCCTAAGAAGAGATACTTGCTCCCCCATTCGGATTAACAATCAAGTTGTTCCTCAACATTCACATGTGAAATATCTTGGTATACACCTTGATCGACGACTTACATGGAAACATCACATTGACTCTAAGTTAACTCAAATGAAACTTAAATTAACTCAGGTACATTGGCTGATTGGTAGAAATTCAACACTTAGCCCAGACTGCAAACTTTTAATATACAAGTCGCTTTTAAAGCCAATATGGTGTTACGGAATTCAACTATGGGGCACTGCTTCAGCTTCAAATGTAGAGAAAATTCAACAATCGGCTCCATGGTACATCAAAAATTCAAATATACATCGCGATTTGAATATGCCACTAGTGACTGAAGAAATTGTAAAATACGCAGGCAAATATCTAACAAAACTCGAGTCACATCCTAATCCGCTTGCTCGTAATATTTTGAACTTTATTGGGCACATCCGCTTAAAAAAGAGAGATACAGGGGTTCTAATATTCAACACTCTAGATGATGAAGCTGCTTGAAAACACTTTTTTCTTTTTGTTGCTTATCACTACTTATGTATTATTAATAACTATCACTAAGCTTATGTCCGACATTGGTCGGGCCTAATAATTTTTTTATAGATTTAAGATTTGAATACTTATTGTTAGTTCATATTTGAAGATACAATAAATAAAAAAAACATGCATTTAAAAAAAAAAATTACCTAAAGTGATGTTTTGAGAGTTTGGGTGTTTTCACTATATTACTAGTAAAGTCTAAACTTTTTAGCCAGTTTTCATATTTAGCTTATTTTATTCTTAGCACATATTCTACAATGGTCAAAAGTTTAATACTTTGCAGTGTTGAATTTTTTACGAGCTACTAGAAGAAAAAATATTAAAATTTTTATAAACAATTAATTTTTCAATTTCATTTTACTTATAACTAAATAACCATTGATTTTTGTGGTTAACCATATTAAGAAGATTTAAAACAAATTTTATCTCGTCGACGTCGGACATACTGCATTCAAGTTGTGAAGAATTATACTCGTAATGGTGTACCTCGTGAAAATATTAGGTAGGCTCATAAAAAAAGTTCTGACGTGATGGAATTTTTTTAATAACTTTTCTGAAGCTTAGTACGTAATACCTATTCGAATTGCTTATTTATTTCTTAGGGAGAAAACCATCATGGGGTTGGGTTATTAACCTACGTACTTAGTTAAATAATTTAATTAATTTATTAATTTACGCACTTTAGTTAAATAATAAAAATATATTTTTTTTTACAGATTGTTACAAAAGGCGAAAATTCTATGAACTAAAAGATCACACAGCAAATGAATCACAAATATCATTACAACGTAATATCCCGAGTATCTCTAAGAATAAAATTAAATACAACTGTCCAAAATGTTATAAAGAACTTTTTATAAGTCAAATTGATGTTTTAAAACACAATAAAGTCTGTAAATAAAAAAAAATTATGTAGTTATTTAATGGTGAACTGTAAAGTATGTATGTGATGGAAATGGGTTCGGTTTGAAATGAGATCGTAAGCTGAAAACGTAGAAATTGTATTTGGTGTGGTAGAAAAAACATTTATTTCATATTCCTAATTTATTTCAAGTTGTTAAAAAAAAATTACTTGTTTCAAAAAAAAAACCTCAAATTGAAGCCAATAATGCTGAAGTCGGATGCAGGGCTGGCGGATCACAGTCTTCAGGAGCAAATATTGTAAGGATTGGCATATTTTTTCATTATAAATACCTAGTTCTATATTGAAAAAAAAACTTCTTTAAAGCAATGGAAAAGTATCGCAAAACTAGTCGCCACATAGTGGAAAAAAGTGCCGAACTTCAATAGACTTCTTATACAAATGACTACACATATCGCACATCCAGCTCAATAGCGTCATAGCTCTAAAAACTAGTTTCCCAGCTAAACAAATTATAAATATATGATCCATATATTTTTAATATATGAATGCATATAACTATATATGAATATGTATGAATTCATGTATGGAAATGTATGGGATTATAGGCACATGGCAAAACTTTTATATATGAACTAATATATGGACTCATATATGAATCGTATTATGATACACGAGCTCATGTATGGAAATTTAATTATGAAGCTCTTTATATGTGGATCCATATATGTATGTATAGAAGTGATTTAATATATGGAGCCATATAAGAATGTATGCATACATGATATCTCACATAATAGCATGTTCACACGGACAGCAATTATCGAGGTTCGCTCTCTCATTTGAAGTTCACGGTCGAATCTTGATTGAATCAAGATGGTTCGCCATACAAATTTTTGAGAGCGAACCAACTTGGTTCATTTTGAACCTTTGCGAAGCATGTAGAACATTATCGCTAATTTATCTGAACTAGCTATCAAAACAAAATGAGTACACACATACACACATCCATGAGTAAACAAAAAACAAACCAAAAAAATGGATGCGTCTATGAATTAAAAAAATAGAACACATTTTATTCATTATTTTTTGCTTAATTTGTTTATATGTTGTAAAAAAGCAAATAACACAGAAAATAAAACTCCTGCCAACCAAGGCGAATTCATAACAGGTGACCTTATCGCTACAAAAATACAACAATACTAAAAACAACATGAAATTCGTCTGGCTTCAAAAACCCCATCTGACAAAAACAGTTGATTAAAATACCAATACATACATATTTATAAAAACACATTTTACTATCCATGTGCATCTACTATCAACAACACAGAAAATAATATTTGTAAAATAAATGTAATTAAAATGATGAAAGACGGTTCTAGTTAAATGATCCTGATATTTTGGGACAACGTAAAGAAACCTTACTTGCTGCCTTATTGCAGCCTCTCCGATGGTTTGTTTAACGCGAAATCAGTGGTGTAAAATGTGTTTTACTGGCAATCATGGCCGTAAACAAAATATTATTCTTAAATGCATGAAATTATTCACAAAAACGTACAATGAAATACTTAAGTGTACAACAAATAAACGTGCGTCTTATTTACACATACAGACATATATAAGAAGTCAGCTAGTACTAGCTGAGCACGGAAAAGTTGTCTTATCCCCACATTTAAGAACTTGCGTTGTGTTGAGTTGATACATGAGGAAATGCAGCGCATTGTGGCAATGAAGTGCAACAGGAAATGTTAAGGTATGCTTGAATATTTATTTCTATGTATAAACTTAATTTATAATATATGTATACATACATATGTATGTATGTTTATATCTATTTAAGGTTTCCCAAAATTGCACGGAAAAATTGTTGATGTGGTGACAACGTTATTGCGTCGTCTTTTACCAGCCACCAATGTCATGGTTGAGAATTTGGGAGCCATTGAATTGGCCTATATAAATATCTTATTTTCATAAACATGCCTAGTCTACTAAAAGCTGACACCAGCTGACACAATGGAACCATATGGACATCAGCAACCACAACGACGTGCAAATGCGTCGAATAGTATTAATTCTTTGCATCAAGGAATGCAGAACGTTTGATAAAATCTTACTTCTATATTGTGCGAAAATCCATACAAGATTCTGCACCAAAAGCTATCATGCATTTAGGCGAGACACATGTGGTAGAAATATTTTATATTCGATACAATTTTTTAAAAATCATAATCAATAAACTAATGGAGTTAATCATTTTGCAAGAGTTAATTTAGAATGCATAGGTTAGGAAGGGTGGTGCTATACCGCACCTCCACTCGGAGACCCAATTGGGTTCCATTATTATAAGTATTCATACATTATAATCCCTTTTACTTTAAAATATATTTTTTAAACATAAAGAACGATATAATTTTTTTTTATTTTTTTCTTCGAACACCTGATAATCATCGGGACTGTTAAGGTCACCTGTTATGAATTCGCCTTGCTGCCAACTGTTCACGTGTGTATGTATGTGTGCATGTATGTATATATATAAATGAGAACAGTGATGCCAACTCTTGATACTCAAAAAGCGTAAAAAAAAATTTAAAAAGGGTTAAATTGAAAAAATATACGTTTAGCTCTAAATAAAGTAAAAATTTTCGAATAATCGCGAAAAGGGGCTAGTAATAAAATATTTCTGTTGTAAATCAAAACATCGAAAACATTGTTGTACAATAATTTATTAGAAAATCATGAGTCAACACACACACACAGCTTGAGATATTACATTTCATATTAAATTTCAATAAGGTACCCATAAATAGTGTACATATATATATAAAATAGAAGTATATATACATATGTATGTATCTACATACATATAAAATTGGTCGTTTTAAAATAAAATTTCGATTTCTCACTCTTCCTTAAACATAAATTATCTGTTTTTATCAAAGCACAAAAAATTTGGAAGAAATAAAAGATTATTCTATAGTCTTCTTTTTTAATTTAATAAAGCAAACTAGCAAAATTAAATGAGTAAAAAGTCGATATTATTAGATTAAAGGAAGAAAAAGTGCACAAAGATTATAACTTGTATACATATTGGACAAAAAGTAAAAAAAGTGGTGAAAGATAATTATAAAAAGTACTAATTCACGCGATTTTTGGGACCAAACATTTTTTTTCGCGTTTTGAGTGACTGAATTCTTGTTAAATCTAGCCCGAAAAGTGCTAATACCCATATTTTGAGTTGGTAACCAAATTGTAATTACTTTTAAGTTATATTTAAATACGAAATTGTGTTTTTGAGTGCATATTTAAATAATAATTAAATTCCCAACCTTGTGTAATATAATACCACCTAAGCTTTATGAGCGTACCATATGTTTTTATGCGTGTGTGTTTATTGAAAACATACACATATGTAAACATCATGTGGTCGTGTTGAAAACATCATGTGCTCGTATTAAAAAGAATTTCGTTCAGATTTCATAAATATATAGGACAATACATAGTTTCATATCATGGAATAAATAAATAGGAAAATGTATTATGACTTTCGCTTGTTTTCATAAAATTTATTTTATGCAATTATAATTTTCTACATGTTTTGCTTATGGTTTTTGGAAAGTCCTCGTTCAGACTTGCAATTTTTGTTGCTGGAATTTCTTAAAATTTTGCTTTGAAATTGCATAAGTGTCCACATTATGAAATTCTAATTTTTCAATTATGCATTAAAAAATTATATTACACCACAAATTTTCCTGACAAATTAACACTTATATTTGCTTTTTCTAATATTTTTGGTTCTCATACAACTGAAGAAATAAAATTATAAAACACGTCAAATACAACTAGCAACTTGAAATTAACAATTACGAATTTCAAACAGGGACATAACAGTTATAAGGGAAATGACAAAAAGGTTATATTTAACCATTAAAATTGATGAATTCAAATAATGGTTATAATCAACGATTATTGTAAGATATATGTATTTCATTTTGGTTATTGTAACCAATTAAAGTGAGAAATATATTTTTTTGGTTACAAATAACTATTATTGTAACCAAAAATTTTTTTTGGTTATTAATAACTATTATCTAAAGAATTTAATTTTTTTTTGTGAATTGAATTCTTTTTATTATTTAGCTGGTGAGGCCTATATTGTTTTATGTCAATAAAAACTCAATTTTTATTACATATTTTTCCCGACGTTTCGTGAATTTTATTTTCACTTCTTCAGGGGATTTTGTTAACAATCGAGTTGTGTTGTTGTTAAAACATCAAAAATAAAAAATATACAAGTTTACTTTAACTAAAAATTACAATATTAAGAAAGATGGCTTTAGCTGTTCCTTATTATCACACTGTAAATGGCGCTTATTTTTTTTTTGTTATTGCTGCCCAAAATACGATATTTTAGATGTAAAAGACGCAAAATAATATTTGGTACGAAAATGCAAAATTATGAGAAAATTATTGAACGGCTTCAATCTGTATCCGATAAGTAAAACAAAATTTTTTCGAGCCCTTTTAAAATTTTAGGGCTTTAGGATTTATTTGCTAATTTTAGTAAGTTTTGCGAATCACGTAATTTTTATCAAAACTTATTGCTCTTGTGCATAATTTTAATTTAATTGCACATTTTCGTAATTTTCGCAAATTTCGCCGATTTTTTTTTGGCATTCCTTATAATTTCACCTAAACAATTTTGTTTGCAATTTTCGCCAATTTTCGCTATTTTCGAGATAAAAGTGATTTTGAGCCAAATCTTGCCATTTTACCATTTTATCGGTTTTTAATCCACCTATCTATTTGATGTTAGCAATTTAGTGCGAATTTTGATAATTTTGACAATTTTTTCCAATTTTTTGAAACTTCTTATATCTTTAGGTATTTGTATGTAATTTCAGGGGTTGTTTGCAATTTCGCAACTTATTGCGAATTTTTGCAATAAAAGTGATTGTTCACAATCCTTTGTTATTTTGCATTTTTACTATTTTTAATAAGTATCACACTTTGATATATTATTGGTGTTACTAAGTTTTTGCGAATTTTTGCGAATTTTTACAAGTCTTTTGCATTCCTTTTAATATTAGCGTTTTAAAATAAATTTTAGGTTTTTTCATTTAAAAAATTATTGGCGAATTTTCGCAATTTTTGACACATGAGATTATTTTTGATTCTTAAAATATACGTATATTTTTTTTTACCGATATTCACATTTTTGCAAGCTTTCTCGCTTTACATACATGTTGTAAGCCTATTCTCGAGTTATTGCCTTTTTTGCGGTCTATAAATCAGTTTTGGAGATATTTTCCATTATTTTAATCCCTTGCAGATTATTATATTTTCTGCAATATGCGATGTTTTTAGTAGAAATTTGCTAAAGAAAAATGCCATGTATTTAAACATCATTGGACATTTTGTCGAAAAGAAAAAATAAAAAGAAAAATATGTAACTAGTTTAAATACCTCAATTACTATATTTATGAAATTGATAAATAATTATTATAAAACTGCCCGTTTTGTCAACTTTGCCAAAGATATTTAATGTTCTTGTCCTGCATAATACCCCTTATAAATGCATATTTTAGATCTAAAATAACGTATTTTAGGCAGCAATGACCAAAATATTTAAATTCTTTAGATAATAGTTATTGGTAACCAACAAATTTTCTTGGTTGCTTTAATAGTTATTTGTAACAAAAAAAAATATATTTCTCACTTTAATTGGTTACATTAACCAAAATGAAATATATGTTACGATAATGGTTAAAAATAACCGAAACGAAATAAAACACATTTTACAGTAACCTTTTCATTTCAAATAAAAAATAACAATTATTTTCAGTCCCTGATTTCAAATCAAAAGAGAATTGCAGAGCACATGAAACTGTGTACCCCTCCCTAATCTTTTTACCCCTTCACCAATAAACTCAAGAATTGCTGCAACAAAAATTGCAAGTCTGGACAGAGACAAAGCGTTCAATAGTATTTGGAAATTTTCTAGTGCTGTCGTACTTTCAATGTAATTTAATAAGAACTTTAATTGCCCATTGAAAAAATGAAATCGTATCTAAAAAAATTTAATTTTGAGTAAAAATTAGCTAATTATGTACTTAAATATTAAGTTAAAAACTATGGGTAGGTTGGCATCACTGCTTCAAAAGGATTTGTCAAAACGAACCACGAATGTGTCGTTTGAACGGCATGGTTCGCAATCGTGGTTCAGAGAGCGAACCAAGTGGTTCATGTTGCCGTCTGAACATTTTTTTTAATGCATATTTTTTTATTTATTGTATCTTCAAATATGAACTAACAATAAGTATTCAAATCTTAAATCTATAAAAAAATTATTAGGCCCGACCAATGTCGGACATAAGCTTAGTGATAGTTATTAATAATACATAAGTAGTGATAAGCAACAAAAAGAAAAAAGTGTTTTCAAGCAGCTTCATCATCTAGAGTGTTGAATATTAGAGCCCGTGTATCTCTCTTTTTTAAGCGGATGTGCCCAGTAAAGTTCAAAATATTACGAGCAAGCGGATTAGGATGTGACTCGAGTTTTGTTAGATATTTGCCTGCGTATTTTACAATTTCTTCAGTCACTAGTGGCATATTCAAATCGCGATGTATATTTGAATTATTGATGTACCATGGAGCCGATGTTATCATGCGTAAAATTTTATTTTGCCTTCGTTGAATTTTCTCTACATTTGAAGCTGAAGCAGTGCCCCATAGTTGAATTCCGTAACACCATATTGGCTTTAAAAGCGACTTGTATATTAAAAGTTTGCAGTCTAGGCTAAGTGTTGAATTTCTACCAATCAGCCAATGTACCTGAGTTAATTTAAGTTTCATTTGAGTTATCTTAGAGTCAATGTGATGTTTCCATGTAAGTCGTCGATCAAGGTGTATACCAAGATATTTCACATGTGAATGTTGAGGAACAACCTGATTGTTAATCCGAATGGGGGAGCAAGTATCTCTTCTTAGGGTGAACGTTATATGGACACACTTTTGTTCATTGACTTTAATTCTCCATAAGTTTAACCAAAGCTCCATCTGGCTAATGTGTTCCTGGAGTTTGCGGGATGCCTCATCAGGGTTTTCGTGCATACTAAGGCAGGCTGTATCGTCGGCAACTATGGAAGTATGGATACTACTGCTCACAGGCATATCACAAGTATAAATCAAATATAAAACTGGTCCCAGTATGCTCCCCTGTGGTACACCGGATGAAATAGTTTCAGGCCTACTTGTAAAGTCTCCTTCCACAACAGTGAACTTACGGGAAATAATGTAACTTTCCAAAATATTTAAAATGTTTATTGGTAAATAAGTCTTCAATTTTAAAATTAGGCCTTCATGCCACACTTTATCAAATGCCTGGGAAACGTCAATAAAGAGCGCAGAACAATACTTTTTTTCCTCAAAAGTTCTTCTTATAAATTGAACCAGTCTGTGAGTTTGTTCAATGGTGCTATGCTGACTTCTAAAACCAAATTGATGGTCTGGTATGCACCCACTACTAATTAGAATTGGGGACAATTTTGTTTTGAGCAGTTTTTCGAAAAGCTTTGACATAGTTGATAGTAGACTTATTGGCCTATATGACTCAGCCTTGGTTAGATCTTTGCCCGGCTTTGGAATCATTTTAACCTTGGCAAGCTTCCAGCTGTGTGGATAATACTCCAGTCGTAAAATGGCATTAAATATGAATAATAGGATTCTCATTGCAATACGAGGCAAGTTCATAAGCATCTGGTTACTAATTCCATCAATACCCGGAGCTTTCTTCGGGTTGAGTTCGGCAATTAATTTTTGTAAATCACGCGTCTTAAACTTTATGTGTTGAGGGGGTAGAGCGACTACATTCAGCAAATCAGCAACACCAATACATATGTTTGGCTTAAAAACGGATTTTAAGTGCTCAGCAAATATTTTACCTTTTTCAGTATCGCTTCTTGCCCAACTTCCGGTAGATGTGCGTAGAGGTGGCTTATACTCAATGGGTGTTTTAAGCTTTCTAGCAGCGCGCCACAAAGAGTAATTAGACGCTGGTGTGACATCAAGACCTTCCAGATAATTTTTAAGAGATGCAGTTTTTTCAGACGCAAGCAGCTTTTGGAGTCGTTTAGTGCACTCTTTAAATCTGATTTTATTTTGTGGTGATCTGTGCTGTTGCCATTCCCTTCTATCTCTTCTTTTTTCACGTACGAGACGTTCAATGTCTGTAGAATAAATTTTATTAAACCCAGTCTGCGGATGGGAGATAATGGCATGTTCAGCAGCCTGTTTAATATTCTCGCTGAGATTGGCAATGTTAGATTCAATATCATCGGATGTTCGAAGCGTAGTGTTTTCCGTACAATGACTACTGAGATATTTTTTGAACCCCAGCCAATTAACACGATTGATCATCTTCACATATGGGTCAGGTAAGTTACTTCTTAAGGGACTACAAATTGTAATGATCGTCGGAGAGTGATCGGACGAAAGATCAAGAGAAGCTTGTACTTGAATTAAATCCCTAGAGATATTTTTTATGACGCCAAAATCTATAACATCCGGAATTTTTTGTATGTCAGTGGGCCAATAAGTGGGCTCCCCACTCGAAATGACATCCAAGCCCATTTTTGAAATAGTGTTGAACAATGCTCGACCTCTGGGGGTAATAAGACGCGAACCCCAGAACGTATGCTTAGAATTGTAGTCGCCAGCTGCTACAAAACAAGGTCCAAGAGATTTGTAGAAATCCTCATATTGATTCTCAGTGATTGAAAATGTGAGAACATAGTCTGAACATAGCATGAGATCGTTTTTGCAATCAAAAAAGCTTGGTATTTTATAACTTGTGAATTGGAAATCCATTAGAAAATACATACGGTACGCAAAGTTTACATACGTACCCACAACGTTTAAAAAAGAAAAACTTTTGTTACAAAAAAAACCATTCTTGTATGATTTTATACATTGAGGGCCCATTTAATATATAAAATAATCAAAAGGATAATCCAGTCATTAATTTTATAGAAACTAACAAATTCTCTAGATAAGAAACAAAGTTCATATTAGTAAAAAAAATATATTGAAAACTATTGTTGTTAGCATTAGTTTTTAATCTGATCTCTGAATATGATTTTGGTGTTTTTTAAATAATTGATTCACCTTTTGACTTAAAATTTATATCTCACTGCTTTTAAAGCCCTGATTTTTGATAGGAGCTTGGCCTTTTTTCGCATTTGTTTTTTCATTTACTTAAACAGCGTCAAACTTTTGCAGAAAAAAAGTTTAAAGTTTTTAATTTACATACAAGCTAATGGTTAAACAAAATTTGAATTATCTCTTAGGAATCGAGTATACAAGATATTTGTATGAAATTTTTAAACAATGTGAACAACGATATGTGGATTAAATCTGCAGTATTAACTCAAAAAATATGGAAATATGGCGTTGTTCAAGTAAAAGAGTGATATTGTAATTTAAAATTAACTTAAGCTAGCGTCCCAAATAGTGTTGATAACTTCAAACATGCATTCAAGTTATGAATATTTAAATGGGCATTATCAAATTTGGCTCCAATTTTAGGTATGCGTGGCGGTTTCTTTTGTCCGTAGATGGGCTAAAATAAAATGATAACTTTTGATAAGTTCCAAAAATATTATTGTTTTACAAACATCACAATAATCGAAAATAAAAACTCCCCATTATTGTTAGACGCGAGTAAGTTCGAGAATGCCAATTAAAATAAATTAATAGTAATTGCTATTGCAGTTAATAGAGATGTGCACGTGAGCGTTTTTTGACTCACGGCACGCACGCTCACGCAGAAAAATATTTTACTCACGCACGAATGGTATCGAAAATTTTCACGATCACGCACGCTCACGAAAAAATATGTAATTCAAGTCGCTTTTTTTTTTTTGGTTGAAAAACACTAAAGTATCACTTTTGACCCTTTTTCGTGCCAATGACGCTTTTTATGTCCCTTTTTAATATATCCCTTTGTATCATTTTAACAAAATGTACGCCGTAGGGCATTCATATGCTCAAAAATTGGCACAGTGTAGCATATCAGGTAATGGAAAAAGTGCTGTTCGTCTAGTTAGCAATATTCGGTTCGTTGGTGTCGATCATTTTACTGTTTGTGGATACAAAAGCCAATAAGTGGTAAAAACATTGCAAAAAAATGTAACACCTAAATCCCTGATTCCAAATGCAAATTATGTCATGGAGTATCTCAATTAAAAAATATGTATTTTAACTTACTTTCATCTTCAATCGTAATAAAACTTTTTATAAATACAATTTTAGCAAACTGGCAAGACCGTCTACAGACGGTCTTAACTATTCCTACCTGTAGTTCGTTTCTTACGTTTTTTCACCTGTAAATTAAAACTTACGGTTCTTTTGACTACATCCACTTTAAAAAATAAGTAGTAGTGAATTGCCGGTCCTGCCGCAATTAAAATTGTTAAATTGTGGCTGAAATTGTTAAATTTGGATAATTAAAATTTGAAAATTTTAAAATTCTTGGAAATTTGTGAAATTTGATACATACGAGGGTGGTTCAATAAGTCCGTCTTATTTTTCGAGGGTGGTTCAATAAGTCATTCTTATTTTTGTTTACATAAGGAGTTTTTGTTTACATTAAGTGTATATCTGTCTGTCTATCTGTCTGCCTGACCGTGGAAATTTGTGTGTGGAATATTTTGTGTGAATGTATTAAGGGGTTTCATAAGATTAAGATTTCATAAGTATATATGCCGACGGGAAAAATCATGAAAATGATTTTTCCTAATACCAATGGGGAAATTGTAAATATGATTTTTCCTAATGCCGACGGCAAAACATGATTATTAATTTTTCCTAACACCAATGGGGAAATTGTGAATATCATTTTTCCTAATGCCGACGGCAATGCATGATTATTATTTTTTTCAAATGCCGACGGCAATGCATGATAATTTTTTTTTTCAAATGCCGACGGCAAAACATAATAATTTTTCCTAATGCCGACGACAATACTTGATTATTATTTTTTCCTTATGCCGACGGCAAAACATGATTATTATTTCCTAATGCCGAAGGGAAAATTGTCAGTGTTGCCAGACTGTAGAAATTTGTTATCGTAATACTATATCAGTAATATCAGAGAAAGTAGATTTGATGACTGCACGCGATTCTCATATGAATCGTGGGAATGTGTGTCTATGATTAAATAAATTAATAAAGAATTTATTTAATTATTTTATTTATGTATAAAATGTTCTCATGTATGTGAACACCCTAATTCTTGTGTGTGGGTGGTCCAGCTTATTTGACGCTGGTAAGCTTATATTTTGTTTATTTGCTTAAGAAATATATTTGTATGTATGTAAGTATGTATGAGTGACTGTTTGTACGTATGTATGTATGTGTATGTATGTATGAATGATATGTATGACTGGGGGAACTTGTGCGTAGAATATTTTGTGGAACAAATTTATATTTTGCAACGTAGTCATTTTCTTTGTCTACGATTATTTTAAAGCAGCAAAGTTTCCATCAAGTACAGTCATCAACAGAGAAACAAAAAGTAAAAACTGTGAATGCTGCAAGGATACTGCTACTAATTTTTGTATAAATACGCCAAATTTTCTAGCCAACACATCACTACTTTTTTGTATTTACAAGCAGCATCAGCAATTGTGTTTTTAAATTCAAATAGTAATTCATTAAAATAATTAAGAATGAGTTATACAGGTTATCAGTGTAATAGATGTCATAAGGTATACAAATACCAAAAGTCCTTTTTGGATCACGTGAAAAGTCATAGCGTGCAGGATCAAATGGTCGTAAGTCGGGGCACAAATCATAATAAAATTGTAGCACGTGGCAAAGTTTTTTCATTCAAATTTTGAAACTTTTGCATGAAAAACATTTAGCCAATTGGTAGAATTTCATTATGAATACTGATTACTGAAAATTCAACGCAGCTCATCATATAACAATTCATTTAGGGAATTTATAAAAATTGTAGAAAAAAATATAAGTAATCAGTAAAAATTTACTTGTTCAAATTTTTTTTATTATTTTTACTGAAACTTTAGTGGTTCGGTTTTGAGCATTTTATTGATTTAGCTTTTTTCCTTTTTTAAGTTATTTCATTTTAAACGATTTTTTCAGTTTTATCGCTTTTTTCTCGTTGTGGCGTTTTTTCTCTTTTTGGGTTTTTTTAAATTTCACAATTTTTTTCATTTTGGCGATTTTTTCATTTTGCCGATTTTTTCTGTTTTTTGGGGTTTTTTTCATTAAGCGCGATTTTTTTAATTTCGCGATTTTTTGTTTTGGGTTTTTTTTTATTTAGGAGATTTTTTCATTTTGGCGATTTTTTTGTTTAAGGTTTTTTTTTATTTTGGCGATTTTCCGGTTTTTCGCGATTTATTTTAGTCCTAGAAATTTTTTTAATTTGGTGCTTTTTTCGTTTTGGCGATTTTTTTTATTTCTTGCGATTTTTTTGATTTGGCGATTTTATATTTGTTTGATTTTTTAGTTTTACCGGTTTTGAAAATTTCAAGAGTTTTGCTCTTACGGTTTCCAAGATACAGCAACTTGTCAAAATTACAAAGTCAAAATTGCATTAACTGATGGAACACCCATTGACTTAAATTTTTGAAATTTAGTGTTAATTGTTGTTGTCTGTATAAAAATACACTAACTTTTAAAATTTCAAGTATATATATGTACATAAAATTTTATGTATATTACATGGGATTTCGTTGCTCGTTTTGGAACACCCTTTAATTTTTACCTCTCATGTATTTGTTGTTATAGCGGCCTTACGGTTCATTTTCACCTTTGGTGTACGGAACCCTAATAAAGCAATTATCAAGTTAAATAAAACAGAGTTCTCGTGGTACCTTCATAGCGAACAGTCGATTAGCGGAATTTTTCTTACTTACAAAAAATTAAACAAACAAAAAATATTCGTAGTACATATTATTCGTAATAGGTACATACTGTCTTTAATAAATAAGCTTTATCTTTGCTGATATTTTTACATAGTAAAAATAACAAAAACAAAAAAAACCGCAAACAAAAAAAATTAAACAAATTGATATTGAGGAATACTATATATATGTGTACCTCTAAACAAATAAACAATCATAAATAACAAAAACAAAAAAAGACGGCAAACATAAAAAAACACAAACAAATATCCCTTGAGGAATTCTTTGTATGAGTGCCTCAAATACAAAAAAATTTGAAGTGAGTTCTAACGGCAGAAATGCTTATTTTACTGTGAGTTCTGAAACTCTTAATGAAAAAAATATAAATAATAAATCTGATGAAAGTCTTTTTTTAACGTCAAAGCCAATTTTTCGTCAGCGGTAAACTTCGCTTTTTCCAATGCCAAATAGTAATGATGCATTAACATTACAGTTGCCTAGTACTTCTTCATATAAGCCAGTAATATCATCCCCTTCAGGCTCGTGTTCATCACTTAACAAAGTTATCACTACAGATAACAGCGGCTCGAAACTCAAGGTACAAGTCGGAATGGACAGCGGAATGGTAAAGCGTGGGCGAAGCCCGAATTCTTCAAAAATTTCATCTGCTCCAAAAATGTCTAGGGATAACAGCGCAGCCTCAACTAATCACCAAAACCGCTTCGAAATTTTGCAAGATGACAACGACAAACCCGAGGTATCCTCGAATAAAATATCCAAGCCGCCACCAATCTATTTGAGACAAAAAAATTCAAATGCCCTTATTAAAAAATTAATTTCGGTCATTGGTGAGAATAAATTTCACATTGTTCCAATAAAACGTGGAAACATAGATGAAACTAAAGTCCAAATTTATGACGAAAAAGATTTCCGCAAAATGGTTGCTGAATTTGAAAAAAATAAAACAAGCTTCTACACATACCAGCTTAAGAGCGCTAAAGGCATGCAGATCGTATTGAAGGGCATAGATTCTTATGTTGTTCCCGAAGAAATAAAAGATGCACTCGTCCTCCAGGGGTTTAAGGTAAAAAATGTGTTCAATATAATAAACAGAGAGAAGATTCCCCAACCCCTATTTCGTGTTGAACTTGAGCCTAATGATATAAAATTAAATAAAATGAGACGCATCCAATTTATAATTTGAAATACCTCTTGTACCGAAAAATCACAGTTGAAGAGCCACATAAGCGTTCAGGTCCTGTACAGTGCCATAATTGCCAAGAATATGGCCATACAAAAACATACTGCAATTTACCCTCTGTTTGTGTTGTGTGCGGCGAATTACACGGCACTGCTAGTTGCAATAAGCCAAAAGATCAAAGTGATAAAAAATGCAGCAATTGTGGAGGTAATCACACCGCTAACTACAGAGGTTGTCCTGTGTACTCTTTCGTAAGGAAGACTATGGTGCAAAAACCTAAATTAGCTCCAGCTCAATCAGCAAACGCTTACTCTCCCACTTTTGCGGAAATAAGCCAACCAGTTACTTCCCGTGTATCGTATCCAGATGCTGCTAAGACAAATTCAATTCCCACACAAAATGTTTCCCCGCCAAATAATTAAAAAAATACTGACGCAAGCTTTAATTTTAATCGCCTTGAAGCTACTATTGAAAATCTGGTGCAAACTATAAACAATTTTACAACAAATATGACTAGCATGATGCAAGAAATGCTGCGAATGCAGAATACTCTGCTTTAAGCATTAATTAATAAGCCATGAACACGTTAACAATATGTTTCTGGAACGCAAACGGCATTCGCCTTCATAAAAATGAACTTGAGCACTTCCTCACGGAAAAAAATATTGATATAATGTTAGGATCTGAGACTCATTTGACTTCGAGAAGTCTTTTTAAAATTTATGGCTACACTATATATGATACAAAGGACCCTAGAGGAAGGGCTTGCGGTGGATCAGCAATTCTAATAAAGTCAAGACTCAAGCACTATGTTCTTGATAACATTTGTGAAGAACACCTACAAGCAACAAATATTGGCATTGAAAGTTTTTGTACAAATTTTGTTATATCATCAATTTACTCCCCTCCCAGATTTTCAATCACTGAGAATCAATATGAGGATTTCTACAAATCTCTTGGACCTTGTTTTGTAGCAGCTGGCGACTACAATTCTAAGCATACGTTCTGGGGTTCGCGTCTTATTACCCCCAGAGGTCGAGCATTGTTCAACACTATTTCAAAAATGGGCTTGGATGTCATTTCGAGTGGGGAGCCCACTTATTGGCCTACTGACATACAAAAAATTCCGGATGTTATAGATTTTTGCGTCATAAAAAATACCTCTAGGGGTTTAATTCAAGTTCAAGCTTCTCTTGATCTTTCGTCCGATCACTCTCCGACGATCATTACAATTTATAGTCTCTTAAGAAGTTACTTACCTGACCCATATGTGAAGATGATCAATCGTGTTAATTGGCTGGGGTTCAAAAAATATCTCAGTAGTCATTGTACGGAAAACATTACGCTTAGAACATCCGATGATATTGAATCTAACATTGCCAATCTCAGCGAGAATATTAAACAGGCTACTGAACTTGCCATTATCTCCCATCCGCAGACTGGGTTTAATAAAATTTATTCTACAGACATTGAACGTCTCGTACGTGAAAAAAGAAGAGCTAGAAGGGAATGGCAACAGCACAGATCACCACAAAATAAAATCAGATTTAAAGAGTGCACTAAACGACTACAAGAGTTGCTTGCGCCTGAAAAAACTGCATCTCTTAAAAATTATCTGGAAGGTCTTGATGTCACACCAGCGTCTAATTACTCTTTATGGCGCGCTGCTAGAAAGCTTAAAACTCCCATTGAGTATAAGCCACCTCTACGCACATCTACCGGAAGTTAGGCAAGAAGTGATACTGAAAAAGGTAAAATATTTGCTGAGCACTTAAAATCCGTTTTTACGCCAAACATATGTACTGGTGTTGCTGATTTGCCGAATGTATTCGCGCTACCCCCTCAACACATAAAGTTTAAGACGCGTGATTTACAAAAATTAATTGATGGAATTAGTAACCAGATGCTTATGAACTTGCCTCGTATTGCAATGAGAATCCTATTATTCATATTTAATGCCATGTTACGAGTGGAGTATTATCCACACAGCTGGAAGCTTGCCGAGGTTAAAATGATTCCAAAGCCGGGCAAAGATCTAACCAAGGCTGAGTCATATAGGCCAATAAGTCTACTATCAACTATGTCAAAGCTTTTCGAAAAACTGCTCAAAACAAAATTGTCCCCAATTCTAATTAGTAGTGGGTGCATACCAGACCATCAATTTGGTTTTAGAAGTCAGCATAGCACCATTGAACAAACTCACAGACTGGTTCAATTTATAAGAAGAACTTTTGAGGAAAAAAAGTATTGTTCTGCGCTCTTTATTGACGTTTCCCAGGCATTTGATAAAGTGTGGCATGAAGGCCTAATTTTAAAATTGAAGACTTACTTACCAATAAACATTTTAAATATTTTGGAAAGTTACATTATTTCCCGTAAGTTCACTGTTGTGGAAGGAGACTTTACGAGTAGGCCTGAAACTATTTCATCCGGTGCCACAGGGGAGCATACTGGGACCAGTTTTATATTTGATTTATACTTGTGATATGCCTGTGAGCAGTAGTATCCATACTTCCACATTTGCCAACGATACAGCCTGCCTTAGTATGCACGAAAACCCTGATGAGGCATCCCAGGAACACATTAGCCAGATGGAGCTTTGGTTAAACTTATGGAGAATTAAAGTCAATGAACAAAAGTGTGTCCATATAACGTTCACCCTAAGAAGAGATACTTGCTCTCCCATTCGAATTAACAATCAAGTTGTTCCTCAACATTCACATGTGAAATATCTTCGTTTACACCTTGATCGACGACTTACATGGAAACATCACACTGACTCTAAGTTAACTCAAATGAAACTTAAATTAACTCAGGTACATTGGCTGATTGGTAGAAATTCAACACTTAGCCTAGACTGCAAACTTTTAATATACAAGTCGCTTTTAAAGCCAATATGGTCTTACGGAATTCAACTATGGGGCACTGCTTCTGCTTCAAATGTAGAGAAAATTCAACGAAGGCAAAATAAAATTTTACGCATGATAACATCGGCTCCATGGTACATCAAAAATTCAAATATACATCGCGATTTGAATATGCCACTAGTGACTGAAGAAATTGCAAAATACGCAGGCAAATATCTAACAAAACTCGAGTCACATCCTAATCCGCTTGCTCGTAATATTTTGAACTTTACTGGGCACATCCGCTTAAAAAAGAGAGATACACGGGCTCTAATATTCAACACTCTAGATGATGAAGCTGCTTGAAAACACTTTTTTCTTTTTGTTGCTTATCACTACTTATGTATTATTAATAACTATCACTAAGCTTATGTCCGACATTGGTCGGGCCTAATAATTTTTTTATAGATTTAAGATTTGAATACTTATTGTTAGTTCATATTTGAAGATACAATAAATAAAAAAACATGAATTAAAAAAATAAAAAATAAAATAAACAAAAACCAGCAAATTCCTATGTATTTACAATATTTTAAAGAATTTATTACAGAAAAAACGTCAATAGCAGTTTTGCCGAACAATCGGGTATTGCTTCTTTCAAACACTAATACACTCATATATAGCTCACAACGATTTGACAACGTGGTTTGCATCTCACTCAAAATTTGTGATTGTATTGTGAAAAAGATTTTTATCCCATAGCGTATAGATGTTTACACATCAAAAAACACAACGTCTTCGCATGTATGCTGGCATTAACAAAAATTTGACAACAGCTCTACCGACGTTTTGTTAGTTGTTATGATAAATTTTTATCAGGTATAGGCGCTATATATGAATCAAGGCACATTTACGACAGGTACATGCATTAGAGAAAACACTGTGGCAACTCTGTGCTTCTCACATAGTTTGAGACGAAGAAGACTTTTAGTTTAGTGTAAAGAATTATAAAATATAACTTGAAAACACCGCTGGTCCAATTTGTCTAGTTTTTGAACTACATATGAAACCGATAAAATAAAAAATGATAATTAAATAATAACAGAAATGCAATTCATTCCTGTTTGTCTAAAGATATAATTCAGTTGGGATCTTCGGAACTAATAGGAAGAAAAACAAATACACTACGTGTTTTTTTCATCCAGTTGTTCAAAGCAATTTTCAAGTTATATAAAAAAAACAAAAACCAGGAAATTCCTATGTACTTACAATATTTTAAATAAGTTTGTATTGCTCAAGGTCTATTTATATAAATATCTATCTATATAATTAATAGGCGAACATGTTTTTTGTAATCCCTTTTACGCTGGTACCACTGCACCGATTTTTAAAACATTTATATGGTTTTAAAGAATTTTTTATACAGATGTGCAGAATCTATATTTTATTGAAATCGGTTTAGTATTTTGGGACCTATAAGCGTTTAAAGTTGCTACTACTACATGCACACATATTACACACACATTTATTAGCTTACAAGTAAAAAAAGAAACAAAACATGAGTGTGTGTGTGTTTATAGTAATTATTTCTCTTGACCTTACAATTGATTTTCTCTTATTTGTTGTTATATCAAAGCCATAGTACTTAAAGGAAGAGAGTTGAATAAATTTAATTAGGTTGGTTGAAGGCATTTTGTTTATGTTTTTTTAATTTCATGTATTATTTAATTATGCTTGCATATGTATGTAAGTTTGTGTGTGGCTGTGTTTTAATGAATTTTTTTTTATGACGCTTAGATACATTTTCTTTTAATCTTAAATTATTTACATTTTGATTCTAGAATACGGACGAGTGTGTCGTCCGTTTGGTATATCTAGTTTTTCAAGAATGATAAACTACAAGATTACGCCAGTGAAAAAAAAGTAGACGTGTGACGTCACGCACACTGCGTTTCTATTGGCTGATAATTTGGTTTTTTTTATAAAATTCTTTAAAGATATTTTGACTGCAGGATTGCCAACCGCTATACGAGTATGTACTGGTTTTGCTAAGTTCGTTGAAGAAAATAAGACATATAATAATCCCACTTTTTTACTTTTGCAGTTACTTACGAACAAGAAGACAATATTGTTTTTGTTGTAGGTATTTACCATTTTTTTAATATTATCCGTAATTAGATAATTGATTTTTAAGCGATATACAATGTCTTAAAATGCTTATTTTTGTAGTTTTTTTTGCATATTTTCTCTCAAGACAACATTTAACAAAAAAGATCATCTGAAAGAGTTTTTCAAGCCATTTTACCATTCATAACATCAGCAATATGTTAAAAATTAAGATTTTTTAAGCGTTTTTATAGCAGAGCATATTCTCACAAAAGTGCAACCACTTCTTAATACAGACTTACATATGTACATACACACATATGAATGTATATATACTAAAGGGTTGCATTTGTTTACTCGTTTGTATAGCCAAAACAGATATACCATGGTATGTACCATATAATTGTAGTGCGAGCGGCAGAACTAGTATAAGAGTTATTGTGTGTGTTTGCTTTTTGAGGATTTACCACATCTGATTCCCAAATGTCTTTAGATTCTTCACTTCAACCAAGACCACAACGAAATTGCAGAAAACCAGACCGACTTGGTTATTAAACTTAAGGGAAAGGATGTAAATAGAAATGTACCTAGTAGTCTGGTTGTTTTTTGTTTTTAATTATTAGAATTCTCATTAATAAAATTATGTTGTTTTTGTTTTGAATTTTTATCAAATAACATCAAGAGTTATTATTAAAAAACCTTTATTCACTTGGCAATCACAAATGTTGGAATACCAATTAAACGGTAGAAAGCAACAACAAAGTAACATAATATGCACTACTATAATACTTATATGTATGTACCGATGGTGCATCGAATAAGTAAAACTAATTAATGTGATGATCGTAAAAGATAAGCAAGAATAGTTAAACATACGTGGGTAGAGTAATATAACTTCGTGCTAACCTAAATAGAAAAATGAAAAAATGGAAAAACAGGGGAAATAAATAGTGATACTTACATATGTATTTACCAAAGGTAAATCAATAATTGTACACAAGAATCATTTCTCACATTCCGTTTCATTAGAATTTAAGTTAAATAGCTGATTTTAATAACAATATCTACCCAAGTAGATAGACTAGGCTGCTGATGAAGTGCGTTGCAGCACAGAAAAATATCGGTATTTCCCCCAGCTTAAAAGTATAATTTAATTTTTCTTCTCTTCTTTAAAAACTCACATTAATTAATAAAAATATTTCATTCAATAAAAAAAAGAATTAAAATTACTGAACTTAAGCCTGACTAAAAATTAACTTAGTTTATATTTTGTTAAAAAAATTGACATACATGTGTAACATAAATATTTTTTTGATAACCCATATTCATAAAATTTAATCTCGGTTTAAAATGTATTTAATTTAATTTCTTAGAAAAAATTTTCTTAAAATAACTACCAAGCACGATTTATTTTTTATGAATATAAGCCTTTATTTAATGTATGAAGAATGTGCATTTCGCTTCTGCTTAATAAACTCATCAGTTGACATCAACCAAAAAATTTTTGAAAAAATTTTTGTTAGGACGACTATCGATATGTTATTAAGAATTACGTACACAAACATAATAGGTAATATTCATAAAATTTATTTTGGGTTACAAAACCTTTAACAAACAAATTTCCAAAGTTTGTTTTGTAAACCAAAATTATTTTTTATGAATATGAATAGAATAAGCTTCAAGCAAAATCTTTCCAAGATAACTTTTTTGATTTTTAATCCACTATTATTTTCTCATTACCTTTTAACAATTAGCTGCCACATTGGTTGAAGTCTACTAATGAGTTTGGAGGTTTTTCCACACGCAAAGTTCACTTTGCAAAGTCTAGAGTTTGTTGAAGAAAGAACAAGATCTCTTTTCTCAAGACTTTGCAAAGTAAAGTTTACGTGTGAAAACTCGTACTTCTTTAGGAGAAACGAAATACATATAACCAACAAGCTAATAAAAATTATTTTTAGTTATGTGCAAAAATCACAATGGGTCCAATTGATTTTAAGAGTGGAGATGCGGTATGGCACAATTCTTCCTAACCTATGTGCAAATAACATAAAATTAATGAGAAAAGAAATCAGATATATTAATAATTATACAAAAAGTAATTTAATTTGTTGCATAAATATCTAGAGGACTTCGAAGTGTTATTTTATTCAAGCTTATTTGACTGAAAATTCTTTCGACACTTGCAAATGAATGTGGCAAAGACATTACATTTTGAATAAACTTAGGGCTGCAAAATCGTAATCGTGATGTCTTCTAAGTTCAAATATTGTAACTCTCTAAACTATGAGTCGTTCACACATAAAAGAAACAAGAAGTAGTAGCAGTATTAGGAAAAATTAAAACATGCGCTTTAATTGGAGTTGAAAAATCTGCGTTTTTAGGCCAAAAATCTTCAAATCTGCATTTCGTCTTTTTGGAGGGTAAAAATCTGCAAAATCCAAATAAATCTGCATTTCTGGCAACCGTGTTTCAAACACTAATACACTCATACATATGTAGCTCACACCGATTTGACAACGCGGTGTGAATCTCAGCAAAATTTGTGATTGTATTGTGAAAAAGAATTTTACCCCCTAGCCAGGGCTGCCAAAAGTACCGATTTTTCGCCATTTTGCCGATTTTTTCATTAAAAAACCAACAAATGCCGATTTGACGATTTTAGGTCAAAAAATACCGATTTAAATCAATACAACTGAAAACACGATAACTCCGTTTTCAAACACATAAAATACATGATTTATATGAATAGATGGAAAGAGTGTATAAAACAATATTCTATAACTTCATAAAAAAAAGATATTATAAAAAATAGTGAAATTAGTTTGATCGATTTCATAGACAAAATTAACTTTTTGGAATTTGATAAAATATATTTGGCGTTTTATATCACAGATTTAAGATTAAAATCTAAGCTAAACAAATCTGAAATTAACAATATAACTAATAATTATATAAGTTTTTATGTAGAAATGCTCACCCAAATACGGAAAAGGTTAAATTTTGAAACTAACATAAACTAGCGTATGTAATTTTTGATAAAACATTTCTGAAATAAAGCGACGAGATTAGATTCAACAAAACTTTTTTCAGTTTTAACGGAATTTCTAAAACAACTTATGGTTCTGGCACATTCTTCCGCAAATGTCGAACGCATTTTCAGTGCCAACAATTTAAATAAAACAAAATTTCTATGTTCTTTTGAAAATGAAACCTTAGAAGGAGTTCTGTATTCTAAATATTATTTGAAACTTACCCCCCGTTTATGTAAAACGTTTGACTTAAATGATGTCAAAATCTACATATACAAACGTTTTGTGTTTATATTTATAAAAGAATATATTTTATGCTTCTAATAGCTATGGCGTTATTCGATGTTCGATTCGAAATGCAAAATATCGAAGCATTTCTTTGGATTGTGTGTGTATTTTGTTGTTGGATTTTAAAGAAAAACTACGATATTTTGCATTTACTATGACGCAAGACAATTTGCATCAAACACCGAATACCGCCTATGTATTATTCATTATGTTATCAAATACATGAAATTAAAGATGATTGCTCTTTTTCTCATTAATAAAAATTAATGAAAAACTTAAAGGTTTTCAGTTTTATTTATTCCGATTTTCTTGCCGATTTCCGAAAATAATGTGCCGAAAATGCCGATAATTTCTCGAAAAAGTGCAGATTTTTAATCAAAATCTTCTGGCAGCACTGCCCCTAGCGCATAGTTGTTAACACCTCAAAAAACTAGCAGATGGAACAATATGTGATAATACCATCTTATTTAATGATGATAATACTGAGAATGATGATGAAGATGATTTTTACTAACAGACTTCCAATACAGAAGATATTATACTGATTTATCAGTTTTGGAAGGAAGAAATGAATTAGATACAAACTATGGCCCACATAAAGATTACATTAATGAATGGAAATTTGGTGATAGTAACCTAAAACTGAATGAAGATAAAATACTAGTTGGTGGTCAAATATGGGCTGTAACACCAGGACTAGTTTCTCTAATGTTTCATAAAATACCAAAAAATTATGATAAATTTGAACTTGAAATCTATAAAAAGATTTTAATTACTACTAATGCATATAGAAGAGACTATAAACCTGATGGTCAAATTAAAGGTACTAGAGGATATAAATATAAACATATTATTAAGAAATGTATTGATGAGAAAAACGAGAAGAATTTACCCGAATCAACAGGATCTAAACCGAAAGGTAGGTATTTAGGTGATAGAATGATGCAATTTAACATCAATAAGCCCAACTATATATACTGGGACGATCGACTTGGACTACTGCTCGCATCACAAGGTGCAGGTCATACTAATCACAATAACGAGATTGTATCAATTATTGAAGAACTACGTGAAGCGAATATAATACACTAACTTTAATAAAAAAATAGAGTATGTCTGTTGATAAATTTGGACATTATTTTAACGATACTAGCAGCACAATTTCTTTGAAAAATGCACCTAAACTGTTGGGGTTCTTTGTATATACGAACAACAACATTGATGTCCAAAACAAAAGGATCAAAAATGTTGCAAAAGCTCTGGAGGAAATCGATGTTATTAATAAATTGTTTCTGCAAACTCAAATCGAAAAACTAGAAGTGAAATTATTAACATACTTTAAGGGGGACAATACTACAATACGAGAAGATATTCAAATGCAAATTGAGGAACTACAACGCGAAATAAAAAATAAAAAAAAAATTATAAAATTGAAAAAGATATTCTACAAATTAAAACATCCTTTGAAGAACAAATTGAACAGCTTAATGAAAAAATTTATAGATTAGAAAACTACAAGTTTGTAACAATAGATCATAACACTGCAAAAAAATCTCTAAAAACAACTTAATGTCTTCAAAAAGAAATTCAGTAAACGAACTCCATAAGCAAGCACGAAAACATTTTGTGCATCGCAGAGTTGTAATGAAAGATATAGATGATCTTTGGCAAGCTGATTTAGTTGAAATGGGGAACTATTCTAAAGAAAATAGAAATTATCGATTTTTGTTGACTGTAACTGACACATTCTCAAAATTTGCATGGGCAGTACCGCTAAAAACAAAAACTGCACTCGAAACAACCAAGGCAATGGAAGATATCTTTGAATTGGGGCGAATACCAAAAAACGTACAAACAGATGATGGTAAAGAATTTTTCAACAAACGCTTTGGAAAATTAATTAATTAATAAATACAACATTAAGCACTACTCAACATATAGCATTATGAAAGCATCAATAGTAGAACGATTTAATAGAAAATTTAAAGGAATGATTTTTAAAGAATTTAGTTATAATGCTTCATATAAGTGGATTGATATATACAAAGATTTACTTAATGCATACAATAGAAAAGTTCATCGTTCCATTAAAATGTCTCCAATTAAAGTCAACTCAACAACTAAGGAAAAGCTGCTAAATACAGTATACAGTTATTTGAAAATGTATAAAATGTCTGAGTTTTATGTAGGAGATCATGTTCGCATAAGCAAATATAAACATACATTTGAAAAAAGTTATACTCCAAATTGGACCACAGAAATTTTCACAATTGCAAGAGTTCAAAATAAAAACCCTGAAACATACATATTAGAAGACTGTCTTGGTAATCCTATTAAAGGTGGATTCTATACTGAGCAACTTTCAAAAACTTGATTTCCAAATACATATCTAGTTGAAAAGGTTCTTAAAATTAAAGGGAAGGAGGTATATGTTAAATGGCCGGGATTTTCTAACCAACACAATTCTTGGATAAGTAAAGATGAAATATTATAGTTGGAAGAAAAACTAAATCAGCAACAACAAAATCAATACCAACAACAACAATAGTAGCATTAATATTAAGAAAATAATATTAATTTTTAAATAAGAAAATGAAATAAATATGTAAATCATGCTTATAAACCATACTGTGTACTAATAAACTTCATTTAAACGATTTTCATTCGTACAAGAGTATTCCAAATGTAGACACCTACAACAATATTTTTCATGTAGGGGAACATATAATTGAAATATCAATTGGATCTTATGAATTGAATGACATAGTTGATTTTATAGAAGAGCAATACAAACGACGCTGTCCAGCAAATAAGATTTTTATTGAAGCCAATAACAATACAATCCAAGTAAAAGTTAATAGTTCCAAGGATCCTGTATATTTTAATAAAGACAATACAATTGGAAAACTTTTAGGATTCAATAGCAAAATTCCAACACCAAACAAATATAATATAATATAATAATTATCTGCCATTTAATATTTTTAAAGTGAATCTAGTATCGCTGTGAAAGTGCAAGTAGTATGTAAGTTTATATCTCACTACTTTTAATGACCGAAATTTTCGATAGGAACTTGGCCTTTTTTCACATTTATGTTTTTGTGAGGATCTGACTACTTTTTGAAAAATTTTCTATGATAACACTTTTTAAACTTAAAATTTCTAGTGTGTTTTATTTCTTTTAATGATCACTGTGCCAGTTGAAAATGGTATAGCTTCATAAAATAATGAATTAGATCGTGATGGGTGTTGGATTGTAGAACTTAAAAATGCACTATTGTACATTACAACAGGTCGCAAGTGTGTATGCAATTTGGTAAGAGTCGTCTGAAAAGAAATATAAAATACGGCGTAAATTTTAGTGGGCATTTCTCCGCCTTTTTTCTCAATATATTTATGTTTTAAAGTCTGCTTAGCAGAAGTACATAAATCAAAAGGATATGCCCAATGAGCATGCAAAGTTTTAATTGGGTAGCTGGTGCTTTAATTTTTGGATTTTCCAATTGAGTAAATCAATTAGGACTATTTGTCTACAACATGTCAGCTCTCTATAGTATAGTATTACGTAAAATTTTTATGGACCTGGCTCTGCCGACATTTATATCTGCTAGTGCTTATATAAGCTAATGAGAAAGTACTTGAAATAAAAAACTAAGATTTATGTGTGTAGTCACTGCCACTTTTTAAAACAGGAAATTTTTACTTTGGATAAGTGCAATGTGTATGAAAAGTTTCAATAAAATTATAACTAATTTTGAATATCAAATGCTTATTCGCACCCCCTAATTGTGATTTCTGGTTTTTTAGATTTTACTTAGTGACCTCTGATCTGGATTAATTTGTTTATCAAATTTCAAATCTCTAGTGCGAATCGGAGTTCTAACGACGTGGGCCCGCATACCAGATAAAACTTCTTGGTTTTAAGATTTTTCCATTGGCTTACTTATCTACACTCACTTGTGTATAAAATTTTAGCTCTCTAGCGCTAATTATACCTTTTAATTTTATTAGCATTACCCCTCCCACTATTTTAAACTCACAATTTTGTTGTGAGCAGCACTTGTAATTTATGCTAATTTTCTAAATATGCTAGACCGAAGTAGATTAACAAGGCTAACATTTTATAGGAGTTATCAAGCGCACTTTTTAAGTTTTCACTACTTGGCTTGAGTTAAAAGCTGTATATTAACTCCTTATTTATATACCTTATTAAGGCTTAATAAAGGCGGTTTAAAACAAATTTTCATAAAAAATTTTCTTAAAAAACCTTTATAAAACCTTAATAAGTTTTATAAATAAGGCTGTAAGTTTTTAGTTTCAAACAATATTAGCATGGGCCCGCCCATTGTAAAATTTTTTGGGTTTTCAGATTTTTCTAGTTGGTTTCTCACCGAGACCTACTTGTGTACCAAATTTCAGCTCCTTTGCGCAACTTTAAACTTTTAATTTTTATGGGCGCAGCCCCGCCCCTCTGACTAAAATTTCCTGGTTTTCAGGTTTTTTTCTTGTTGTTTTCTCACTAGACCTACTTGTATATCAAATTTCAGCTCCTTAGCACAACTTTTAACTTTTAAATTTTATCGGGGTAACAACCCTGCCCACTTTTCCCAACTCAACATTTTTTTCGGCCAGTGCTTAGTATTCGTGTCAAGTTTCGTTGCAAATGGATAATAATCCATACATAAATAGTATATCTAAATATGCTGAGCGGTAGTACACGAATATGAGGTTTAAATTGTATGGGTGTGCCAACGCCAACTTTTTTAACAAAAAATGTATAGCCTTTCATTATCGCAGTATATATGCCAAATTTCAATAAAATAGCTTTAATTAAGCGCCTAAGATTTGCATTTTTAATTCTGAATTTTATGGGCGTAGCCCCGCCCTCCTGGCTATAATTTCCGGGTTTTCAGATTTTTTTAGTTGACTGGTCACCTGTATCGAATTTCAGCTCACTAGAACAAGTTTTAATTTTTATGGGCGTAGCCCCGCCCCCTGGTTAATATTTTCGGGTTTTCAGATTTTTCTGTTTCATCGCTCACCTAGATCTACTTGTGTACCATATTTCAGATCTCTAGCTATAGCGGAAGTGCTTCATAATATTGATGAGTGAGTCAGTAGGTCAGTGAGTATGTCTTAAAGTATGCACTTTATGCACCTTCATATCTACAAAATCTTTTATTGTAAAACTTTGCACATGAGTTAACATGAATTTACTCTAATTATGGTTTAAATTTTATAATTTTACGATTGCGGGGAACAAAGTTATAAGGGTGATAAAAACAGCTCGAATGGGTTCCTGTAAATATACACACTGGATGCATTGGTCAAAACTTGGCCTGGCGCAATGTCGTGCGTCTAGATTCTTATAATTTTTGATCAAAGCTCGCTATTGCTAATTACTTTGAATTATGCTGACTTGAATAAATTGTTACTATGACTAAAGCGAAATGGCACTAAACTTCAATTGTATGAAAACACATACACAGCCTGGTACAATGTATATTTAATACAATGTAATCCAAGTGTGTGAATGTATGTGTATTAGAATAAGTAAAAATTATAAAAAAAAGTGTTAGTACTGCTGAAGTTACTGTTAAATAAAATATCAATATACTTTGTGTATTTTATTGTAAATACATTACATGGCGATCATGCCCTTTCATTTATAATTAATAGACAGCACTATTCCTTATCCTTTTAAGTGTAAATTACCTAAAACCACCCAAAACGTGCAATAAGAAAAGATTTATATATACAGTGTACTAAATTCCAGACATATGTTTAACATGTGTTAAGATTTTCCCATATACGGCATACATTTACATACTGCAAATGCACGTTCGTTTGCTTTCATCCTTTTTTAATTACTTATCTTTTTTCCTGGGAAAAGGTATAAAATATTACCTAATTTACATTTGGCATTTTTTTCATGAAATTAGTTGCATGAAAATTTTTTATTTGTCAATAGGAGCTGGAGTAGCAACTCATGTCAAAAAAGTTGTCAAAAATGTCAGAGATTCATTATACGTCCTTTTTTATATAAAATTCTCTTTTATAGAAAAAGTTGCGTGCAACAAAATTCATGAAATTTCATGAAAAAATGCTTAATGTAAATCAGGTATATGTGTAATAAAAATAGCCAGAGGAGACAAACGAACATAAAAATTTCATTAGTTGTTTTTTATGGGAATTGTTAAAATTTAAGTTTAAAATTTTTTAAATGCACTAATAATATTTTTTTTATTATTAAAAATACATTGAATTTGATTATTAAAGGATTTAGCTGGATCCTATGGGCATTTCACTGTTGCTAATGCAGATCATCAGGGAACATTTACCCAAAGTTTCTTAGAACAACTAGAGTTATTATGTTATAAACTTTCATTTAAACAATTGAGAAGCTCAACAACAAATAACAAAGTTGAAACAAGAGCTCAAAAATCAACATGTTTTTTATTTTCTTACCATACCATTAATACATTGGCTGACTTTTTTTTAGCTTCAAATTATACTTGTAAGAGTACGTAAAAAGAAAATAAATGTAAATAACAACAACAGCTATTTAAGTACAGAGTGTTGCCGCACAAGTATTTTCTTGACCATGTGCAGTCAATTTAATAATTAGTTGTTTTTTTATGCGAATTGTTAAATTTTTTTTAATGCATGTTTTTTATTTATTGTATCTTCAAATATGAACTAACAATAAGTATTCAAATCTTAAATCTATAAAAAAATTATTAGGCCCGACCAATGTCGGACATAAGCTTAGTGATAGTTATTAATAATACATAAGTAGTGATAAGCAACAAAAAGAAAAAAGTGTTTTCAAGCAGCTTCATCATCTAGAGTGTTGAATATTAGAGCCCGTGTATCTCTCTTTTTTAAGCGGATGTGCCCAGTAAAGTTCAAAATATTACGAGCAAGCGGATTAGGATGTGACTCGAGTTTTGTTAGATATTTGCCTGCGTATTTTACAATTTCTTCAGTCACTAGTGGCATATTCAAATCGCGATGTATATTTGAATTTTTGATGTACCATGGAGCCGATGTTATCATGCGTAAAATTTTATTTTGCCTTCGTTGAATTTTCTCTACATTTGAAGCAGAAGCAGTGCCCCATAGTTGTATTCCGTAACACCATATTGGCTTTAAAAGCGACTTGTATATTAAAAGTTTGCAGTCTAGGCTAAGTGTTGAATTTCTACCAATCAGCCAATGTACCTGAGTTAATTTAAGTTTCATTTGAGTTAACTTAGAGTCAGTGTGATGTTTCCATGTCAGTCGTCGATCAAGGTGTAAACGAAGATATTTCACATGTGAATGTTGAGGAACAACTTGATTGTTAATCCGAATGGGAGAGCAAGTATCTCTTCTTAGGGTGAACGTTATATGGACACACTTTTGTTCATTGACTTTAATTCTCCATAAGTTTAACCAAAGCTCCATCTGGCTAATGTGTTCCTGGAGTTTGCGGGATGCCTCATCAGGGTTTTCGTGCATACTAAGGCAGGCTATATCGTCGGCAAATGTGGAAGTATGGATACTACTGCTCACAGGCATATCACAAGTATAAATCAAATATAAAACTGGTCCCAGTATGCTCCCCTGTGGCACCGGATGAAATAGTTTCAGGCCTACTCGTAAAGTCTCCTTCCACAACAGTGAACTTACGGGAAATAATGTAACTTTCCAAAATATTTAAAATGTTTATTGGTAAGTAAGTCTTCAATTTTAAAATTAGGCCTTCATGCCACACTTTATCAAATGCCTGGGAAACGTCAATAAAGAGCGCAGAACAATACTTTTTTTCCTCAAAAGTTCTTCTTATAAATTGAACCAGTCTGTGAGTTTGTTCAATGGTGCTATGCTGACTTCTAAAACCAAATTGATGGTCTGGTATGCACCCACTACTAATTAGAATTGGGGACAATTTTGTTTTGAGCAGTTTTTCGAAAAGCTTTGATATAGTTGATAGTAGACTTATTGGCCTATATGACTCAGCCTTGGTTAGATCTTTGCCCGGCTTTGGAATCATTTTAACCTTGGCAAGCTTCCAGTTGTGTGGATAATACTCCAGTCGTAAAATGGCATTAAATATGAATAATAGGATTCTCATTGCAATACGAGGCAAGTTCATAAGCATCTGGTTACTAATTCCATCAATACCCGGAGCTTTCTTCGGAGTGAGTTCGGCAATTAATTTTTGTAAATCACGCGTCTTAAACTTTATGTGTTGAGGGGGTAGAGCGACTACATTCGGCAAATCAGCAACACCAGTACATATGTTTGGCGTAAAAACGGATTTTAAGTGCTCAGCAAATATTTTACCTTTTTCAGTATCGCTTCTTGCCCAACTTCCGGTAGATGTGCGTAGAGGTGGCTTATACTCAATGGGTGTTTTAAGCTTTCTAGCAGCGCGCCACAAAGAGTAATTAGACGCTGGTGTGACATCAAGACCTTCCAGATAATTTTTAAGAGATGCAGTTTTTTCAGACGCAAGCAGCTTTTGGAGTCGTTTAGTGCACTCTTTAAATCTGATTTTATTTTGTGGTGATCTGTGCTGTTGCCATTCCCTTCTAGCTCTTCTTTTTTCACGTACGAGACGTTCAATGTCTGTAGAATAAATTTTATTAAACCCAGTCTGCGGATGGGAGATAGTGGCATGTTCAGCAGCCTGTTTAATATTCTCGCTGAGATTGGCAATGTTAAATTCAATATCATCGGATGTTCTAAGCGTAATGTTTTCTGAACAATGACTACTGAGATAGTTTTTGAACCCCAGCCAATTAACACGAATGATCATCTTCACATATGGGTCAGGTAAGTTACTTCTTAAGGGACTACAAATTGTAATGATCGTCGGAGAGTGATCGGACGAGAGATCAAGAGAAGCTTGAACTTGAATTAAATCCCTAGAGATATTTTTTATGACGCCAAAATCTATAACATCCGGAATTTTTTGTATGTCAGTAGGCCAATAAGTGGGCTCCCCACTCGAAATGACATCCAAGCCCATTTTTGAAATAGTGTTGAACAATGCTCGACCTCTGGGGGTAATTAGACGCGAACCCCAGAACGTATGCTTAGCATTGTAGTCACCAGCTGCTACAAAACAAGGCCCAAGAGATTTGTAGAAATCCTCATATTGATTCTCAGTGATTGAAAATCTGGGAGGGGAGTAAATTGATGATATAACAAAATTTGTACAAAAACTTTCAATGCCAATATTTGTTGCTTGTAGGTGTTCTTCACAAATGTTATCAAGAACATAGTGCTTGAGTCTTGACTTTATTAGAATTGCTTATCCACCGCAAGCCCTTCTTCTAGGGTCCTTTGTATCATATATAATGTAGCCATAAATTTTAAAAAGACTTCTCGAAGTCAAATGAGTCTCAGATACTAACATTATATCAATATTTTTTTCCGTGAGGAAGTGCTCAAGTTCATTTTTATGAAGGCGAATGCCGTTTGCGTTCCAGAAACATATTGTTAACGTGTTCATGGCTTATTAATTAATGCTTAAAGCAGAGTATTCTGCATTCGCAGCATTTCTTGCATCATGCTAGTCATATTTGTTGTAAAATTGTTTATAGTTTGCACCAGATTTTCAATAGTAGCTTCAAGGCGATTAAAATTAAAGCTTGCGTCAGTATTTTTTGCATTATTTGGCGGGAAACATTTTGTGTGGGAATTGAATTTGTCTTAGCAGCATCTGCATACGATACACGGGAAGTAACTGGTTGGCTCATTTGCGCAAAAGTGGCAGAGTAAGCGTTTGCTGATTGAGCTGGAGCTAATTTAGGTTTTTGCACAATAGTCTTCTTTACGAAAGAGTACACAGGACAACCTCTGTAGTTAGTGGTGTCATTACCTCCACAATTACTGCATTTTTTATCACTTTGATCTTTTGGCTTATTGCAACTAGCAGTGCCGTGTAATTCGCCGCACACAACACAAACAGAGGGTAAATTGCAGTATGTTTTTGTATGGCCATATTCTTGGCAATTATGGCACTGCACCAGTGATGTCAGATGTAGGGAAAATTCCCTACTTGTAGGGAATTTTTCTCGAAAAATCACGCTGTAGGGAAAAACAGACAGATTTTTTACTTTTATCAGAATGTAGGGATATTTCCTTTGAATGTAAATTAGAAGATAATCTAACTGGCTTATGAAAAACCTTTGCGGTAGCACTTATTTTTGTGAAAGTTTATTGATGAAATAACCTCAATCTGGCTACTTTGGTACTTAAAAGCAGCTACTGAGTATCGAGTACCCAAAAAAATAACCAGTATTGAGTGTTAAGTATCTAAACCACAGTGACTGTGCTCTAAATACTCAACACTTGGAACTCTCACCGCTTAATTGAACTCTTTATAAAATAAAAATATCTAAATTTATCTGTTTAATATGTTAAGTGCGCTATCCTTGTAAGTATTATTTTTATAAAAAAAAACTGTGCTAACATCGTATTATTGCAGAAAATGTCTTCAGATTCTGATTCTTCGAAAGACTGCCAAAAGAAATATAGAAAGCAACGATTCCGCAAGTGTTGGTTGGAGGAAGATTCTTTTAAAGGGTGGCTTGCAGAAGTCGACGATGAATTTAAATGCAGGTGCATGCCTTGCGGAAAGCTGTTAAATTGTGGAAAATCTGACTTAATGAAGCATGCCAGCGGAAAGTCACACAAAACTTATGGTTCATCAATTAAAAACTCTAAAAATATGCATTCATTTTTTCAAAAAGAGAAACCAAATAACGTTAAAAGAGATACTGCAAATTTTGAGCTGCGTATGGCCCTTTTTTCGCTGAACATAATGTTGCTCTACAGGTAATTGAACACTTAATTCCCTTATTGAAAGAGATTGTACCAGATTCAGTTATAATAAAAGAATGTCAACTGGCACGTACTAAATGCACCCAGATAATACGTAATGTTTTAGCCAATGAAGAAAAATCGAAGCTTATAAATAAACTTAAAAGTAGCAAGTTTTCAGTTCTTATTGAGGAAAGCACCGACATCTCGTCAAAAAAAAAACAATGTGCATTCTTGTTCGGTTCTTTGATGAAAAACAAGAAAGAACTTTAGTACAACTTTTGGATATGTTGCAGCTTGGATCTGATTGTACTGCAGAAGCCCTTTACAATGACTTTAAAAAATGTATTTTAGGTTATGAAATTCCCTTCGGAAATATAATTGGATTTTGTTGTGATGGGGCTAGCGTTGGTTGGGCAGCACAATTCATTTACATCGAGATTATTAGCGGACAACCCAAGTATCATTACTATAAAATGTATATGTCACTCGGCGGCAATAATTGCAAATAAAGCTTGCCTTACGTTATCTAGAGCTTCTGAAGATTTATTGCGACAAATTGGAACATATATATCTGGAAGCTCTAAAAGATGCTATGAGTTAGAGGAATTTCAAGAAATGCTCAACGTAGAGAAGCGAAAAATTTTAAGAACATCTGCAACAAGGTGGCTGTCTCATCAGAAATGTATTGAAAGAATATTGGAGAACTGGGTAGTTTTATTAGAATTTTTTAAAAATTCAGCTAAACAAGACAAGCTAAAGTAAGCAGATTTAATATTAAGTGAGCTGACAAATGAATGCAACAAAGCTTATTTACTACGTTTTGAATTATTTCAATACTCTAAACGCTTTGTTTCAATCAAAAAAACCTATGATACATGTTCTACATTCTGAATCAATCAAATTATTTTTGAAAATTGGTAAAAATTTTATTAAAAAGGAAGAGCTATGTGTTGACTGCAATATTAAATCACCACATGTAACAAAACAAACAGAAGGTATTTATGTTGGCCATGAATGCGAAGAGCTGCTAAAAACCTTCCCAAAATCGAATTCATACCAGATTAAGTCTGATTGTTTGAAATTTTATATAACCGCACTAGAGGAAATACAGAAGAGGCTGCCTTTAAAAAAAGAGACAATTTTTAAAGAAATTGAGTTCTTAAATCCTAAACTGGCCCTTAATGCTGGTAATAAAAACACTTACCAATTTAAAATGTTATGTGAAATGTTTAGTATTGATGTTAACCTTCTTACTCAAGAATGGCTAACTATAGAATATAATTTTTCAGAAGAAGAAAAAAATTATCTTTCAAAGCTGGATTTGGAACCTTTTTGGTCGTATATATCAAAGTCCAAGAATTTCAATGATAATTTAGTATTCCCCAGCCTGTCAAAATTAACCACAATTCTATTGAGCTTACCACATGTCAATGCAGATGCTGAGAGGATATTTTCAATTGTTACTGACGTCCGCACAAAAAAAAGAAATAAATTGAGTCACGAAGTTTTAAATTCTATGTGTATTTTTAGATCTCATTAACAATCAAAAATGTTAAATTGTACAAGTTTCCGTTGTACAGAAAGTCATTTTAAAAGAATGAATTCACAATTGCTTTACAACTAATGTTTATGTTAAGTATGTAAATATGTTATGTTATGTAGATGTGGTATACATATAGTATGTGCATATTTTTATGTTTTTCTTTTGTTTTTTCTTTTCAAGGTACCTGAAATGTTATTTAAGTTTGTTATTTCTTTTTGTTCAAAATAAATAAAATTAACTATATAAAATTATTAATAAATTTTGATTTTTAATGATAAGTAATTCACGTAGGGAAAATAGTAGGGAAAAAAATTTTTGACGTAGGGAAATATGTCGAATTTTTTATCAAAACGTGGGGAATTTAAAAAATTTCAGCTGACATCACTGCACTGCACGGGACCTGAACGCTTATGTGGATCTGCAACTGTGACTTTTCTGTATAAAAGTTATTTTAGGCTATAAATAGGATGAGTCTCGTTTTTTTTAACTGTATATCATTCGGCTCCAGTTCAACACGAAATAAGGGTTGGGGTACCTTTTCTCTGCTTATTATGTTAGATACATTTTTTACCTTAAATCCCTGGAGGACGAGTGCATCTTTTATTTCTTCAGGAACAACATAGGAATCTATGCCCTTCAATACGATATGCAGGCCTTTAGCACTCTTAAGCTGGTATGTGTAGAAGCTTGTTTTATTTTTTTCAAATTCAGAAACCATTTTGCGGAAATCTTTTTCGTCATAAATTTGAATTTTCGTTTCATCGATGTTGCCACGTTTTATTGGGACAATGTGAAATTTATTTTCACCAATGACCGAAATTAATTTTTTAATAAGGGCATTTGAATTTTTTTCTCTCAAATAGATTGGTGGCGGCTTGGATGTTTTATTCGAGGATACATCGGGTTTGTCGTTCTCATCTTACAAAATTTTAAAGCGGTTTTGGCGATTAGTTGAGGCTGCGCTGTTATCCCTAGACATTTTTGGAGCAGATGAAATTTTTGAAGAATTCGGGCTTCGCCCACGCTTTACCACGGTCCATTCCGACTTGTACCTTGAGTTTTGAGCCGCTGTTACCTGTAGTGATAACTTTGTTAAGTGATGAACTCGAGCCTGAAGTGGGTGATATTACTGGCTTGTATGAAGAAGTACTAGGCAATTGTAATGTTAATGCATCATTACTATTTGGCATTGGATAAAGCGAAGTTGATCGCTGACGAAAAATTGGCTTTGCCGTTAAAAAAAGGTTTTCATCAGATTCATTATTTATATTTTTTTCATTAAGAGTTTCAGAACTCACAGTAAAATAAGCATTTCTGCCGTTAGAACTCACTTTAAATTTTTCGTATTTGAGGCATTCATACAAAGAATTCCTTAAGGGTTATTCGTTTGTGTTTTTTTTTTGTTTGCGGTCTTTTTTTGTTTTTGTTATTTATGATTGTTTATTTGTTTAGAGGTACACATATATAGTATTCCTCAATATCACTTTGTTTAATTTTTTTTGTTTGCGGTTTTTTTTGTTTTTGTTTTTTTTTTTACTATGTAAAGATATTAGCAAAGCATAAAGCTTATTTATTAAAGACAGTATGTACCTATTACGAATAATATGTACTACGAATATTTTTTTGTTTGTTTAATTTTTTGTAAGTAAGAAAAATTCCGCTAATCGACTGTTCGCTATGAAGGTACCACGAGAACTGAATTGTTAAAATCTAAGTTTAAAAAAAATATATTTTACCTATTAAGTAAAATATATTTTTTTTATTATTGAAAATACATTGAAATTGATTATTGAGGGGTTTAGCTGGATCCTATGGGCATTTCACTGTTGCTAATACAGATCATCAGGGAACAATTACCTAAAGTTTCTTAGAATAACTAAAGTTATTATGTTATAAACTTTCATTTAAACAATTGAGAAGTATTCTTTTGACCATGTGCAGTCAATTTAATAATTAGTTGTTTTTTTATGGGTGTAATAAACTCAGTTTTAAAAATAAGACAATGAGTTTATTATAGGAAAAGTATATATTTATTGTTTTAATTTTTCTTTACGTATATTAATATTTTGATGTTTTATTCCTTGCACACTTGTGAGTACCTTAAGATATAAATTATACAAATTAAGTATACAGTATATTATTTGTTACAGTAGTAATAATAGAAAGTAATGATAATATTAATATTGATATTAATTATAATAATTCAATATCCTACAATACCCCCATCATAATTTTATTTTTAATTACGATACATTTTGAACAAACTTCGTTATATATAAATTTTAAACTTAAATTGTAACAATTCCCATAAAAAACACTAATTATTAACTTGACTGCACCCGGTCAAAAAAATACTTGTGTGGCAACACTCTATTCTTAAATAGCTGTTGTTGTTATTTACATTTATTTTCTTTTACATACTCTTACGACTACAATTTGAAGCTGAAAAAAAAGTCAGCCAATGTAGCAATGGTTAAGTAAGAAAATAAAAAACATGTTGATTATTGAGTTCTTGTTTCAACTTTGTTATTTGTTATTGAGCTTCTCATTTGTTTAAATGAAAGTTTATAATATAATAACTCTAGTTGTTCTAAGAAGCTTTGGGTAAAGGTTCCCTGATGATCTGCATTAGCAACAGTGAAATGCGCATAGGATCCAGCTAAACCCCTCAATTATCAATTTCAATGTATTTTTAATAATAATAAAAAAAATATTTTACTTAATAAGTAAAATATTAATTTGGGATTATTAGTGCGTTTAAAAATTTTAAACTTAAATTGTAACAATTCCCATAAAAAACACTAATTATTAACTTGACTGCACCCGGTCAAAAAAATACTTGTGTGGCAACACTCTATTCTTAAATAGCTGTTGTTGTTATTTACATTTATTTTCTTTTACATACTCTTACGACTACAATTTGAAGCTGGAAAAAAAGTCAATCAATGTAGCAATGGTTAAGTAAGAAAATAAAAAACATGTTGATTATTGAGTTCTTGTTTCAACTTTGTTATTTGTTATTGAGCTTCTCATTTGTTTAAATGAAAGTTTATAATATAATAACTCTAGTTGTTCTAAGAAGCTTTGGGTAAAGGTTCCCTGATGATCTGCATTAGCAACAGTGAAATGCGCATAGGATCCAGCTAAACCCCTCAATAATCAATTTCAATGTATTTTTAATAAAAAAATATTTTACTTAATAAGTAAAATATTAATTTGGGATTATTAGTGCGTTTAAAAATTTTAAACATAATTTAAACATAGTTCAAATATAATCACATTATTAGAAAGAAAAAGAAAATATTTTCGTCTATCTAATTATTTATTGATGATCATTTTTTAGCTTTTCTTTCTCTTAAATTATATTTAATATACAATATTTTCTTTTTCTGGATTTTCAATATTACTTGGCAAAAACCTATTTGCAATACTTTGTTGGACATTTAGAGGTATTTTTTTGCCACGGTTGTTGGAATTGCAATGTTTTCCTTTAGAGGTTCAGCACATAAGACAATTTGGTTTGCATGCCTTTTCCAAGTCTTATTGTTTTCAGTTTTTATAAGATATTTTTGCTTACCAAGCTTCTTAAATACTGAGCCTCTAATCCAAGAAACTTTACCTGGAATCGAATAATCTTTACATATTACCTTATCGTCTTCATTAAAAATGTTGCTTTTATGGCCTTTATGAAATTTAATCTGTCTTTGTTGCTTGTTTTTGACATATACATTTACTTTGTTTTTATTCATTTTGACTACTTGTCGATTAGGATTAATTAAATCAAGTCTTGTTCTTATTTTGCGGTTGTTAAACACTAATTGAACAGGTGAAACGCCAGTGCTAGAATGTACTGTATTTCGGTAGTCGAATAGAAATCTACAAAGTACACTGTTAAATTCTGGTACAGGAACATTACTTAAACTTCGCTTCAATGCGTTTTTAATAGTCTTTACAGAATTTTCAGCCTGGCCATTAGTAGCCGGATGACCTACAGGAGTTGTGATATGTTTAATGCCATTAAGTTTTAAAAAAGTGTTAAATTCTTTGGACACAAATGATGTGCCATTATCGGAAACAATTCATTTTGGTAAACCAAAACGAGCAAACAAATCCCTTAAAACTGAGATAGTTGCAATGCTCGTTGTGTTAGTACCCATATCCACACACTCAATCCATTTACTGCTACTGTCCGCCACCACTAAACACCAACGTTTTGCAAACGACCCAAAAAAATCTATATGTAGCCTTGTCCAAACTTCCTCCGGTCTAGTCCAGGGAATTAATTTTTGTTGAGGTGGATTGGGTCTTGTCTTTAAACATGGTTCGTACCCCTTAACAATCTCCTCTAAATCTTTTCCCTGGTTTGGCCACCAACAACATTCACGAGCCATAGATTTCATTTTAATTATACCCATGTGCGATGGATGTATAAAACTAACAATATTACTTCTTAGTTTGGAAGGTATAATAACCCTATATTCCCAAAATAGACTATTAGATTCAATACATATTTCGTTTCTTTTTAAGAAATATTTCAATAATTCTGCTGCTGTACACTTAGCAGGCCAGCCTGGTTCAATGTATTTGCGTACTTTTTGCAAAATCTCATTTTTTTCAGTTTCTAAGACATTTCACTGTTGCTAATGCAGATCATCAGGGAACCTTTACCCAAAGTTTATAAGAACAACTAGAGTAATTATGTTATAAGCTTTCGTTTAAACAAATGAGAAGCTCAACAACAAATAACAAAGTTGAAACAAGAGCTCAATAATCAACATGTTTTTTATTTTCTTACTTTACCATTAATACATTGGCTAACTTTTTTTCAGCTTCAAATTGTATTTGTAAGAGTATGTAAAAAGAAAATAAATGTAAATAACAACAACAGCTATTTAAGTATAGAGTGTTGCCGCACAAGTATTTTTTTGACCATGTGCAGTCAATTTAATAATTAGTTAATTTTTTATGGGAATTGTTAAAATTTAAGTTTAAAATTTTTTAAACGCACTAATAATCGCAAATTAATATTTTACTTATTAAGTAAAATATTTTTTTTATTATTATTAAAAATACATTGAAATTGATTTTTGTGGGGTTTAGCTGGATCCTATGTGCATTTCACTGTTGCTAATGCAGATCATCAGGGAACCTTTACCCAAAAAGTTTATTACAACAACTAGAGTTATTATGTTATAAACTTTCATTTAAAGAAATGAGAAGCTCAACAACAAATAACATTTTAAACCCAAAACGTGCAATAAGAAAATATTTATATTCACCCTTATTCTATTTGGCGTCGGCAACATCGTCATCAATTTTGAAACAACATCAATATAACACAACATCAATGCTAACTTTGTATTCCCTAACAGTGTTATGACGACGTTGCCTGTTTATCGATAAATACAATACACATATCCAATATTTGAGTCAGCTGGTTCATTTTGTTTATTTTTTTTGGTAAAAGTATTTTTGAATAAGTAAAAGCTTTGTAAATAAATTAAAATAAAATGTTTTTCTTTCCTATTGAGACGATGAAAAAAAATTAATAGTGAAAATAAGATTTCTCAGACAAGTGATGCATTTGCCAGTTACCCAAGGAAAAGTAAGTGATAAGTTATCTCATGATTTTGGAAAATAATATTTTCGGCTGAACAAAACATCATTTAGGAATGTATTGGATACAATAGAGCCTAACTTTTGAAACAAAAGGGATCAGATCAACGTTTATTGGAGCTTGGAGCTTCCTCCAAAGGTACTCAGTGCTAATTGTTTATATACCCCGCCTTCAGTTGCTTTGCTGTTGTTGTTTGCAACCTTTTTTTAATTTAAACCTCAGTATACTTTCCCAACACACTATTTACCTTACATTTTGCCATCCACCACTAGTTCTAATTGGTGGACCGAGGGAATTTAGTGCAGTCTCACTTTCTCACTGCACCTTGAAATTATTAGGAAACTACCCCTGAGGAATCCTCAGCAAAAGAAGGACTTTTCCAACTCTTCCACAAGCTTTTCAAATTGGTTGGGGTTGGTAATTTTAATTTTGTCCATATTATATTTTTCACTTTTTTTAAGAACTTTTTTCAAATAAATATGTACATTTTTATATCTACTTATATTTCACTTTTTTACCATTTAAATAATTTTCCAAATTCGTTGAGGCATGCAAACAACAGAACACGACATCAAAAACACTGACGACAAAATGAACGGCAACATCAACATCAATGTTTCTTTCAGAATACCAAACATATGCTGACAGTCATCGATAAATGGCAATACTATCTACGGGAATACCGATTTGATAAAAAAAACATTAAAAACGACGTCGTGTTATGTTGCCGACGCCAAATAGAATAAGGGTGATTTTTATTTTCCCATACACGGCATACATTTACGTGCTGCAAGTGCACGTTCGTTTTCTTTCATCTTTTTTTTTTAATTACGGGTCCTTTTTCCTGAAAAAAGCTATAAAATATGTGTAATACAAATAGCCATATAGACAGAGGAGACAGACATAAAAACACAGAATCTGTGTTTTTATATCACATATGTATCTTGTTGTTGTCTCTTTTTATTACAAATGTGTGTGTTTGTGTGCATTGGTTAGTTCTATTGTTATGGATAGATCTGTGTACAAATTATCTAGCAGCATGGTTGAGACAGTTCTGACTATTTTTATTACACTGTATATATAAATCTTTTCTTATTGCATGTTTTGGGTGGGATATATTTCGGTCCTTTTTAAACAATAATTAGAATAAATTCATGTTAACTCATGTGCAAAGTTTTACAATAAAAGATTCTGGAGATATGAAGGTGCAAAAAGTGCATATTTTAAGACATACTCACTGACCTACTGACTCACTCATCAATATTATGAAGCACTTCCGCTATAGCTAGAGATCTGAAATATGGTACACAAGTAGATCTAGGTGAGCGATGAACTAGAAAAACCTGAAAACCCGAAAATTTTAACCAGGGGGCGGGGCTACGCCCATAAAAATTAAAACTTGTTCTAGTGAGCTTAAATTCGATACAGATTTAGGTCTAGGTGAACAGTCAACTAAAAAAAATCTGAAAACCCGGAAATTATAGCCAGGAGGGCGGGGCTACGCCCATAAAAGTCAGAATTAAAAATGCAAATCTTAGGCGCTTAATTAAAGCTTTTATTGAAATTCGGCATATATACTGCGATAATGAAAGGCTATAAATTTTTTGTTAAAAAAGTTGGCGTTGGCACACCCATACAATTTAAACCTCATATTCGTGTACTACCGCTCAGCATATTTAGATATACTATTTATGTATGGATTATTATCCATTTGCAACGAAACTTGACATGAATACTAAGCACTGGCCGAAAAAAAATGTTCAGTTCGGAAAAGTGGGCAGGGTTACGCCGATAAAATTTAAAAATTAAAAGTTGTGCTAAGGAGCTGAAATTTGATATACAAGTAGGTCTACTGAGAAAACATCAAGAAAAAACCTGAAAACCCGGAAATTTTAGTCAGAGGGGCGGCGCTGCGCCTATAAAAATTAAAAATTTAAAGTTGTGCAAAGGAGCTGAAATTTGATACACAAGAGGTCTAGGTGAAAAACCAACTAGAAAAATCTGAAAATCCAAAAAATTTTACAATGGGCGGGGCCATGCTAATATTGTTTGACACTAAAAACTTACAGCCTTATCTATAAAACTTATTAAAATTGCACATCATGCTAGGTATGACCATAGTGCTATTTTTCTTCATGCTATTTAATGTGTATCAAGGGCTCCCATAAGGATTAATGTAAAAGTGCACATCATGCTAAGTGTGGCCGTTGTGTTTTTTTCCTTCATGCTATTTTATATGTATATCAAAGTCTAATGTAAAAATGCACATCATTGTAGGTATGGTCGTTGTGTTATTTTCCTTCATCACTATTATTTTTAAGGGAAGATAATTTGAAATGAAAATTTTGTTGAGGCAAATTTTTTTAAATATTTCGTATCTTTATTTTATTTTTTCTATTTTATTCACTTACAAGCAGTGATGCCAATTTAGCCATTTTCTGGCTAAATTTAGCCATTTTTCATCCCATTTAGCCGGAAGAAAAGTAAGTTTAGCTATTAGCTATTTTTTAGCCTTTTTTATTTTAATCTAGCTATTTTTTTTAGCTATTTTTCCAAACATGAAATTTGTTTGTGATTTTTCACTTAAAATTTTTCACTTTTTATTTAAACTCGGAGCATGGGAACATTATTTAACTACCAAAAAAAAAACACACATTCTTATAATCGTTGCAAGGTGCTTATAAGTTGTCGGGTCTACAGTGAAACCTCTCATAACGGACACCTCCTATAACAGGACACCTCTAATAACCGGAAAATATTTGTAAATCCAGCAAGTTCATTAGATTTTCCATACAAAATGCACTCCCATAATCGGACATTCTCATAAAAGCACAGAAGATGTGAAACACGGCAATAAGAGTTGCATTTAAATAGTAGATCTTTCTTTATTCAACTTTGATTCATATTTATATTAGTGTCAATGATATAGCTGGTTCCCTGGTTAACGCATATGTAAATACCGATTCGTTGAAGACGAAAGAAATTGCTGTTTATATGAAGAAGTTGTTTGCTTAGCTGGTGTCCCAAAATTTTTTTTATCAATTAAAGGAAAAAAATTATATTTTAAACGAGTTTGAAAAAGGAAAATATTCGGTGCACGAACTTGTGAAGATATAAGGTTTCTTGTGTATTTAACAATTCATATTGCTACATTTCTTATACAAACTGCCTTTTCAAAGCATTTTTCTAGAGACGACCTTGTTGTATTCCAACAAATAAAATCATTGAAAGTCATTTGAAACCCAACAGCTGAAATTATACCAATCTAATTTGAAGAAGTCTACTCTTAAAATAATTTTTCAATAGCAATGAAATCCAAAAACTGTGCAACTCTCTTATAAGCGGACACCTCTAATAAACAGACAAAAACAGGGCGACCGTGAGTGTCCGGTTATGAGAGGTTTCACTGTAATTGGTCGTTTATGATATCAATCAAACAAGGGTCATATTTGTTTTACACAAGTAAAAATATCAAGATAAATAAAAGTTTAAATGAAAAGTTTAATAAAAAGTATAAGCAAAAATTTCGCAAAAATGTAAAGACTTAATAGCAGAATGTACAAAGGCGTAATGCAAGTATTGTAAGTTTGCACTATATGCGCAGTTTTTTTATTACCTGAAGAAAAATTATTTTATTTATTACTTCAATTTATTGTTTTCATTTACTTTAAAAAATTTCCCGATTTGCCTTAAAAAATTTTTTTTGCTAAAGTTCATGATTCTTGCATTCGATTTTGCTTAGCCATTTTTCAGCTCGTTTTTAGCCATTTTTTTGTCTACATTTAGCCATTTTTGGTGGAGGAATTCTGGCAATCACTGCTTACAAGTGATATATTTTTATTGGTTATTGTGTTTGTGTGCGTTATGGAATTGTATTATATTACGAAGAAAATTTTGTTGAGGGGAATTTTATAAATGTTTGGTATCTTTATTTTATTTTTCCTATTTTATACACTTACAAGTGATACATTTCTATTGGTTATAGTGCTTGTGTGCGTTAGGATATTTCATCGTGCTATGTATGTATGTGTGTGTGTATGGGTTATGTTTCCATTGCGCTTATTTACACGGGCATAATTGTGCTGGCATAACATGCCAGTTTGTCGGTGAGAGAGGCAAAGAGAGAGGTTTTGCGGTTGGCATTATAGCATTGCACAGATACATCTGTTTGCGTGTTTTTTGGTTCTGGTATGAACAAATATGTTATACATCGTTCGCTGTTACTAGTTGTAAATGTTGATTTTTTAAGCAATTATTGTATGGTTGGACAATGAGCAAATGAAAACAACACATTTATTTTGTTTTGTTTTTCTAAAGCAAATAAGATACATAAAACTGCTTTTACCATAAGTGCCTTATGATGTGTTGAGAAAAAAATGTAATTGGCTGATGAATGAATGAATGAAAGCAAAGTTGCACATACATATGTAAGTAAATGATACATGTGCATGAAACACATGCATTTGTAATTACTCTCAGAGCAAAATTGTCTCTTTCTCTCTCTATACTTTGGCTGCGCCACAAAATAACATAACGAACGTCCGCACATACATCTGAACATCATGTATTTGTTTCAATAGTGGTTTTTTCATATATTTGTATTATAATATGAATTTTTTGAGCAAAAACAGATCAAACAGTTGCTCAGCAGCAATACAATAAGCAATTGTTATTTGTTTTTAATTGTATTTTAATTTGGAAAAGCACGCAAACACAATAACTGTTATACTAGTTCTGTCGCTCACACTACAATTATATGGTACATACCATGGTATAATTGTTTTGGCTATACAAACGAGTATACAAATGCAACCCTTTAGTTGGCATTACTTTTCAACCAGCTTCAACCCCGCATTAGCAGCATAAAACCAATTACACACAACTTAAAAAACAGCAAATGTTAAATGAATACTAAACACACTAACACACACACAGCTGTGTATACGTATACATTTTGTACCAGACGAATTAGTCTCGTGTAATTTGGAAAAGAACAAAAGTTGTGCGGCTTAAAAATTGTTCACGTCTAAGCTACCTCATTGAATAATTTTCGATCTGTGTCAGGGAAGGAAAAAGATTTCTTGGATTTTGTACCAGCTATGAAAATAAAAAGTACTTTTTAGACCATGATGGTACCAATTTTTAATATTAATTAATAAAAACATAAACGTAAAAAATTAGTATAAAAATACAGAAGTTTACAATAAAAAACAGAAACTTAACACAAAAAAACATTAAATATTATATAAATATTATATTTTACATTCATAAAGGTACATTCGTAGATTCGACTATTATATTAGAGGTTAAAATAAAACAGACAAAAAAAATTAAAGAGAACATAGAAAAAATTAATGTTACCATATAGTGAAACATTATCATTTTTAAATTGTACTAAGTAACTCGCGGTAGTACCACGGTACCAACAAGGTCAAAAGTGTACCATAAAAAGTACAATTGTACAATGATTTCCATCCGTGCCACAAACGGTATTTTTGTCCATTGTGTTTCATAAACATCTAGCGGTATGTTAGGATTCATAAAAATCTTTAAAATATCTTTAACAACAACAAATTTTGTTTGTGATAATTGATTGCAACATTTTATAATGAAAAAATGTTCGTAAACTTTAAATATATTCATGTTTTCTTTCACGAGCATCTTTAAATATGAAAAAATTTTCTCGATGTATTTCAATATCTTCATCAGTCATTTTAACATTGCTTTATTCAGTTTCAAATGCTGACCCAAACTCGATTGCATTTCGTGAGAGAAAAGTGTTTGGTATATTAATAGCTATAATAACATTGGTTATCAATTTTTCGTTATTATGAGTTTTGTTCAAAATTGTTGGCTTGAAAATGTTTGAAGAAAATGAAAGAAGAGTAGAATAAAGCCTCTGATGCATACTGCCTGCGTGCATGTTATCTGACTGAAATTCAAGATTTAAATAGTTCATTTCATTTACTATTGGATTTATAGATATCTAGAAGAGTCTTGTCTTTTCGTCACATAATTCTTTGTATATATTTTGGGCAGTATTATCATTTTCGGCTGTCGAAAGAAGTAAAAAATGATGTTTAAGCTCCACCCATTGCTGTTAATACCAGTATTAAATGTTCTTAGCGTACGATATACACGAGACAAACACCATAATAAAAGTAATATTTAACGACTTTCAAGCCAATTCATGGCTCATCAAAAATAGCAAAAATCGCCAAATCGAAAATTAGGACGCCAAAATAGCTTTAAAGTCGCCAAGTTTGGCGAGAAATCGCCACATCTGACAGCCGTGCACGCGACTTCAAATACCGCTAGCAGCATTTGTCGCCTAGTAGCCGGCTACTTAATTATTTTGGAGACGGCGGCAGCACCATCTGCAGCTGATATTAAAGTATAAACACATAGTTCAGTATTGCCACTTTTATATATTTTCCATATATAAAAATTAATTACTCTTTTAAAATGTACTTATTTCACGTAAAAGTACAAAAATGAATCAATTTATTCCTTACATCAATTATTGGATATTATTTCTGTTAAATAATATGAAATAGTTGTACAAAATCATTTATTCAACATTTTGTATTATACTGGCAACACTGAATTTTTTCATTGTAGCCAAAGAAATAGAAATTAGTTTAATTGGAATACAACGAAAAAATCAGCATATACAACAACCTGTCGCCATGTTGCCTTGCTGTCTTCAAAAGAATTAAGCCTACAGTACACGGCATGTAAAAAGCCACATGCGTATGTGGCGATGACGTCACGAGAATTTCAGCATGTTCGTTGCATTTTTTTATATAACAAGTAGTCGCTACATGCTGTAAAATTTTTATAGTATTCTTGATTCAAAATACATGTGTGGCACATGTAGCCGAATCGAAGACATTTTCTGGGGCAGCTCATCTGTAAGTATGTTAATATCTACATGTACATATGTTGCTAGTAAACGGCATGTATCAAATGTAGCATCGTCATTTCGTCAAAATTACGTCAGAACCACATGTGCATGTGGATTTTTAAATGCCGTGTACTTTAGGCCTTATTCTCATATAAACATGTGTATTCTATCCTAGACATTTGGTACTCGGTAGCTTGCTGTGATGAATGTGTTTAATGCTTGAAGGCTAAGCAAACAAGCACCTTTCGCACAACTCTAGTAACTACAAAACATAAAACGCGAAAATCGCGATATATTTTATCTTTTTTTAATATAGGCAATATGGATATCAAATTTTTTAATTTTTAAATTAGTTATAATAATTTAGTGATAAGGAAAATATCTGTTTTCAAATCTAGAATGCTGTGAGATATATGTATATAAGTTTCCAAATATAAATTTTTAAGTTTAAAGTTTTTTAAACGCACTAATAATCCCAAATTAATATTTTACTTATTAAGTAAAATATTTTTTTATTAAAAATATATTGAAATTGATTATTGAGGGGTTTAGCTGGATCCTATGCGCATTTCACTGTTGCTACTGCAGATCATCAGGGAACCTTTACCCAAAGTTTCTTAAGGCAGAATTACCCGACTGTAAATGTAGAACTGTAAATGTAAATGTGTCAGCTGATCGAATCTGTTGCATGAAAAGCTATGCAAACGCTTAGCTGACTGAAATGGCACGTAAATATAACATCTGAACCTGCAGAAAATAGAATTTCATGACGACGTTACGTGACATTTCTAGACAGTGATGGGATGTACATATTTATATTGAATGAGAGTGTGGCACAATAGCCCTGATTTGGTACTTTTGTTTCTTTTAATAATTTAAGCTTTTGAGTGGTTAATTTGTACACGTACATGGCATATTTAATAAATTTAGTTTTCTAAAAAAGTTTTTTTATAAAATCTAACCAGAGTTTACCAATCGTATGTGTTTATTTTTTGTTAATATACATACATACACATACATATGTATATGTACATATGTATAAATTTGTAAAATATACATACATATGTGCGTACAAACATATATTCAAGCATACAAAAAACTATTTTTATATAAAAATAATAACAATAAAAATAAAAATAGGTACGTATAATCAAAATAATTATAATGATAATAAAAATATAAATATTTTTTATAATTATAATACGTTGTAATGTAAATATTTATATACGAGCTTGAAGCTTAAATTGTAGTTTCACTAAATGTCAAAGTCATTACAATGTTTGTAAGTATAAAATAATGATTTGATACCATTTAAATAATTTTAGTACTTTTTCCATGCAATCAAAAATAATGTGAAAATGTTGAACTCTCATCAATATTTCGAACAGTTGTTTTCCATTTTATATGATTTTTTTATACTGATAAACACCCTGCAAACAAAAAGACCTGTATATGTACATGTGTATGTATTTTTGTTAAAAAATATACATAATATACATATGTTTGTAAATAAAACTAAATTATTATTATTAATAAGAAAAGGTTAAAACGAGAAAGTAAAGATTTTATTGAGGTGCTACTGCAAGCACACACATTCTTGGAAATTAAAGAGCTAAGTACTTCGTCTTTCCAATGAAGTTGCTCAAAATCTGTTCTGGTAATGTACAATGACAAATATTATGGCTGAGCGTTACAGCTGCTATTAAAATTATTGTAATTGAGTTCATTTAAATAAAATAATAATAATAATTTTCAAAACCTCTAGGCGCATTTTCGTTCTTAAAGGTGTTATTTCAAAAACTCAATTAGTTTTTTCCAACAGGCTAAATCTTGTCAACAAAAGAAAGTAAATTAAAATAGTTCCAGCGAAATTATTAAAAAAATCTTGGATTAATTAAAACATTACAATTTTATATATTATTTACTTATAAGTTCTAATACATACATACATACTCGTGTGTATGTACGTATACATATGTATGTAAATTTGAATCAAAATGAATTTCATGAATTTAAATATTATACATAAGTGAACTTTCGCGTTTGGCTTCAAATAACTCGCAATTTAAAATCAAAAATGAGTGTTTTCTGGGCACAATGCAATTAGTATGTATGTGTGTGCACAACCCTGAAGGAAATGTCGATGGTGAAAATGTATTGAGTCGCTTTTGACTTTGTCACCAGTACTACTCTACAATTATTCCCCATATAATACTTTGTGCTATAGACATTTAGCATGTGCTTGTCATTGAAATTCTACTAGTAACACTAAAACAATTGACTAGATAGGGAATTCATAGTTCTTATGGGAACATGCAGACATACCAACCAGAAATTTACTGGTACATTTCTATACCTTAACATGCCGACCACACGAGCAATAATCTTGGCAATTATTGCCATGGCAACTGACAAATTCGATTGCCGACACAAGATATTAGCGTGTGGACCGTTTGAATATGTGTTCAAATATATATTCAGCAACAAATGTTAAAATACATTGCTGAGCAACAATCTCTTAACACATGCTGTCAAATACAAATTATATAAATTTTTTTCAACACAAGAGTAGAAAAGAAAAGTTTTAACTACATTAAACCAATAAAAGTTCAATTTAAAATTAAAAAAGGATAAAATTATTGATAATTTAAGTATTTATGTGAATAAAAAGCAAATATATTTAAATATACGTGTTCACCACCTCCAGATACATTGTTGAACACAAGCAATTTGACGTCATCGTTCTTCCGGCGTTATTGCTTGTATTAAGACACATCAAATTGCTCGTGTGGTCGTAGTGTAATTTATGTATATTGACAAGTTGTTGCAAAATCCACCAGAAATACACCACATCTGTCTTCTCTCTTTATTTTATACTGACGAATAAAAGGGAAATTGTAGACAATGTAACTACTACTAGAGTTTTAGTGTTGACATAGAGACACTTGGTCCCAGTCTGACTGCAGGAAAAGAAGTTTTTTTTGTGTCGAAAACATATGACACGTTTTTAAGTATTCTATAAGCGGTCAAACGTTTACATTTACATTACATTTACATTTAGCTTACATCTGCGATTTCTACAGTCGGGTAACGGAGTCTTTAGAACAACTAGAGTTATTATGTTATAAACTTTCATTTAAACAAATGAGAAGCTCAACAACAAATAACAAAGCTGAAACAAGGACTCAGTAATCAACATATTTTTTTATTTTCTTACTTTACCATTAATACATTGGCTGACTTTTTTCAGCTTCAAATTGTATTTGTAAGAGTATGTAAAAAGAAAATAAATGTAAATAACAACAACAGCTATTTAAGTATAGAGTGTTGCCACACAAGTATTTTTTTGACCAGGTGCAGTCAATTTAATAATTAGTGTTTTTTATGGGAATTGTTAAAATTTAAGTTTAAAGTTTTTTAAACGCACTAATAATCCCAATCTTAGAACAACTAGAGTTATTATGTTATAAACTTTAATTTAAACAAATGAGAAGCTCAACTTTGGGTAAAGGTTCCCTGATGATCTGAATTAGCAACAGTTAAATTGCGCATAGGATCCAGCTAAACCCTCAATAATCAATTTCAATGTATTTTTAATAAAAAAATATTTTACTTAATAAGTAAAATATTAATTTGGGATTATTAGTGCGTTTAAAAAACTTTAAACTTAAATTTTAACAATTCCCATAAAAAACACTATTTATTAATTTTTTAGTTGAATACATATGTATAGGAAATGCGAAAAATAGTTACTAACAAAACAAATTAAATTATTTAACTAAACTACAAATTAAAAAATTTATCAAAATGTGAAAAATAAAATTACTATTAAAAATATAAAATTTATAAAAAATCTTTTCGCCATTCTATCTTTGTATAAATTTCGCACGATTCCAATTTGTTTGCAATATGAATGGAATTCCCATGCCATTCGCAAAACGCGGAACGATTTGTTAAGCTAGCAAGCCAATAATGTCTTTCTGTTATCGAAAGTAATGTACAGGTCATATTGCAAACAAAATGGAATTGTGCAAGCTTTATACAAAGATAGAATCGCGAAAGGATTTTTTAAAAATTTTATATTTTTAATTGTAATTTTATTTTTCACATTTTGATAAATTTTTTAATTTGCAGTTTAGTTAAATAATTTAATTTGTTCTGTTAGTAACTATTTTTCATATATGTATTCAACTAAAAATCTGATAATTTTAAACGCACTAATAATCCCAAATTAATATTTAACTTATTAAGTAAAATATTTTTTTATTAAAAATACATTGAAATTGATAATTGAGGGTTTAGCTGGATCCTATGCGCAATTTAACTGTTGCTAATGCAGATTATCAGGGAACCTTTACCCAAAGTTTCTTAGATTAACTAGAGTTAACAACAAATAATAAAGTCGAAACAATAACTCAAAACATGTTTTTTATTTTCTTTCTTTGGCATTGCTACATTGGCTAACTTTTTTTCACCTTCAAATTGTAGTCGTAAGTCATGTTTTAGACTTGGCAGTTTTTCTTGAAGCAGTTATCTTCAATTCTCTTTTAAAACTGCTCGTTTGTTTACACTCAGACGGTTTCTTGTTCAATTTTACCATTGTTTTAATGCTGCGAATGAAATAACAAATGAGAATTGAAGTAACTTTTCTGTACAAGCAAGTCAGTACCCCTTTTCTTTCTTTTTTCCTCTCTCTCCATTAAACTCAGACTTGCTTCAAGAAAATCTGCCGAGTCTAAAACATGAGTAAGAGTATGTAAAAACAAAACAAATGTAAATGAGGTAGCTTACACGGGAATAATTATGCTGGCACAACATCAGTGATGGGAAATTTGGTACGATCGTACTTTTTTTGATACTATTTGACATGAAAAAGTACCGTAGTACTCCCCCAGCGCATTTGATACTCTCACGGTCTACTTAGGAATGCAGTCAGAAGACGCGCGTTTGCATATATTTTTGTCAAGAATTAAATTTCTTTTTCGACAAATGGTATGAAACTTTATTAATAAAGATATTTTAACAAATGATATTTTCTGCGGCACAGAAGTTGATCTAAACAGAAATCATGTTGAAACAACTGTTTTAAATCAGTTTAAAGAAAATTGCAGTTTTATATTAAAGTCTGTCAAGTTCTAAAGTAGACTTTGATCATGAAATGTTAGTTTGGATTAATAAGATTTCCCCTGAAAATGTTTTATCTGATAAAACCAACATCATTATACCACTTTTAATTAAAATGTCTCCCAGCGAAAGGCTAAATTTTGAAAATATTAACAACCAATATAGATTATTGGCTAATATGGAAGAACTGAAACCATTAACAAAATAAGATATGCAGTTTCTGGTCTAGAGTGTCTAAAACTAAAAACGCATTAGATGAATACATGATTCCTGATATATCGAAAGTAGCTTACGGAATTTTGTCTATACCTCACTTCTCTGCGAATGTCGAAAGGATTTTTTCTTATCAAAATCTCATGAAAACAAAACAAAGGAACATACTTTATGTTCCGACAGTATCAAGTCTTAAGGCGGTGTCAGATACAACTTCAATGCTTTGCATGACGTTTATAACGGAAAAAGCATAACGCAAAATGTGTATGACACAATGAAAACTTTGACAACACTTACTGTTTGTTTCACTATTCAGTTTTATGTATAAAACACAACACAATTCAATTACTCTGATGCCACGAACTCGTTTTTTATGTAAATTTACCGACATTTTAATAAAAATTCCATATCTACATGCGAGTTTGGTCAAACAAATTAAAAATAGTATACCAACTGATTGTCAAAACGTACAAAAACTTGAGAGTTGCCTAAAGGCCATGTCAGATAAAACTTTTGCTTCGCGTTGCGTTGAAGATTCGCTTTGACATCTAAGATGAAATGTATATACATGCAATTGAATTTTGGTTTGGTTATGGTTATGGCGTTATGGCTGTGTCACGTCTAATTTAAGCTTTATCCAGGCCTAAAATTTATATAAGTCTAAAAACTCGCCTTGTTTTAACTTTAACATTTGTAGCTATGAAAATCAGTGATGAGAAATGTGGCGCCATTGTGCCATTTTTGGCACTATTGGATGTTAGATGGCACAGGCAATTTTTTGTCCATTGGAGCCATAACCGCAAAAAAAAACTTTAAGCGGCATGCATATATTTTAAACTTAATTTTTTAACGATTTTCATCAAAAAATTAAGCTAGAAAATTATGTTGCTTAAGCTCTTTGGCGGTTATGGCTCCTATTAATATGGAAACTTTTCTTATTTCAATAATAAGTGAACAGATTACAGGTATTTGTATTTCTTTTAAATAAGTACAAAGAATTAATAAATTATACATGTAAATACATATGTACATATATGTCTTTTTGTAAACAGCTTATTTTGGAAATTATTAAATTAATTATTATTGAAGCATTTTAAATTAAATAAAAAGTGGCTTGCACTATTCAAGTGATTTTGGTAATATTTAGAAACAGATTCGGCACGAAATCAAGATTTCCAATTCCCATCTCTGATGAACATACGTATATGCTATGTGTTCCTTATTTTATTTGTAAATTGGGTATCACACACGGGAGAAATTTTTATGCCAGCACAACTTTTATTCTTAGAACACACGAGACTAATTAATCTGGCATAAAAATGTATACATACACACAGCTTTGTGTGTATTGGTGTTTTTTGTATTATTTTAACATTTGCTGTTTTTTAAGTTCTGTATGTATTGATTTTGTGACGATGATGCGGTATTGTGCCTGGTTGAAAAATTATGCCAAACACAATACCACTCTCTTTGCCTCTCTCACCAACAAACTGCCATGTTATGCCAGCACAATTGTTCTCGTGTGTGATAGCTGAATGAATATATGAATATAATTTTTTGCTAATCAAATTTAAATAAAAAAAATAATAGCTTTTGGTACTCTCGGGACCAAAAAAGTACTCAAAAAAATTTTTATTGATACCGAAATGCAAATCTCATTTCCCATCACTGCACAACATGCCAGTTTGTTGTCAAATTCGGTGAAGAGAGTGGTTTTTTGGTTGGCATAATTTTTCAACCAGCTGCAACCCCGCATTAGCAGCACAAAACCAATACATACACACTTGGGAAACCACAGGTTCGGTATTTTTTTTACAAAGCGTATTTAGTCTTTAGTTGGTCATCGTGGTGGAAACATGAATTTAAAAGAAGGAGGGTGTTGGTCACGCCAACAAATTTTAAACTCATAAGTGAATTTAAAGAACGCGAGTTTTTATATAAAGAGACACATCCAGACTATTTGAAAGCTTACAAAAAAAGAAGCACTGAAAGAAATAAGAGCAGCAGAAGAAATATTCTGAAGAAGTTAACCGAAGTTTTACAAAAAATAAAGAACTATTAAATAAAATATAAACAAACCTAAGGCTCAAAAAATAGTTTAATTGAACAATTTTTATTAAGTTTAAAATTTTTTACGTTTCATCCAAGTTATTTAAAAAATGTTTAATAACTTTTTTGTTTTTTCGTGTTGAATAAATTATATGAAAATAAAATGAACGAGATTTTATTTAATTCTTATAAAAAGAAGTTACAAAAGGTACTTCTGGATAATGTAACTATGTTGAACTGTAAATACATCTTCACATTAATTCATAAAATATAATCAAAACAATTTTTTCATTTTAATTTTTTAGTAAATATTGCCAATTCTTCATCTTCTGTTCTCGTTGAACCTTCGTAGTGAAGAGACATTAAAGCGGATTTTTTTTACATACATACAAACGAAACAAATATAAAAAACAACAAAATCAAAAATCATACAAAAATATTCGTAATACATATTCACCTTGATAAATAAGCTTATTGGCTTTACTAATATTTTTTACATAGCAAGAAATAGCAAAAACAAAAAAACTGTAAACACAAAGTTCCTTTGAGGAATAATACTCTGTATGAGTACCTCAAAGGAAAAAAATTTTGAAGTGAGTTCTAACGGCAGAAATGCTTATTTTACTGTGAGTTCTGAAACTCTTAATGAAAAAAATATAAATAATAAATCTGATGAAAATCTTTTTTTAACGGCAAAGCCAATTTTTCGTCAGCGATCAACTTCGCTTTGTCCAATGCCAACTAGTGAATCGTTAACATTACCATTGCCTAGTACTTCTTCATTTAAGTCTGCGATATCATCCGCATCGGGCTCGCCTTCATCACTAAACCAAGTTATCACTACAGATAACAGTAGCTCAAAACCCAAGGTACAAGTGGGAATGGACAGATATATAACAGTGTTAAAGCGTGGGCGAAGCCCAAATTCTTCAAAAATTTCATCTGCCCCAAAGATGTCTAGGGATAACAGCGCATCATCTACCAATCGTCAAAATCGTTTTTCATTATTGCAAGACACCGACGACAAGCCCTCTACATCATCGCAAAAGTCTTTTAAGCCACCACCTATTTATCTGAGAGAAAAAAATTCTAACGCGATTATAAAAAAAACTACTGTCGACCATTGGTGAAAATACTTTTCACATCATTCCAATTAAACGAGGTAATATTGATGAAACTAAAATCCAAATATATAACGAAAAAGATTTCCGAAAAATTGTTAGTGAATTCGAAAAAAACAAAACAAGTTTTTACACATACCAACTTAAGAGTGCTAAAGGCCTACAGATAGTATTAAAGGGCATAGATTCATATGTTGAACCCGAAGAAGTAAAATGTGCACTTGTCGACCAAGGATTCAAGGTAAAAACTGTTACCAACATATTTAATAGAGAAAAGGTCCCCCAACCCCTATTTCGGGTTAAACTGGAGCCGAATGATATACAATTGAAAAAAAATGAAGCCCATCCAGTTTATAACGTAAAGTATCTCTTGCATCGAAAAATCACAGTTGAAGAGCCACGTAAGCGTTCAGGTCCCGTACAGTGCCATAATTGCCAAGAATATTGCCATACGAAAACTTACTGCAAGTTACCTACAGTGTGTGTTATCTGCGGTGAATTGCATGCTACTGCTAGCTGCACTAAGCCAAAAGATCAAGCAGAAAAAAATTTTTGTAATTGTGGAGGTAATCACACAGCTAACTATAGAGGGTGCCCTGTATATTCTTTCGTTAAACAGGCTATGGGTCAAAAACCCAAATTAACTCCAGTTCAACCAGTAAACGCTACTCCGCCACTTTTGCTCAAATGAGCCAACCAGTTACTTCACGTGTATCGTATGCTGATGCTGCTAACACTAATTCAATTCCCACGCAAAATGTTCCACCGCCAAATAATTCAACGAATTCAAACTCAAGCCTTAACTTTAGTCGCCTTGAAGCTACTATTAAGAAAATGGTGCTAACTATAAACAACTTTACTACAAATATGACAAGCATGATGCAAGAAATGCTGCGAATGCAGAATACACTGCTTCAAGCATTAGTTAATAAACCATGAACACGTTAAAAATATGTTTTTAGAACGCAAACGGCAATCGCCAACATAAAAATGAACATGAGCACTTCCTCATGGAAAAAAATATTGATATAATGTTGGTTTCTGAGACTCATTTGATCTCAAGAAGCTTATTTAAAATAAATGGTTACACTTTATATGATACAAAGGACCCGAGAGAGAGAGCATGTGGTGGATCAGGAATTCTGATTAAGTCAAGACTCAAGCACTATGTCCTTGACAACGTTAGTGAAGAATATTTTCAAGCAACGAATATTTTCGTAGAAAATTTTTGTGCGAATTTCGTGATATCATCAATTTACTCACCTCCCAGATTTTCAGTTACCGAAGATCAGTATGAGAAGTTCTACAAATCGCTTGGATCTTGTTTCGTGGCAGCTGGTGACTACAATACAAAACATACGTACTGGGGATCGCGTCTTGCTACACCTAGAGGTCGAGCCTTGTTCAATACAATTTCAAAAATGTGCTTAGATGTCATTTCGAGTGGGGAACCTACTTACTGGCCTACTGAAGGAAAAAAAATTTCCAGATGTTATAGATTTTGCCGTCACGAAAAATATTCATAGGGACTTAATTCATGTAGAGGCCTCTCTAGATCTGTCCTCCGATCACTCTCCAACAATAGTTACAATTTTCAACCCACTAAGGAGTGATTTAACTAACTCATATGTGAAGATGATTAATGGAATCAACTGGCTGGCATTCAAAAAAAATCTAAGTAGTCACTTCGTAGAAAACATTCAGCTTAGATCATGCGATGATATTGAATTTAACATTGCCAATCTTAACGAAAATATTAAACAGGCTGCTGAACACGCCACTACCTCCTATCCGCAGACCGGCTTCAACAGAATTTATTCTACGGAAATTGAACGTCTTGTATGTGAAAAAAGAAGAAGTAGAAGAGAATGGCAACAACACAGATCACCCCTAAATAAAATTAGACTTAAAGAATGTACTAAACGACTCAAAGAGCTTCTATCGTCGGAAAAAACTGCACTACTGGAAAAGTATTTAGAAGGTCTTGATGTAACGTCCGCATCTAATTACTCTTTATGGCGCGCTACTAGAAATCTTAAACGACCCGTTGATCTTAAATCACCATTGCGTACTGCGACCGGAGGCTGGGCAAGAAGTGATAGTGAGAAAGGTAACTTATTTTCTGAGCATTTAAAATCTGCATGCACTCCCAATTCATGTACGGGTGCTGCTGATTTACCGATTGTAGTTTCTCTACCCCCTCGTCTCTTAAGGTTTAAGATGCGTGAAGTACAAAAAGTAATTGCTGAACTCAACCCGAAAAAAGCTCCAGGTATTGATGGCATTAGTAACAAAATGCTCATGAACTTGCCTCATATTGCAATAAGAATCCTGCTATTTACTTTTAATGCTATTTTAAGAATGCAGTATTTTCCACATAATTGGAAACTGGCCAAGATCAAAATGATTCCAAAGGCGGGCACAGATCTTACCAAGACTGAGTCATATAGGCCTATAAGCTTACTATCTACAATCTCAAAGCTTTTCGAAAAGCTGCTCATGACTAAATTGTCCAAAATTTTAACTGATAATGGGTGCATCCCGGACCATCAATTTGGCGTTAGAAGTCAGTACAGCACGATTGAACAAACGCATAGACTGGTCCAAGGTGTAAGAAAAGAAAAGAAGTATTGTTCTGCTCTCTTTATTGATGTTTCTCAGGAGTTTGATAAAGTATGGCACGAAGGCCTAGTTTTAAAATTGAAGACATATCTGCCAATAAACATTCAAAAGCTTTTGGAAAGTTATTTTATTGATAGGAAGTTCACTGTTGTGGAAGGAGAGTTCACGATTGTGCCCGAATCTATATTTTCTGGTGTACCCCAGGGTAGTATTCTGGGGCCTGTCTTGTATTTAATATATACTTGTGATATGCCTGTGAGCAATAATATCCATATTTCTACTTTTGCCGATGATACAGCCTGTATGAGTGTGCACGAAAACCCTTATGAGGCATCCCGCAATCTCCAGGAACATATCACTCAGCTGGAAATATGGTTGAACTTATAGAGAATTAAAGTCAATGAACAAAAGTGTGTCCATATAACGTTCACCCTAAGAAGAGATACTTGCTCCCCCATTCCAATCAACAATCAAAATATTCCTCAACATTCCCAAGTGAAATACCTTGGTATACACCGTGATCGAAGACTTACATGGAAACATCATATTGACTCTAAGTTAACTCAGATGAAACTTAAGTTAATTTAAATATATTGGTTGATTGGCAGAAACTCAACACTCAGCCTAGACTGCAAACTTTTATTATACAAGTCGCTTTTGAAGCCAATATGGTGCTACGGAATTCAGTTATGGGGCACTGCTTCAGATTCCAATGTCGAGAGAATCCAACGAAGGCAAAACAAAATTTTACGGTTAATAACATCGGCTCCATGGTACATCCAAAATTCTATTATACATCGTGATTTAAATATGCCACTAGTGACTGAAGAAATTGCAAAATACGCAGGCAAATATTTAACAAAACTCGAATCACATCCTAATCCGCTTGCTCGTAATATTTTGAACTTTACTGGACACATCCGCCTAAAAAAGAGGGACACACGGGCTCTTATACTTAACAGTCCAGATGGGACTACTTGAAAATACTTTTTTTCCTCTTTTTTGTTTATCACTACTAATGTATTATTTATAACTATCACTAAGTTTATCTCCGACTGGTCGGGCCTAATAATTTTTTTTATAGATTTAAGATTTGAATACTTATTGTTCGTTCATATATGAAGATACAATAAATAAATACATGCATTACAAAAAAAAAAAAAAAATTCTTCATCATTTATTATCGCCATTTTTCCGCCAAGTATGTTCCGATACGTGTATATCGAAAACCAAACTTCAAATGAATAAAAAAAACACTAACACACAAAGTTGTGTATACGTATACATTTTAGGCCATTGCTGCCGTATATTAAAAAAAACATTAAGATTGTGCCACAAGTTTTTTTTTTTGTTTAAAAGTGTATGTTAAGTGTTAGTGAACAATTCCTTGTCTTTAGTTTCAGTTCTTTGTTGATTTTTGTGTTTTTAGAAATTTGCAAACGGTGGATCACGCGGCAAGTGTTAAGCCTGTATTACAAGTTTGCTGCTTTAGAAAATGTGTTCAACTCGGTTAAAAATGTCGCATTTGTATTTTGGAACCAAATTTTGTATTAAAATTTTACGGCATGTAGCCACTACTAGTAATATTAAAAAATGCAACCAACATGCTGAAAATGTCCGTGACGTCATCGCCACATATGCATGTGGCCTTTTACATGCCGTGTACTATAGGCTTTACAGAAGAGCATATGGTGCCATGTAACCTAACGGTGATCACAGTAGAAGCAGTCTTATAACATTATATAGCGTGTGACCCACCGATGGTGAACATGGCCTCACGGAAAAAATTCGTGTGACCCACCGTCACACATGTTTAAATAGAAAAAAATTAAATGTTGTCCGTTGCTAAGCGCATAACTTGAAAACGGCTTCATCGCTAATTTTTATTTTTTTTTAAATGTGTATAACAGTCTGAAAAATGCTTTTACGGAAAGAAAAATTGGAAAGTTTGCTTGGATAGTTGAAAAATTTGGGAAAAAAAACTAAAATGGTGTTTTTCTATAGGATTTTACATTTCTATTTATTTTTTTACATACTCCACACAAACTTCGTACGAATAACGTCTTAAAGGTACTTTCAGACGTGTGATAACCATACCCATCGAAAAACAACCGTTTGAACCAAACTAATGGACAACACTGTATTGGATTATATGTGACTTGCCATAACGCCATAGCATTTGCAATAGAAACCAATTGAATTTTGGTTTGGTTATGGCTATGGCATTATGGTCAAGTCACGTCCAATTTTTTATTTTTTTTAATGCATGTATTTATTTATTGTATCTTCATATATGAACTAACAATAAGTATTCAAATCTTAAATCTATAAAAAACAATTTATTAGGCCCGACCAGTGTCGGACATAAACTTAGTGATAGTTATAAATAATACATTAGTAGTGATAATCAAAAAAGAGGAAAAAAGTATTTTCAAGTGGTCCCATCTGGAGTGTTGAGTATAAGAGCCCGTGTGTCCCTCTTTCTTAGGCGGATGTGTCCAATAAAGCTCAAAATATTACGAACAAGCGCATTAGGATGTGATTCGAGTTTTGTTAAATATTTGCCAGCGTATTTTGCAATTTCTTCAGTCACTAGTGGCATATTTAAATCACGATGTATAATAGAATTTCGGATGTACCATGGAGCCGATGTTATTAACCGTAAAATTTTGTTTTGCGTGAAGCAGTGCCCCATAACTGAATTCCGTAGCACCATATTGGCTTCACAAGCGACTTGTACAGTAAAAGTTTGCAGTCTAGGCTGAGTGTTGAGTTTCTGCCAATCAACCAATATATTTGAGGTAACTTAAGTTTCATCTGAGTTAACTTAGAGTCAATATGATGTTTCCATGTAAGTCTTCGATCAAGGTCTATATATAAGGATATTTCACTTGGGAATGTTGAGCAATATTTTGATTGTTGATTCGAATGGGGGAGCAAGTATCTCTTCGTAGGGTGAACGTTATATGGACACACTTTTGTTCATTGACTTTAATTCTCTATAAGTTCAACCATATTTCCAGCTGGATAATATGTTCCTGGAGATTGCGGGATGCCTTATAAGGGTTTACTCATACAGGCTGTATCATCGGCAAATGTATGGATATTATTGCTCACAAGCATATCACAAGTATATATTAAATACAAGACAGGAACAAGAATACTACCCTGTGGCACACCAGAAGATATAGATTCGGGCACACTCGTGAACTCTCCTTCCACAACAGTGAACTTCCTATCAATAATATAACGTTCCAAAAGCTTTTGAATGTTTATTGGCAGATATGTCTTCAATTTTAAAACTAGGCCTTCGTGCCATACTTTATCAAACGCCTGAGAAACATCAATAAAGAGAGCAGAACAATACTTCTTTTCTTCAAATGTTCTTCTTGCAACTTGGACTAGTCTATGCGTTTGTTCAATCGTACTGTGCTGACTTCTCAACCCAAATTGATGGTCCGGGATGCACCCATTATCAGTTAAAATTTTGGACAATTTATTCATGAGCAGCTTTTCGAAAAGCTTTGAGATTGTAGATAGTAAGCTTATAGGCCTATATGACTCAGTCTTGGTAAGATCTTTGCCCGCCTTTGGAATCATTTTGATCTTGGCAAGTTTCCAGTTATGTGGAAAATACTGCATTCTTAAAATAGCCTTAAAAATAAATAGCAGGATTCTTATTGCAATATGAGGCAAGTTCATGAGCATTTTGTTACTAATGCCATCAATACCTGGAACTTTCTTCGGGTTGTGTTCAGCAATTATTTTTTGTACTTCACGCACCTTAAGCCTTAAGGGACTAGGGGGTAGAGAAACTACACTCGGTAAATCAGCAGTACCCGTACATGAATTGGGAGTAAACTCAGGTTTTAAATGCTCAGAAAATAAGTTACCTTTCTCACTATCGCTTCTTGCTCAGCCACCGGTCGCAGTACGAAGTGGTGATTTAAGATCAACGAGTCGTTTAAGATTTCTAGTAGCGCGCCATAAAGAGTAATTAGATGCGGACGTTACATCAAGACCTTCTAAATACTTTTCCAGTAGTGCAGTTTTTTCCGACGATAGCAGCTCTTTGAGTCGTTTAGTACATTCTTTAAGTATAATTTTATTTAGGGGTGATCTGTGTTGTTGCCATTCTCTTCTAGTTCTTCTTTTTTCACATACAAGACGTTCAATTTCCGTAGAATAAATTCTGTTGAAGCCGGTCTGCGGATAGGAGGTAGTGGCGTGTTCAGCAGCCTGTTTAATATTTTCGTTAAGATTGGCAATGTTAAATTCAATATCATCGCATGATCTATGCTGAAAGTTTTCTACGCAGTGACTACTAAGATATTTTTTGAATGCCAGCCAGTTGATTCCATTAATCATCTTCACATATGAGTTAGTTAAATCACTCCTTAGTGGGTTGAAAATTGTAACTATTGTTGGAGAGTGATCGGAGGACAGATCTAGAGAGGCCTCTACATGAATTAAGTCCCTATGAATATTTTTCGTGACGGCAAAATCTATAACATCTGGAAATTTTTTTTCCTTCAGTAGGCCAGTAAGTAGGCTCCCCACTCGAATTGACATCTAAGCCAATTTTTGAAATTGTATTGAACAAGGCTCGACCTCTAGGTGTAACAAGACGTATGTTTTGCATTGTAGTCACCAGCTGCCACGAAACAAGATCCAAACGATTTGTAGAACTTCTCATACTGATCTTCGGTAACTGAAAATCTGGGAGTTGAGTAAATTGATAATATCACGAAATTCGCACAAAAATTTTCGACAAAAATATTCGTTGCTTGCAAATATTCTTCACTAACGTTGTCAAGGACATAGTGCTTGAGTCTTGACTTAATCAGAATTGCTGACCCACCGCATGCTCTCCCTCTCGGGTTCTTGGTATCATATAAAATGTAACCATTTATTTTAAATAATCTTCTTGAGATCAAATGAGTCTCAGAAACCAACATTATATCAATATTTTTTTCCATGAGGAAGTGCTTAAGTTCATTTTTATGTTGGCAAATGCAGTTTGTGTTGCAGAAACATATTTTTAACGTGTTACTGGTTTATTAACTAATGCTTGAAGCAGTGTATTCTGCATTCGGAGCATTTCTTGCATCATACTTGTCATATTTGTTGTAAAATTGTTTATAGTTTGCACCAGATTATCAATAGTAGCTTCAAGGCGATTAAAATTAAAGCTTGCGTCAGTATTTTTTGAGTTATTTGGCGGGGAAACATTTTGTGTGGGAATTGAATTAGTCTTAGTAGCATCGGCACACGATACACGTGAAGTAACTGGTTGGCTCATTTGAGCAAAAGTGGCGGAGTTCGCGTTTACTGGTTGAACTGGAGTTAATTTGGGTTTTTGACCCATAGCCTGTTTAACGAAAGAATATACAGGGCACCCTCTATAGTTAGCTGTGTTATTACTTCCACTATTACTACATTTTTTTCTGCTTGATCTTTTGCTTAGTGCAGTTTGCAGTACCATGCAATTCACCGCAGATAACACACACTGTTGGTAACTTGCAGTAAGTTTTCGTATGGCAATATTCTTGGCAATTATGGCACTGTACGGGACCTGAACGCTTACGTGGCTCTTAAACTGTGATTTGACGATGTAAGAGATACTTTACGCTATAAATTGGATGGGTTTCTTTTTTTTCAATTGTATGTAATTCGGCTCCAGTTCAACCCGAAATAGGGGTTGTGGGACCTTTTCTCTATTAAATACGTTGGTAACATTTTTTACCTTGAATCCTTAGTCGACAAGTGCACATTTTAATTCTTCGGGTTCAACATATGAGTCTGTGCCTTTTTATAGTATCTCTAGGCCTTTAGCACTCTTAAGTTGGTATGTGTAAAAATTTGTTTTATTTTTTTCGAATTCGCTAACACGTCTAATTGCACCTTAAGTTCGGAAAATATGCATGTACAGGTTTAATTGACCACGCCTATTTTGACGCTTACTTAATATACATGCCTTTTTTGTTGTTTGACGTTGGTGAAGAAAATTTGATTCAGGTAATTTGCAATTTTTTAATGCACCATGAATAGAAAAAATGAAATGTAATGAAAATAACTAATTTGGTTAATTTAATTATTATTTTTCGAACTTCATTTATTTCTATATTTATGATTTGAACAGGCTAAAGTTAGTATCGCTTTTTAAGCCAAATTACATGTAATAATTATTAATGAACAAATAACACCAAATATAGTTGTAAATATTCTGACAACACATAGTTGTCTTAAGTAGAACAAAAATAAGCAAATTAACTAACATGTGTATAATTAGTAAAGAACAAACGACAATGGTAAGACTGTTGTAAATTTAGAGATGGTAAGGTGAGCTTTCATTACAAAACATTTTTCAGCAAATTGAAATACGATGAATCAAAACAATTCACATATTACATTTGCAAAAAAGTTTCGTATATAAAGCAGAAAAATAACTTATTTGTCTTTTACTTTTGTGTTGCTCGCAATCTGTCCTACAGTATTGGTAGAATAGGACTATGGGAAGGGGCACCCCCATACAAAGCAATTTATAATAATATATTTTGAAAGCTATAATAGCAAGAGTCCTAAACTTTTGTATGGACTCTTTTGAGAGCCAGGTGCAAGGTAATTCAAAATATTGGTATGAATGAATGAATTAAGTCTAGCGGGAAGCACAGGACACTGCGACCAAAGTAGATCTATTGTATACCCTGCCTGGTGCTAGAGCACCTCATCTAAACGTACTCCCCTGATGAATCTCAGGATTGCCAGTGGGTCCAGAGTTGGCAGTTCCCAATCCTCCAATAGGTGCTTGCCCAATTGGCTATATCTTCTGTGGCATAACGCTGCACGGTCCTTCAGAATATGCTCTGGAGTTTCATCTTCGTAATCACAGAATTTGCACAGGCTGTTACTCTCAATGCCAAGTGTGTTGAGGTGTTTTCTCAGTCTACAATGGCCTGTGAAGAAATCTGTGAGGATTCTTAGATTGCTTTTACTCAGGAACATGAAAGCTATGAAACGATTTTGGTTATATGTTCCAATCATTAGTTATGCATGCCTCATTCCTGGCACATTGAGCCAGAGGTTTTCTCTATTACTCTTGATTTCCGTCGATAAATCTTCCCGTATTTTATCCAATCCGAGTCCACAAAACGGTTCTGGTCCGACCATGGGTGTACTAGCCCCCTTCTGGCCATTATGTCTGCATTTTAATTTCCTAACACACCGGCGTGTCCACGAACCCAGCAGAGTGTGACCTTATTCATGCTGTTTAGCTGATTAAGCTTAATGCGACATTCCCATTGGTATTGGTATTGGTAGAATAGGAGCAAAGGGAAGGGCACACTCATACAGGGTGGCGTAGAATGAGCTATTTGGTTTAAATGTTGTATAACTTTTTTATTTATGCGATTATTATAATTTTTTTTAAATACAATATATTACTGGGGAATTTTTTTCAATAAGCTTCGAAAAATGCCAACCTGTAAGTGATGTCCATTTTCTGCTTTGCACATACGTGCTTTTTTAGCGAGACTAGTGCTGGGATACTATCGATAGTACTATCGATACTATCGATAGTTTCAAAACATCGAAAGCATCGATAGGAAAAACTATCGCTATCGATATTATAATACAGTTTTGAAAACCTGCAACAGCAGGTTCAGTTCATCTCTGCAAGTTTACTTGTTATTAATTCGCGATGAATTGCAGTAGTGTGTACAAACTAGAAAAATAGCGAGTGATGCCGATAGCACAGCTGGACTACTTTTATTAGGGGCCTTGTGTCAAAATGTAAATTGTTTTTGTAATGGATTTGTTGTAGAAACAACACCATCTATATTGATACCTTAATATACAAAATCATTCATTTCTACACTGCAACGCTGAAAATTTAAAACTTGTTGTGACTTGAAAGTTGAGTTTGCATATGTATTTCTATAGTTTCTGGTAAACTTTCCTGGTGGAGGCTTCTGGAACCTTAATCAAATCAACAACTAAAAATGGCCACAATGCCGGGAAAATCCAAAGTGTGGAATTTTTTTACAAAAACGTCTACAAAAGGCATCGCAAAATGTAATATCTGCAAGAAAGAGTTTAAAACGAGCGGCAATACGAGTATAAGCAATCTGAAGGATCATCTGCAAAGAGTTCACAGTTTGGAATGGGGCATAAGAGCTTCATGTGAGCCCTCAACATCAAATCAAAGTCGGATGGAATCATTCCTCTCGTTTAAAGAAACAACTTATTCTGTGACTAGCACCAGACACAAATTGCTTTTGCAAAAACTAGTGTCATTTATAGCAACAGATTTTCAGCCATTCAGCGTTGTGGAAGATGCTGGATTTAAGGACTTTGTAAAAGCATTGGATAGCCGTTTTGTACTTCCATCTCGCAGGCATATAAGTGATGTTCTTTTACCAAATATGTATAAAAATATAAAACGAGGTTTAGAAAATATGCTAAGCAACATTGAAGTGTGCACATTAACTACCGATACATGGACATCATGTAAAACTGAAGGATATATTACTGTAACTTGCCACTTCAAAGAACCCAAATCTGATAAGCTTGTATCAGCAGTTCTTTCAACAAACAAGATTGAAGGCAGCCATACAGCAGAAAATTTAAAGACTATATTAAATGATATTATAACAACATGGGGATTGTCAGGTAAAGTGACAGTTATTGTTACTGACAATGCGGCCAATATTGTTGCAGCCGTAAATCTATTAAAAATAAAACACTCGCCTTGCTTTGCCCACACGTTAAATTTAGTTGTGAAAGATGCTTTGTCAGAAAATCATGAGCTAAAGATTTTAATTAAGCGTGTAAAGGAGATACTTACTTTTTTAAATAGAGTATAATAGCAAGTGACAAATTACGAAGTTTGCAAAGTGAGAGAAATGTTTCAGAATTGCGGCTCATCCAGTCAGTCAGTACAAGATGGAACAGTGAAGTAGAAATGATAAGAATATTTTTAAAATTAAGCAAAATGATTACAGTTATTATCATATCTTTAAAAAATGGACCATCTCCTACAACTGCTATCACTTCAAATGAGGCCGACATTTTATCAGAAATCGTTACTATATTGGAGCCTTTTGAAAATGCAATAACCGAAATTTCTGGTGACCAATATGTCACAATGTCATTGGTAATACCGTTAGTACACGGCATTGTTTTGAAGCTAGACGATTTAGCTGCAACCATTAACACAGTCATCAGCAAACAAATATTGGGATAAGTAAGAAAATCTATCAATAAGAGGTTATTTCCATATGAAAACAAAATTGCTTCGATGATAGCAACATTCGTGGATCCTCGCTTTAAAACAGCAGCGTTTAGAATGCTTGAAAATGCTGATAATGCCAAGAAATATTTAACGAATGAAGTGTCGTCAAATAAACTCAGCCAACCTGTTGAAGCAATAGATGTAAATGATTCAATTGAAGAGCATGTAAAAAAGCGAACGTGCTCTGAAGCTACAGGGCTGTTATCATTTATGAAAGAAAAACAAGCACCCGTGCTTCGTACCCCTTCAAGAAATGCAATTGCGAGCATAAGGCAATACAATGAACAACCAATTGAAGAAAAGTCCTCTAGACCGATTACCTTTTGGGTTGAGAACAAAAACCGATTTAGAATATTGTCTAAAATTGCAATAAAATATCTTATAGTCCCTGCAACTTCGATTCCTTCAGAAAGATGCTTTTCAGCTGCAGGTGAAATATTGAATAGCATGAGAAACTGCCTTAAACCAAATAAGGTGGACATGCTCGTGTTTTTGCAAAAAAATAAATTTTTAATCAAATAGTTCATGCCTTTTTGAATATAAACCAATTTATACTTATGCACATACTAAAAAGAGTACATAAGCACATACATTTGTATGGGCATATTTCATTAATATCATTTCTTGCTAAATACCATTTTTTGTTACATTCAGAATTATAATATGAATAACATATTTGTTTAACCGTTTAGTTTAATTAAATTCTATTCTATTTACTTTTTGTTTTTTGAATAAATGTTATGTTTATGATTTTCTTTTCAAATCTTTACGTATTTTTATTTGAAAATACATAAATAAAGTGATAAAAACAAGGAACTATAGCCTGGTAAAAAAATAGTTAGCTTTCTTGCTCGAATGCAAATATTCAGTCGATAGTAATATCGATAGTATCGATAGTGAAATTTGAACTATCGATAGATGTCGATAGTGGAAAATATCGATAGCTTCCCAGCACTAAGCTTGACAGTATGCATCTCATATTTTCCATAACTTTTCACAAAATTCCGGGTGTACTGGGTGTAATAATAATCTTATATCTTGAAAGCTATAAAAGCAAGAGTCCCCAAATTTAGTATGGACTCATTTGAGAGCGAAATGCAAAGTATTTCAAAGTATTGGTAGAACAGGACCAAGGGAAGAGGCACCTCCCTACAAAGTTATAAAGAATAATATATTTTGAAAGCTTTGATAGGAAGATTCCGAGTGAGGGCAAGGTGATTCAAAATATTGGTATAAAAGGACAGAGGGAAGGGTCACCCCCCAAGTAAGTAAAAATAATTTTATATCTTGAAAGCTATAATAGCAAGTCATCAAACTTGTTATGGACTCTTTTGAGAGCGAAGTGCAAAGTTATTCAAAGTATTAGTCGAATAGGATAGTGGGAGGGATACCACCTATACAAATTAATTACAAAAATCTGATCTCTTGGAATCCATAATAGCAAGTCTTTAAATTTGGTAGGAGCTAATTTAAAAACAATAAGTCTGTTTATATAAAAATTAATGTTTGTTTGTATGTCCTATATGTGTGGCTAAACCACTCACCCGATCGCGATAAAATTTGTTCCCGTAACCTGTGCAACTCGGAGAAGGTTAAAGGGTGTTACCTTTTTTAAACTATGATTAGAAGGGCGATACGGGGGAAATTTCTGCCCCTCCGAAACGTTCAAACCAATTTTAGTGCAATTTAGAACATAGGTAGATCTGAGTCTAAATAGACACATAGGATGTGTACATCTTTAAAACTGAGACCAGGAGAGCGAAAAGATCTAACCGATTGTAATGAAATTTAGAACATAGATAGATCTACGTCTAAAAACTCACAAAGGATGTGCAAATTTTCAAAAGTAGGACCAGGAGGGCAATAGGAGAGAAATTTCTGCATCCCCTGAAGAATAAAAACGATTTTAAAGAAACTTTGAACTTAGAAAGATCTGCATTGAAAGATTCACATAGCCTTTGTTTTTTAAGCTAGGATCAGGAAAGCGAGAGGGAAAAATGTTTGCCGCTCTGAAACGTTCAATACGATTTTAATGAAATTTAGATAGATGTGCATCTAAGAATTCACATATGCTATGAAAATTTTCAACAGTAGAACCTGAAGAGCAATAGGAGGAATTTGTGCCTCTCCGAAGAGATTCTAATGATATTTATAACATATAGATTTCTGCATCTAAAAATTCATATTTGCTTTGTTTTTTAAACTATGACTAGGAGGGCGAGAGGGGGAAATTTGTGCCCCTCCAAAACGATTAATTCGATTTTAATGAAACTTAGAACATAGAAAGATCTGCGTCTAAAAATTCACATATATACATTTTCAAAAGTAAGACTAGGAGGGCGACAGGGGGACATTTCTGCCTTAGAGAAACAATTAAACCCATTTTAAGGAAATTTAGAGATCTGCGTATAAAAAGTCACAAAATGGCCATAGATTTTTGGTGAAATTTTAAATATATATGTATACCCCTTCAATGAAATGTAAAGCACGTGTACTGCTAAAAACCAAATTTTAAATTAGAAGTTCTTCTAATTGCTCATATAAAATACGCTTAATAGATATTTTAAATGTAGAAATTCTATTAGTATATTTCAAATCAGATGGCAAGTTGTTGAATTCACGACTATCCATATATTCTATTCTTTGTTTAGTTAACTCCAATCTGCATCTGGCTACTGCTAAATTAATGCTATTTCTAGTGTCGAAATTATTCTGATTTCTTAAAAATTTGGATGTGTGATGCCCAATGTTGTGTAAGCACTTACAGACATAGATTAACAAGTGCAGTTTGTATATTCCATGGATTGGCAAAATTGTAGGGAAAATGTTGCGGTATAAAGATATTGTTGGATAAATTAATGGGAGATCTGCTTCAATTTCAATGACTTATTTTGTAAGTCGCTACACTTTTTGTAACCGAATAATATATTAAGATAATTGAAGTGTGGCTGAATTAATCCGTTGTAGATCAGAAGTTTAGTGGATTTTTGAAATTTGTTTTTAAATTTATATAAAACCCCAATGGGTTGTGAGATTTTTATTTTGACATGTAAGAGATGTTGATTCCAGTTCAGGTTACTACTGATTATAAGACCCAAGTATTTTATTGACGTCTGCTCAACAATGGCGATTCCATCAACAAAAGAATTAAAGCTTAAGTTTTGTGGAGCCTGTGGCTTAAAACGTACCAATTTCGTTTTAGTTGGGTTTAATGAAGTTTTTTTATTCTCAAATATTCAGATATAAATGCTGCGTCATATTCGATGTATGATTTAACAACAATTTCATGTAAATATGGATAAAACAAGAAGATGTCATCGACATACATAAAAAGCATCCCGTGCAAATTTAGGTTTTTTAAATCATTTAAATACACATTAAAACATAATGGCCCCAGATCACTGCCTTGAGGTATTCCATTTACAATCGATTCCACGGAACTTTCATGTGAATTAATTTCAACATATTGCTTCCGCTTTATTAAGTAGCTTTTAAGTAGACGCAATTCATGGGAATAAATACCGCAATACTTAAATTTCTGTATTAGTATTTTGTGGTCTATAAGATCAAATGCTTTTGTTAAATCGTAAAAAATACCAGCTACTCCCTTATAACCTTCATCTAAGATTTTACTAATAAACTTTACTACATTAACTGCTGCTTCTTCTGTGCCACATCCTTTTCTAAATCCGTACTGGTAGTCATTTAATAGGTTATCAATTTTAATATAATGTGAGATTTGTTTGTATAGTATTCTTTCGAAGACGTTATTTATAACAGGCAGCACTGCTATGGGTCTGAACAAACTAATATCGGATTTGAGTATAAGTGATCTCTGGTGGCATGGACCCAGGTGGCTACGCGAGCCTAAATATAAGTGGAGCACAAAAGATCTTACCCCTCTACATACTGATGTTGAAGCCAGGGCTACCAGAACACACTCAACTTTCTTTTCGAATTTCGAAGATATTCTCGATAGATTTTCTAAGCTTGATCGTGCTCGCAGAGTGATATCGTACGTGCGTCGATTCTACCATAGGACACATTCTTCGCACAAAGGAAAGCACTTGTCTGAGTCTACAACAATTTCAAGCGAAGAAATAAAGGAGGCATAATTACGATTAGCAATTTTGGCTCAGAAAGTTCATTATCCTGAAGAACTACAAGCTCTTTTGTTAAAGAAACCGATTTCAAAAAAATGTTCCTTACAATCGCTGAATCCATTTTTGGATAAGAACGGAGTAATGAGGTTGAATGGTCGTTTGGCGAAATCTCCATCTTTGTCTTATACTGAAAAACATCCCATCATTCTACCGTATTCCTGTCGTTTTACCCTTCTCTTAGCCGAGTTTGTACATGTAGTTTCAATTCATGGTGGAAATCAACTAATGTTGAGAATTATTCGCATTGAATATTGGGTTGCCCATCTGAAAGTTTTGGTCTGTACTGTAGTAAAACGATGCAAACGTTGTATATCCCGGGACTGATACCCATACTGCAAACGGCATTGTGAAGCGAACAATCACAAAATTGGTCATTTTGACCACTTAATATATACAATTTTATTAACTGACATTGTTTCCTAGTAAAATGGATCCCCTATGTTCGTTGTTGGAAGAAGCTCTCTTGGCAGAGAACGTGGAGGCAATGGAAGTAGCAACTCCGGCTCTAATAACGTTGGACACCATGTCTCCAACAGTTGATCCAACTCCTGTGGCGTCTTTACATGCAAAGGAGTTGCCTGAGACCTCGGAGGCGGCTAAATCCTCGGCAAGCCTAGCTATTATTACTCAACAGACCGTGGCTTCAGAAAATCTACCGGCTAATGAGTGGCCTAAAACCAATGCTCATACGTGCAGCCTCTGCAAAAAACCGCATCCACTGGTAGCTTGCTTTCGCTTTAGACGCTTGCGGCACGAAGAAAAATTGCAACATTTTTTGATTTGGGGTCACTGCTCTCGATGCTTGGCCAGCAATCCCAAAGCCAAAGATTGTGCCAGTGTTGGCAAGTGTAGCAAATGCCCGGAGGACCACCACACGTTGATCCACTTCTCAAAAGGAAACGACAATATTCCACAAAAACCGATTGATAAACTCCCACTGAAAAAGAAGAAACCAACGAAACCTGTTCCGTCGAGAGCGAGTCAGGCTAGTATGACGGCTTTGCCACTTCGCCATGTGGTGACCTTCTTTCCGACAGTCCAGGTAAAGTTGCAGGTGGGAGCTCGTGAGTTTCCCGTTCGGGCAGTTATCGATGTCTGTTGCGACATTAGTTATGCTAGCGATGAACTAGTCCGTAAACTGGGGCTGACAGCTGCAGGTGGATAGTGTCGTTTGAGCGTACGGTCAATTTATGATTGCCAGAAAAGAATTTCGCTTACGGCGAAAATAAAGGAAATGCATGGCATAAAGACGCCTTGCGTAAGTGTGGCAGAGGCTGTAAAGGAAATGTTTCCGGGGTTGCAACTGGCTGACCCCACATTCTATCATTCTGGACAGGTGGCTTTGGTTTTGGATCCTGAGCTTAGTCCGCAGATTATGACGGGAAAAGTATTTTCATCTTCGGGTTCCCCCTTAGCCCAATATACCACCTTTGGTTGGGTGATATCATCATCATATCTCTGTATTTTGATAGTTTGTAAAATTTCCCCTATTCAATTAAATAGTACTCAGTCAAGGTCCAAATTTATGCCTGTTTTAATCATTCTTGATTTTTCGGAGTGTTTTCTTGGACTTTGACTAGTAAAATATCTAACGGCTTGGTTTATTCGTTCGTTAGGTACTTTGATATCTTTTTTGTGCTTATTAAATTAGTTTTGTTGTGAGCCTTGAAAAATATTTGCCACGTCTCCACGCACAGCGATCTATTTTAAAGGTAAAATCACTAAAATAAAGAATCCTTCATTTTATACAATTTAAACAATTGTTTTTTATTTCCTCCATCTTTACACGCTAACAGAAGAGATGCTTCTGACATTTATAGATATTATATATAACAACTCATTCTTATTTTTAAAATTATATTCAAATGTTTCAAAGTTATAGAAATATTGGTTTTTATTCATATTAGATAAAATTAAAAAATAATAATTTCTTATTCGGGCTTAAATTCAGTAATTTCATTTATAATTGAATGAAATATTTTTATTAATTAAGGTGAGTTTCTAAAGAAGAGAAGAAAAATTAAATTAGACTTTTAAGCTGGGGGAAATACCGATATTTTTCTGTGCAGCAACGCACTTCATCAGCACCCTCGTCTATCTACTTAGGTAGAGATTGTTATTAACATCAGCTATTTACCGTAAATTCTAATGAAACGGAATGTGAGAAATGATTGTTGTGTACAATTATTGATTTACCTTTGGTATATACATATCTAAGTATCACTATTAATTTCCCCTGTTTTTCCATTTTTTAATTTTTTTATTTAGGTTAGCACGAAGTTATATTACTCTACCTACGTATGTTTAACTATTCTTGCTTATCTTTTACGGTCATCACATTAAATATCTTTTACTTTTCGATGTACCGTCGGTACATACATGTTATTATTATAGTAGTGGATATTATGTTAAATTGTTTTTGCTTTCAACAGTTGATTTTGCTTTCCAGCATTATTAACTGTGTTGCCAAGTAAGAATATTTCCGCCACGTTCCCATGATGATTTTAAATGAGACATTTTTAGGTTTAGTTGAACTGTAGTGAATTTTAATCAGAAATAATTTCTTATTGGGGCTTAAGTTCAGTAATTTCATTTATTATTGAATGAAATATTTTTATTAATTAATGTGAGTTTCTAAGGAAGAGAAGAAATATTAAATTAGACTTTTAAGCTGGGGGAAATACCGATATATTTCTGTGCAGCAACGCACCTCATCAGCACCCTAGCCTATGTACTTGGGTAGAGATTGTTATTAACATCAGCTATTTAACGTAAATTCTAATGAAACGGAATGTGAGAAATGATTGTAGTGTACAATTATTGATTTACCTTTGGTAAATACATATGTAAGTATCACTATTCATTTCCCCTGTTTTTCCATTTTATCATTTTTCTATTTAGGTTAGCACGAAGTTATATTACTCTACCTACGTATGTTTGACTATTCTTGCTTATCTTTTACGATCATCACATTAAATATATTTTACTTATTCGATGTACCGTCGCTACATACATGTAAGTATTATATAAGTGTATATTATGTTATATTGCTTTTGCTTTCAACAGTTGATTTTGCTTTCCAGCATTATTAAATGTGTTGCCAAGTAAGAATATTTCCGTCACGTGTCCATGATGATTTTAAATGAGACATTTTTTGATTTAGTTGAACTGTAGTGAATTTTAATCAGAAATTATTTCTTATTCGGGCTTAAGTTCAGTAATTTCAATTCTTATTGAATGAAATATTTTTTTATTAATTAATGTGAGTTTCTAAAGAAGAGAAGACAAATTAAACTATACTTTTTAGCTGGGATGAGATGTGTGTATACAGAAAAATATATATAATATAAAAAATAAATATTTTATTTGAAGATAAGACGAGTATAAACGCAGTATAGACAGCTGCTAAATATAAAAAATCATAAAAAATATCGAGAGCCTATATTCAAAATCCGTCAACTCAAAAGAGCTTACTGTTTAGTAGAGCGAAAAAACTAGTTAGTTCGCACATTATTGTAAAAATAAATTATGTGCCTTCCATCATATGGTTAAAATATGCTTACTAATTCATAAGTCTGCAAAACATTTATTATTTTGCACTGGTTTGAGTATGTTTATCAGATAGCATATTTTAGTCGACCAAAAAACAAATATTTTTGTAGCGTTAGCATATTTTGTCGAAAAAATATATGATTTTTTTTTTTGAAAATATTTATTTTTTAATCAATTTGTGAAATCTTTTACTCAATACTAGATATACGAATTAAAAAGCCACAAGAAAAAACTTAAAATACCATCAAAAATAACTTAAGCCTGACTGAAAGCCTCTTCCATGTCGATGTGGTCAGCTTTAGCACTCTCTAACTCACTTTTTAGTGTAACAGGATCATTCCAAATTATCAATTTCACAAGCTTATCTCATTGACTATAATCGGTCCATACATAATGTTTCTATTCGATTAACATTTTAAAAGTTATACATACATTACCAAATTTTTTTTATCGGAACCCCTCTGTACTAATATATTAAAAGTGCCAATATCTTACATACATACATAATGTTTCTATTCGATTAACATTTTAAAAGTTATACATACATTACCAATTTTTTTTATCGGAACCTCTCTGTACTAATATATTAAAAGTGACAATATCTCAAAAAATAGCCATAGGATATCAAAATCCTTACCAGAATCGTATTCAGAATGGCAAATGCAATAAGACATGAGGTAGATTTATAATAAATTACAAATTTTTTTAAAAATATTGGACATTTACATGGGAGTTAGCATTTATTTTCACCAAAAAAATTATACTTTGAGATAGCAGAATAAGAAAAATTTATATAAAAAGAGGAAAAATAATTTTTTTGATTCGAAATTTATACTACAGATGAATATTGCATAGGGGAGCTATTTGCCATCGGAAACTCATTTTGACCAAATTTGAGTTAAAGTGTTTTAAATTAGGCTCTCGATATGTTAATAATAAAACGGTGGTCAAATTGCGGCTTCTGATTTCGATCGAAATTCCAATAGAAAATAAATGGAAATTTCGTTCGATACCGAATGACGTAATTTGCCCCAGTTCTTAAGGATTGCAAAAAATCAAAGAATAGATAAATACATTTTTGGGATATGGTTTACTCAAAAACCAGCATAATTTAAAAAATTTACTTACCCATTTAAAGTTTTGATAGAAATTTTAAATTTCAATTCTGCAGATGATAATATTATTCTTTTACGGCATTATGCATAGTTCTGTGACAAAAAGGAAAAATTGCTTAAGTCGAGATAAGCTGATTTTGAGTAAGTGGCAGCTCCGTTATCTACATACTCAAAAGTATCCCTGGTCAAAATGTCAATTAATTTGTGTGGTTTTTCAGGAAGTTATAGCACTATGACTTGCGACTTATCTTGTTGGACTTCTAATCTTATTTGGAATCATAGCTTAATTTAGGTTATACTTTGGTATATTTCAACTTAAATGTAATACTTGTAGTGTGCAGAACGATGTTTTCTTAAAAAAATAAAGGTTAACAGAGAATTTCCCAATTATACTATAAAAGAAATAAATTTCTAAAAATCGACTTGAACGCTTAAAAGTGCTCCCCTGCAAAACAGTAAAATATGACTTAAGCACTTTCTCCTTATTGCCACCGAGTTATTAAATAACTTAAATACATAAGGTCTAATTCATAAATGATTATTAACAGTTCAATAACACATTAGTAGTAAAAGATCGCTAAATGTGTATTCATAAATGATTAATAGCCTATTAGACGTTTAATAAACGTTTCATAACTCAGAGATTTTTAATGTTTTTTTAATGCATGTCTTTTATTTATTGTATCTTCAAATATGAACTAACAATAAGTATTCAAATCTTAAATCTGTAAAAAAATTATTAGGCCCGACCAATGTCGGACATAAGCTTAGTGATAGTTATTAATAATACATAAGTAGTGAGAAGCAACAAAAAGAAAAAAGTGTTTTCAAGCAGCTTCATCATCTAGAGTGTTGAATATTAGAGCCCGTGTATCTCTCTTTTTTAAGTGGATGTGTCCAGTAAAGTTCAAAATATTACGAGCAAGCGGATTAGGATGTGACTCGAGTTTTGTTAGATATTTGCCAGCGTATTTTGCAATTTCTTCAGTCACTAGTGGCATATTCAAATCGCGATGTATATTTGCATTTTTGATGTACCATGGAGCCGATGTTATCATGCGTAAAATTTTATTTTGCCTTCGTTGAATTTTCTCTACATTTGAAGCTGAAGCAGTGCCCCATAGTTGAGTTCCGTAACACCATATTGGCTTTAAAAACGACTTGTATATCGAAAGTTTGCAGTCTAGGCTGAGAGTTGAGTTTCTACCAATAAGCCAATGTACCTGAGCTAATTTAAGTTTCATTTGAGTTAACTTAGAGTCAATGTGGTGTTTCCATGTAAGTCGTCGATCAAGGTGTATACCAAGATATTTCACATGTGAATGTTGAGGAACAACTTGATTGTTAATCCGAATGGGGGAGCAAGTATCTCTTCTTAGGGTAAACGTTATATGGACACACTTTTGTTCATTGACTTTAATTCTCCATAAGTTTAACCAAAGCTCTATCTGGCGAATGTGTTCCTGGAGTTTGCGGGATGCCTCATCAGGGTTTTTGTGCATACTAAGGCAGGCTGTATCGTCGGCAAATGTGGAAGTATGGATACTACTGCTCACTGGCATATCACAAGTATAAATCAAATATAAAACTGGTCCCAGTATGCTCCCCTGTGGCACACCGGATGAAATAGTTTCAGGCCTACTCGTAAAGTCTCCTTCCACAACAGTGAACTTACGGGAAATAATGTAACTTTCCAAAATATTTAAAATGTTTATTGGTAAGTAAGTCTTCAATTTTAAAATTAGGCCTTCATGCCACACTTTATCAAATGCCTGGGAAACGTCAATAAAGAGCGCAGAACAATACTTTTTTTCCTCAAAAGTTCTTCTTATAAATTGAACCAGTCTGTGAGTTTGTTCAATGGTGCTATGCTGACTTCTAAAACCAAATTGATGGTCTGGTATGCACCCACTACTAATTAGAATTGGGACAATTTTGTTTTGAGCAGTTTTTCGAAAAGCTTTGACATAGTTGATAGTAGACTTATTGGCCTATATGACTTAGCCTTGGTTAGATCTTTGCCCGGCTTTGGAATCATTTTAACCTTGGCAAGCTTCCAGCTGTGTGGATAATACTCCAGTCGTAAAATGGCATCAAATATGAATAATAGGATTCTCTTTGCAATACGAGGCAAGTTCATAAGCATCTGGTTACTAATTCCATCAATACCCGGAGCTTTCTTCGGAGTGAGTTCGGCAATTAATTTTTGTAAATCACGCGAATTATATTTGCCTTTTGTATTTATTTTGAAATAAAACTAAAGCAAACGTTTGATTTCTAGTGACGGATGTTCTTTTGAACAACTGTCCTTTATTGAATGAATCTTAAGACTGATTATTAAAATATAGAAATATAATAATATAAAATCATTCCACCAAATGTGGGATTCCAAAAATGTAACTTTAAACTTATATTTAATTAAAGGTAAGCAACATAAACATATTTATATAAATGCTGATGTTACTGTCTGGCAAAGTGTGGGAACGGAATTTGATTGAAGCTATTAGGTTCACTACACTTTACCAGCAATTACTATTAGATATAGAGTGGGTACGTAACTCCTCCACCCCTTGTTTAAAACACTCCTGGGTTTTATATATCATATTTTTAGTTTCTTTTTTTTATTATTATTATATTTTCTTCAGATTTTTTTTTTTTTTTTTTTTAATTTTGCTTCTCAGGCAAATTTATTTTTATTTAAATAGGAAACCAAGTGAAATACAATATTTTTCTTAAATTAAAAAGATTTCAAGTTGTTTGAGTTTTTTTTTTTTGTAATTTAATAAATCTATTTACAATTGCAAGTACAATTAAAGTTAAGTTGTTTCTGCTTGGTTTAATTTCTTTAGTGGTTTTTAAATTTTTTCATGTTTTTTTTTATTTTTTTTTATTAATAAAAATTTAAAGGTTTACTTATTACTTAGGTCTGTATTTTTTTAAGATATCTTCTAATTCAATGTCTTTTATTTCTGGTTTATTTATAATTTTTGTTTTATTAACTATATTACTATTTCTACTTTTTATTATGACAATTAATATAATTATAATTGCAAGCACAAATACTATGTTTATTCCGTAGGAAATATTTTTGTGGACTTTCAGTTCCTCTATTTCTTTTACATTCTCAAAGTTTCTTAGTTCTATTTGCTTAAAATTAATTGGTGTTATATTAGAAATTGAAAAGTTGTTATTCGGGTAAAAGTATCTGTCTGAAAAGCTATTCTATTATTCTTGAAGATCTGGCTGTTAATTTTTAGTTCGCAATCATAAAAGAAAAGTAAATAATTTTTATTAATTTTTAGCTTTCGATCATCACAGTCCTGTATAATTTCTAAGCCGTTGGCATTTTTTATTAAAATCATATCGTCTTCAAACGTTTCTATGACAGTCGCATTATTATACTTAAAATTACAGTTATTTAACAGAGTGCAGTGTTTACTATGTTTTAAATTTTTGAGATATACATTCTCCTCATAAGTGAAAACATTGTGTTCAATTTCAATAATATAGCTATTTGGCTCATTAATTTCCATATAATGTTTATTTGGTAAGGCTGTAATTAATCATTTTAGGTCAGTTTGAATGTAGTCAATTGGAATTTTTATTGCAATAATCAGAATTCCGTCTTTGTAGTTTAAAACGTCAGCTTTCATGGATTTCAATTTAAATAAATCAATTTGGAATTTATAAATTTCTTCTGATGTTAAGATGCTTGGATGAAAAATGTGATTTTTAGCGGAAGCAATATTATCTTGAATATGTTCAATTTTCCCTTTAAGGTAATTAAGTTTGAACATTTGGTCTCCATACAAAAGTCTTTGAATAATTTCGCTCTGTCTATTCTTAAAACTCATGAATGCATTTCTAATATTTGTTCCGTCCTCTTCTACTGCTGATTTTAAGGTTTGTATCGAATCATTAAACTGTGTGTTTATATAAATTTGTTTATTAACTGCGGCTATTGTATTATGATTATTTTCATCGATTACATCAAGATGCTCAAAAATTTCTTGGCGATCATCATCATCCATAACTCCAGCTAGCCACTTATAAGCATGTCCAACAAAATTAAACGTTCCCCTCTTTCTCCTTATTTCTGACGGAGTGATTGATTTTATTTTAGATTTTATAATTTTTATTTCTGTTTCAATCATTTTCATATTATCAAGGTATAATTTTTTTATATTACTCTCGACCTGATTCAAAATCTGATATAATTCCTTGGTATCAACCAAGTGCAATACTGTAAACGTTTGGTTTATCACCTCAACTTTTCCTACCCTAATTTGTGCATAACCTGACTCCTCAGTGATTGGATTAATCCGCAGTGTTCCCTGTGTCTCAGTTGCTAGGATCATCATTACCATTACTATCAGGATCTGCAAATTTAAAAGGATTTTAATACTAACGATAAGAGCGTTTTCTAAAGGTTTTTTTTCTGGGCACTAGTCGTTTCCAAAACGTCTTTTAAGGTTTTTAAAACGTTCCAACAAATGCTCAAAGTCAATATCGTCTTCATCACTATTAGGATTCGTTTTGTCTATACGGTCAACTGCATATTTGCAAGGTCTTTTAATGTTGGATTCATGTACATTTTCCAAAACCTTTTTAATAAACTTTGGTTGTTCTTTATGCCTTAGGCTTTTATAGTTTTTTATAAAGCCTTCTTCTCTGTTTTCTATGTAGTTTTCACGGGATTTATTTATTTTTTGGATTTTTTTAATTTTTGCATCTTTTAGTCTTTGTTTTATAATGGTATGGTCAATCAATTTATTTTGTACATCTATAGGACTACATTTAATTGCGCTATGATAAGTGCTATTATAGAATTTTATTGCCTTAAGGATTTGAGTATTCATTGGAAGTTTTTCTTCCAAATTAAGGGCTCTAACTTTTTCTGTGACCGTATTGTTAAATCTTTCAATGTTTCGTAAAATGATATTGAATTCCTTCTTGATCAAGGTAGCTCCTTACATTGACATTATTGAATTCATTGTCTAACACAAATTTGGTAACATTGCCTTTAATGGCTAAAAATGCTCTAATTTTTCTAACTAGGGTTTGACTATTTCTGTCGATCAAATGGAATGAAATTACGTGTTTTGAAAATTTGTCGATAAAAATTATGAATGAGTGTTTACTGTTTACGCAAGTATCGACGTGGATTATTTCGTTTGTAGTAGAAGGGGTTTCAGTTATTTTGAACTTATTTTTTATTGGGTTTCTGTCATACTTAGCTGACGAACAAATGTGACAGTTATTTATTATTTTATGTATTGATAATTTCAAATGTGGATCATATATCTTATGCTTGATGCTCTCATAGGTAGCTACAATACCTGAGTGTCCACTTTCGTATTTATGAAACAATGATATCTGTTTATTGAGTTCAATATCATCATCAATATCTCTAGCAAAAAAAGAACACTTTATTAATTTAAAGTTGTTTCTATCTGGGAATTCCTCTATCAACTTTAGTTGAACCTCGTAATATTCGTGATCGTTTAATTTAGAGAAAATTCCTATTTTTCCTTTAGCAACCTCCCTTCTTAAAATATTGGATATGTTATTATTTGTAATGTCATGTCTGTCTATATAAACTCTTTTATTGCCAAAAACCGTTTCAATGTCTTTTTCTTTAATATCCACTACAATGATTTGAGTTTTAAAATGATTTACTACCGTATCCAGTATTGGGTTGCCATCGTGGAGATCCTCCTCTTGAGAGTGTGCAGTCTCAACATCTAAAGAACCTTCAATATTGCTTGTTTCACTGCCGTCCATCAATTCCTCTGATGTATTTATTCCTCGACATTGATTCTACTTAGGAAATCCGCGATGTAGTTGCACTTCCCTTTTATATATTCTATCTTAAAATTATATTCGCCTAAATCAATGAGGTATCTCTGTAGCCTAGGGCTTATATCTTTGCCCGCATATTTACTTATGAGCCACTTCAGTGGTTGATGGTCGCTTTCTAAGTCAAATTCTTTCCCATAAATATATGGCCTAAAATATTTAACACCCCAAACTATTGCCAACAATTCTTTATCAATTGTTGCATAGTTTGTTTCGTGTTTGTTCAACGTTCGCGAAGCATATGCTACTGGGTGACCATCTTGAGTCAAGACGGCTCCAATCGCATTATTGCTTGCATCAGTGACGATTTTGAAACGTTTTGTAAAATTTGGATATCTAAGTAAGGAGCTTATAGCTCCTTAAGTTTTTCAAAAGCCACTATATAGCTAGGGTCATTCATATTAATTTTTGTGTTTTTCTGCAAATACTTGGTCATTGGGTATACAATTTTGGCATAGTTGTTAATAAATTTCCTATAGAATCCGGTCATTCCTAAAAACGACTTAATTTGTTTTGCGTTACTTGGAAGTTTCAAATTCTGTATTATTGAGATTATTTTAGGATCTGGTTTTATACCATTAATTGTTAATACGTGACCCAAAAACTGTGTTTCTTTCTTGAGAAAGTCACACTTGTTAATTTGTATCTTTAACTTAGCCTTCCTTAAGGTTTTAAATATATCTTTTATATTATCGATATGTTCCACTAAGGATGAACTGAATATTAAAATGTCATCCATATACACTACACATGTCCTGTTTATAAATTTTTTTAGTACAGAATTCATCAATCTCTGAAAGGTTGATGGTGCGTTACGAAGGCCAAAAGGCATTCGAATAAATTCGTAATGCCCATAGGGTGTAGAGAATGCCGTCTTCTTTCGATCTTCCTCCTTAAGGAGTATTTGATGGAAACCTTTTGCCAGGTCCACAGTCGAAAAATATTGGGCTCTGCCTAATTTGTCTAAAATACTGTTAAGGTTAGGTATAGGGTACCTATCTCCTACTGTGAATTCGTTTAGTTTGCGATAGTCTACTACTAATCGCCATTTTTTCTCTACAGAATTATCGGCTTTTTTAGGTACAATCCATAGAGGACTGTTGTAAGCAGAATTGCTCTCTTGAATAATGTTTTGTTTTAACATATCTTTTATTTGTTTGTTTATTTCGTTTTCATGAATTTGTAGATATCTGTATGTTTTTGAATAAAGGGGTTTGCCAATTGTAGTAATGATTTGATGTTCTATTTGTTCTGTATTGAACGGGTTTCATTAATTCTTCTATTTGAAAATGTTCTTTTAAAACATGAGGTTTAATAATACTAGTTGAAGAGCCAGTATCAATTAAAAATCGTATTTTTTGTTTCCCAATAGTAAATATCACTATCGGTAATTAAATTGGGGAGGCTGTATTAAAAAATTTACCTCTTTTTCCTCTCCATTTCCTATGTCCATATGTGTAGTTTGCTGATCTACACTCATATGAGAGTTCCTTGTCCTATTCGAACACCTTTCGTTTATTTGGTGGTTTTGAAAGTTATTTCCCTCATTATAGCTATTAGTCTTATTTTGCCAGTTCCCTACATTATTATTCTGACGTTATCTATCCTGTTGATTTCTTCCAAAGTTTCCACTGCTATTTTCCTGAAAATAATTTCTGTTAGAACTATAACTTGGCCCATATTGAGAGCTGTTTGTCACAGAGTTTTTCCAATTGTTATTAGGTTTTAACTTGGACTTTTGCCGGTTGTAGTTTTGATTAAAATTTTGATATCCGTTCACCTTGTTCCTATAGTAATTATTGCTGATATTTTTATTTGCCTTATGCCTACTGTCAACAGCCCTACTATCGTCTAGCAATCTAAGTTTAGTATATTTGTTTACTATGTCGCTCAGTGTCAAACTTTCGTCTAGATGAACTCTGAGTGCTCCATCTATTTTTTCAATTAATATATTTACTAAGTCCCTGTCTACATTTTCTGACCTATATAACATAGATTTATTGTCATCCAGTTCGTAAATTTCACTTATTTCATTTTTAGCTAATTCGAAACACTCAAAAAGTTCTCTTAAATTACTTACTTTAATGTATCGACACCTGTTAAAAATTTCGGCATACGATGTCTTTGGCCTGGCTTGGGCCCTCAACTTTGCTTTTAATTGATCCCATGAGATGTCTCCAAGTTGCCTTATATATGTTGCGAAGTCTGCAGTGATTTTTTCATTTATTATTATCTGGATCCCAAACTTAATTAATGCGGTGTTACCTCCACAAAGATCGATTAACATCTCGATGGATTTTATGAATCCATTGATGCTATGGTTGGTATTTAGCGGTCGAATTTGTCTAAACTGTTGAATTATGTCTTTCGCTTCCATTGGAATGTAATTCTGCTGATGAATCTGCTGTTGCTGTACCTGATGTAATTCCTGCTGTTGTTGTTGTTGCTGCTCTAAATGCAGTTGTTGTTGTACCTGATGTATTTGCTGCTGTTGTTGTTGTAGCTGTTCTCGTTGTTGCTGCTATAAATGCAGTTGTTGTTGTTTGTACTTTAAGTTGTTCGGTCTGCTGCATAATTTTCTCTTCTTGCTGCCGCAGAACAACCTCCAACTCACTAATTCTGTGTTCTTTTAAGTCTCTGTTGACGTCGAATTTATTCATTGTGTCTATATTTCAGATTTATTTTGAATATTTGTACAATTTAATATACGATTCTCACAATTCTTTTTATTTTATTTTTAGCAATTAACAGTTATTGTTTACATACAATCAAGTCTGTATTGAAAATCACTTTTTAAATGAACTTTAGTTCAAAGAAGTCTACTATTCTTTTATTTTTGATTTTTTAATTTTTTAACTTTGGCCGTTTACCGACTGCGCCAATTATATTTGCCTTTTGTATTTATTTTGAAATAAAACTAAAGCAAACATTTGATTTCTAGTGACGGATGTTCTTTTGAACAACTGTCCTTTATTGAATGAATCTTAAGACTGATTATTAAAATATAGAAATATAATAATATAAAATCATTCCTCCAAATGTGGGATTCCAAAAATGTAACTTTAAACTTATATTTAATTAAAGGTAAGCAACATAAACATATTTATATAAATGCTGACGTTACTGTCTGGCAAAGTGTGGGAACGGAATTTGATTGAAGCTATTAGGTTCACTACACTTTACCAGCAATTACTATTAGATATAGAGTGGGTACGTAACTCGCGTCTTAAACTTTATGTGTTGAGGGGTAGAGCGACTACATTCGGCAAATCAGCAACACCAGTACATATGTTTGGCGTAAAAACGGATTTTCAGTGCTCAGCAAATATTTTACCTTTTTCAGTATCGCTTCTTGCCCAACTTCCGGTAGATGTGCGTAGAGGTGGCTTATACTCAATGGGTGTTTCAAGCTTTCTAGCAGCGCGAGTTAAGATGTCGTATCTTATATACAACAACAAAATTATATTATATTTACAAACGTAATTACAAGACATAGACAGACGTACAAAGTCCAGCATTGAATCATAACTGATAACAATATATACTTTAAGGAAAATATCTAATTTTGTAGACAGTAAGTAAACAATTAGGAATAATAATACCCAAACACATGTGCTAACTGATAACAATATATGCTTTAAGAAAAATATCTAATTTTGTAAACAGTAAGTAAGCAATTAGGAATAATAATACCCAAACACATGTGCTAACTGATAACAATATCTACTTTAAGAAAAATATCTAATTATAAATAAACACATTTTTGTAACAAAGAATCATTACTAACCGAAGGGTTACTAATACATAAATAAACACTCTTAAAGATAAGAATATGATAAGTACAAGTAGTATAAATAGTCCTTAAGAAACATTTAGTAGTTCAGTAGTTTTTAAGAAAATATACCAAATAAAGACGAATGCTTGTCGTTCAAAAAAAGATATTTTTATTTTCTTTTTTTTTACTTACTCAAGAAAGGTGTAAGAACCTTAACTGGCGATCCAGCCAGGAGACTAACATATTGTTATTCTCCGAAGAGCAAATGTGGGAAAGCTATCCCTAATAAGGACCACAAAATAACAAACACTGACTCTTGGAAAATAACCCAAAGACTCTAGTGAAGCACAACTTAGGCAAAGGAAGGTCTAACTTGTGAACTCTGACCACGATAAAGAAAATTCGTGTTCTAGAAAAAAAGAGAAGACTAAAATACTTATGTCGAAGAGAAGGCAAGCTAATTTCGATAACAACAGAATAAAATTGGAAAAGGAACCAACGACTAATCAACTAAACAGTATGGAAGCACTAACACAACAAATTGCACTAATGCAATTGACCATAGAAAACTTGGTCTCAAAGAACCAGCAACTCGAAAATAAAGTCAGTCAACTGCCAACAAATCCTCTGGCTCCAGTCGCAATACAACCTCTGCATCCCATTGGTATGACGTATAACGCACCGGGTGAAATAAACTTGGATATATTCAAAGCACTGCCTGAATTCACGGGTAACCAGTTTGAATACAGATCATGGAGGGGAGATGTGTGTAGACTGATGGATAGTATTAAGCAGCACGAGGCATCAAACAGATATTGTGAGGCACTATCTATTGTAAAGACAAAAATTAGAGGTCCAGCCTCAGACGTCTTAATTAACCACAATACTATATTTAACTGGGAGGCCATAAAAAATCGTCTGGATTATACGTATGCAGACCAACGACCACTCTATGTTTTACAAGACGAACTAAGAAGAATAACACAAGGGAACAAAACCCTTTCGCAATATCATGATGATATAAACAAATCATTAACATTAATAACATCAAAGTTGTCAATGTCTGGTTATCCAGACACTACAGTTGAAATAATGATGAACGAAGCTGTTCAGGAAGCAGTTAGAGTATTTAAGGATGGAATAAAAAACTCTTATATAAGATCCACTCTATATGGTAATCAAATTAAAGATTTAGAACATGCTTATGCAATCGCAAGGACAATTGAGTATGATAACGAACACAGTTGACTAAATCTAAGTTATGAAGAACCTAGGCAGGAAGGATATTCTCGTCCAAAGGATCAACCTAGACAAGAATTTCAAAGGCGTCCGAATATGACAATATTCAAACAACATGAACATCATCATCAACAGAATTATACTCGTCCAGAACCAATGGATATATCATCAGGAAATACTCGACAGTTTGTATTAAAGCCTTGGATCAACAACAGATCAACACAACAACAACGATATAACCATCAACAATCGAGCTTCAACCAACAAGGTACTTACAACTCCAATATAGCTAAAAGGCAACGAGAACCCAGTGGCAACTATCAGCAACGAAAAACAATGAGAACGAACAACCTATGCATGGAAGATGACAAAGATGACATGTATGTAGAATCGGAAACTCATCAAATATTGTAAGTAATAAAGGAAAAAATCCTTTTAAGCATTTAAACTAAGATACGGGTTGCCTTGTCTCACCTTGTCAGATGGTAGTAGAGACTATCTTGTACTAGTTGACACAGGCGCAACCCATAATTATGTAAATTCAAATATTAAGTTAGGCGAATCAGAAAATTTAAAAGATAATCTTAAGGTTTATTCAATTCACGGTACATCCATTTTGAAAAAGAAAGAAGCTGCTAAAATATTTAACAAAGTATTAGATTTTTATGAAACAAATGAATTAAAAGATTTTGATATATTATTGGGTTATAAAGGATTAAGGACATTAAAAGGAAAAATTGATTTAGATAAAATGATACTTAAATTAGGGGCAGAAGAAACAGTTAAACTTAATTATTTAGTTAATGAAAAATATGAAAATTATAGAAGAAGAATAGAAGAGTATGGTGCTAAACTTCAATATAAACCAGGTAAAGAAAAAGTTGTAGCTGATGCATTGTCAAGACAGGTTATTAATGTACTAAGCACTACATCAGAAGATGCAATACATTCAGCAGAATCATCAGCAGAAAATATTTTTAAAACCGTTAATACTCCACTTAAGGCATACGGTGTACAAATTGAATTAGTACCAAATAAACATATTAACGAAGTTAGAACTCGTACAGTCTTCCCAAAAAGAGTCAGACACACAGTAAATTACACCAATGAACAGGAATTAATTAAACAATTAAAAAAGATAATCGTACCCAACCGAGCTACAGCCATACATACAACAGCCGAAACTTTATATTTAGTCGGCCCCATACTAAAAAATAGTTTCATAAATATACAATTTGTTTACACACCGATTAAATTAAAAGACATAATTGATAAACAACAGCAAAATAATATCGTCGAATTCACTCACAACCGCGCACACAGAGGTTATAAAAATAATATCAAGGAAATTTTGGAAACTTGTTACTGGCCTGATATGGCAAGACATTGCAAAGCATTTAACAAGAAATGTTCACCATGCTTGTTCGGTAAATATGAGAGACGTCCAACAAAAGAACCTTTGAGAGATGACACGATAACAACGGAACCTAACCAACTCATACACATGGATATATACTATAATGAAAATAAAACATATATTTGTGCTATAGATAAATTTTCTAAATATGTCGTAGTAAGACAAGTCTCCGATAAGACTCGTATGGATGAAAAGATAGAGGAAATAATAGTAAACAATTATCCAAGCTGTACACGACTCATGACGGACAATGAGCCATGTTTGAACACACCAGCAGTAAAGACAATGTGTGCGAAACACAACATTGAAAAGATAAACACACCCATATATAGATCATCAGCAAACGGCCAAATAGAGAGAGAACATGGGACGATAACAGAATTATCAAGAATACTAAAGATACAAAATGAGACAAGCTCAACTGAGGAATTATTTAAAGCAGTTAAAGAGCTGAACAATACTATACATTCAGTCACTCAACACAAACCAAGCGAGGTACACTTTGGTAGTATCCAATACGATAAAGGAAAAATTTATAAACGCATCAAGGAAGCATCAAACAAAGTCTTAGAAAGACTAAACCAAGGAACTAAACATAGGACATTTACAAAAGGGGAACAAATACTCGTAAGTATTAAGAACTTAAGAAAGAAAGGTGACACTAAGTATAAAAAACATATTGTTGAAGAAGATCGCTTGGACACCGTCCTCACAAAGAGGGGAGTTATTGTACACAAGAACAACATTAAGAATTATACGATTAAAAAAGAAAATTAATTACCAGACGTTACTCGTGGTGGTAATATTCGCCGTCCAAGAAGCAATATCAAAAGTGCAAGTAAGAGATGTGAAGGATCAGAAGTTAGTTCTGACACAAACTGACGACGTATATCTATTCGAAGAAACAACGTTTTTATTCCATATTACGAATCTTACAAAAATACTTACCCCATACGAATCAATTTTTAAAAAACAAGATACATTTACAACGGAAGAACTAATCTGGTTCAGGAAGATTGAAACATTAGCAGACCAGTTGAATGAACATGGAATAACTGAAGAGTTTAAAAAAATCGAAAAACAAGAAAAAGTGACGTTCTGTAGAATATTCAAGCGCTCAATAAACTTTTTGGGATCAGCACTCAAGTTCATCACAGGTGTCCCAGACCATTATGACTTAATTGCGATTGAAGAGAAAATAAATCAACTTATTAACAACAATGAAATACAACACCAAATGAACTCACGCTTCGAAAAACTTATTGAATCACTTGGTGCAAAGAAAGTTGAGAACCATCTTATTATACAACAAATTCATGATCAGTTACTACTCTCGGTAAGAACTATAAACGCCGCAAAAAATAATCAGTATCTTTCAGAAGCAATCGACTTGAACGATGTCAAGGAAATTATAAATAAAGAACGGGCATCAATACCAATAATAAATATACTAGAGTATTCTACAATTCACATAGCAAGATCTAATGAGTTAATTATTGCCATTTATAAATACCCAATTGTAACAAAGCATTGCAAATTTTTTAAGATAACGCCACTCAGCTTTAAACACGGGAAGGTAATCACAGATAAAAGTATAGCACAGTGCGGCATTAACTACGTCAGAACAAAATATTGCAAAAATTATTTAGGAAAAAATATATGTCAGATCAACAAAACTCAAAACAATTGTACAATACCACTACTTGAGAATAGGAGCACCAAATGTTCAGTAATTCAGGAATATAATGAAAACTTGTTAGAAATAGATGAAGGACACATATTAATTGATGGAAATCATACGGTTGAAAATAGATCAATGACAGGTACATTTCTAGTTTCTTTCACAGACCTAGTTAACATTGATGGAACAACATATAGAAATCTTCATGATAGATTAATTGAGGCTATACATACCAAACACAACGAAAACTTTGAAATAGAGAAAATAATACAATCAGACAAGGAAAATGCATTCACTAACATAGACTCATTGCAAAGATTTCTTATACCATATGAAGAACATCCCTTCAGAACAGTTTCTTACTCTTTGCTTATAATAGCAACCACAATAGGTATAATTATATTACGACTGAAAACATTTAAATACATTATTGCTTATAGACAAACCAAACAAACAGAGGCTTACAACGTCTATTATAACTCAGTTTTAGAAAAAGCTAGGAAAGAGCGGGACGCTCTTGTTTAAGAAGGAGGAGAGTTAAGATGTCGTATCTTATATACAACAACAAAATTATATTATATTTACAAACGTGATTACAAGACATAGACAGACGTACAAAGTCCAGCATTGAATCATAACTGATAACAATATATACTTTAAGGAAAATATCTAATTTTGTAGACAGTAAGTAAACAATTAGGAATAATAATACCCAAACAAATGTGCTAACTGATAACAATATATACTTTGAGGAAAATATCTAATTTTGTAGACAGTAACTAAACAATTAGGAATAATAATACCCAAACACATGTGCTAACTGATAACAATATATACTTTAAGGAAAATATCTAATTTTGTAGACAGTAAGTAAACAATTAGGAATAATAATACCCAAACACATGTGCTAACTGATAACAATATATACTTTAAGAAAAATATCTAATTTTGTAAACAGTAAGTAAGCAATTAGGAATAATAATACCCAAACACATGTGCTAACTGATAACAATATCTACTTTAAGAAAAATACCTAATTATAAATAAACACATTTTTGTAACAAAGAATCATTACTAACCGAAGGGTTACTAATACATAAATCAACACTCTTAAAGATAAGAATATGATAAGTACAAGTAGTATAAATAGTCCTTAAGAAACATTTAGTAGTTCAGTAGTTTTTAAGAAAATATACCAAATAAAGACGAACGCTTGTCGTTCAAAAAAAAAAGATATTTTTATTTTCTTTTTTTTTACTCAAGAAAGGTGTAAGAACCTTAACTCGCGCCACAAGGAGTAATTAGACGCTGGTGTGACATCAAGACCTTCCAGATAATTTTTAAGAGATGCAGTTTTTCAGACGCAAGCAACTCTTGGAGTCGTTTAGTGCACTCTTTAAATCTGATTTTATTTTGTGGTGATCTGTGCTGTTGCCATTCCCTTCTAGCTCTTCTTTTTTCACGTACGAGACGTTCAATGTCTGTAGAATAAATTTTATTAAACCCAGTCTACGGATGGGAGATAATGGCATGTTCAGCAGCCTGTTTAATATTCTCGCTGAGATTGGCAATGTTAGATTCAATATCATCGGATGTTCTAAGCGTAATGTTTTCCGTACAATGACTACTGAGATATTTTTTGAACCCCAGCCAATTAACACGATTGATCATCTTCACATATGGGTCAGGTAAGTTACTTCTTAATGGACTACAAATTGTAATGATCGTCGGAATTTATTTATTTTTAATGTAGCCTTTTAAAGTAGCATACTTTAAGCGTTTGATAAACAATTATAAATAATATTTTCTTGATTTTTTTATCCCTTATGTGAGATTTTCTGTGGTTTCTCACTTTTATGTTTCTTGTTTATTCTTATGCATGTCTCGTGAATAATGTTCTTGGGCAAATGTATTAATTTATGTAAGTTGGTACATGTATGTATGTATGCATAATTGTACAAAAAGAAAAATACATACATATAAACATCGTTGAAAATTAAAGAAATCCCATTCATTGGCAAAAAGAAAAAGAAAAACAGAATTATAAACATAAGGGCATATGTAAGTACAAGCATACGTATGTTTGTATGGTTCTGTATGCTTACATATGTATGTATGTACAATAACATTTTAAAATTAAAACAAAATAGTGATGCATAATCGACCGCTATAAAATGGGTATTTGCCTACCTCTGTACTCAGCCTTATATAAATATGTTTAAATATAATTTTTTGTAACATATAAATTTTTTTTTGGTTTATTTATTAATAAAAAGTGAAACGCCTACTTTTTAAGTTATTTTTTAATAACATTATGCGTAATGATTTACTTTTTTTTCGACTCAAACAGACTACCTAGATAATCGATTCTTCGTTGTATGCATCACTAAACATAAAATGAGAGCGAAAGTAGCATGATGTTGCCAACATAAAATTACAAAAGAAGCAAAATCGTTTAATAGTTAATTCAATGATATTAATCAGTTATGAATAAAAATTTTTATTAGATCTTAATAAAGCAAAATCTGTTTCATAAGTAATGTACAGATTAAAGCTGAAATAAGGAATTTTTATGAATTAGACCGCTATTCTTTTGAAATTGTACATCTGTATTCTTCACTTGTAATCCATTCTTCAAAATCGTTTTGAAATAAATTAAAAGCAGACAGCATGAACTGGCAAGTGTCTACTTTTTGGCTGTTTGATAATTTTTTAGTAATGCTAATTTATGTTAATGCTTTGTGTGTTTTTTTTTTCATTTTATTTTTATATTATTATATTTTTTGCGATTAATTTGGCCAATTTGTCCATTGACTTAAACGAGTGGTTGCAACTTATCATTCTTAAAACAAGCTTCATTTCAGCAACAGCCACTTTCTTCCGAAAATCGGTATTTTTTGTGGCTGTCTCAGCATGACATACCGCTAATTAATTTGGCAGATACGCAACTGATTGCAGAAGACGCAAATTGTTTTTTTTTTGGTATCTGCATCCATCTTAACCCACTTATGCCGTCTCTCCTAATCTTTGGAAGACTTTCGTGTTGATTTTTTCGTTTTTGCTGGTTTTCCTGATTAAATAGGCTTACTTGATTAAATAATTTCATCGGAACTTAAATCAAAAGCATTACTTGATGATAGCAATTTAGTGTTAGTTTTAAAATTATGTACTTTTATCAAATCTGGCTTTCATAATTGCTGCGGAAAATACAGTTAGAATTATCTATGTATGTATGTATGAGTGTATGTAATTTCATATATAAAAATCTTACACAAATAATATTGCGCCATACTGTGAATTTCCCAAAAAAAAAAATTTGTCCTTTTTGTATGTTTTTATATGAAGTTTGACACATAGGAAATAAAATCTTGTTGTCGAATGTGGTAGAATCTGTCCGAATCTCCGTACATTTATTGTAAAAATAAAAACGAAAGTGAACTTTGATCAAAAAGGGGCAAAAGTGGCACAAAATAATGCAAATGATACTAAAAGGGAATTTAAAAGTAAGGGGCATAAAAAGTGGCAAGGCAGTCGAAAAAAGTGCAAAATTAAACACGGTCTTAACGGGCTTTGCCATGCTATTCGACATTAAAAATCAATTTTGCCACTTATGCTAACTTCATACTAGTTTTTCATTACGCATAGGGACGATAGTGTTTAATGCGAAAATTTTTTGATGTTTATTTTTTTAGACATTCGATGGAACCTATTGATAAGGCGCTGGACATTCTTCAAGGAGAAAACAACATCAATTATGGTATTAATAACGTGCTACATATCGAAGGCTTATATTCAATAAGGGACATCTGGAAAAAGATAAATGCTCACGAGATGCATTCCTTCATTAAAGTAAATCCTATAAGCCCTTGCTGAATTTTTTATTTATTGATATTTTTGTTTCGATGAAATATTAATTCTTATTTATTTCATTGAACACAAGAGTTCTAACATAAAGCGTAAAAATGAAATGGATCAAGACGTTGCAGTCCAGAACTGCCGGAATTAACTGTCGTGAATATAAACAGCAGAGTTTTGAATGCACTTTACAGCTTTTACGACAAAAATAGGAATGCATATAATTTTGAAACTAGAAATAACAATTTATCGAGTATGGCCGATTTTTTTTATTTTAATAACGATGGTGAGCTCATGTGTGCATTATTTTGAATTGTTAGTAGATATGTAATGGTGGCCTGAGTTCCTGTTTTAGGAATTCAAAACCGGGAAAAAATAAAAGCGATGACAACCCTGTTACAAATGGGGGGATTTTGGGGATTTTCATGCTGAGTTTCTTGGCTATGTGTATGTGTGTGCATTTGATTCTTTCTATGTATGTGAATGTATGTACAGGTTTTGTTGTTATTGCAGAGAAACGTTGTGCTTACAGTGGATGGATGTATGTGTGGGATGTTTCTGTGTGTATGTATGTGTGTATGTATATGTGTGCGTTTTTGTTTGAAAAACGTTATACCCTGTAGGAAAAGTCATGGTGAAAATGTACTGACTCGCCTTTTACTTTGTCACCAGTACTACCATATAATTATACCCCATCCAATACTTTTCACTATAGACATTTAGCATATGCTCGTCACTTAAAACCCTGCAGGAGAACGAACTAGTGTTCAACTAGTATTTTTCTAGTACAGATATCACCACCACTAGTTCCCAACTGTAAACTTTCCTATAATATCTTAATGCTCAAATTAGCATTGAATGTGGGGCCTTTATAACTACTTCATATACTAGTACTCATCAGCACTAGTAATTTTACACAACAACTTTAACACTTTCTGCACTAGTTCTTGTTATTCTAGTAATTATACTAGTAGCTTTTAGACAATTATCGCCTATTCTCCTGCAGGGAATCTACTAGTAACACTAAAACAATCGAATAGGTAATGACTACGTGGTTCTTATTGGAACGTAGAGACATACCAACCAGACAGTTAGTTACTGGTATATTTCTATAATTTATGTACATACAAAAAGGTATGTATATTGACAAGTTGTTGCAAAATCTACCAGAAATACACCACATCTCTTTTCTATCTTTCCTTTTTACTGACGGATAGAATAAAACATATTATAATATAGTGGTCACTAGAATTTTAGTGTTGACACAGAGACACTTGATCCCTGTCTGACTGCAGGGTAGTGACAACGAATTCGTGTGTATGTAGAATCATTATTTTTGTTGTTGTGAGTTGTCGTTGCTATGCATAGGTAGGGTTATTGTACTCGTATGAATGCATGCATTTTTTTTATCTCTGGGGAAATAAAATAACAGCTGCAGATAGTGGCAACCCTGATATGTGTTGAGAATGGAAGTGGAGAGGGAATGTATTTGATAATGTATGTACATATATGTTTTTTGGAGTAGTGTACGTGATCGTATGGTTGGGGACGAAGGTGTTGTTATGAAATCTTCGTTTATTTATTTAAAAAATATTGTTTCGTATTTCATGACATAGGAGTTTGAATTTCATAATATTATAAAATTTCATTAATTATGTATGTATGTATGTTTGTGTTTGTATTACGTCATCACTTCTTTGTGTATGTGTGCCAGTATGTATATGATTTCTCGTGCTGATATTTATATGTAGGTAGAAATAAATTTTTTTCAATATCGACATTTGGTATTATAAAATACTATCATATATCTGAACTTCCCTAATCCTAGTATGTTTTTATACATTAACGAAGGTTTATTCATATTGAAATTTCTTATTTCAATATGGAAAAATATTAATTTACAGTATTCATTTATTAAACTCATTAGTTTTTAGGTATTTCAATATACATTTTTTATTATATTGAAAATTATTAAATCAATGTGAAGCATTCTTATTTTTAAGCTGCACATTTTCCCTGAGTATATGGATTGTTTATCTATACATTGTGCTTTGACTAAACGACGCTTCATATATTTTCATGATGTAGATATGTAAGTGTGATTATTAAGATCTAATAAATACTTGCGCATTCCCTGCAAATAATATTATATATATATTAGATGAAACAGGCTAGTTACATCATGGTCTCATGTAATGCAGCCATGGATCATATCGTTTTCATACAACTATTCAATGCTGCACGATAAGTGTTCGTGTTTAAACGAATATGATCGTTCTTCTTAGGCACTCACAAATTGTATGCGAGTAGTATATAACTATTCCATATGGGGTAGTTTTTGGGGTTAGTCCGATACAATGCAAAGTTGTACCATGTGGTCCAACCCTAGGACATCGCAATGTTAAATCGACCACCTTTTTTTCATATATTTTTCATAGTTTTGGAGTACTCCAACTCCTATTTGGACTAGTCCTTACATGCATGTATGGACTAGTCGCATTATCTGCAGGCTTGATAAGAAATTTGATATGTATACATACAAATTGATTTTATGTATGTATGTATGTAAATGCAAATAAGAGTTCAACTCAATCTTTGAACAAATTTTTTTTGTCATGTGATGTCTTTTGTTGTTGTTGTCTATTATCTGAAATTAAAAACGTTGTTTTATCTGCTTTTTCTTTAAAAATTTGTGAGGATTTTCTGTTTTAAGTAAAACTGAATTCCTGAAGATACATACTCTATAGTAATAGTAACTCTAATAGAAATATTTCTTATACTTAATTTACATTTTTTTAAAGTTTATGCAACGTTAGTTAGTCAACGTTTGACATTTTTGGGGGTATACAATTTTTTCTAACTATAGCCTTTTTTCTTCACTTTCTACATTTATTTTTGGAAATCTTGCATTGCTTTTTAAAAATTTATAAACATTTTTAAATGAAACTGATCCGGCACTCCAGCTTAGATACTGATAGTTTTTTTTTCTTTTGTTTTTTGTTAGTCAACTTACTTTTTAGGGTTCCGTACATTTCGCTACGCTGTCCGTCTGTCCGTCAGTCCGTTATACGGTATTTTCTCAGGAACCGTAAGAGCTACGGACCTGAAACTTGGACACAGTATGTAGAACCTTGGCCGCTACAACAAAAACTACATGAGAATTACAAATTAAAGGGCGTTCCAAAACCAGCAACGAAAAATGTTAAAATCCCATGTAATTGTATGAAATAAATTAGTGTATTTTTATACAGACTACAACAATTAACACTAAAATTTAAATAAAGTAAAATTAAAGGGTGGTCCATCAGTTAATGCAATTTTGACTATTTAATTTTGAGAATTTGCTATATCTTGGAAACCAAAATAGGCAAACACTTGAAATTTTCAAAAACGGTAAAACTAAAAAAACCGAAAATTATAAAAACGCCAAATAAAAAAAATCGCCAAAAATTAAAAAAAAATCGCCAAAACAAAAAACGTCGTCAAAATTAAAAAAAAATTTCAACACTAAAATAGATCGCCAAATTCGAAAAAATCGCCAAAATGAAAAAAAAACGCCAAAATGAAAAAAACGCCAAAAATCGAAAAAAGGCCAAAACGCGAAAATGTCGCCAAAACTAAAAAAAAAATCGCAAAAATGAAAAAAATTGCCAAAATGAAAAAACGCCAAAAACCGAAGAAAATCGCAAAAACAAGAAAATAAAGTGTCAAAACTAAAAAAAGAGCCAAAACTTAAAAAAATCGGCAAACCCGAAAAAACGCAAAAACCGCTAAAACAAAAAAACCGAAAAGACCCCAAAAACGAAACAAATGCTAAAACTATATATTATATAGGATGAAGTTTGTATTAAATTACATATCTAGTGTTCGTACGGAACCCTTCGTGCGCGATTTAGAGTCGCACTTTACTGAATTTATTATATTTGATCGATAAGCATTTAAAATCAAAAGGGAGTTGTATATTGAAATTATTATTTTCATAATTGTTGAAAACAATCGCTACTTCTTTTGCGATGAAATCATTTGAATTACTTTTGAAACCTTACGCGTTTATAAAAGTTATGTTATTTTCTATATTGCTTAATTTATAACACTTTAAGAATTTGTCCTTTGGTGGTTATATATTCTTTTATACGATTATGAATAAGAATGCAGTAAGCTGATGTCTTTGCTTACTGTTTCAAATTAAAATTTTATTCAACTGAATAAAGGAACTTTTTTCTTTAACTCTAATTCAGTTAGAAGCGCTGGAGATTCATTAACAGAGATTTCATTTAACAGCTTTCTTGGAATTTTAGATACATATAATATAGAATTAGATAACATTTATATTTAATTTTTATGCTAAGAAGTACGGATATGAGACTAAATTTACATGTACTTTTAAATTAATTAAATCATAATGAAAAAACTTATTTTCTTCTTGAATAGCGATCAACAGGAAACGAACTAGTTTTCATTGAATTTAGGTATACCCTTTCGACGGTTCCTCCAGGATAGAAGATGATTTTGTATGAAGAAATTTCTGCCTGTCAGCGTTATGGGTTTTTAAGGCGTTTTTTTATTTATTGCATCTTCAAATATGAACTAACAATAAGTATTCAAATCTTAATCTAAAGTATAATTATTAGGCCCAATCAATGTCGGACATAAACTAAGTGTGGTATGTCAACTTTCATTACATCTACTTGCTGAAAATATATTAAATGTTAATTGAATTATTTGTCACTTATGTATGTATTTTATTTTGAAAAATGAAAATAAAAACGTCTTCACTTTTGATTGAACCATCAAACAGCAAACATATTTTGAGTCGTTACATTGGCAACGAGAAAAAAAATATAAAAAAATTAAAAAGAAATTAATTAAAAGTCTGTGTTGTGATATATATTAATTAAAAAAATGCCTGTGGATATAGCCAGCAGTTCAACAGCAGCACAAATCAAAGTGCGAACTTTTGACCATGAAGTTAATACCTGAAGTATATTTGAAAAAAAGTTGGAGCAGTATTTTATTGTGACATTGATTACGGATGGAATCCGGAAAGAAGCTCTTTTATTAACTGCAATATCTGACAACGTTTACACGCTTTTGAAAAATCTGCTATCGCCAGATAAGTTAAAAAATGTTCCATTAGACCGATGTTTAGAAGCATTTTTAGAACGTTTTAAGCTTTATAGTGCTGCAAAAAATTCAAATGAGTCTGTTAATGAATGGGTGGCATGGGTACGAGCATTAGCTGTAAAATGTGAATTTGGTGAGTCTTTAAACATGGTATTGGGAGACAAATTCGTTATGGGATTGGAAAAAGGTCCAGCTCGTGACAAAATATTTTTGGAAAAAATTTCCTCGAACCTTGAGAAAGTTGTGGAAATCGCAAATACAGTTGAATATATACAACAGCATAAAGAAAACACCATGATGAAGTTGGAAGATAACCTAAATTATTTGCACAAAAATAAAAAGAAACATGGAGTGCAACGTCAGACGAATGGTAAGTCACAAGGACGACAGGTCTTTCAGCAACAATCATGTGAAATTTGTGGGTTTAAGAATCACACCAAAAATAGAAAAATTATAAATGCAATATTTGCAAACGCAGAGGTCATTTAAAAAGCATGTGCACACAAAAGGTAAAAAATGTAAATTTTGTTGATAGTTCAGAAATGAGTCTATTTGCATTAATTAGTTCAACCGATAATCCTATTGAAGTCAAAGTTTATATTACGGGTAAACTTTTTAAAATGCAACTAGATATAGGCTCTGAAAATAATGTAATTTCATATGATTTTTTTAAACACAATTTCAACAATCACAAAGTTACGAAGATGAGTACATTGTTGAAGGCTAACATTGTTGCAATTGGTACTTGTGATGTCAATATTCGTTTTAAAAATCAAAATAAGATTATAACGTTTATGATTATAGAGAACGGTGGACCACCACTGCTTGGTCGAAATTTTTTGAAAGTATTTAATATAGAATTTTCAAATTTAAATTATCTCAAAAAGGATGACAACGGAAATTATTTGCTAGAAAAATATAAAAATTTATTTGACGGCTCGTTGGGTTTGTTCAAAAAAAGTCAAGCACATTTACATGTAAAAGACAGTGCACATCCAAAGTTTTTCAGACCACGACCTTTGCCTTTGTCTATAAAGAGAAAAGTGGAAACAGAATTAGATAATCTAGTGTCATTAGGAGTGTTAGAACCGGTTAAATATTCCGAATGGGGTACACCGATAGTGCCCATAATAAAAAAGAATGGGCGGATTCGTATTTGTGGGGACTTTAAAGTTACACTAAACCCACAATTGAATATTAAAAGGTACCCATTACCTAGAATCGAAGAAATTTTCGCTAAATTACATGGGGGAGTAGAGTTTGTAAAGCTTGATTTAAGTACTGCATATCCGCAAATAGAACTTGATAGGGAATCGAGAAAATTCCCAACGATTTATGCTTCTAGGGGCTTATTTCAATACACCAGATTAATATATGGGTTGGCATCAGCACCTGCAATTTTTCAGAAAATAATGGATTCTTTACTTTTAGGGTTAGAAGGTGTCCTAGTGTTTCTTGACGATATTTTAATCGCAGCACCTAAAAGAAAACTCATATTACACAAAGTAGAAATAGTTCTAAAATTACTAAATAATGCTGGGTTTAAATTATCTAAGGAAAAGTGTGAATTCTTTTGTGAAAGCATAAGTTATTTAGGACATGTGATCGATAGAAAAGGGCTTCATATGAACCCAGAGAAAGTAAGAGATATACTGAATATGAAGGCTTCATCAAACGTAAAAGAACTCCAAGCTTTTTTGAGAGTTATTAATTTTTATAGAAGATTTTTACCTAATGTATCAACCATTAGAAGAACAGTATACTTGGTCAGAAAAATGTTCACAATCAGTTGAAGAATTGAAAAAGCATTTGATTTCTAATAATTGTTTAGCTCATTTTAATCCTGACAACAGAACAAAAATTACAGTACATGCAAGTCCTGTAGGTGTTGGGGCTGTATATTCACAAATTGGCAGTCATGGAAACGAAAGGCCAATTGAATTTGCATCTAGGTCTCTCTCTGAAGCAGAAAAAAGGTACTCACAATTAGATCGTGAAGCAGTTGCAATTTTTTTGGTATTAAAAATTTTCATCAATATGTCTATGGAAGACATTTCACTTAAGTAACTGATAATAAACCATTACAATACATATTCAGTCCGAAAAAAGGAATTCCCGAAATGGCATCAAATAGATTGCAACGTATTGCATTATTTTTATCGGGATATCAGTTTGATACTTTTCATGTGAATACGAAAAATAACATTGCGGACTATTCTTCAAGATTTCCAACGGGATGTAGTTCAGATAAGGAAGAGTTTTGTGATAATGTGTTTTTAAATTTTTTTCAAAGAGGTTACAGGGTCAAGTGGAATGCTTAATTTAGAGAAAATTAAAATATAAACGAAAAATGATGAACTTTTACAGAAAGTAGCTGAAATGTTGAAAATAGGTTGGCCAGATAAAAATAAAGATGTTGATTTATTTCCCTACTTTATTAGAAGAACTGAACTATCGGAAGAATCAGGCTGTCTGTTTTGGGGATTTAGGGTAATTGTTCCAAGAAATTTACAGGTAGATACAGTTAAATTTTTGCATGACACTCATATGGGCATAAGTAAAATGAAAGCTATGACTATAGAATGTTGTTGGTGGCCCGAGCAAGGAAAGGATTTAGAAAGAGTAGTACAGAACTGTGAGTCATGCTTGTTAACTAGATCAAGTCCATCACAGAATGAATTGCTGACATGGAAAAGATCCGAAAAAGTGTGGTCAAGAGTTCATATAGATTTTTTTGGACCTTTTATGAAGCGTTGGTGTCTAATAATTGTGGATAGCACTAACAAGCGGTTAGAATGTGTTGACATGGGAACAAACACAACCAGTAGTGCTGTGATATCTGTATTAAGAGAAATGTTTGCTAGATTTGGGTTACCTAAAATAGTTGTTTCCGATAATGGAATACAATTTGTTTCATCTCAATTTGAAAATTTCTTAAAAATGAATGGAATAGATCACATTACATCTCCAGTAGGCTATCCGGCTACAAACGGACAAGCAGAAAATTCAGTAAAAACTCTTTAAAATGCTTTATTACGGAATTTACAAAAGGTACCTTTGTCTGAATTCAAAAATGTACTCAATAGATTATCGTAATACGATACATTTAAATACTGGAGTATCTCCAGCGTATTTAATGTTTAATAGAAGAAAATTAAGATGTAGATTAGATACATATATTAAATGAAAAACGCAAAATAATTTATAAGAACGATAACGAAATTGCAGATTTTGTCGGCAAACAACAAGACAAACAAAAAAGAAATTTTAAAGGATCAAAACAAAATTCGTTTAATGTAAATGATTTCGTGATGGCCAGAGACTATTCGCGCCCAAATAAAGTTGTTTGGACAAAAGCAGTAATTTCCAAAAAACTTGGAAAACAAACTTTTATTGTAAAAACATATGAAAATAAATTGTGGAAAAGACACGCAAACCAAATTATTGTAAGAAAAAAAGAAGTCGCGAACTCAATACTAAGTGATTCACTAGAATCATTTACACCAATGAGTGATGATTATCAAAACACAAATAGAGATGACCATATAAACTTAAATTATGAAAATCCTGTTATACACACTAGAGCAGTACCATATAATTTAAGATCTAGGAATAAAAACCAAAACCAATAGCTATAATTAAAAACACTTGTATTATTAGTATAGTTGTAAATTAAGCGAGGGGAATTGTGGTATATCAACTTTCATTATATCTACTTGCTGAAAATATATTAAATGTTAATTGAATTATTTGTCACTTATGTATGTATTTTATTTTAAAAAATGAAAATAAACACTTCTTCACTTTTGATTGAACCATCAAACAGCAAACATGACTTTAGTCGTTACACTAAGTGATAGTTGTTAATAATACATAAGTAGTGATAAGCACAAAAAAAATATTTTTAAGCAGCTGCTTCTGGAGTGTTGTTTATTAGAGCCTTTGTATCTCTCTTTTTTAAGCGGATGTGTCCAGTAAAGTTCAATATATTACAAGCAAGCGGATTAGGATGTGACTCGAGGTATTTGCCTGCGTATTTTGCAATTTATTCAGTCACTAGTGTCATATTTAAATCACGATGCATATTTGAATTTTTGATGTACCATGGAGCCGACGTTATCAAGTGTAAAATTTTGTTTTGCCTTCGTTGGATTTTCTCTACATTTGAAGCTGAAGCAGTGCCCTATAGCTGAATTCCGTAGCACCATATTGGCTTTAAAAGCTTCTTGTATATTAAAAGTTTGCAGTCTAGGCTGAGTGTCGAGTTTCTACCAATCAGCCAATGTACCTGAGTTAATTTAAGTTTCCTTTGTGATAGCTTAGAATCAATGTGGTGCTTCCATGTTAGTCGTCGATCAAGGTGTATACCAAGATATTTCACATGTGAATGTTGAGGAACAACTTGATTGTTAATCCGAATGGGGGAACAAGTATCTCTTCGTAAGGTAAATGTTACTTGAACACACATTTGTTCATTTACCTTAATTCTCCATAAGTTTAACCATAGCTCCATCTCAATAATGTGTTCCTGGAGTTTCCAGGATGCCTCATCCGGGTTTTCGTGTATACTAAGGCAGGCTGTATCGTCGGTAAATGTGGAAGTATGGATACTACTGCTCACAGGCATATCACAAGTATAAATCTAATATAAAACTGGCCCCAGTATACTCCCCTGTGGCACACCGGATGAGATAGTTTCAGGCATACTCGTAAATTCTCCTTCCACAACAGTGAACTTACGGGAATTAATGTAACTTTCCAAAAGATTTTAAATGTTTATTGGTAAGTAAGTCTTCAATTTTAAAATTAGACCTTCATGGCACACTTTATCAAATGCCTGGGAAACATCAATAAAGAGAGCAGAACAATACTTTTTTTCTTCAAATGTTCTTCTTATAAATTGAACCAATCTATGAGTTTATTCAATGGTGCTATGCTGACTTCTAAAACGGATGGTCTGGTATGCACCCACTGCTAATTAGAATTGGGGACAATTTTGTTTTGAGCAGTTTTTCGAAAAGCTTTGACATTGTTGATAGTAGACTTGGTTAGATCTTTGCCCGGCTTTGGAATCATTTTAACCTTGGCAAGCTTCCAGCTATTTGGGTAATACTTCAGCTGTAAAATGGCATTTACAATGAATAACAGGATTCTCACTGCAATACGAGGCAACTTCGTCACCATCTGGTTACTAATTCCATCAATACCCGGAGCTTTCTTCGGGTTGAGTTCGGCAATTAATTTTTGTAAATCACGCGTCTTAAACTTAATGTGTTGAGAGGGTAGAGCGACTACACTCGGCAAATCAGCAACACCAGTACATATGTTTGGCGTAAAAACGGATTTTAAGTTTTTTTTTTTTTTTTTTTTTTTAATGCATGTATTTATTTATTGTATCTTCATATGTGAACTAACAATAAGTATTCAAATCTTAAATCTATAAAAAAAAATTATTAGGCCCGACCAGTGTCGGACATAAACTTAGTGGTAGTTATAAATAATACATTAGTAGTGATAATCAAAAAAAAAGGGGGGGGGAAAGTATTTTCAAGTAGTCCCATCTGGAGTGTTAGGTATAAGAGCCCGTGTGTCCCTCTTTTTTAAGCGGATGTGTCCAGTAAAGTTCAAAATATTACGAGCAAGCGGATTAGGATGTGATTCGAGTTTTGTTAAATATTTGTCTGCGTATTTTGCAATTTCTTCAGTCACTAGTGGCATATTTAAATCACGATGTATAATAGAATTTTGGATGTACCATGGAGCCGATGTTATTAACCGTAAAATTTTGTTTTGCCTTCGTTGGATTCTCTCGACATTGGAAGCTGAAGCAGTGCCCCATAACTGAATTCCGTAGCGTCATATTGGCTTCAAAAGCGACTTGTATAATAAAAGTTTGCAGTCTAGGCTGAGTGTTGAGTTTCTGCCAATCAACCAATATATTTGAGTTAACTTAAGTTTCATCTGAGTTAACTTAGAGTCAATATGATGTTTCCATGTAAGTCTTCGATCAAGGTGTATACCAAGGTATTTCACTTGGGAATGTTGAGGAATATTTTGATTGTTGATTCGAATGGGGGAGCAAGTATCTCTTCTTAGGGTGAACGTTATATGGACACACTTTTGTTCATTGACTTTAATTCTCCATAAGTTCAACCATATTTCCAGCTGAGTGATATGTTCCTGGAGATTGCGGGATGCCTCATAAGGGTTTTCGTGCACACTTATACAGGCTGTATCATCGGCAAAAGTAGAAATATGGATATTATTGCTCACAGGCATATCACAAGTATATATTAAATACAAGACAGGACCCAGAATACTACCCTGGGGCACACCAGAAGATATAGTTTCGGGCACACTCGTGAACTCTCCTTCCACAACAGTGAACTTCCTATCAATAATATAACTTTCCAAAAGCTTTTGAATGTTTATTGGCAGATATGTCTTCAATTTTAAAACTAGGCCTTCGTGCCATACTTTATCAAATGCCTGAGAAACATCAATAAAGAGAGCAGAACAATACTTCTTTTCTTCAAATGTTCTTCTTACAACTTGGACCAGTCTATGCGTTTGTTCAATCGTGCTGTGCTGACTTCTAAAGCCAAATTGATGGTCCGGGATGCACCCATTATCAGTTAAAATTTTGGACAATTTAGTCATGAGCAGCTTTTCGAAAAGCTTTGAGATTGTAGATAGTAAGCTTATAGGCCTATATGACTCAGTCTTGGTAAGATCTTTGCCCGCCTTTGGAATCATTTTGATCTTGGCCAGTTTCCAGTTATGTGGAAAATATTGCATTCTTAAAATAGCATTAAAAGTAAATAGCAGGATTCTTATTGCAATATGAGGCAAGTTCATGAGCATTTTGTTACTAATGCCATCAATACCTGGAGCTTTCTTCGGGTTGAGTTCAGCAATTACTTTTTGTACTTCACGCATCTTAAACCTTAAGGGACGAGGGGGTAGAGAAACTACACTCGGTAAATCAGCAGCTCCCGTACATGAATTGGGAGTGAATACAGATTTTAAATGCTCAGAAAATAAGTTACCTTTCTCACTATCACTTCTTGCCCAGCCTCTGGTCGCAGTACGCAATGGTGATTTAAGATCAACGGGTCGTTTAAGATTTCTAGTAGCGCGCCATAAAGAGTAATTAGATGCGGACGTTACATCAAGACCTTCTAAATACTTTTCCAGTAGTGCATTTTTTTCCGATGATAGCAGCTCTTTGAGTCGTTTAGTACATTCTTTAAGTCTAATTTTATTTAGGGGTGATCTGTGTTGTTGCCATTCTCTTCAAGCTCTCCTTTTTTCACATACAAGACGTTCAATTTCCGTAGAATAAATTCTGTTAAAGCCGGTCTGCGGATAGGAGGTAGTGGCGTGTTCAGCAGCCTGTTTAATATTTTCGTAAAGATTGGCAATATTAAATTCAATATCATCGCATGATCTAAGCTGAATGTTTTCTACGCAGTGACTACTAAGATATTTTTTGAATACCAGCCAGTTGATTCCATTAATTATCTTCACATATGAATTAGTTAAATCACTCCTTAGTGGGTTGAAAATTGTAACTATTGTTGGAGAGTGATCGGAGGACAGATCTAGAGAGGCCTCTACATGAATTAAGTCCCTATGAATATTTTTCGTGACGGCAAAATCTATAACATCTGGAATTTTTCTTACGTCAGTAGGCCAGTAAGTAGGCTCCCCACTCGAAATGACATCTAAGCCCATTTTTGAAATTGTATTGAACAAGGCTCGAACTCTAGGTGTAATAAGCCGCTATCCCTAGTACGTATGTTTTGCATTGTACTCACCAGCTGCTATAAAACGAGGTCCATGAGATTTGTAGAAATTTTCGTATTGATCTTCAGTGATTGAAAATCTGGGAGGGGAGTAAATTGGTGATATCACGAAATTTCCACAAAAACTTTCAATGCCAATATTTGTTGCTTGTAGGTGTTGTTCACAAATGTTGTCAAGAATATAGTGCTTAAGTCTTGACTTTATTAGAATCGCTGATCCACCGCATGCTCTTCCTTTCGGGTCCTTTGAATCATGTAAGGTGTAGCCATAAATTTTAAAAATGCTTCTCGAAGTTAAATGAGTCTCAGAGACTACCATAACATCAATATTTTTTTTCGTGAGGAAGTGCTCAAGTTAATTTTTATATTGGTGAATGCCGTTTGCGTTCCAGAAACATATTTTTAACTTGTTCACGGCTTGTTAATTAATGCATGAAGCAGTGTATTCTGCATTCGAAGCATTTTCTGCATCATGCTAGTCATATTTGTTGTAAGATTGTTTATAGTTTGCAGCATATTATCAATAGTAGCTTCAAAGCGATTGAAATTAAAGCTTGAATTTGTATTTGTTGAATTAATTGCCGGTAAAACATTTTGTGTGGGTATAGAACTAGCCCTTGCTGCATCTGCATACGATACACGGGAAGTAACTGGTTGGCTCATTTGCGCAGAAGTGGCGGAGGAAGCTTTTGCTGTTTGAACTGGAACTTATTTAGGTGTCTGCACCATAGCCTGCTTGACAAAAGAGTACACAGGACAACCTCTGTAGTTAGCGGTGTGGTTACCTTCACAATTACTGCATTTTTTTCTGCTTGATCTTTTGGTTTAGTACAACTAGCAGTGCCATGCCATTCACCGCAGATAACACAAACTGTAGGTAATTTGCAGTAAGTTTTTGTGTGACCATATTCTTGGAAATTATGGCACTGTACGGGACCTGATCGCTAATGTGGCTCTTCAACTGTGATTTTTCGATATACGAGGTATTTTAGGTTATAAATTGGATGTGTGTCATTTTTTTAACTTTATATCATTCGGCTCCAGTTCATCACGAAATAGAGGCTGGGAGATTTTCTCCCTATTGAATATATTAGTAACGTTTTTTACCTCAAATCCTTGTATGATGAGTGCATCTTTTACTTCTTCGGGATTAACATAAGAATCAATGCCCTTCAATACGATTTGCATACCTTTAGCACTCTTAAGCTGGTACGCATAAAAACTCGTTTTATTTTTTTCGAATTCTGTTACTATTCTTGTACATGTATATCTGCATGTTATTAAGTTTTTCCTTTTCGTTGCTCAGACATATGTTCGGGCATCCATGTAAGAGCATGGACGAAACATGGACATGAGCGGTCTCCATTAGCCATTTGCGATGTCCGACATGATGCCCATACCAAGTTCATTGCTAGTGGAGACCGCTAGTTATGTACAGATTTTGAGTTTTAAAACATTGTGGGTCTTGTAAACTGTTCATTGAAAATATTATAACGACTGTGCGTACAAAGCTTTAATTTTAGTTTTGACTTTTTATTATTATTTTCGAGTGATTATTTAATAAAATGCCAAAAGTGTCTGCAAATGTGTTTAATGCCAGAATGGTAAAGGAATATCCGAAAATATTGAAAATGGATTCATCAGTTCTATTACGTGTTTTGTGGAAGTAAGGTGTACAATGTCCACCAGCATTTTAAAACCTCGAAACATAACCAGGCAATTGAAAAGAATTAATTCGGCTCCAAAAAAATCGTTTTTAAAAAACTTTACCAGCGACTTAAACACATATCATTTCGACGTTTTAGATGAACTTCATGACGATGAGGCAGAGTCTATACGCAATGCAAAATTGTTGTTTGAAAAAGCGTCAATGAAATCTGACTTATTTTATATAAAACATAATTTTAAATGCCTCTGCTCAAGCATCACCCGACTGGAAACTAAAGGAGTGTGAAAGAAAAACACAGGTCTGAAGACCTTAATCAAAATTAAAAATTATATATATTTCAATAAAACCGAAACCGATGAATATATTGAAAATTTGTACCCATCTGAAATACTCGCATTTTAATACGCTCCTGTTACATCTACTGATGTTGAACGCATATTTTCCATGTATTCATCTGTTTTATGTGACAATAGCAGATCATTTCTTTTTGAAAATTGAAAAAACACATGATTGCTCATTGTAATGAAGATCTCTTTGAATAAAAATACTTTGAAATAACAAAATTGTTGAATTTATTCTTGCATATTTGTGCATATAACTGTGCATATTTTGAAATTTTTTCGTGCTATTTCTGGCGCATATTTTAATTTTTTTTTTTGCATATGTTAATTATTCCTACTGATAAGTCAGTATAAGTGTCTTCGGAATTGGAAATCAGTGAGTAAAAATCATCGTCATCATCGTCATTATCATTCTGCTAGTTTCTTTGGGGTACTTGTCTTTATCTGTACTGATGATTTTTCAGTCTTTAAACTTGTATATTTTCAACTTAGTCTTGATTTTACTTTCTTCTTTCATAACAAAGAAGAAAGTATATAGGTTTAAATGTATCTCTTAGCTGTTCACGTGTATCTATTTCACCAGTTTTTACACTACGAAGCTTTTTCTTCAACACATTTCTTGTCAACACAAACCGCCTTACAACTTTCTCATCCATGTTTGCTGAGGGCAAATAACAGGCATCAGCTATCAGAACAGGTTATCAGGTACATGGTCTGCTTTTCAGATCAGCTTATCAGGACCTGGTCTGGTTTTCAGATCAGTTTATTAGGAACTGGTCTGGTTTTTTTAACTAGCTCAAATTGCAACATGTAAATCACAATACTATCGAAAAAATCTGTAAAACAAGTCAATGTCTTTAAAAAGAAATTTAGTAAATGAACTCTATATTAAATCTCGAAAATTATTTGTGCTTGTAGAGATGTAATGACAGGAATATACATATGATCTTTTATGGAGCTGAGTTAGGTGAAATGGAGAACTATTCTACAGAAAATAGAAATTGTTGATTTCTGAAGATTGTAATTGACACATTATATAGTCAGTACAGCTGAAAATAAAAGCTGCACTCCAAAAACCAAGGCAATTGAAAATATTTTTGAAGTGGTACGGGTACCAAAAAACAAAAAAAAACTTACAAACAGATGATGCAAAAGAATTTTTTAATAAATACTTTGGACAACTCGTACATAAATAGAAGATTAAACATTACTTAATATGAAAGCATCAATAGTAGAATGATTTAATAGATCGTTAAAAGGAATGATGTGAAAAGAGTTAGCTTTAATGGTTCATATAAGTGGATTAGTATTTATATATATATATATATATATATATATATATATCAAGATTTACTTAGTGCATAAAATAGAAAAGTTCATCTCACCATTAAAATGTTTCCTCTTATAGTTAAATCAACAAATGAGAAAAAGTTCCTTAATACAGTAATTAAAAGATTTTTATTCAATACATGTATTTATTTATTGTATCTTCATATGTGAACTAACATTAAGGGCCAATTTCACCAACTCTATTTAAATATCAATTCATATTTAAATGTCGATTTTGATTAATTTTTGTATGAAAAAATTATTTTTAAATATGAATTGATATTTAAAGAAGTTGGTGAAATTGGCCCTAAGTATTCAAATCTTAAATCTATAAAAAAAAAATTGTTAGGCGCGACCAGAGTCGGACATAAACTTAGTGATAGTTATAAATAAAACATAAGTAGTGATAATCAAAAAGGAAAAATAAATGTATTATCAAGCAGTCCCATCTGGAGTGTTGAGTATAAGAGCCCTTGTGTCCCTCTTTTTAAGGCGGATGTGTCCAGTAAAGTTCAAAATATTACGAGCAAGCGGATTAGGATGTGACTCGAGTTTTGTTAAATATTTGCCTGCGTATTTTGCAATTTCTTCAGTCACTAGTGGCATATTTAAATCACGATGTATATTTGAATTTTTTATGTAGAATGGAGCCGATGTTATTAACCGTAAAATTTTGTTTTGCTTTCGTTGGATTTCCTCGATATTGGAAGCTGAAGCAGTGCGCCATAGTTGAATTCCGTAACACCATATTGGTCTTAAAATCGACTTGTATATTAAAAGTTTACAATCGAGAGTTATTTTAAGTTTCATTTGTGTTAGCTTTGAGTCAATATGGTGTTTCGATGTAAGCCGACGATCAAGGTGTATACCAAGGTATTTTATATGTGAATGTTGAGAACAACTTGACTGTTGATTCTAATGGGGGAACAAGTATCTTTTCGTAGGGTAAAAGTTGTATGTATGCACTTCTGTTCGTTTACTTTTATTCTCCATAAGTTTAACCATAGCTCAAGCTGTGTTATATGTGTTTGAAGATATCGGGATGCCTCATGAGGGTTTTCGTGCATACTAAGGCAGGCTCTATCATCCCCAAATGAAGTATGGATATTACTGCTCACAGGCATTTCACAAGTATAAATCAAATACAAAACTGGCCCCAGTATACTCCCTTGTGGTACACCGGATGAGATATTTTCGGTGTTACTTATAAATTCTCCTTCCATAACGGAGAACTTTCGGCCTGAAATATAACTTTCCAAAAGTTTTAGAATGTTATTTGGTAGAGATGTCTTCAATTTTAAAATTAAGCCATCATGCCAAACTTTATCAAATGCCTGAGAAACATCAATAAACACGGCAGAACAATACTTCGTTTCTTCCAATGTTTTCCTTATAAATTGAACCAATCTATGCGTTTGCTCAATGGTGCTATGCTGACTTCTAAAACCAAATTGATGGTCCGGTATGTACATATTATCTGTTAAATAAGGGGACAATTTTGTCATGAGCACCTTTTCGAAGAGTTTTGACATAGTACACAGCAAACTTATTGGCCTATATGACTCAGTCTTGGTAAGATCTTTGCCCGGCTTTGGAATCATTTTGATCTTGGCAAGCTTCGAGTGTTGTGGATAGTACTCCAGTCGTAATATGGCATTAAAAATAAACAGCAGGATTCTTATTGCAATATGCGGCAAGTTCATCAGCATCTTGTTACTAATTCCATCAATACCTGGAGCTTTCTTTGGTCTGAGTTCAGTAATTATTTTTTATACATCACGCATCTTAAACTTTAAGGGTCGATAGGGTAGAGCAACTACACTCGGCAAATCAGAAACACCAGTACATACATGTTTTTGGCGTAAATACGGATTTTAAGTGCTCAGCAAATATTTTACATTCATCCGTATCGCTTCTTGCCCAACTTCCGGTAGATGTGCGCAGAGGTGGCTTAAGCTCAAAGGGTGTTTTAAGCTTTCTAGCAGCGCGCCACAAAGAGTAATTTGATGCTTGTGTTACATCAAGACCTTCCATATAATTTTTAAGAGATGCAGTTTTTTCAGATGCAAGCAACTCTTGGAGTCGTTTAGTGCACTCTTTAAGTCTTATTTTATTTTGGGATGATCTGTGCTATTGCCATTCCCTTCTAGCTCTTCTTTTCAACATACTAGACGTTCAATATCTCTAGAATAAATTTTTATTAAACCCAGTCTGCGGATGGGAGGTAGTGGCATGCTCAGCAGCCTGTTTAATATTTTAAGTAATATAGGCAATGCTAGATTCAATATCATCTGGTATTCTAAGCGTAATATTTTCCGTGCAATGACTACTAAGATATTTTTTGAATCCCATCCAGTTAACACGATTGATCATCTTCATATATGGGTGAGGTGAGTCACTTCTTAGTGGGTTACAGATTGAAACGATAGTCGGAGAGTGATCGAAGGAGAGATCTAGAGAAGCTTCAACATGAATTAAATCCATAGAAATATTTTTCATGACGCCAAAATCTATAACATCTGGAATTTTTCGTACGTCAGTAGGCCAGTAAGTGGGCTCCCCACTCGAAATAACATCCAATCCCATTTTTGAAATTGTATTAAACAAAGCTCGATCTCTAGGTGTTACAAGGCGCGAACCTAAGTACGTATATTCTGCATTGTAGTATCCAGCTGCCACGAAACAAAATCCAAGCGATTTGTAGAACTTTTCATACTGATCTTCGGTAACTGAAAATCTGGGAGGTGAATAAATTGATGATATAACGAAATTCGAACAAAAATTTTCTACAAAAATATTCGTAGCTTGCATATATTCTTCACTTACGTTGTCAAGGATATAGTGCTTGAGTCTTGACTTAATTAGAATTGCAGATCCACCGCATGCTCTCCCTCTAGGATCCTTTGTGTCATATATAGTGTAGCCATTAATTTTGAAACAGCTTCTCGAAGTCAAATGAGTCTCAGAGACCAACATTATGTCAATATTTTTTTTCCGTAAGGAAGTGCTCAAGTTCATTTTTATGTTGGCGAATGCCGTTTGCGTTCCAGAAACATATTTTTAACGTGTTCATGGTTTTTTAACTAATGCTTGAAGCAGTGTATTCTGTATTCGTAACATTTCTTGCATCATGCTAGTCATAGTTGTTGCAAAGTTGTTGATAGTTTGCACAAGATTTTCAATAGTGGCTTCAAGGCGATTAAAATTAAAGTTTGAGTTTGTATTTGTTGAATTATTTTGCGGTGAAACATTTTGTGTCGGAATAGAACTAGCCTTAGCAGCATCGGCATACGATACACGTGAAGTAACTGGTTGGCTCATTTGAGCAGGATTGGCGGAGTTCGCGTTTACTGGTTGAGCTGGAGTTAATTTGGGGGTTTTTGTCCCATAGTTTGTTTAACGAAAGAATATACAGGACATCCTCTGTAGTTAGCAGTGTGATTACCTCTACAGTTACTACGTTTTTTATCACTTTGATATTTTGGCTTATTGCAACAAGCAGTGCCGTGTAATTCGCCGCACACAACACAAACAGTAGGTAAAGAAACGCTTCTGTAGCTCTTCAATTGTGATTTTTCGGTACAAGAGGTATTTTAAATTATAAATTGGATGCGTCTCATTTTTTCTTAATTTTATATCATTTGGCTCAAGTTCAACTCAAAATAGAGGTTGGCGGATCTTCACCCTATTTATTATGTTAGATACATTTTTTACCTTAGAGCCCTGGAGGACGGGCGCATCTTTTATTTCTTCTTTGCAGGCCTTTAGCACTCTTAAGCTGGTATGTGTAGAAACTTGTTTTATTTTTTCAAATTAAGAAACCATTTTGCGGAAATCTTTTTCGTCATAATGTAATACGTAATGAATCGTCTTATTATACAATATAAAATGTCTTTAGAAAGGGAGTCCCTATAGCCCCTTTTTATTTTAAAACAGCTGGGGGGTCCCAGCTAAAACTTAGGCGTTCAAAAGAACTGCCAAAAGAAGTTTTGAAACTTTAAAAGAAAACAAGGCTAAAGAGCCGATTTATGTTAATCAAATTAAAGTCTGATTTTATTCTACTTATTCTTTGGCTTATATACTAATTTTGAAAATAAATCTTAACCTTTCTAACTTATTCTAAACATACAAATATTATTGTTTTCTCTTTCAATACTATGAATGATCGTATTCACATTTCCGTTTAACCAATCATCGTATTTTATATTTAGAATTGCACTCAAACAGAAATGTGTCACTCAAACAATTATTCGTAAAGCCGCATTCAGACTATTATACTTTGTATTTATACTTGTCAAAAATTCAAATAATACGTGCAAGTGTGATAGTCTGAACGCAAAATGTCATCAAAGTGGCAAATAATACGATAAAATTTTTGACATCCCATAAGACTTTTTCGTTTTTAGAAAATTTTCTAAACGATAATACTTTTCATTAGATCAAGGTTGCATTTTCACACAAACCAAACTTCCAAGTCGGCTGTTTCGCCGCCGATAGCGTGTCGTCATTGATGTATTGTTTTGTCATATGTATATCGGCACAACATTTTGAATAAGTGAATCGTATGGAAGTATATTTCGTTGACGTAATTTTTTAACGTTTTAGTAATATCTTTTCTTAAATTTTTTTCTGTTATTTACATAGAATATTTTTAACTGCTGAACTTTTTGAAGTGTCGGCACGTCCCCGACTGCATGAAACCGCTTTGCCGCCGCTAGTCAATGAATAGCACCGACATTTTCATTGAACAGCTGTTTTGTTTTCTACTTGTATTACACATTTGATTTGAAGTGTGATAGTCTGAACACAATATGTGATTTTGCGTTAGATTTTTTGACAGTCGCAACGAATGTATTTAGATTTCTGTATCGTGAAATGTGATGAAAGTATTAATACTTGTATAATAGTCTGAACGGGGCTTAAGCAGTTCAGCATTGCACCATGCATGCATACAAAGAAAGTAATGTTATTGATACTCTATTAGTTCTTTGTTGCTTTCATTGTGCAAGCATTATTAACTTCTGTGATACACTACACCCTCACCCTTAAGAGAAAAATTAGGGAGGAATTTTTCTAATCAACTTCATAGTATTGTTACAATATTTTCTTATAATTTACTTATATACATAATTAATTTGAACATTTATAAAATAATTAATTTGAATTTTTATATAGGTATAGGTATTTTATTTTTACGTATATATTAGCGATTATATTAGGATTTGTATTCTATAATGATTTAAATGGTTTTAAATTATTATTATGGTATGTTTTATTTGTTCCCTTGTAATCTATTGTGCTGTTTACACCATTTCTACTTAATATTTTATAAGGTCCCTTATATGGGCTCTGATTTTTCTTTCTATTTTCTACTTTAACTAGTACTAAATCTCCTATGTTTAAATTAAATCTATTTTCATATTTATTATTTATTACTCTATTTTCTTTTGCTTTTGTTGATAAGTCTCTAGCTCTTTTTAGTGTAAATTGTAATTTGAGTCGTAGTTCTTGTGCGTAGTCATCATAATTATAAAATTTTGTATTGTTGTCTACAATGTCAGATGGTAGGGATGGTAATTTTCCGTATACTAACTCATATGGCGAGTAGCCTGTGTCAATGTGTGGCGACGTGTTATAGGCAAAAGTAAAGTATGGAATCCACTTATCCCACTCATAATCATTTGCGGTTGTTAATAGAAATTCGTTAAGTACCCTGTGATTTCTTTCAATTGATCCTAGTGTTTCATGATGATAAGGTGTTGAAAAATTTTGTTTTATTCCTAATAACAAACATATGTTACTCATTATTTCATTTTAAATTCTGTTCCTCTGTCTGACTTAAGTACTTTAAATTGTCCGTATTTTAAAATAAATTGTTCAACAAGTGTTTTGGCTGTTGTAAGTGCATCTTTTGTCGGCATTTGTTGAGCAACGACAAATTTTGTCAGCTCGCACTGCATGGTTAAAATGTATCGGTAATCATTTGAAATACGCAGAGGTCCTACGGTGTCAATTGAAATTACTTCAAAACTATTGTTTGGTGTGTCTGTTAGTGTAAGTGGTTCCTTAATGTGTTTTGTTTGTTTGTTTTTCGTACATTTGTCACAATATGACACAAATTTCTTTACCATTTTTGACATGTTTTTCCAAATATATTTTTGTTTTAATTTGATGATAGTTTTTCTAATTCCTAAGTGGCCTGCGTGTGTGGCATTGTGGTATTCGTCAATTAGTTTGTATTGCAATATTGCATCTGTTATTTTTGTTGGGGCATTGTATATTAATATTTTTAGTTGAGGACTTTTGTTATTTATATTTATCTTGGCATATGATTCTTTTATTTCTTCTTTTGTATATATTTTGAATATTTCATCATTATTTGATAGCGCTAATTCTTTTATATTCTCTTTCTTCATTTTAGATATCAGTTTCCTCAGAATCGAATCTAGTTTCGCTGAGTTATCGCTGAATCTTGCTAGCTTATTAATTTCATTATTAATTTCATTGTTCATATTTTGGGTGTAACTTCTTCATAGTCGAATCTGGTTTCCATGAATTATCATTACATCCTATGTTCATATTTTCGGTACGCAATTTCTTAATATTCGAATCTGGTTTCGATGAATTATCATTACGTCCTATGTGCACAATATTATTTTCAATAAATATATCTTTTTCTTTTATATTTTCAAGTTTGTTAAATTTCAATTTCTTCATATTTTTGACGTCATTGATGGATATGCATTCCCATATTTGAAGTTGATCAGACTTCTGAGAAACATATTTTTCCATATTTGTTTGTGTTGCGCGCGCATTATTTTCATTTATATTATTGTTGTTTGCCTCATTATTATCTTTTATATTTGCCTCATTAGTCTTGTTTTTCATTGCCCTTGTAGTTACTAATAATTTTCTTTCTTTTTCATCATTTTCTAATGGTATCATTTGTTTTAATATGTCTGAATCTAGTTCTATCCTAGAAAGTGCATCAGCATTTGTATTCATCTTTCCTTTTTCATAAAAAATTGTGAAATCATAATCACTTAAATCAAGTCTTATTCTTGTCATTTTTGATGAAGGATTCTTGTGTGAAAATAGTGAAATTAATGGTCTGTGGTCTGTAACTACAATAAATTTTCTACCATATAAGTAAGGTTTAAAGAAATTTATGCTCCAATGAATTGCTAGAAGTTCTTTTTCAATTACTGGTTTGTTAATATCATGTTTTTGCAATGATTTACTAGCGTATGAGATTGGTAAATCTTGTCCTATTTGGCCTTGAGATAAGACTGCTCCTAACGCATAGTTTGATGCGTCAGTTGTTAAAATAAATGGTTTATCAAAATCCGGATATTGTAATACTGGTGGGTTCGTTAATTTTTCTTTTAATTCTTCAAAAGCATGTTGGCATTGGACGGACCAAATGAATTTAGTTGATTTTTTTAATAGTGCGTTCAAATGTTTTGCAATGTCGGCAAAGTTTGGTATGAATTTTCTGTAGTAGTTGCAGAATGCAACGAATCGTCTTACTTCGTCCGCGTTTTTCGGTACTGGATAGTTTTTGATTACTTCGTATTTGGATGGGTCTGTTTTTACTCCGTCTTTTGTTATTAAATGTCCCAAGTAAACTACTTCTGGTCTTAAGAAACAACATTTCCTTGGGTTTAGTTTTAGATTGTATTTTTGTAATCGGTCTAGTACTTTTATTAAATTTTGATTGTGACGATTTAAACTACATCCGTACATAATTATGTCATCAACGTAAAGAAATGCTTCGGATTCTAATCCAGATAGTGCTATTGTAAGCATTCTTTGAAAACTATTTGAAGAAATTTTTAATCCGAATGGAAGTCTTTCAAATTGGAAATGGCCTTGTGGTGTAGAAAAAGCAGTTAGTGGTCTGGATTCTTTATTTAACTCAATTTGGTGAAAGGAACTGGTCATATCGAGTGTAGAAAACCATTTTGCTCTACCTAATTTGTCCAAAATGTCTTCTAATCTAGTTAAAGGAAATTTGTCATTGATAATTTTATCATTAAGTTTTCTAAAATCCACAACAAGTCTCCATTTCTTTTTATCTTCTATATTTTTCTTTGGTACTAGAAGGAGTGGAGCATTATATGGGCTAATTGATGGTTCTATTATATTTTGTCATCAAGCATTTTCTGTACTTGTTCATTTATTATTTCAGTATGTGAGTGTGGTAGTCTATAGTTTTTTATATAAACTGGTGTGTTGTCCGAGGTCGTGATTAATTTTAATTTTTTTTTTTTTAATTTTAATTTTTAATTTTTCGTCTTCTAAATGAAAAACATTTTGATATTGTTTAAATATTCCTATTAGTTGTGCTTTTACAAATTTGTCATTATGGTCTAATTTCAGTTCATTCACTATTCTTTCAAAACGTTCGTTATTGTTCATATTATTGTAACTTAATATCTCATAATTTTTAAGTGGGTCAGTCTGGAGTTTAATGCCTTTTATTGTTACGAAGTCGTTTGTTGTGTTTAAAATTTTTATGTGTGTCATGCCGTTTTTGGGTGCTATTGAATTACTTAAAAATATTCCCTCTTGTAATTGTTTATTAAATATGACGCAATCTTCTTTTAGTTCTAATTTTATGGCTTGAATAATTTCTGTTCTGGGTGGTATTGTTATTTGTAATGAGGAAATTGGTTTTGATTGCATGGGCAGAATTGTGGTAGCCTCGTTTATAAATAAAGAAATTGTAAATGTCTCGTAATCAATTTTACAAAGATATTTTTGCAGAAAATATCTACCAATTACGCCATCTGTTTCTATAGGAAAATCTGAATTTACTAGTTGGAAAGAATGTGTACATTTTTCATTTGATAGGGAGAGTTCAAGTTTTATTGTGCCTAAAGGGTATATTTCTTCTTTTGCGATTCCAGTAAGTTTGCATTTTTGTTTTGGGTTAAATTGTTCACCCTCAAAGTCTTTACACATACGACAAAGTGATATGTCAGCGTCAGTGTTTATAAAATTTGTTCTGTTTGCACATATCCTATGTATTCTTAATTCTGGCTCTCCGGAATAGTTATGTATTCCGGGCCTACTTCGTTTCCCGAACTTTGTATGGTGTGTACATACTTGTTGTTGTTTCTGTTGGTGTAATCTTGGTTATTGTTAAAGTTTCTTCTGTAATTGTTGTTATTCCTATTGTTACTTAGATTATTTCTATTATTGAAATTATTTCTATTATTGTTGAAATTATTGTTTCTACAGAAATTGTTGTTTCTTGGTGAGTTATTGTTGCTATTGCCATAATTGTTATTTCTTGTGTAACTATTTCTGTTTAAGTTTTGTTTGTTATAAGAACTGTTATTATTGTAGTTAGTAAATGTGTTATTATTTCTGTTGTGATTTTGTGATTGATACTGTGGTTTCTCTTTTCTGATATGTAGAATTGCATTATTAGTTACCTTCTTTTCATTTTCAAGTTCACTTGCAAGTTCTGATGCTTCTTGCAATGTGGTTGGTCACGACGCGTATATGGTCGATTTAAAGTCTTCATTTAGTCCCTTTTTGAAAGTATCTAGGGCTAATTTATTATTTAATTTAACTATGATATTCTTTTCTGCTACTGTCGCAGTATTTCCTAGTTCTTCTATCCCTAACTTGTTTAGGCTATCTATTATATATAATATTTTGTCTTTAAACGAATTAACTGACATTTTTCCTTGGAATAATGTACTAAGCTCGTTTTGTAATTCTGGTATTGTTTTAGTGGTTTTGTATCTTTTTTCTAACAATTCTTTTAATGCTTCAAAGTTTTCTGGTTTGATGTAACTTCCTATCGCTGTTCTAACGTTAGATGTTAGTTTAGCATAATAAATGTATTGAAGAAAATCTACTTTAGCTGTTGCTGATAATGATTTGTTTATCAGCTCCGCTGTTATTAAGAAACTTTCTAGTTCTACGAAATTACCAGCAAACAATGGTAAAGCTTTTGAAACGGTTTCTAAGCTAGATGATGCCATTGTGGTATTTTGTTGTTCTAATTCTTTTTGATTTTCTAATAATAATTCTTTAATTCTTGCATAAATGCTATTAAATTCTATCTTTAGAGAAGATAATTTTTCTTCGTTTTCTTCTTCGAGGGTATTTGATTGAAAATCTTCTTTTATTTTTTCTATCGCTTCTAATTTGCTTTTAACTGTCTTCTCTGTGTAAGTTCTGCTTGGATTTTTCTTTAGAATCTTTAGTATTTCGTTTAAATCGTAAATATTTTTCTCCATTTAAATTATTTATTATATTTTACAATTACAAGTTTGATTTTTTTTATATATATATTTTTACTTATTTTAAACTTCTGTAATAGCATTATCTGTGTTAAGTCTGTTTTTGTGTTTGCGAACATAATTTTTGAAATGGGTATTAATTTTATGAGCCATATATAATATTAATGCTATTATGATTAAAGTTATAATATACTCTGGTATAGTATTGGTAGTATTTTTTCCTTCACCGTTGTTTACAATATTTTCTTGGATTTCCACCTTGCTCTGTGGTTTTCCCATTTTGTTTTTTATTTTATTGCCCCAAATGGGACCTACCATTTGTATGTATGTATTTATAGAAATTTTTGTTTGTATTTTTATTTTAATTGTTTTTGTATTTAAGCTTTTTTATTCTATTTTGTATATTAGTTTTACATTCTACTGTGGTCGCCAATGTTAAGTCTTTGTACAGTAATGCTAGCTCTTTCCGCTTCTGGAATTTCTTGCCGGCCTTTTTTTTTGGTTTTGGTTTGGGAGTTGGTGTGTCCTTTCTTTTGTTCGTTCGTCTCTTATACTCTTCTATAGTAATTGCTTTAGGACCTGCTGTACGGGGAAGTGGTGTGTATACTGGGGTCGATTCTAGTGTGTTTGATAAGTTTGCAGGCTCGTACTCTTCGCATTTGTTTTCTTCAATGTACCGTTCCCAACGGGTAATGATTTCATCTATATCGGCTTCCGTCATCAGGAATTGTACCACCAGGTTTTCTTTCTTCGACTGTGCCAAGGATCAGATGTTTTCAGGATCGAATGTGGGCAGGATCGCCATGTAATACGTAATGAATCGTCTTCTTATACAATATAAAATGTCTTTAGAAAGGGAGTCCCTATAGCCCCTTTTTATTTTAAAACAGCTGGGGGGGTCCCAGCTAAAACTTAGGCGTTCAAAAGAACTGCCAAAAGAAGTTTTGAAACTTTAAAAGAAAACAAGGCTAAAGAGCCGATTTATGTTAATCAAATTAAAGTCTGATTTTATTCTACTTATTCTTTGGCTTATATACTAATTTTGAAAATAAATCTTAACCTTTCTAACTTATTCTAAACATACAAATATTATTGTTTTCTCTTTCAATACTATGAAGGATTGTATTCACATTTCCGTTTAACCAATCATCGTATTTTATATTTAGAATTGCACTCAAACAGAAATGTGTCACTCAAAAAATTATTCGTAAGCAGTTCAGCATTGCACCATGCATGCATACAAAGAAAATAATGTTATTGATACTTTATTAGTTCTTTGTTGCTTTCATTGTGCAAGCATTATTAACTTGTGTGATACACTACAATAAATTTGAATTTTCGTTTCATCGATGTTGCCACGTTTTATTGGAACAATGTGAAATTTATTCTCACCAATGACCGAAATTAATTTTTTAATAAGAACATTTGAATTTTTTCTCTCAAATAGATCGGTGGTGGCTTGGATGTTTTATGCGAGGATACCTCGGGTTTGTCGTTGTCATCTTGCAAAATTTTAAAGCGGTTTTGGCGATTAGTTGAGGCTGCGCTGTTATCCCTAGACATTTTTGGAGCAGATGAAATTTTTGAAGAATTCGGGCTTCGCCCACGCTTTACCACGGTTATATATCTGTCCATTCCGACTTGTACCTTGAGTTTCGAGTCGCTGTTATCTGTAGTGATAACTTTGTTAAGTGATGAACACGAGCCTGAAGGGGATGATATTACTGGCTTATATGAAGAAGTACTAGGCAACTGTAATGTTAATGAATCACTACTATTTGGCATTGGACAAAGCGAAATTGATCGCTGACGAAAAATTGGCTCTTCCGTTAAAAAAAAAGACTTTCATCAGCTTTATTATTTGAATTGTTTTCATTCAGAATTTCAGAACTTACAGTAAAATAAGCATTTCTGCCGTTAGAACTCACTTCAACATTTTTTGTATTTGAGGCACTCATACATAGAATTCCTCACGGGTACTTCGTTTGTGTTTTTTTTTTGTTTGCGTTTTTTTTTTTTGTTTCTGTTATTTATGATTGTTTGTTTGTTTTTGAGGTACTCGTTAGAGTATTCCTCAATGTCACTTTGATTATGTTTTTTTTTGTTTCCGGTTTTTTTGTTGCTGTTATTTCTACTATGTAAAAAATATTAGCAAAGCATAAAGCTTATTTATTAAAGTCAGTATGTACCTATTACGAATAATATGTACTACGAATATTTTTTTGTATAATTTTTTGTTTGTTTGGTAAAGCCGCGTTCAGACTATTATACTTTGTATTTATACTTGTCAAAAATTCAAATAGTACGTGCAAGTGTGATAGTCTGAACGCAAAATGTCCTCAAAGTGGCAAATAATACGATAAAAATTTTGACATCCCATAAGACTTTTTCGTTTTTAGAAAATTTTCTAAACGATAATACTTTTCATTAGATCAGGGTTGCATTTTCACACAAACCAAACTTCCAAGTCGGCTGTTTCGCCGCCGATAGCGTGTCGTCATTGATGTAATGTTTTGTCATATGTATATCGGCTCAAAATTTTGAATAAGTGAATCGTATGGAAGTATATTTCGTTGACGTAATTCTTAACGTTTTTGTAAAATTTTTTCTTTTATTTACATAGAATATTTTTAACTGCTGAATTTTTTCAAGTGTCGGCACGTCCCCGCCTGCATGAAACCATTTTGACCCGCTAATAAATGAATAGCACAGACATTTTCATTGAACAGCTGTTTTGTTTTCTACTTGTATTACACATTTGATTTGAAGTGTGATGGTCTGAACACAATATGTGATTTTACGTTAGATTTTTTTGACAGTCGCAACGAATGTATTTAGATTTCTGTATCGTAAAATGTTATGAAAGTATTAATACTTGTATAATAGTCTGAACGGGGCTTAAGTATGTAAGTAAAATTCTGCTAATCGACTGTTCGCTATGAAGGTACCACCAGAACTGAATAATAAATTAAAAATGTACAAAATGTTGAATTTAATAAAAAATTAAAAATTAAAAACGAAAAATCTAGTTTGTCCTGTTTTTTGCAGGATTGATTAGGATGATTTGTCTTAGGAAAGATAATTAACTAAATGTAGTGGAATTCTCTAAACTTATTGGTCTGAATGAAATATTGTGAAAACTTCAGTGTTTAAAATGAACTATAACATAGTGCAATATTCAGCAACACATCATATTATCACTTTTTATAATAAAATTATGTACATTTTCCATTTCGAAAGCGCTAGCACACAAAATTTTACAATATGAAAATGGGATTATTATAAAAGATCTTCGCTCTATTTATTTCTTTAGCTGTCAGATCTTTAGAAAATATAGATAAACTACGGAAATTGGACTTTGATATCCAATCTTTAAGAATGTACATATGTATGAATAAGTATCAAACAAACTTAGTGAATAAATATGGACTTCAACTTGAATCATGCTGAAACATACATAAATTGTAAAATGGAATGTAAACAGATCTTACTTTATATCTGTATCTGTATGACTATCAAATAAATTTACAGAAAAAAATGAAAGCATGCCAAAGCATGTATAATTTCAAAAAAAAAAAAATTCCTTACGTCATACAATTTTGTAAGCACAGAAATTTTATTACCTTGTTGCAAATGAAATACATATGTATGTATCTACTTTGTAAAAAATTCAAAAGAATGAACTTTAATTCTAATAGTAAAGATTTTTAATTGTAACACTATTACATCTCGGGCTCTTGCGTCACTATCGATAGAAGCATGGTAAGGCATGCATACTAGCAAAATATAGAAAGTGATTGTATCTGGATCAATCCAACTCATGAATGTGTTGTATACGGGTATGATTGATGATGATGATGACCTTTTTAAGTGAGAAATCATTACATATGAATGCGATAGGGATCAGCCAACAAACCTCATGTAGAAATACTTGAGGGAATGTTTCTAACACTTTATAAAAACACCGACTGTGAATTGCTGGTAGAGGTAACCGCTTTATTTGAGATCGATTTGCTACAATAGTTGTTTATTAAATATGTATTTCTTTGTATGTAAATTAATTTCGACATACATACACATATTTACCTATATGTATATATCCACCAAAAAATTATACCAACGTTCACTATTTCAAGCAGTAAAATCTGAAAAAAAAGGAGTGACACATTAAAAAGAAAAAATAAATAAAAATAGAGACTGACTGATCAACTGATACGTACACTCTGTCCGAAAGGCTCACAAAGCACATTTAATCATTTCAGATATATGTATATACAGAATACGCTGAACTTTAATAAAATGAGAAAAAAAAATCATCTAGAACATCAAATGAAAGCCATAGGTGATCACCCTTCATAAAATAAACATATATGTACCTTATTAATGTAAACAGTATAAAGCAACACAATTTTGGGAATTAAAATTTTAAAAATTTAATTACCCATAACGCTGACAGACAGAAATTTCGTCATACAAAATCATCTTGTATCCTAGAGGAACCGTCGAAAGGGTATACCTAAATTCAATGAAAACGAGTTCGTTTTCTGTTGATCGCTATTGAAGAAGAAAATAATTTTTTTCATAATGATTTAACTAATATAAAAGTACATTTAAATTCAGTCTCATATCTGTACTTCTTAGCATAAAAATTTAAAATAAATGTTATCCAATTCTATATTATATGTATCTAAAATTCCAAGAAAGCTGTTATATGAAAGAATCTCCAGCGCTTCCTACTGCATCAGAGTTTAAGAAAAAAAGCTCCTTTTATTCAGTTGAATAAAATTTTAATTTGAAACAGTAAGCAAAGACATCAGCTTACTGATTTTTGTTTTTTTTGTTTCTTTATTGATAAGAAAAGAAGATATTTACACTATATAAACACTAGTTAATAATATTACTATTTACATATATACAATGTCTCTTAGTCGATCTCTCTAGTATTTTTAGTATGGTTATAGTTGGTTTTTACAAAATGTGATTTAGTTTTTATTTATTTACATTAAAAATACGTATATACGAACATTTTTTATTTGCAATGAAAAAGTTTTTAAAAACATTGCTAGTATATGAGACTGTTTGCAAACGTAGTGTCAAGGGATAAAAAGAAAACAAAAGATAATAATTAATTGTTTAGATAGCCATCAATATTTTTATTTGGAATTAATTTTTTTTTTTCAAAACTTAGCGTAAATCTTTGCATGCAATACTTGTGCTGTATCTTATATTCAAATGATCTAAGTTGCAGTTAACTGCTTTTATATTCGCCCTTCTATGATTGTGGTAAAATATTGGAATGCCATTTATTTCTTGAATAATGTTCTTACTATCTAGGTAAATAAAGGCTTCAGGAGGAACAAAACCTTTTTCTAAACATTCTGTTTTTACGGGTTTTAAGTTTATAAAAACTTATTTGGTTTTAACGGATTTCTTTATATTTATATGTTTATGCGGGTTTTAAGTTTATAAAACTTACTTGGTTTTAACGGCTTTCTTTATATAAAAAATTAAACACTGTAAATTTTAAAACGTTATAAAACGTAAGTATATAAGAAATTTATTGGTTTCACTTGTTATTTCACTTGTGTTTTATGGGTTTGTTTGTACGTTTTTTTTTTTTTTTTTGGAATAAATATCTTAGTTTATATAAATGATAAGTTGTAACAAAGATGTTGTTCACTGCTTTTGTTTTTCCACTTGATGTTTCACGAACGAAAAAGAGAATAGAATAATAAATTTTATCGTACAAAACGGGCCGCTTTATTTGTAGCTTTGAAGTTGGTGGTAGTTGGCTTAGGGGGCATTGTTATGAAAGGTCAGGGTTGGATAGAAATATATATTTTGTTCACTGAGGTGAACATCCTCCCCGCCTGCGTATCTGAAAGAAAATAACTGACTTTAGTATTAATCTTAACAAGAAATTTAAAGGGTATGGTAATGGGTTAATGGGTAAGTAAAATATACTTAGGGTTTTGTGTAAACTGGATCCGCCGTCGATACGGATAATGTTTGATTTTAAAATCTGGCTATAAATATCTCCACCTAATTCCATTTGCACCGGAGTATTAGCGTAAAAATTGGGATCTGCTAGGGCCAGATTTCCGAATTTTTCTTTAATGGATTCTGTAATAGGTGAGGGATAAGGGTTTTTCGGCAATTCTTTCTTCACTAAGAAGTACATATTGTATTTGACAATAGATGTCATGTTTGGGGCTATCGTCAACCATGTATATTTTCTTCCATCTACGTTGAAGGTGTCAAGTTCATTTCGTTCCACAAACTCATTTGATACTTGCGAAGACGTAGAGCTCGGGTTTAATAACGCTCTAACCGATTTGCATCCAGTATCTGTCATAATGTGAACTTCTACAGTAGGTACAAGTATTTGCTGCAAGGACATTGGCAAGGTAAAGGGTGTGACGTTTGTTGTACTGCTGGCTGGTAAAGGCCTACGTGGAGTAGGAATTGGTGGTTTTTTAATCGGCGTGGAAGACTGAATAGTGGATATATCTTTCAATATCCTTTCTGGACCATGTAATACAGAGTGGTGTTTACCCTTACATTTTTGGCAACGGGCCTTGCTGCTACATTTATCAATAAGATGATTTCTGGCTAAACAATTGATACAATAATGCAGCTTTACTGCAGTTTTATATTTTTGGGCCAAATTTAATTTGATAAACTTATTGCAACTTGTTAGCCGATGATCTGCTTGGCAAATACCGCAACCAAAATAACGTTTTGCTTCTATATGTCTAGATCGTTGACGTCTTTTTGATTCGCGTTGACTGTTACCTGCATGGTTATACTTTCCACTTTTGTTATTGGGTGCCATGATCTGTATGGGAATTTGTGAAGACAAATACAATTAAAATGATAAGTGGGTTAAAATGAGTGTAATACTTAAATGATAGATCACTGTTATAATAATTTTATGGGTTAATCTGATAATTAAATTTGTTGTATAACACAAGGCAGTGACCCGACCGTTAAGTAATGAGTTAGGGTAAGTATAAATGAGTTAGTTGTGTGTATATATGTGAATCGGTTAGTATGTTTACTCAAGGAAGTTTACGAAGAATTTAAGTCGTGGGTAGAACTACAAGTTTTGTTATTGGACGTGTCAAAGTCCCATTTAGAGTACGTATGTCGGCAACTCTGATGTGTCCGTCACTACCTGAATAAGTTTTAATTATACGTCCAAGTAACCATTCATTTGGGGGTAAGTTGTCTTGTCTTATAACAACAATATCATTAACTTCAACTTGTCGCTTCGGGTACTTCCACTTATATCTTTTATGTAGCTCTTTTAGGTATTCATCTTTCCATCTTCTGCAGAAATTGTGATGTTGAATCTTTAATTTTTGCCATCGATTTGCAAGGGAAAGATTTTCATTGCTACAATCGGGTTCTGCGGGTGATAATATGGGTGAACCAATTAAAAAATGACCTGGGGTTAACGGATTCAAATCTTGCGGGTTATCACTTGACGGGCTTAAGGGTCTTGAGTTGAGGCATCCTTCAATTCTAGCAAGAAGCGTTGCTAGTTCTTCAAAAGTATATTTCAAGTTATTCAATTTCTTTAAATGTGATTTGAAGCTTTTTACGCCCGCTTCCCATAACCCACCCATGTGTGGGGCTCCTGGCGGTATGAAATGCCACGTCAAGTTTTGTAAACTATTACTTGCAATGACTGATCCTTTTATTTGCTTGAGGAATTCCTGTCGTTCCTTTTTTAGCAAATGATTAGCTCCAACGAAATTTGTTCCATTGTCAGAGTAAATGGCGACAGGGCATCCCCGCCTCGAAAAAAATCGTGTAAATGCTGCCATAAAGGCTTGAGTTGACAGGTCAGATGTCGGTTCTAAGTGGATTGCTTTTGTTGCAAAACAAACAAAAATGCATACATATCCTTTTGTTATTTTACAATTTCTGCCAGTATATAATTTGATGTCAAACGGCCCGGCGAAGTCAACTCCAGTGTTATTAAATGGGCGGGTTATTTGGGTACGTTCAGGTGGCAAGGCTGCCATAAATTGAGTAGCTTGTCGATTCTTGTATTTTGTGCACGCTGCACATTTGTGTATTATTGAACTAATGAGATTCTGAAGTTTCGGAATCCAATAGCCAGATCTCAGTATCCTTAATGTGAGTTGATTTCCTCCGTGTAAAGTAACCAAATGCACATGCAAAGTTAGCAATTTTGCAAACTGACTTGCATATGGTATTAAAACTGGGTGTCTTTCTGAATATGACAAGCTATTGGAGTTGGCTAGTCGACCGTTTGCGCGCATAATATTAGCAGAGTCTAAAAATGGTGTTAGAGTGAGTAAGTTGCTCTTTTTTGGAATTGGGTGTTTCCTTTTTAGACAATTATATTCTTCTTCAAAATATTTAAGCTGACATAGAATAATGAGTCTATCTTGTGTTGCTTTTATCTCTATAGCATCAAGTTCAATGCTTGGGTGTGTTAACAAATTTTCAATTCTTGCTTTAGTTGATTGATATTTACTTTTATCGGAAATGATTTTTTCATTTCGAATTGATTGGGTTCGGGTGTGTGATGTTCGATCACAGAATCGATAAACGTATGACATTACTCTTAGAGCTTTTGACAATTTTGAAAATCGTAATATGTCTGGATTTGTATCAGTTTGATTTTCAATGGGTGGGTGTATGTTAACTACAGTCGAAAATGATTGACCAATTTTAGCTTCAGCTTGAGTTTCAAAGGGTTTGTGTGTTGTTGGCCATTTTGAAGGCGTTCCTTTAAGCCATAGTGATCCATTCCACCAAAGCATATCTTCTTTTAATTCTTCTGCATTACATCCTCGGCTAGCAACATCAGCGGGGTTATCATGTGAGGCAACGTGGTTCCAGTTGTCTACGCCTACAGTTTCTAAAATTGTAGAAACTCTGTTCGCCACAAAAGTGTTCCATGCGTTGGGTGGTTTGCTGAGCCAAGCTAAGACTATTGATGAGTCTGTCCAAAAATATGTTTGATGTAGTGGTAAGTTTAATTGGGTTATAACATTGTGGGTAATATTAGCTAACAAAACAGCACCACAAAGCTCTAATTTTGGTAGTGATATTACTTTGATTGGTGCAACTCTCGTTTTAGCAAGAAGTAGGGTTACGGTACAAGGTCCGTCTACGGGTGTAACTCGAGCATATAAAAGTGCTGAGTAGGCTTTTTCGGAAGCATCTGAAAAGCCATGAAACTCGATTTTTGCTGAGGGTGAAAAATTAATCCATCTCGGAATGCGAATTTGATCAATATTGTCGTAGAATTGCAAAAACTTGTGCCATTTCGTTAAGGTGAGTGGGGTAAGATATTCATCCCATGCTGTATTGTCTTACCATATTTGCTGCATAATAATCTTCGCAGAAATGACAATTGGTGCCAGCCATCCAGCTGGGTCAAATAGACGAGCTATGTCTGATAAAACAGTTCTCTTTGTATATGCTGACTTCCTTTCAATTATTGGAACATTAAAAAAGAAGACATCTTCCTTGGCATTCCATCTTATGCCTAATGTTTTGGCGTTATTTGACTCGGGTAGTGTGAGTAAATCGACATCAAGCAAGTGTTCTTCGGGTAGGTTGTTTAATAATTCCTTAGTGTTAGAAGTCCATTTTCTCAGAGGAAATCCAGCAGAGTCCAGAGCTGTGATCAATTGTATTTGAGCGCTTTTAGCTTCTTCAATTGTATGACCTCCAGCCAAAACGTCATCTACATACATATTATTTTTCAAAATTTTTGAAGCAATTGGGTGGGTATTTTGAATGTCTTTGGCTAATTCGTGTAGGGTTCTAATAGCCAAATATGGAGCACAATTGACTCCAAATGTTACTGTTTGTAGTTCAAATTCTTGAATGGGTTCATTGACGCTTTTACGAAAAAGTATTCGTTGGAAGGGTGTTTGGGTTGGGTTTAACATAATTTGCCTGTACATTTTTGTAATGTCGGCGTTAAAAACAATTTTATAAAAGCGCCATTTCAAAATAAGCACAACTAAACCTTGTTGTAGGGTGGGGCCAGTGTATAAAATGTCATTCAAGCTATTACCATTAGAAGTTTTACTCGAAGCATTAAAAACAACTCTAATTTTTGTCGTAACACGTTCAAGTTTTATGACAGCATGATGGGGTAAATAATACTGGTTGTTTGAAGTTGTTTTGGTGTTATATGTTACGGGTTTCATATGACCTAAATCAATATATTCTTGCAGCACGTTATCATATTCTACTTTTAGTTCGGGTTTTTTCATCAAATTTCTTTCATTTCGCAAAAATTGAGCCATTGCGATATGACGTGAATTTCCTAGTTCAATTGTAGGTGATCGAAATGGAAGACTTACTTGATAACGGCCGTTGGATAATTTGTGTGTAGTTGTAACATAGTTTTCTTCACAAGCTAAGCCTTCTTCAGATGTATTGGGTTTAGTTGGTATATCTTCTATTTCCCAAAACTTGGTTATAAATTTATCAAGTTTTACAGAGTTGAAATATGAGACAATGGTTTGGGGTGTATGTGATTTTTGGAAGGGTCCGGTCAAAATCTAACCAAATTCGGTTTCTTGAGCTATCAAGGTATTAAGGAAATCTTTTTTAACACCTGATTTTAAGATCTGTGGGTAGAAATCGCTGCCAATTATGAAATCTATGGGTCTGCTTTCGTAGAATTTCTGGTCAGCTAATTGAATATCCTCTAATTCTTTTATATGGGTTGGGTTTAAATGTTGGGTAGGTAAATTTTTTGTGAGGGTTTTAACAACAATTGCTTGAATATTCAATTTGAAATTATTTTCTGTGTTGGATCGTAACAGTACATCACATAATTTATTCGACTGTGCTGAAACAACTTCATTAAGTCCGGAAATTTCAGCATGAATGGGTGTAGTGGGTAATCTAAGTTTTCGTCGAAGTTTGTCAGAAATAAACGAAAAATCTGAAGCTGGGTCAATTAAGGCTCTAGCTGGGAATTTTTCTCCTTGAACCTCAACATTTAGAACTGCTGTTCCTAGCAATTTTGTTCTGTCGTCTAACATAGGTTTACTTGAACGGGTATGGGTCGAAAAAGATTGTGCGGCATTTCGTGATGTTGATGGTTTATCGTCATCAATTTGTGAGTTTGGGTTTGAATTGGGTTTGTGTAAAAGTGTATTGTGTTTTCCGCCGCAGTATCTGCATGTAAAGGTACTATGGCAATCCTTGATTATGTGGGCAATGGCTAAACAATTATAACATATTCCATTCTTTTTTACAAATTCAATCCTTTCATTTATTCCTAATGAGGTAAATGAAGAACATTCTCTTAGTGCGTGTTTATTTTTACAAAGTTTGCAAATTGACCCATCGGGTTTATTCTGTGAATTTGTATTGCTTGTAGATTTTGTGTGATTTTGGGTATTTTGGATATTTTGGGTTGGGTTTGAGAATTTGTTCTGGGGTTTAATTCTAGGGTGTGTTTCTTTTTGAGAATGGGTTACGTTATGAAAAGTTTTGCCTCTTTTGTCAAACAGATTCTTATTTTCCTGGAACTGCTTGGCTTTTTGGTGTGTGTTTTGATGATCAAATTGATTCGGGACATCATTTACTGATGTTAGCTCCTTATAAGTATTTGTCAAAAACAAATCGAAATCAGTCCATGATGGCATTTCTGAACAATCAAAAAGCGTTTTTTCAAATTGCATACGAACTTCTCTGGGTAGTTTTGTTGAACATAAATACACAAAAATAGGGTCCCAATTGTCTGTGTCTATATCTAATGAACTCAAATTCGAAATACAACAATTTATTTTTCTTTGGAGCTTTCTTATTGAGGTACTGCACATGGTATTCACAGTGGGTAAATTAAATAATGATTTTAATTGGGCATTCATTTGCATTCTTTTATTCTCATATTGTGAAACTAGATCATTCCATGCAATAAGAAAACCATCATTTGTCAAGGGTGCATTGTCTACAATTTCTTTGGCTTCACCGCTAGTTTTTTGTTTCAACTGGAAAAGTTTCTCAACTCCACTTAAACGGGTATTATTACCATAAATAGCTTTAAAGAGATCTCGGAATGAGGCCCATGTTTTGAAATCTCCACTAAATATTGGCATGTCAGTAGATTAGTAATGGGGACGATAGTCCTGTTTTGGGAATTCAAAACCGGGAAAAAATAAAAACGATGGCAACCCTGTTACAAATGGGGGATTTTGGGGATTTTCATGCTGAGAGTTTCTTGGCTATGTGTGTGTGTGTGTGAGTTTGATTCTTTGTTTATGTGTATGTATACTTGTGTGCCCAGCTTTTGTTGTTATTGTAGAGAAACGTTGTGCTTACAGTGCATGGATGTATGTATATGTGGGTGTTGTATGTGTGTATGTGTGTGAGTTTTATTCTTTCTGTGTATGGGAATGTATGTACACTTGTGTACAGGTTTTGTTGTTATTGTAGAGAAACGTTGTATGTGTGGGATGTTTGTGTGTGTGTATGTATGTGTGCGTGTATATGTGTGCGTTTTTGTATTTAATTGTATGTTTGTCGGTCTCAGATACTTTTGTCGTAGTGGCAGACAATCATTATACCCAGTAGGAAATGTCGATGGTGAAAATGTACTGAGTCGCTTTTGACTTTGTCACCAGTACTACTATATAATTATATCCCATTCAATAATTTTCACTATAGACATTTAGCATATGTTTGTCATTTAAAATATACTAGTAACACTAAAACAATTGAATAGGTATGACTACGTGGTTCTTATTGGAACGTAGAGACATACCAACCAGACAGTTAGTTACTGGTATATTTCTATAATTTATGTACATACAAAAAGGTATGTATATTGACAAGTTGTTGCAAAATCTTTCCTTTTTACTGACAGATAGAATAAAACGTATTATACTATAATGGTCACTAGAATTTTAGTGTTGACACAAAGACACTTGATCCCTGTCTGACTGCAGGGTAGTGACAACGAATTCGTGTGTATGTAGAATCATTATTTTTGTGTTGTGAGTTGTCGTTGCTATGCATATGTATGGTTATTGTGCTCGTATGTATGCATGAATTTTTTTATTTCTGGGGAAATATTCTAGTAGCTGCAGATAGTGGCAACCCTGATATCTGCTGAAAATGGAAGTGGAGAGGGAATGTATTTGATAATGTATGTACATATATGTTTTTGGAGTAATGTACGTGATCGTATGGTGGGGGACGAAGGTGATGTTATGAAATCTTCGTTTATTTATTTAAGAAATATTGTTTCGTATTTCATGACAGAGGAGTTTGAATTTCATAATATTATAAAATTTCATTATGTATGTATGTTTGTGTATTACGTGATCACTTCTTTGTGTATGTGTGTGTGCCAGTATGTAAATGATTTTCTCGCGCTGGTATTTATATGTAGATAGAAATAAATAGTTTTCAATATCGACATTTGGTACTATAAAATACTATCATATGTCTGGACTTCCCTAATCTTATTATGTTTTTATACTTACTCTTGTTTTATATTTTCTCATACTTAAATTTGTCTCGCGTTAAAGTCTGCCTGTGTGATATTTGTTTATATTACAGATTTTGTTTATTTCAATCTTTGAATACATTTTTTTTGTCAATGATGTCTTTTGTTCTTCTTGTTGTTGGTGTTGTTGTTGTAAATATTCGTCTGTGTATAGATGCGATATATTCAGTTTTTTTTTTTTTTATTTGAAAATAAAAACGTGTTAATTTTTATCTGCGTTTACTTAAAAGTTTGTGAGGATTTTCTGTTTTTAAGTAAAACTGAATTCCTGAAGATACATACTCTATAGTAATAGCAACTATAATAGAAATATTCCTTATACTCAATTTATATTTTTTAAAGTTGATGCAACGTTAGTAAGTTAACGTTAGAAATTTTTGTGGTACATAATTTTTTCTAACTATAGACTTTTTTCTTCACTTTCTACATTTGTTTTCAAAATCTTGCTTTGCTTTATGAAAATGTATAAACATTTTTAAATGAAACTGATCCGGCACTCCAGCTTATATACTGATAGTTTTTTTTTTTTTTTCTTTGGTAGTCAACTTACTTCTTTTTTTATTTTTATTGATAAACATTTAAAATCAAAAGGGAGCTTTATATTGAAATTATTATTTTCATAATTGTTGAAAACAATCACTAGTTTTTTTTTTTTTTTTTTGTGATGAAATCATTTGAAGTTGAAGCTGATATCTTTGCTTACTGTTTTAAATTAAAATTTTATTCAATAGAATAAGAGGAGCTTTTTTCTTAAATTCTGATGCAGTTAAGATCGGATATGAGACTGAATTTAAATGTACTTTTAAATTAGTCACAATGAACAAACTTATTTTCTTGTTGAAAAGCGATCATCAGAAAACGAAGTGGTTTTCAGAGACTTTAGGTATACCCTTTCGACGGTTCCTCTAGGATACAAGATGACTTTGTTTGACGAAATTTCTGTTGCTTTATACTAATAATATGCTTACATTAATAAGGTACATATGTGTATGTTTATTTTATGAAGGGCTATTACCTATGGCTTTCATTTGACGTTCTATATGATTTTTTTTCTCATTTTATTAAAGTTCAGCGTGCTGTGTATATATTTCTGAAATGTTTAAGTGTGCTTTGTGTGTCCATCGGACAGAGTGTACGTTTTAGTTGGTCAGTCAGTCTATATATTTATTTTTTTTTTCTTCTAATGTACCACACCTTTTTTTCACATTTTACTACTTGAAATAGAGAATTTTTGTCTAATTTTTTTCTGGGTATCTACATACATTAGTTAAATATGTGTATGAATTTTTAAGAAAAAATTTTAAATAAAATATTGGAAAAAGAATTAATTATGTGAATGGTTTTTATTTCTTTATTAGCTTTACTTCGCTAGATCAAAAAAATTTTTGTTTTTGCTTATTTGCAAATTCTTGTTTTCATGTCGCTTAAACATGTACAGTCTTGTTTTCTTTGAGAGGTTATGCACAAGACAAATTGAATTTCACAATATTATGAAATTCCATTAAAAGAGAAACAATTTAGACAATCGGACAAGTCCTTATATTTTTCACTACATACAAGTATCTGTTATTTTATATTCGAATATTCCTTTAAAAAATAACACAAAACAAGGATAAATTTAATTTAATTTTATTTATATTAATAATACATTTTAATTTAATTTTATTTATTTTTATTATAATGATGGAAACATTTCATAATATCCAATTATTAAATTTTCTAATATACTTTTACGCAAAAAATATATTGTACATCTGCAAGTATCTGGTCCTTCCTCACACTCAGGATTATACCAAGGACAGCTTCTGAAGTGGCCTTCTGTGTTGTCTTCATCTTCCATGATACCATATTCTTCGTTCTCATCCAGCATATTTTGAAAAAATTTGATCATCTCCCAATGATCAAAAAGCCTGAAGCTTTCAAAATCTCTTATAAATTGGTTTAGAGTACGTCTGATTTGACTCATTTTATTTGCTTATAAGTTAATGAATGATGATTGTTTGAAGGTTCCTTTAAGACTAATTTCCTCTTTTAAATTTTTAAAGTAATATCTCTTGATCTTTAAAATATCTATACCATCATCTATATTCCATACCTCTTTTTTAGCACTCTATCTCTCTCTACCCCTTTTCTCTCTATAACTGTCTCTTTCTGTCTATCACTACCCCTCCAATTATTCACTATTTCACCATATTTTCGATTAGCCTTCTTGAAGTCGTCATCGCTACTTTCAAGATCATTTTCAGTTAAACATTCAAAGTGCGGAGAAGTAAATAAAATAAAAAATAAAAAAATAAAACAAAAATGGAGTCTACAACAAATCTAACATCAAAATTTAATTCACTAAAAAATAAAACCTTAATCCACATAAAGGAGCTTGAGACATCAACTAAATACACCATTCGAAAAGTGTCAAGAGTAACAACAAAATATGGGCCAACACTAAAAGTTGAAATGGAAAACCACATAATGTTCCTCCCAAAGCGATATAATGCTTTAACCGATGCTGAAATTAAAGAAATCTCGAGCGGATCATATTGCTTAAGTAGAGAAGGTGAACAAAGCTTAATTGTTGAAAGCGAGCTGAGTGAATTTCTAATTCAAAATTCCCAATTTCCAATTTGACAATAATATATAATAATTTTGTATTTTCAATTATAAATAAAAATACATGAAAGGGTTTTGTAAAATATAAATGTTTGTGATTTTTTATTTAATATTTTCAGTTATTTCATAAAGAAATTTAAGACATAAATGACCACAGGTAAATGTATTGAAATTCTGATGTTGATTATAGTTGTATTTTATATTTCTACCACGATATTTGACTACTTCCGAAGGAGGTTGTAAGTTTCCAAAGCTGTCGAAATATTCTTTTTCATTGTTGTTTTTATAATATGCTACCCAATGTGTACCAGGTCCTGTTGATACGTCTAAATTGATTATTCCACATTCTAATTATTTTCTTTGTTCGTTTTGGTAGAGTATTCAACATGAAAACTCCTCTAAAATATGGAATATTTATAGAGAAACGGTTTATGTCCACATCAGATAGTGGTCTGTTCATAGCATCTCTAAGAGTTTTTTGATTCCTCTTTGTAAACTAAACCATGACCCTTTTTATATGGTTTTAAGTAAAGTCCCTTTCCAACTGCTATAGATTCCATTGCTCTATTATGTCTAATTGCTTCATCAAGTTGATTTTTTGCATTCTTTGTTGCATTAACAGCTTTAGCTATAGCAGCACCTCCAGTTGTTAGACTACCAATTGCACCCAGAACAGTTAAAATCGGTATTAGAGGCAAAAACCCACCAATTTTTGGTACACGTATTACATGTGGTACTATAATTTGAGATTTTCTTCCTTTTAATGATTTGTTGTAAGTTTTTCGGGCAATTTTAATTGCTGAGTTAATATCTAATGGTTTTTCCTTCTTTAGTATTTTTGTTGCAGCTCTAATTGATGTTCTAAACAGTTTTTTATCATTTATCTTGTTCTTTTTAACATTTTTCTTTTTCTCCACACCCATACCAAATTTTGTTTTGGCTTTCATTGTGTTAGTAACCATATAGGCAAATGATTTTTCAGCAATACTACTATCTTTTGATAAAACTCGATCCCAAGCTGAATTTTCAAGTATTTTATCAGCTTTATGTCTAATGCTTAAATCCTTATTTTTTGAATAAGCTATATCGTGATCTTTACAAGCAGAGTCCAATAAATTAATTCCTTTGTCACCTCAATTTAAACGTTTTTGTAGTTTTGTTTTAGGTCCACAATACTAATATCCGGGAAGATAAAGTTCACCAGTTAGAGAGCTTATTTTTTTATCTACTATACCTCCTCCAACGAAGGTGTTTTTATGACTAAACGTTTTCTGATATTGTATAACTATATCATCTAATTTTGGCGATAATAACAGGTAACATTTATAAAATCTATTTAGTTCGTAATATTGTTCCTTCTACTATTTTTTTTTTGTTTACTTGCCTCTTTCTTGACTGATGGTTTCTCAGTCTTTAAACTTGTATATTCTCAACTTCTGTCTTGATGTTACTTTCTTCTTTCATGCGAATTCTTGTTTTTTCTTTTCATATCGCTTAAACATGCACAGTCTTGTTATCTTTGAAAGGTTCTGCACAAAACAAATCGAATTTCACAATATTATGAAATTCCATTATATTTCATTAGGTATTTTCTTATCGACACCAACTGCTTTAACACCATCTCATTTACGTTTGCTAACAGCAAATAGTACAATAGGTGTTAGCTATTAGATCAGCTTATTAGCACCTGGTCTGTTTTTCAGATCAGCTTTTCAGGAGCTGGTCTGGTTTTCAGATCAGCTTTTCAGGACCTGGTCTGGGTTTCAGATCAGCTTTTCAGGACCTGGTCTGGTTTTCAGATCAGCTTTTCAGGACCTGGTCTGGTTTTCAGATCAGCTTTTCAGGACCTGGTCTGGTTTTCAGATCAGCTTTTCAGGACCTGGTCTGGTTTTCAGATCAGCTTTTCAGGACCTGGTCTGGTTTTCAGATCAGCTTTTCAGGACCTGGTCTGCTTTTCAGATCAGGCTATCAGGACCTGGTCTGGTTTTCAGATCAGCTTATCAGGACCTGGTCTGGTTTTCAGATCAGCTTTTCAGGACCTGGTCTGGTTTTCAGATCAGCTTATCAGGACCTGGTCTCATTTTCAGATCAGGCTATCAGGACCTGGTCTGGTTTTCAGATCAGCTTATCAGGAGCTGGTCTGATTTTCAGGTCAGCTTATTAGGAGCTGGTCTGATTTTCAAGTCAGCTTATTAGGAGCTGGTCTGGTTTTCAGGTCAGATGAAATAACTAAAGTCTATCTTTTATTAGCAGTATTTTTTTTTTTTTTCTATAACGAAAATCGTTTAATTCAATATATTTGCTTATAATCAAAAATCGATATTTATCCTTCCAATACTCTACAAATTTTTTAAAACTTGTCAAAATTCATATTACTGCCAACATGAACCTTGTAAACATGCTTCATATTTTTCTCATCTTACTTAAACATTATAATTACATTTGCATTGTCTCTTATTAAATGCTTATAGCCACATTCATAAAAATTTTAAACAGCATTTCAAATGTTGTTTGAGCAAAATTCGCTAAAATTGTATTCATAATAGAATATTAGCGTAAAAACGTTTTTTAACTTGCGTAAATCACCAAATCTAAAAATTAAATGCACCCATATTTAAAATAATTTTGAATTGACGTCGTTGTAGTTTTGCTTCTTGCTTATTTATATTTTTAACTTTGTCTGTATGTATGTATGTATGCATGTATTAAGAATTATGCTTATGTTTGGCACAAGTAGAATGAGTCATCATTCTTCTGTCGCCCCATACAAAAATATACACGTACACGTACATATGTATGTATATTATTCTGCTTTCCACATGCAACATCAGCAAATATCATAATTGAAATGTATTAAGCTTCATTACCAGAAAAAAATAAATGTATAATAACCCATTCTTTTAATTATGAAATTATGTAATTTCTGTAACTATTCATATTTGTAGTAATATATAGTTAATTTTAGTATAAATATATGTTTTTATGCCTCAGATAGTAGTAGGGAACTGTTCATCCTGTGGCAATTAAAATTGTTAAATTGTTGCTGAAATTGTGAAATTTGGGTAATTAAAATTTGAAAATTTTAAAATTCTTGAAATTTGATACCTACGAGGGTAGTTCAATAAGTCCTTTAAATATTTTTCGAGGGTGGTTCAATAAGTCACTCTTATTTTTGTAACATAAGAAGTTTTTGTTTACATTAAGTCTATGTCTGTCTGTCTGCCTGACCGTGGAAATTTGAGTCTGTCAGTGATTTGGGTTGTGTAGTAATTTCTGGGTGTCCTTTGTCGGAGTTATGGGTAATGAAACTTTAAAATTTTAATCTACACCGAAATGTCCAGTTCCCTACTACTATCTGAGGCTTAAAAACATATATTTATACTAAAATTAACTATATATTACTAAAAATATGAATAGTTAAAGAAATTACATAATTTCATAATTAAAAGAATGGGTTATTATACATTTATTTTTTTCTGGTAATGAAGCTTAATACATTTCAATTATGATATTTGCTGATGTTGCATGTGGAAAGCAGAATAATATACATACATATGTACGTGTACGTATATATTTTTGTATGGGGCGACAGAAGAATGATGACTCATTCTACTTGTGCCAAACATAAGCATAATTCTTAATACATGCATACATACATACATACAGACAAAGTTAAAAATATAAATAAGCAAGAAGCAAAACTACAACGACGTCAATTCAAAATTATTTTAAATATGGGTGCATTTAATTTTTAGATTTGGTGATTTACGCAAGTTAAAAAACGTTTTTACGCTAATATTCTATTATGAATACAATTTTAGCGAATTTTGCTCAAACAACATTTGAAATGCTGTTTAAAATTTTTATGAATGTGGCTATAAGCATTTAATAAGAGACAATGCAAATGTAATTATAATGTTTAAGTAAGATGAGAAAAATATGAAGCATGTTTACAAGGTTCATGTTGGCAGTAATATGAATTTTGACAAGTTTTAAAAAATTTGTAGAGTATTGGAAGGATAAATATCGATTTTTGATTATAAGCAAATATATTGAATTAAACGATTTTCGTTATAGAAAAAAAAAAAAAAATACTGCTAATAAAAGATAGACTTTAGTTATTTCATCTGACCTGAAAACCAGACCAGCTCCTAATAAGCTGACTTGAAAATCAGACCAGCTCCTAATAAGCTGACCTGAAAATCAGACCAGCTCCTGATAAGCTGATCTGAAAACCAGACCAGGTCCTGATAGCCTGATCTGAAAATGAGACCAGGTCCTGATAAGCTGATCTGAAAACCAGACCAGGTCCTGAAAAGCTGATCTGAAAACCAGACCAGGTCCTGATAAGCTGATCTGAAAACCAGACCAGGTCCTGATAGCCTGATCTGAAAAGCAGACCAGGTCCTGAAAAGCTGATCTGAAAACCAGACCAGGTCCTGATAAGCTGATCTGAAAACCAGACCAGGTCCTGAAAAGCTGATCTGAAAACCAGACCAGGTCCTGATAAGCTGATCTGAAAACCAGACCAGGTCCTGAAAAGCTGATCTGAAAACCAGACCAGGTCCTGAAAAGCTGATCTGAAAACCAGACCAGGTCCTGATAAGCTAATCTGAAAACCAGACCAGGTCCTGAAAAGCTGATCTGAAAACCAGACCAGGTCCTGAAAAGCTGATCTGAAAACCAGACCAGGTCCTGAAAAGCTGATCTGAAAACCAGACCAGGTCCTGAAAAGCTGATCTGAAAACCAGACCAGGTCCTGAAAAGCTGATCTGAAAACCAGACCAGGTCCTGAAAAGCTGATCTGAAACCCAGACCAGGTCCTGAAAAGCTGATCTGAAAACCAGACCAGCTCCTGAAAAGCTGATCTGAAAAACAGACCAGGTGCTAATAAGCTGATCTAATAGCTAACACCTATTGTACTATTTGCTGTTAGCAAACGTAAATGAGATGGTGTTAAAGCAGTTGGTGTCGATAAGAAAATACCTAATGAAATATAATGGAATTTCATAATATTGTGAAATTCGATTTGTTTTGTGCAGAACCTTTCAAAGATAACAAGACTGTGCATGTTTAAGCGATATGAAAAGAAAAAACAAGAATTCGCATGAAAGAAGAAAGTAACATCAAGACAGAAGTTGAGAATATACAAGTTTAAAGACTGAGAAACCATCAGTCAAGAAAGAGGCAAGTAAACAAAAAAAAAATAGTAGAAGGAACAATATTACGAACTAAATAGATTTTATAAATGTTACCTGTTATTATCGCCAAAATTAGATGATATAGTTATACAATATCAGAAAACGTTTAGTCATAAAAACACCTTCGTTGGAGGAGGTATAGTAGATAAAAAAATAAGCTCTCTAACTGGTGAACTTTATCTTCCCGGATATTAGTATTGTGGACCTAAAACAAAACTACAAAAACGTTTAAATTGAGGTGACAAAGGAATTAATTTATTGGACTCTGCTTGTAAAGATCACGATATAGCTTATTCAAAAAATAAGGATTTAAGCATTAGACATAAAGCTGATAAAATACTTGAAAATTCAGCTTGGGATCGAGTTTTATCAAAAGATAGTAGTATTGCTGAAAAATCATTTGCCTATATGGTTACTAACACAATGAAAGCCAAAACAAAATTTGGTATGGGTGTGGAGAAAAAGAAAAATGTTAAAAAGAACAAGATAAATGATAAAAAACTGTTTAGAACATCAATTAGAGCTGCAACAAAAATACTAAAGAAGGAAAAACCATTAGATATTAACTCAGCAATTAAAATTGCCCGAAAAACTTACAACAAATCATTAAAAGGAAGAAAATCTCAAATTATAGTACCACATGTAATACGTGTACCAAAAATTGGTGGGTTTTTGCCTCTAATACCGATTTTAACTGTTCTGGGTGCAATTGGTAGTCTAACAACTGGAGGTGCTGCTATAGCTAAAGCTGTTAATGCAACAAAGAATGCAAAAAATCAACTTGATGAAGCAATTAGACATAATAGAGCAATGGAATCTATAGCAGTTGGAAAGGGACTTTACTTAAAACCATATAAAAAGGGTCATGGTTTAGTTTACAAAGAGGAATCAAAAAACTCTTAGAGATGCTATGAACAGACCACTATCTGATGTGGACATAAACCGTTTCTCTATAAATATTCCATATTTTAGAGGAGTTTTCATGTTGAATACTCTACCAAAACGAACAAAGAAAATAATTAGAATGTGGAATAATCAATTTAGACGTATCAACAGGACCTGGTACACATTGGGTAGCATATTATAAAAACAACAATGAAAAAGAATATTTCGACAGCTTTGGAAACTTACAACCTCCTTCGGAAGTAGTCAAATATCGTGGTAGAAATATAAAATACAACTATAATCAACATCAGAATTTCAATACATTTACCTGTGGTCATTTATGTCTTAAATTTCTTTATGAAATAACTGAAAATATTAAATAAAAAATCACAAACATTTATATTTTACAAAACCCTTTCATGTATTTTTATTTATAATTGAAAATACAAAATTATTATATATTATTGTCAAATTGGAAATTGGGAATTTTGAATTAGAAATTCACTCAGCTCGCTTTCAACAATTAAGCTTTGTTCACCTTCTCTACTTAAGCAATATGATCCGCTCGAGATTTCTTTAATTTCAGCATCGGTTAAAGCATTATATCGCTTTGGGAGGAACATTATGTGGTTTTCCATTTCAACTTTTAGTGTTGGCCCATATTTTGTTGTTACTCTTGACACTTTTCGAATGGTGTATTTAGTTGATGTCTCAAGCTCCTTTATGTGGATTAAGGTTTTATTTTTTAGTGAATTAAATTTTGATGTTAGATTTGTTGTAGACTCCATTTTTGTTTTATTTTTTTATTTTTTATTTTATTTACTTCTCCGCACTTTGAATGTTTAACTGAAAATGATCTTGAAAGTAGCGATGACGACTTCAAGAAGGCTAATCGAAAATATGGTGAAATAGTGAATAATTGGAGGGGTAGTGATAGACAGAAAGAGACAGTTATAGAGAGAAAAGGGGTAGAGAGAGATAGAGTGCTAAAAAAGAGGTATGGAATATAGATGATGGTATAGATATTTTAAAGATCAAGAGATATTACTTTAAAAATTTAAAAGAGGAAATTAGTCTTAAAGGAACCTTCAAACAATCATCATTCATTAACTTATAAGCAAATAAAATGAGTCAAATCAGACGTACTCTAAACCAATTTATAAGAGATTTTGAAAGCTTCAGGCTTTTTGATCATTGGGAGATGATCAAATTTTTTCAAAATATGCTGGATGAGAACGAAGAATATGGTATCATGGAAGATGAAGACAACACAGAAGGCCACTTCAGAAGCTGTCCTTGGTATAATCCTGAGTGTGAGGAAGGACCAGATACTTGCAGATGTACAATATATTTTTTGCGTAAAAGTATATTAGAAAATTTAATAATTGGATATTATGAAATGTTTCCATCATTATAATAAAAATAAATAAAATTAAATTAAAATGTATTATTAATATAAATAAAATTAAATTAAATTTATCCTTGTTTTGTGTTATTTTTTAAAGGAAGTTTAGGATTCATCTATTCGAATATAAAATAACAGAAACTTGTATGTAGTGAAAAATATAAGGACTTGTCCGATTGTCTAAATTGTTTCTCTTTTAATGGAATTTCATAATATTGTGAAATTCAATTTGTCTTGTGCATAACCTCTCAAAGAAAACAAGACTGTACATGTTTAAGCGACATGAAAACAAGAATTTGCAAATAAGCAAAAACAAAAATTTTTTTGATCTAGCGAAGTAAAGCTAATAAAGAAATAAAAACCATTCACATAATTAATTCTTTTTCCAATATTTTATTTAAAATTTTTTCTTAAAAATTCATACACATATTTAACTAATGTATGTAGATACCCAGAAAAAAATTAGACAAAAATTCTCTATTTCAAGTAGTAAAATGTGAAAAAAAGGTGTGGTACATTAGAAGAAAAAAAAAATATATAGACTGACTGACCAACTAAAACGTACACTCTGTCCGATGGACACACAAAGCACACTTAAACATTTCAGAAATATATACACAGCACGCTGAACTTTAATAAAATGAGAAAAAAAAATCATATAGAACGTCAAATGAAAGCCATAGGTAATAGCCCTTCATAAAATAAACATACACATATGTACCTTATTAATGTAAGCATATTATTAGTATAAAGCAACAGAAATTTCGTCAAACAAAGTCATCTTGTATCCTAGAGGAACCGTCGAAAGGGTATACCTAAAGTCTCTGAAAACCACTTCGTTTTCTGATGATCGCTTTTCAACAAGAAAATAAGTTTGTTCATTGTGACTAATTTAAAAGTACATTTAAATTCAGTCTCATATCCGATCTTAACTGCATCAGAATTTAAGAAAAAAGCTCCTTTTATTCTATTGAATAAAATTTTAATTTAAAACAGTAAGCAAAGATATCAGCTTCAACTTCAAATGATTTCATCACAAAAAAAAAAAAAAAAAAAAAAACTAGTGATTGTTTTCAACAATTATGAAAATAATAATTTCAATATAAAGCTCCCTTTTGATTTTAAATGTTTATCAATAAAAATAAAAAAAGAAGTAAGTTGACTACCAAAGAAAAAAAAAAAAAAACTATCAGTATATAAGCTGGAGTGCCGGATCAGTTTCATTTAAAAATGTTTATACATTTTCATAAAGCAAAGCAAGATTTTGAAAACAAATGTAGAAAGTGAAGAAAAAAGTCTATAGTTAGAAAAAATTATGTACCACAAAAATTTCTAACGTTAACTTACTAACGTTGCATCAACTTTAAAAAATATAAATTGAGTATAAGGAATATTTCTATTATAGTTGCTATTACTATAGAGTATGTATCTTCAGGAATTCAGTTTTACTTAAAAACAGAAAATCCTCACAAACTTTTAAGTAAACGCAGATAAAAATTAAAACGTTTTTATTTTCAAATAAAAAAAAAAAAAAACTGAATATATCGCATCTATACACAGACGAATATTTACAACAACAACACCAACAACAAGAAGAACAAAAGACATCATTGACAAAAAAAATGTATTCAAAGATTGAAATAAACAAAATCTGTAATATAAACAAATATCACACAGGCAGACTTTAACGCGAGACAAATTTAAGTATGAGAAAATATAAAACAAGAGTAAGTATAAAAACAAAATAAGATTAGGGAAGTCCAGACATATGATAGTATTTTATAGTACCAAATGTCGATATTGAAAACTATTTATTTCTATCTACATATAAATACCAGCGCGAGAAAATCATTTACATACTGGCACACACACATACACAAAGAAGTGATCACGTAATACACAAACATACATACATAATGAAATTTTATAATATTATGAAATTCAAACTCCTCTGTCATGAAATACGAAACAATATTTCTTAAATAAATAAACGAAGATTTCATAACATCACCTTCGTCCCCCACCATACGATCACGTACATTACTCCAAAAACATATATGTACATACATTATCAAATACATTCCCTCTCCACTTCCATTTTCAGCAGATATCAGGGTTGCCACTATCTGCAGCTACTAGAATATTTCCCCAGAAATAAAAAAATTCATGCATACATACGAGCACAATAACCATACATATGCATAGCAACGACAACTCACAACACAAAAATAATGATTCTACATACACACGAATTCGTTGTCACTACCCTGCAGTCAGACAGGGATCAAGTGTCTTTGTGTCAACACTAAAATTCTAGTGACCATTATAGTATAATACGTTTTATTCTATCTGTCAGTAAAAAGGAAAGATTTTGCAACAACTTGTCAATATACATACCTTTTTGTATGTACATAAATTATAGAAATATACCAGTAACTAACTGTCTGGTTGGTATGTCTCTACGTTCCAATAAGAACCACGTAGTCATACCTATTCAATTGTTTTAGTGTTACTAGTATATTTTAAATGACAAACATATGCTAAATGTCTATAGTGAAAATTATTGAATGGGATATAATTATATAGTAGTACTGGTGACAAAGTCAAAAGCGACTCAGTACATTTTCACCATCGACATTTCCTACTGGGTATAATGATTGTCTGCCACTACGACAAAAGTATCTGAGACCGACAAACATACAATTAAATACAAAAACGCACACATATACACGCACACATACATACACACACACAAACATCCCACACATAAAACGTTTCTCTACAATAACAACAAAACCTGTACACAAATGTACATACATTCCCATACACAGAAATAATAAAACTCACACACATACACACATACAACACCCACATATACATACATCCATGCACTGTAAGCACAACGTTTCTCTACAATAACAACAAAAGCTGGGCACACAAGTATACATACACATAAACAAAGAATCAAACTCACACACACACACACATAGCCAAGAAACTCTCAGCATGAAAATCCCCAAAATCCCCCCATTTGTAACAGGGTTGCCATCGTTTTTATTTTTTCCCGGTTTTGAATTCCCAAAACAGGACTATCGTCCCCATTACTAATCTACTCATGTCGCATGGCGGTACATTAAATGTTACTGTGGAGTCGTTGGGTTGCGGTTGTGTAGCATTGAGTAAAGAGGGTCGTGTTTCTTGTAGTCGGGTTTCATTAATTCGAGTAAGGGTATCAATAGATTCTTCAATTTTTATCATAGTAGCCCTATAAAATTGTTTCGCTGCTCTAATTTGTTTTGTGATTTCAGGGACATTGATAGTACTATCCTTTGCTGACTCACTTAAATCAAGAGATTCTCTGATTTGTTTATATTTTTTGTCAATATCTGACCACAAAGTCTCCAATTCTCGTTTCTGGAATTGAAGTGCGGGTAAAGATTGGGAATAATCTTGGGAGTTTTCATAATCCTCTTTTAACGCATATAAATCGACTTCAATGTACCGTATTAAATCGGCAGCTAATGCTTTCAGTGTAGACATGTTGGGTTTTTAGTTTAATGAAACTTGTGTGTTTAAAGGGTTTTGGGTAATAAAAGTGTTAATAAATTTAAAGATTTTCACTCTTTTTTTTTTTAAATTAAATTTGTGTCAGTAGACAAATTTCCAACTGGGTATTTCACAATTATTTGTGTGTGCTACACAAAGTAATTGTTAATATTTGTTTTTCAAAGGCAATAAAAATATAAGTTGTTTAATATAATCTTATTGGCTTGTGTGTGTATAGTTACCAATAATTTTATGTTATATTTTATTTATTGCTTTTGAACTGAACAAATAATTTCACTTGTAAAGTATGAAATTAAGAAAATTTTGTAAGTTGTATAGATACAGACTTACCTTGTTTGCTGGGTATAGTGCACAAACCTTTACAAGAGTAAAAAAATCTCTTGTGCTTTTTTATTTTTTCTTTTGTGTCGTCTTCCCGCTATGACGTGTGTTAAGTTGATTGGTATTGTTGTTGTTGTTTGTGCAGTACTTATATTTATGTAAATATGTACTGTGTTTTTGATTTATGTATTTTATTAGAGTTTGTTGAACTTTAGAATTTAAAGTATATAAAATATATGTACATAAGCATGTATGTATATATGTATGTATATTATTGAAGTTTGAATATATAGATATGTATATTATACTGTATGTTTGTATGTAAGAATATGTCTTTTGTAAATTTTTTGTAACAATTATTCTTGTAAAGTGTTAAATGTATTTGTTTTTATGTAAATAAAGAAATTTCAATTTGTTGAATTCTGTTTTGTTGTTTAATTTGTTAATTGTGAGAAATATGTATGTATGTATGTATTGTGGTTTTGTAATCTGAACTTGTTTTATGTTAGATTATTAATTTTAATACGTATTGAATTTTATATTTTTAAATTTGAACAGATTATGATTTAATTGTTTTATGGGTGATTTGCATAGATATTTATGAAATAAGGGTGGGGTTTAATGAATATGTAAATATGTATGTTAATTTGTATGTACATATGTATGTCGGTACATATGCACTATGTATTTTGTACTGTTATATTGTGTTTGTTTTTTAGTTCACTTAAATATTTGATTTATTTATGTACATACATATGTAATTTAATTTTTTGTATACAACTTTTTAATTAAATATATATTTGATTTCACTTATTAATGTTTGCAAAATTATGCTGCACTGTATAAGCACTTATAAATATTTTTAAGTTTATTTTTTGTGGACTGTATTTTATTTTTACTGTTTCACTTCAGTAGGATCGATAGGACCATGTTTTTACGGGTTTTAAGTTTATAAAAACTTATTTGGTTTTAACGGATTTCTTTATATTTATATGTTTATGCGGGTTTTAAGTTTATAAAACTTACTTGGTTTTAACGGCTTTCTTTATATAAAAAATTAAACACTGTAAATTTTAAAACGTTATAAAACGTAAGTATATAAGAAATTTATTGGTTTCACTTGTTATTTCACTTGTGTTTTATGGGTTTGTTTGTATGTTTTTTTTTTTGGAATAAATATCTTAGTTTATATAAATGATAAGTTGTAACAAAGATGTTGTTCACTGCTTTTGTTTTTCCACTTGATGTTTCACGAACGAAAAAGAGAATAGAATAATAAATTTTATCGTACAAAACGGGCCGCTTTATTTGTAGCTTTGAAGTTGGTGGTAGTTGGCTTAGGGGGCATTGTTATGAAAGGTCAGGGTTGGATAGAAATATATATTTTGTTCACTGAGGTGAACACATTCTATTATGTAGTTTTCATTTATGTAAAACGGTGCTTTTATTAGGTTATTTTCTTAACATTGCAAACATCTTAAGATTTAATTTCTATTCAAAATGATTATGAAATTGTCTATGCGTATAGTATTTGCTTTGTTATACAACTTCTTGTTCGAAATATATTTCATATATCCACTTTGCGGGGTTCTGTATAATGCAGTACAAGCTCTTAGGCATTTTCTTTCAAAAACTCGAAACTTTTCCATATTTGAGGGCGATATATTGAACCAAATTGGACTTGCGTACGTTAAAACTGGTCTTATTAGTGATTGGTACATTATTATTTTTACCTTAGGTGTTACATATTTTTAATAAAATACTTGTCTGTAAATGGCAAAGGCTTTTCTTGCTTTTGTGAGCGTTTCTTTAATATGTTGATTAAAATACAAAAATTTATCTAGATATACACATAAGTATTTAACCACTTCTCTCTTATTGAGCGTACAATTGTGCAAAGGAGATTTTATTTCAAACTGCTTCCAGTTTTTTTTATATTGAAATTGCATTTATTTACAGGCGGTCTGAAAAGAATAATTTCCAATAAGTTCCAATTACTAGCATATTGATCGATAAAATTATAAGATTTCTACAATTTTGCATTAATTTTTTCTATTTTGTTGTCCGAGTGATATATAATTATATCATCTGCAAATGAAATTATATTATCTATATTTTTAAGCATGTATAAAATAAATAAATTGAACAGAATAGGTGAGTTTACTGTTCCTTGCTGCAGACCATTGTTTACCCTAAAAGTTTTGCGACTTCTCGTATTTTCATAACAAACTATAAAGTTTTTTCGCTTATCATATTATAAATTAATAACACATGATATACTTGAAATTCGTATTGAATTAATTTATAAATTAATGTCGCAATTCATACGTTGTCGAAGGCTTTCTCCATGTCAATAAGACATGCTCCAGAGCAATATTTTGTATGCCAATTCCAATTAATATTGGAAGTAAGTTTGTGAGGACTAAAGTCGCGACCTCTTGTTTTAGCCCACACGCTGCGTTGCGTTGTAAAGTTTAATTCTAACCCTTATGAATTGTCACTCTTACTCTTAGTTTATTTTTATTATTCACACTGAATTCATAAATGAATAAATATCTTTTGTGTTCCGTTAATTTGTGTATTGTCCGTTAATTCAAAATTCTTATAGTGCCATCTGTATGTGAACCTACACAAAGTTGTAACAAAAGGGTACTTTAACACAACTGTGTGCCCGTCTATGTATGTAGAAAATCAAAATAATTGATTGGGTTTGATAAACGAATCACTTGTTATATATTATACTGGTTTTATTTCGTATATAGGCAGTATATTAAATATAACCATTTTGTTTTGGCTTGTTATTTAGAATATTGTCGCCGTTCTATTTAATGTAGTATATTAAATAGAGACAGACCTTTAAAATCTTTTTTTATGAATGAAAGAAATTCAAATTATATAAATGAATTTAATTATAACGTAAGGGAAAAAATGAATTTAAGAGATGTTTAATAAATAAACGAATTTAATCATAACTTAAAATTTAAACTTTTATACTATTTTATATTTTCTGTTAACGACCCTGGAATCCGCTGAACTACCCCAGCTTCAAAGAAAATTTCCGTCGTTACAAGTTTATGTATTGCGTTTACTGTAGAATGTTTAAATTTAAAGCCAAAATTTATATTCTTCTTACTGCAATATTTGTTTATTGTGTTATTGATGCATATTTCATATATTTTGCTTATATTAGGCAATAATCTTATAGGACGTAAATTTTTTGGACAGTTTGGCTCTTTACCCTTTTTTGGCAGTACAACAACTTTCGCCATTTTCCAAGCATTTCGGAAGTATGAATTATTTAACATGTTATTGAAAAGTTTACAGTAGTCATAAATCATTATTACTGGTGTCTTTTTCAAAACTATGTTGGGTATGTTATCAATACCTGATGATAATTTATTCCTTAAACAATTGAAAATATTTAATAGTTTGTCCTTCGTTATAAAGAAATCTTGAGGTTGTGTTTCCTTCAAATTGTCAGATAGTATTGAATCATTAAATTTAATTAAAGTTTTCTTGTCTAGTTCATAATTTCTTTTGGTTTCTAAAAATTTATTGAAAGCTTCATTAACTTGTTGATGTGTAAAGTTATTTAGATTTGTTGATTTATGACCATGGACTGACTAAAAAATGCTCCTATGGTATCTAACATTTGAATTTTTTCATCAACTATGTAATTATTTAAATCGTCTTTCTTAAGGCATTGCGGATCTATTTCCGCATTGTTGAGTAAGAATGCAGAGTTTTCTGGAATTTTTAATTCTTTAAGGTTTAATGGGACACATTTTTTAAAATTTCTTTTTATTTGGCTGAACATGTTTCTAGAATCTTTGGGGTCTATTTTTGTCAATTTTTCTCTGATGCGTTTGTTCACAATGGATGTTAGTTAGTTTTTCATTTAGGAGATTTTTTATTAATTTTAATTTTGTTTTTGCTAAAATAATATTTTCTTCAGATAAGGTTGGCTGTAATCTATTATGTTTTTTTATTATAGTTAAAACGTTGCTTTTTTCTCTGTATAACATTTTTAAAATTGGGGTACTAAACTTTTTAAACGTATTTTCTTTTTTATATTTCGGAACCACTTCATGCATAGTTGCAGTTATTGTATTTTTTAATCTCGCAATATGAAAGTCTATTTCTGTATTTGTAAAGTTTCAATTGTCAGGGATTTGAGTATCTTGATTGAGCTTTTGTGTTATTTTAATTTGAAATTTTTTCCAGTCGGTTATTTTATAATTATAATAAAATTTGAGATCATCTTTCAAAAATACGAAGTTTTCTTGTTCATTATTCATAGAGATAATCATTTCAACCGCAACGTGGTCACTGTCGTAGTCTACAGTTTTAAGAGAATTGACGGAATTATTTTCAGTTTTTACGTAAAGTCTACAGTCAGCAAGACAAATGTCTAGATAAGAACCTGTACGAGGATATGATGGGGAGCTTGTTGCGTATAGTTTATATCTGAAACGTATTTCATTATTTATTAGCCATTCACTCAAAAGATTGCCTTTATGGTTGTTATTTGGGTTGCCCCACATTGTGTGCTTGCAGTTAAGGTCACCCGCTAAAAAATATAATAGTTGTTATCATTTTCTAGGTCCAAAGAATCGAAAAGATTGTGTAACTCTCTCTTAAGGGTAATATGCTGAAATTAAATAAAGTATTTTATTAGCGGCTAAATAGATTCGAATAATGCGTGTTTCCACAGTTATGAAAGAATTAATGACACTGTTTGTATAATGAGAATGTTTTAGATTATTTCTGATTAATATGGCTGTCCCCCCCCCCCCCCCCCCTTTGAGTTGAGCCTTTTCTATCACTTCATATTATATTATAATTTTCAAATTCTATTTTATGCCTGTAGTTTAGTTTTGTTTCATTAAGCAGTACAACATCCGGTTTATTATGTGTAATAAATTGGTACAGTTCGTAAGTTTGTTAATTCTTATTAAAGAGTTAACATTAATATGTACTATTTTGAGTTTTTTGGAAATTATATTTGCTTGACTATTTGAATCCATTTTATCTTACACTTCAATCATAGAAAATATTGTATCTATTCTTGATATTTGTAAATTAAGTTGTTTTTGAAAGTTAACAATTTGAGAACTTATATTTGCCATAAAGCTTTTAATTTCATGCAAAAATTAGTTACTCATATTATCAACACTGGTTTTATTAATATTTGGTATGCTATCACGCTTGACTACGTTTGCAAATGAAGATTCTGCATTAGTAAATACATTTCTGCTATAAAATTTATTTGCTAGTATAGTTTTTTTCTAAGAATTTAGTTTTTGTTTGAGTAGTTTGTATTTTTTACATCCTCTATATGATGCAGGGTATCCATACTTGTTGCACAGTACATAGAATAATTTATCTTTTTCGTCTATTGGAACTTTTTCTATTGAGCATTTGCCCCTTTCATGATCCATATTACACTTGACACACCTTCTCGGAAGATAGCAGTTTGCGGCACTATGGAAAAATCCTTGGCAATTGCGACATTGAGGTATTTCGGGTCGCCTGACCTGTTCCCACTTTACCATACGGTGAAGTAGCGGTTTAATATTTTTTAATTTATTTATGTTTGTTTCAGGTGAAACTTGTACTAAAAATATTGGAAGTTTAATTCCCCTTTCAGTAGATGTCTTTGTTGAAAAAGGCCTAACTTTAAAAAATTTTATTTCATTACTATCATATTTTAATAATTCAAATATTATTACATCTGCATCGACATTGGCATCAAAGCCTTTAAGTAAATATGTTTTAATTTTAAGCTCTTTGGGTGTAAATGTAAAGAAATTAGTTTTTGTTTTTTCTAAATATGCCTTTACTCTTTGAAAATCTTGAATTGAGTTCATAAATCAAGACTTTTTATTTTTATATTCTTTAATATTAAATTCATTGATATTTAAAACATTTTTTATAAATTATATTAAATGTTTTGTATCAATGTCTATAATATTTATTGGGGGCAATTTTTTGGTTTTACATTTTTCAAAATCAACTAATGTATTCTCAGTAATTATTTTAGAGTTTTTGTTTTTGCTTGATGAACTGGGTTCTTGTGTATTGTTTTTATTGTGTTTATCATTAACATGTTTCTCATATTTTTTTTAATAACTTTTGATCACATTGATCATCTTTTTCACAGTCTAGAACTGAGTAGTGTTACCATATGTGAAGATTTATATTATTTTTGAAGTTTTTAGACGTGATAAAACGACAAAAAAGATTTCTTATCAAGAAATAAAATTTTAAAAATTTTACTTTTGGTACTTTTAATATATTGTTGAGGGAGTTTTTGACTAAACTACTTACAAATTTTCTGATTTGCTTCATAATGATCATACACATCGAGCCATTACCGCCAAAGAAGCTTAACCAACATGAATTTCGAAATGCGTTATCATTGGCATTATCTGTCAAAATTTTATAACCATAGGATATAGCGTTTCAATTTTATAGCAAAAACAATTTAAGCTTAAGTACAAACTATTTTTTATTTACAGTTTTTGTAAAAGCAACATGTTACTTAAGCTAAAATTTCCTTTTGAAAATAAAAAATAAAGCAAATATGATATAATATTCGGATTAGCCGTATATGATATATCCTCCATCGACTTCGTATGAAGTATATGCATACATACAATATTACATACATGATCTATTTTTAAAATAATTAACTAGATCAGCCTTTACTGATAGCAATTTATTCACCCACATATTAAAAACTTGAATGCACATTATTAAACCATACAAATTGCTGAAAGTATTTATTTTATTCGCTCCACCGGCAGTTTCTGATAGACCGGCCATAAAAATAACATATGTGTAAAAATTACACTAATAGCGTGCATACCGATCATGCGTATTGCATTTTTCACCTAAAAAATAACCTATCTGGGATATAAACACTTTTGGCATCATAACTTTTAAATGCGGCGTTTTCGGAAAAACTTTTGTATCCAATTTTTTAGAATAAATACCACAACATCTTTCCTCAACATAATTTTCCCACAAAAATGACCTATCATGGCCCTTTAATGGGATGAAACTATGTTATGACACTAATTTTTTTGGAAATACTTTTTTCAACGGCTTGCGCTGAAAAATGGGTAGTGATAATTATAATTCATTTTTATAATTTTATAAGGTAAGATCTAAATACTATATAGCCTCATTACGTTTGGACCAAATATGTGTCATCTAATAATATAAAAATGAAACATCACATACCACTTTATTATAAGCTTTGTTATGTATTTGGAAGTTATCCTACAGCTCGTGACCCATTGAGTATATCTCAACAAAACTACACACAAATTTAGACGATAGAGGAAAACATATTTCGCATAAAAGTACATACATACTTGTATATATTATGTAACTTAACGAACAAATCATTAGAATTCTTCCAACAAAAAAAAAAATAAAAAATAAAAATAAATAAATACAGTATTTTTAATCTAGAACCAACTTTTTGTAGTCGAAGTCAAAATACGCAAATCACGATAAGGCCCATTCAATTCAATTCTACGCCTAATCAAAACAATATGATTGTATTGAAGTGAGTTGCCATTGTTTTAAGGGCTATGTTCTCCAACTTGAAAAAAAATCAATTATAAGTCTTAAATATGGTTATTTGGATAACTCTTCAACAATTTATTATGATTTAAATTTGATTACGCAGTCCTGACGAAAAACTGAGATAGTCGCCAGTTCAGTTCCGGTACGTAGCAATTTATTAAAAATTTCTTCACAAAACTATACGGACTTGGAAATACTTTCCGTCGGTAAAACTATACACAACAAATTTAATAGCGAACTTTTTAATTCGAAAAGTAATAAGTCTGCAGAAGATTCACTACATGGCGCCGATCAAGAAGACAATAATTTAGCAATTTGGAGACAAGTTTGGGTAAAAAAAACTGATAATTACTTTTTCTTAAAAATTTTTTTTAGCTTAACCAACACAAAAATATACACAGGAGGTTATTAGAGAGACAGCAAAAAAAAAAAGCTTAAGGGACAAAAAATACCGTTATTATGCTTATATTTCGTTAAAATTCGATGCGTTACTTATATTTAGCACAATAACACCTAAATACTAAAATTCAATGAATTAACTTAAATAAGATCGAATATAATTAAAAAAAACCTTCTCCTGTAAAATTTTGTTTTTGTTACTTAAGCTTTTTGTGCGGCTATAGCTCGATATATTCTATACAGTAAATAGTTTGTGTTGTTTGGTTTAATTTTTAATAGTTCACAAGAAGCAAATAAATTTTAACTCATTTTCATTAAATAAAATAACCAAAAAGATTTTTGGTAACAAAAAAAAATATTTTTTTTGCTCCACTTGAAGATTTTTGAAAAATAAATATGGCAACACTGGTACTGAGTAATAATTACTCGTTTTTAACTGTTTGATATTGTTGTTGTTATTATGCATATTTTGATTTTTTCTTTTTCTGTCGTTATCACTATTCTCTTTCAACTTTAGAATATCATGGTTTTTGTTATATGAGTTTAGAGCATTACGCTCACTCATTTCAGGTTTTGGTTCTTGACTTTATTAATTCTTTATTGCTTTTTTTTCTGTTACTAACAATAACAAAATAATGCAAGCAATGTTTAAAATATAATTTTTAGTATAGTCCGTTTTAAAAGCACTAATCTCCGCAATACGTCTATCACGGACTAACCCCAAAAACTACCCCATATGGAATAGTTATAGACTACTCGCATACAATTTGTGAGTGCCTAAGAAGAACGATCATATTCGTTTAAACACGAACACTTATCGTGCAGCATTGAATGGTTGTATGAAAACGATATGATCCACGGCTGCATTACATGAGACCATGATGTAACTAGCCTGTTTCATCTAGATTGGACCACGTACTCCAATATTATTTGCAGGGAATGCGCAAGTATTTATTAGATCTTAACAATCACACTTACATATCTACATCATGAAAATATATGAAGCGTCGTTTAGTCAAAGCACAATGTACAGATAAACAATCCATATATGTACTCAGGGAAAATGTGCAGCTTAAAAATAAGAATGCTTCACATTAATTCAATAATTTTCAATATAATAAAAAATGTATATTGAAATACCTGAAAACTAATGAGTTTAATAAATGAATACTGGAAATTAATATTTTTCCATATTGAAATAAGAAATTTCAATATGAATAAACCTTCGTTAATGTATAAAAACATACTAGGATTAGGGAAGTTCAGATATATGACAGTATTTTATAATACCAAATGTCGATATTGAAAGCAATTTATTTCTACCTACATATAAATATCAGCGCGAGAAAATCATATACATACTGGCACACACACATACACAAAGAAGTGATGACGTAATACAAACACAAACATACATACATAATGAAATTTATAATATTATGAAATTCAAACTCCTATGTCATGAAATGCGAAACAATATTTCTTAAATAAATAAACGAAGATTTCATAACACCTTCGTCCCCTACCATACGATCACGTACATTACTCCAAAAAACATATATGTATGTACATACATTATCAAATGCATTCCCTCTCCACTTCCATTCTCAACAGATATCAGGGATGCCACTATCTGCAGCTATTATTTTATTTCACCAGAGATAAAAAATGCATGCATTCATACGAGTACAATAACCACACATATGCATAGCAACGACAACTCACAACAACAAAAATAATGATTCTACATACACACGGATTCGTTGTCACTACCCTGCAGTCAGACAGGGATCAAGTGTCTTTGTGTCAACACTAAAATTCTAGTGACCATTATAGTATAATACGTTTTATTCTATCCGTCAGTAAAAAGGAAAGATAGAAAATAGATTTGGTGTATTTCTGTATTTTAAATGATAAGCATATGCTAAATGTATGCATATAGTGAAAAGTATTGGCGAGTCAGTACATTTTCACCATCGACTTTTCTTACAGGGTGTAACGTTTTTCTATCACTACAACAACAGTATCTGAGACCGACAAACATACAAGTAAATACAAAAACGCACACATATACACACACATACATACACACAAATATCCCACACATACATCCATCCACTGAAGCACAACGTTTCTCTGCAATACCCTGCAGTCAGGCTGGGGCCAAGTGTCTCTATGTCAACACTAAAATTATAGTAGTAGTTACATTGTCTACAATTTCTCTTCTGTGATAGAGAAAACAGATGTGGTGTATTTCTGCTGATTTTGCAACAACTTGTCAATATACATAAATTTGTATGTACGTAAGGTATAGAAATTTACCAGTAAATGTCTGATTGGTATGTCTCCATGTTCCCATAAGAACTATCAATTCACTACCTAGTCAAGCACTGACAAGCACTGTCTATAGCATAAAGTATTGTATGGGGAATAATTGTAGAGTAGTACTGGTGACAAAGTCAAAAGCGACTCAGTGTATTTTCACTATTCACACTTTCTGCAGGGTAACAACAAAACCTGTACACATAAGTGTACATACATTCACATACATAGAAAGAATCAAACGCACACAAACACACATAGCCAAGAAACTCTCAGCATGAAAATCCCCCCATTTGTAACAGGGTTGGCATCGTTTTTATTTTTTCCCGGTTTTGAATTCCCAAAACAGGACTACAGCCACCATTACATATCGACTCATGTTTAAACTTTAAATACTAAAATTTGCAGATGATGATATTTTATCACATTTTTCTCCACAAGACGTCAAACTTCACCGACGATCCAAAATAAAACATCAGTTTTTCCGTTATTTAAATGATAATTCAAGTGCTGATGATTTTTGGCAAAAATACGACCTTCTTAAGGAAGCATTTATTTTTTTTAACACATCTTCAGCTGCAGATGGAAGACTATTTTCTTTTGCTGGGATTCTCAACAGTCCAAGGCGGCAATCATTGTCTGATGTTTCCTTTGAAAAACTAGTTTTAATGAAGGCCAACTGTAAATATACATATGTAAAGGAAATTTATTTGCTGGTGGCATTGTTGCCATTTTAGCATTTTCACTGCCAGATCTGGCATTTTCATTAGTTAAAAAGCATTCAACTTTTAAAAAATTCTACTAAAGGCTTTCTGGCAGACTTTGTTGAAAATATAAAATTATAATTTATTAAAAAATTCTTCTGTATAGAGGATTCTACTCATAAATGTACATGCATTGCAGTGTACAGGTTCCCTGATGAACTGGACTAGCAACAATGAAATGCGCATAGGATCCAGCAAACACCTTAATAATCAATTTGAATGTATTTTTAATTAATAAATTTTTTACTGAATAAGTAAAATATTAGTTTGGGATTATTAGTTCTTTAAAAAATTTTTAAACGTAATTGTAACGGCTCCATTAATAAAATCGCTCAAAACCAAATCGCCCAAAAATGAAAATGAAAAATCGCCCAAAATTTCAAAATGAAAAATCACAAAAAAAATTAAATATCGCCTAAAATCTTCAAAACAAAAAAATCACAAAAAAAAAAATTAAAAATCGCCAAAAAAATTAAATATCGCCCAAAATTAAGAAACACCAGAAAAAATTCAAAATTATAGTAATTTCATTTTTATACTAAAAAGAAAAGTTGTAGATAAACGTACATATTATTCGTTCGTTCCCGAATTTTCTCCACCATTGTATTTGGGTGTATTTTCCCTTAAATTTTTAAATGTTTGAAAAATTTTGGGCGATTTCTAATTTTTATTTTTGGGCGATTTTTCATGGAGCCAATTGTAACAATTCCAAAAAAAAAAAAAAACATTTAATATGTTATGTTTGTATGTGCTATAAAAATATCTGTGCTGTAAAAATATCTGTGGAACATTATAGATCCTTTTCTTCTGTGGAACATTATAGCAGCATATTTTTTACCGATTTAGCATTCTCGCATCATCATTTTCTGGCAAAACTGGCTGGTGGTTAAGCATTGCCTACTTTGCTTTAACAAATCGTCAATAGACTTCAACCACACATTTTGAACAACCTAAAACTTCTTATCTTGTTCACAGACTTATAAAAAATGATTTGAGAAATCCCAAAAAATATTTTTGAAAATCACAAAAGAAAAATAAGCGAAAGAAAAATAACTTGTACAAAAAATAGATTTATATCGAATAAAAATTATTTGCTGGGTTTTTTTACAGGTTACTAAGTTCACTACTTATTTTTCTTTTGTAAATTTCCAAAATATTTTTTGTGAATTCTCAAATAATTTTTCATAAGTCTGTGAATAAGATAATAAGTTTGAGGCTGTTCAAAATGTGTGGTTGAAGTCTACTTACGTTTCGTCAAAGCGGTAATGAAATGCATATAGATAATTCTTAACCACCAGCAAAATATTTCACTTTATTTATTTCTTTATATTTTTTTCCCTCATATTGATATTATTAGTGTTGTTATGTAATTGAATATGTTAAGAATTTCTTAAACAAACATCTAATTTTCTAATTTTATAAATTTCATTAGAACTTTTTCAAAATAAAGTAATGTAAATTCAAAATGTTTGAAAATAATCAAAAAGAATCAAAAGTAATCTTTGAAAGTAGTCGGATTACTTTTTGATTACTTTTGATTCTTTTTATTATTTTGTAGTAATTCAGATTACTTTTCGATTATTAGTAATCGTAATCAATTATTTATTAGCAATTCTTTTAAAGGAAATTATATAATCAGTGCAATTCTTTTTAAAATGTAATCTAATTGATTACTTATCGTAATCGAAGTTTAACAGCTAAGCCGTAGACTAATTACATGTACATTTTTATTCTTATTTGTTAGTATTTTAATGTTATCTTCATGCTGCAGTTGTTTAATGTATATGCTTTTGTTGCGGCCGCAAAGTAACAGCCAGTTTGCAACACCGATTTTCCACCTATTTATGCATAGCGTATTTTAATACTTTTTTGTACTACTATGTTATATTTGAATATAACATATTTTTCTCATTGTTTGTCTGAAAAAGAATAGTCTTGTTTGTGCGTGCCAAAACGGCCATTTTATATATATATAGTTTGATTTATCACATTTGGAATTGGATAGACACAGAATGTAACTATTTGTTATTTATTACTATAAACATATTGTGATAGTTATTTTTATTACAGTGAAATAAACATACCACTCTTATACATACAAATAAATTACAATAAATTTGCGTACATTTATTTCCTGCCTATTGGAATTCGTTTATTTCTTCTGACGCCAAAATCTTTGTTCCTAAGCGGAACAAAATTTTATTTCAATTCTTGAAAAATTGTGTGCCAAATTTTCTGCCGAAAACTTGCACCGAGTCATAATGGTCAACTTTAAAACGCCTTAAGGTTATGCCGAATCGGAGCCACCGATCAACAAGAGGAAAGTTACCAAAACGCTTAGAAGACTTTGTTGTAAGTATGTCAAATCCGTCGACACCAATCGTAAGTGACAACGATCACAATAGCACGCCAAGTGAAGCTAGTGCCGATGACACAATTGTAGAGCAACGTGATAACAGCGACGATGTGGTCGCCTGCCTAATGAAAAGACTGAAAGTGCTAGAAGACAACAACCAACTTACCATGCAACAGTTAGTACAAAGTGAAATAAAGAGAGCACAATTGCAGGAACAATTGTTAAGAACAAGTACCGCCACAACCACAGCCACGATACGTACCACAACAGCCGCCGCTACATATTGTAGCACATATCCTGTAAGTACAAATACTACAACTTTAAATTAAAGCCTTCCTAGTCAGCCAATTGCTGCAACAACGTTCAGCCCAACGCATTATCAGCCCGCAATACCATGCAGCCAACAATCAAATATCAGATATACTCATATGTCACATACAATATCTGTGCCCACTTTAAATTTGTATTCTCCACCATACAGCACGTACACAAATACAGGGTTGCCAAATGTTACGAATATTATAACCTCACAGTCACCATTTATTCCCACTTATTCTAATATATTTTCAAATGCAAATAATAGTGCACACCAGCCTACACGAAAATTGTATGATTTACCGGAGTTTCATGGTTACCCGGAACAATGGCCTGTTTTTATAGCAGCATTTACGGAATCCACAAATGCATATGGATATTCAGAATTAGAAAATACATTCAGACTGCAAAAGTGTTTGAAAGGGTCAGCCCGTGAGGAGGTAGAATGTCTGTTGATAAATCCGCGTAACATTACACAGATAATTGAACAGCTCGGTTTTAAATATGGCCGGCCCGAACTTTTGATTAAAAGCCAACTGCAAAAGGTTCGTGAAATTAATGCAATACCTGAAAACCATTTGGAAAAATTAGTGCCATTCGCCACGAAAGTACAAAATCTAACAACCTTTTTAAAAAGCTGTGATGCTGTGCAACATATAAGTAATCCCACATTGATGGAGGAACTTATCGCCAAGATGCCGATGACTAAACGCATTGAATGGTCGTCTTATAGTTCGTCGATCATACCGTACCCTACACTTGATCATTTTAACAGTTGGATAAATCATATTGCCAGGGTTATTGTAAAAGTCACACCTAATGTGCAATCAACATTATTGTCAGGCCCTATGAAAATTAATATTAGTCAACCCCGCCTCAATACGAAACCAGTACTTACTGTAGTCGAAGATGTTAATAAAATATGTTGTATAAAATGCAAAAATTCCCATTTGCTATTTAAATGTGAAAAGTTTTTAGAAATGCCGGTAAAAGAACGTTGGAGTTTCGTAAAAAATAGTCGTCTCTGTTTTTCGTGTTTACGTAGGGGACACAATGTGGCACAATGCAAGCGAAAAAGAATTTGCAATGTAAACGATTATAAAAAGTTACACAACGTAAGTTTGCATGATGAATCGAATCTGCATAAAGACCAAATCAACGTAATAGATCGGAACCCATTGCCATTGAGAACAACGAAATTACTTTATAAAATCGTGCCGATCGAAATACGTGGACCAAATGGTAAGGTCATTCAAACACATGCCTTTATAGATGAGGGTTCGTCGTTGACTATAATTTGCGAATCTCTTGCGCTCCAAATGGGTTACAAGCGGGATATGAAACCCCTCACAATGCGCTGGTTTAAAGATGAACCTACCACAGTGCTATCAATGAGTATTCAGGACGAGGTCAAGGGAACCGCAACGAGCAAAAGGTGGCGCCAAATTAAAGCCCGTAGTGTGCCAAAGCTACATCTGCCATCACAATCTATCAACATGGATGAACTTCACGATAAATTTAATCATTTGAAGAGACTGCCAATTGCCGGGTACACCGAAGCCATTCCAGAGATATTAATAGGTTTGGATAATTGTCATCTGACGCCCAGCTTGAAGAGTATACAACTTAATGAATTCGCTGTAGCCGCCAATACGCCTATAGGTTGGGTGGTATATATATGGCAGACCAGAAAAATCGAATACTGCGTCATCAGGATTACTGTCAGTTATACTTCACGCCCGTGATGATAATGATAAAAGTGTAGAAAAATTAATATCCGGTTATTTTACCACAGAAAATTTTGGTGTAGCGTTTCCAGACAAACAACTTGAATCCGATGAAATAAAACGGGCAAGACAAATCCTGAGAGATACCATAAGAAAGGTAAACAATCACTACGAAACAGGATTGTTATGGAATTCAGATTATATCAAGCTGTCTGATAGTTTCAACATGGCACTGAAACGTCTACAGTCATTAGAAAGAAAGATGCGAAGTAATATGGAATTTTCAACAGCTTACAAAGAATGTATGGCCAATTTTATATCTAAAGGTTAATCGAAAAAATTGTCGCCCGAGGAGACTGCCACTAGTTCCCAAAATAGATGGTACTTGCCACATTTTGCAGTTTTTAATATCAACAAGCCTGGAAAGCTCCGGCTAGTATTTGATGCCGCAGCATCTGTGAATGGAGTATCACTAAATTCAAAACTCCTCAAAAGACCGGATGAAAATCAATCACTATCAAAAATACTTTTCCAGTTTCGAGAGGGAAATGTTGCCGTATGCGCTGACATAAAAGAAATGTTTCTGCAAGTTCTTATACGTGAAGCCGATCAAAATGTGCAACGATTTTATGGAGATTTGATGAAAATAAAGCAGTGGAAACATACATAATGGTTTCAATGATATTTGGTGCAACTTGCTCCCCTTGTAGCGCACAGTATGTGAAGAATATAAATGCAATAGAAAACGCCGACGGTCAGCATGACGTAGTAAGTGCAATTTTAAATAACCATTATGTAGATGACATGGTATGTAGCTTTAGAAATGAAGACGACGCGCTTAGGATTTCGGTTGGTATTAAAGAGACACACGCAAAAGCCGGCTTTTTAAACTTCGAGGTTTCATTTCCAACTCTCCAAACGTACAACAAAAACTCAATGGCCATACGGAAAACAAAATTTTAAATGTCAACATGAACAGTGCCGATAATATTGAAAAGGTGCTTGGTATGTTTTGGAAAAACGATAACGATGAGTTTATTTTTGAATTACGTATGAATCGTGTCGATCCTGAAATTATGTCTGGTATGAAACGTCCTACAAAACGTGAATTATTGTGTTTTGTCAGTGTACGATCCATTTGGAATGATTGCAAACCTACTTATAAATGGTAAAATATTGCTGCAACAGTTATGGCGCGCTGGTGTCGATTGGGATGAGGTGGTTCCCACGAACATATACAAAAGTTTTGCACTATGGATACAAAGTTTGCAAGTAGTAAAAGAATTTCGTTTGCCCAGATGTTACAACACTAAATTTTTTGATGGCGAAGCGTCAATTGAACTTCACATTTTCAACGACGCTAGCGAAACTGCCTTCGCATCGGTTGCTTACTGGCGAATACTGACAAATGACGAAGTTTATGTTTGTTTTATAGTTGGAAAAACAAAATGTGCCCCGCTTGAAGTTTTATCTGTCCCACGCTTGGAACTGCAAGCTGCAGTAATGGGAACTCGTTTGAAAAATACAATTATTGAATGTCACAGAATTCGTCCGCCGATGCAGCAACACGAACAAATTATCCGATAAATTACAGTCCTGAAAATATGTGGATAAAAGGTCCATCGTTTTTATATGGCAACGAACAAACATGGCCACAGCCAATAAGTTTAAACACAGTTTCAGTAGAGGAAAATCGAAAATACTGCATGGTAGCCATCAAAACATCTTTAATCGATTTCAGCCGATTTTCAAGTTACTTAAGACTATGTAGAGTTATGGCATGGGTGATGCGGTTTGGTGGCTTATGTCGTAAGAGAATAGAGAAATATCCATTTATTGGGTTGACAGCGAACGAACTTCATAGAGCCGAAGTAAAAATATGTCAAATCGTTCAACTTGAAATGTACTCTAGTGAGATAAACGATTTTAATTCGAGTGGTGTCGTATCCAGATGTAGTTCAATTTTATCTCTTACTCCGCAATTTAATGCCGATGGTCTTATGTGTATCTATGGCAGAATAGATTATGCAACAGCCTTACCGGAGTTAACAAGACACCCAATAATTTTGCCAGACCATCATATCGTTAGTGATATGATAATTATGTGGTATCACAGTAAATGGTTTCATCAGAATGATGATCTAATAATCAATGAAGTGAGAAGGAAGTTTTGGATTCCTCATTTACGAGCAGCGGTTAAACGCATCAAGTCAAGGTGTCAACAGTGCAAAAACAATCGTGCCGAACCTAAACCTCCTATTATGGGACAACTGCCTAAAGACCGTCTCCAACCATATGTTAGGCCTTTCACATTTACGGGACTTGATTATTTTGGTCCAATGTACGTTACAATAGGACGTCGAAGGGAGAAGCGCTGGGCGGTACTTTTCACTTGCTTGACTGTCAGAGCTGTTCATATTGAACTGGCAGCTGACCTGTCCACAAACGCTTGCATCATCGCCATCCGAAATTTTGTTAACCGAAGAGGAGTGCCTGTTAAAATTCGTTCTGATATGGGTACAAATTTTGTGGGCACAGATAGAGAGTTGAGACGAGTCAGCGATTTATTTGATCACAACTTCATTCGATGTGAGTTAGCCTCAAAGAACATTATATGGGAATTTAACTGTCCAGCCAACCCTAGCAGCGGAGGATGCTGGGAAAGACTCATACAATCAACAAAAAGAGTTTTAGCCCTCATTTTAAAAGAAATCGCCCCTCAAGTCGAAACTTTAAAAAGTCTTCTTATCGAAGCCGAGAACGTAGTGAACAGTCGATCACTTACACATCTTCCTGTTACTCCTGAAAGTCCTGTACCGCTAACTCTAAACCACTCTTTGTTAGGAACTACCAATTCGACTCAAACGCCATTTGATGATACTCGTAGCCCAATATGTTCGCGCAAACAATACAGAATAAGTCAGCAGTTGCGGAATAAATTTTGGCGACAATGGATACGTGAGTATCTGCCGAAGTTAACTAGACGTACTAAGTGGTTTGCTCCTCAGAAACCTATTGCAGTAAACGATGTGGTCATTATTTGCGATGAAAATCAACCCAGAAGTCAGTGGAAGCGTGGTACCGTCACTAGAAAGCTAACAAATAAGGATGGAACTACCCGTATAGTGGAGGTACGTACTGCTAATGGAACTTTGCGCCGACCTGTATCTAAACTCGCTGTATTAGACGTTTGTGGTGAAGTCCCGAGGGACATTCACGAGGGGCGGGATGTTGCGGCCGCAAAGTAACAGCCAGTTTGCAATACCGATTTTCCATCCTATTTATGCATAGCGTATTTTAATACTTTTTTGTACTACTATGTTGTATTTGAATATAACATATTTTTCTCATTGTTTGTCTGAAAAAGAATAGTCTTGTTTGTGCGTGCCAAAACGGCCATTTTATATATATATAGTTTGATTTATCACATTTGGAATTGGATAGACACAGAATGTAACTATTTGTTATTTATTACTATAAACATATTGTAATAGTTATTTTTATTACAGTGAAATAAACATACCACTCTTATACATACAAATAAATTACAATAAATTTGCGTACATTTATTTCCTGCCTATTGGAATTCGTTTATTTCTTCTGACGCCGAAATCTTTGTTCCTAAGCGGAACAGCTTTCAAGTTTTAAATTAAGTTTTGTATTATTATTTTCATTTATTTTTGTAATTAGATTTGCTAAAACAAGTGCATAGTATATCTTTAGATTAGAATTAATATATGTACACATGTTTTATTTAGTACATTAATTTTACAATTTTCGAATCTGATAAGAAACGTTTCTTTCTCTTTTAATTTTGGTTTACTGCAGTCATGAGTTATAAATCTTTCAAAATTTTTAAATGCAATTAATCCTTGAATAATTTCTGCAACTATAGTTTTTCCAACTTTTCGAGTTCACATTGAGCCTCTCTTAAATCTAGGATATTTGATAAACATTTACCCCCTTATTCAAAAAAAATATTTTACTTGAGCTTTAGAGTTCGTAGTAGTTACGAGGCACTTTAAGGCTAAAATTGCTTTGTTAAGAAATTGTATTCAAAAGACAACCTTAATTATTTTGTGATTTAATAATAAATTCTGGTAACACCACCATGTTCAACAACCCTTTCACAGCTTGTGATGTACAACATCGAATACAATTTCATTCGAGTATTCAACCAATTTTTTATTTTATTAAATACATTTTTATTATCTTGAAGTTAAGCAACCTAATTTATAAAATATAAGCTTCTGACATGGAAGCAAAACAGATAAACATTTTTATGAAGTAAAAGTAAAAAAAATATGATGAACATAGCAAAATTATCTCAATTTATTTTATTCGAACGAAATGAGTATTTGAATATCCAGCTTTTTTCGATTCGTTTTGTTTGAATGTACATCATTAAAACATTTTTGTATAATTGTATTTATTTTAATATTTTTTATGGATTTTGCTATGTATTTCGAATCAGTTGGATAATTTAGTGATATTTTCGATCACATGACAGAAATAATAAATTTAAGATAAGAGCTAGCACTTCTAGCTTAATTTTCAGATGTAACATGAATCAATATGTGCTATATTAACAAAAATATTTGAGGTACAAAATACACATTTTGGAAATATCAACTTAAAGTAGCCTTAACAAACGTAGTTGCCTACTTTAGAATTTTGATATAATAATTTTTTTTGAATACAACTTTATTTAACATTGCTTTTCAAAGCTTTGTTAAGTTTTTTTGAATACGACCCTTATTGTTTAAAACAATTACATTTTTTTTTTTCAAAGTTATCTTTAACGATTGTTGTATAAATGTTATTATTGTTATCGGCTAATATTTCTGTTTGGTTTAATATTATTGATTAGTTCTGGATGTTCGGCAGGGGCTCAAATCTTAGTTTTGACAAAATATTAGAAGAAAATTGGGGTATCAGTAATGTCAATACGATATTGTTATTTTAAAAAAGTACTAAAATGTTTATGTTGCTATAACTATCGAAGTCCGTGATTAAGTCTTCTTCTTTTTGTGTAAAAATGTCGGCGGGAATAACCGCTAACCTACAGAAAAATATTCACCCTTATTCCAGTTATCGGCATCGACGTCACTTTGACACAATATCAAAACATTAAATGCTTGTATGAAAACGCCATTGTCCATGACTGCATTACATGGGACCATGATGTAACTAGTCTATTTCACCTATGTACATTGTACCAGGTACTCCAATATTATTTGCAGGGTTTTTATGTACATACATAAATATGTATTTATATTTTTTTATTTTTTATTCAATATTCAAATGGCATAATTTTTAATGTCATAATGTTCATTAGCATAGAATGTTAACTATAATATTTGGATTTTTGTGACTATGTTACGAGAGTACAAAATTAAGACTGAGTCACAAGATTAAATATAGAACTCTGTCATAACATGACTGACTTGAGACTTTTTCTGTGAATAGGCATATTAATTTCAAATTTGTATTCAGGAGTGAGTCCAATATTCAAAAAAATTTGATTTTTGAAAGCGTTTATCGGTGAATCTACGTGTATTACCAAATTATGGGATGAACTCTCGGCGCTATTTGTGGCAATAGACAGGGTGTTAATGTCACCTTCAAGTGGTATTCTGGAAAGGGCATCAGCTACGAAATATGCTTTGCCTTGCTTGTAAAGGAGCTCATAATTATACTCCTCTAAGATGGCTTTCCAGCGCTTCAACTTGCTGTTGTTTTTATTACTTAGGCATAGATCAGTGGCTGATGGTCTGTGTATATTTTTACTTTTACAGAGCCATAAAGGTAATTTCAAAACGAGTTAAGTGCCCAAATAATAGCAAGGAGTTTATTTTCATTGGCAGTATAGTGCTCTTCTGCCTTATGTAAAGTTCTAGAGATAAATGCGATAGGTTTGTCGTTCGCCTAACGCGAACTTTGAATCATCTGATGTGAGCTCCAAATATTTCCTAATATTGGGATATGCCAATACTATATCATTCGAAACCAATGATTTATCTTCCTTAATGCTTCCCTGGCCTCAAAGTCTAATTTTATTGACACTTGAGAGGATTTCCTTTTCGACATTCGAAATTCCGTGCGATTTTACGTTGAGGTTGATTAACTGATGCCCGTGGCCTATCAACGGTACAGCTTGGCCTATCAACGACATAGCTTTGCCTCGGTCTATTCATGTGATTGATTCTCCTGCTATTCATTGATTCGTTAATCTCCATCGGTTCAGCCCTATTTTGTGGTTTCGGAGCTTGAGGTCTGGGTGGGGCTTGCGGCTAGTGACCGAAAGGTTTTCCAAAACTAAGATCCTGATGGTTATAAGCTCAGAATTGTTACTGACAGGCTCGTGGTACATGAGCTAGCTGGGGATAAAATTTCATTGGTTGTGAACGAGATGGTATTTGTAAATTCTTGTTATAATGGGGTTGCTGAAATCCTGGCCGACTCCGAGGTGGTAATGGATTCGCTCGATACGTCTGGTTTTCAAGTCTTAAGCAGAAATGAAGGGCCTGCGGAAGGTTCGATGGTTTTCTTATTCCGAGAAGTTTAGGGAAATTGCCGTTTAAACCCCTGATTAAAGTGTCAAGGGCCTTTTCCCCATACGATTTTGTCAGTAACATGAGCGACTTGCTGCTCGTATCTAAAGATCCAATCTTAGTTAAGATAAGGGAGAGATGTGTGTATACATCCTGGTAAAATTCAGAAACAGTTTTGTGTCCTTCAACTAACGCTGACATCTGGTGCTCTAACGTCGAGATATCCCTCTTATCACTATAATGTGCGATAAGACATTTTGAGATGGCGGGCCACTTTAGAGGCGTATTGTACGACTCCAGAGCTATTTCTGCACTCCCAGTATTCCGAAGTAGTTTGGTGTTCCCTTGAGAGGTTCGTAGATAGCAAGGATCCTATATACGCTTTTTTCCACGAACTGAATTCGCCTGGTTGCCTTGAAAATTTTAATTTAAGGCATTTAACCACGTCGGGTATTCTGTCTAAGTCAGTTAAATTGTTTCTGATCTCTAACGTGAGTTAAATCTACGTCTGGGTCAGGGAAGGAAAACAACTTCTTGGATTTATACCAACTATGAAAATAAAATGCACTTTTTAGACCATGAAGGTACCAATTTTTAGTATTTATTAATAAAAACAGAAACGTAAAAAAATTAGTATAAAAATACAGAAGTTTACAATAAAAAACAGAAACTTAATGCAAAAAAACATTAAATATTACATTCATAAAAGTACATTCATTGATTCGACTATTATATTAGAGATTAAAATAAAACACACACAAAAAAATTGAGGAGAACATAGGCAAAATTAATGTTACCATATCATGTATCAAAGAATACAACATTACGCATTCAGCTTTTGAAAAAATTCTTTTTCTGCGTATGTACGTCACATTAGCCGATAAATATAAACACAATCACATAAACACGTGTATTTGGTATAGGGCAATTTTGTTAACATTTCAATTTCTACGTCATTTTGACGTCACATCTGCCAAATACCAGCACACTCAGGTTAACAAACATGCGCAATGCGTTATCTTGTATTCTTTGATTCATGTTACCATATAGTGAAACACTGACATTTTTAAATTGTACCAAGTAACTCGCGGTAGTACCACGGTACCAACAAGGTCTAAGCTTAACTGCCCATTTGCTTCTCCTGGATTTTGGTTCTGAGGAAGCACAGGGGGCCTAATTAAATTATTTTGATTTGCCATCTTTACTTTTTAAGATTTTTATTTCACTTTGAATGCAAATTTATTCGAAAAGACTCTTTTGTTGGTGGTTTAAAAACTTTAAAAAAAAATTTTATCAACAAAAATTTTATAAACGATTTTTTTCACTATCAGAAATATTAGATTTAACAAAACCTTTTGATATACTATAATTTGCTTGGCGAAGAACTGGAGGGTACCTTGGGATTCGCAGCTCTTATTACTTTTTTCCGATATTTATTCTAAATTCACACTTTAATAAGTTTTCTTAATATATATGTATGTATACAACTTAAGTAAAAAATTTCTCAAAGACAAAATGCCTCTTTCTTAACTGTTACTTTAATGTCGGCTTGCCGTTGCTAGATGGTATTTTCTTTTGGATGATGGTTTCTTTCTTCTTTTGGATGACGGCTTCTCTTTTTTTTAATGATAGATTCTTCTTTTGGCACACTGATACTGAAGATAACTTTTTCTGGTAGTACTGAAGATTTGTTGAAGACAGGCACTTTATGATTTCTGATTTTATTTTCTTTTTTTTTTAATTTCGGTTTAATTCAATATGTTTTATAAGATTCCATTTGCACACTTTTGTATTTTAGTCTTAGCTTTCAATTTTCTTTTTTCTTGCTTGTTAATTTTGTTACCACGCATTTGCACTGCATTTCACTTTAATGTCACAGTGTTTTTTTATTTAATATTACAAAATTTACTTTGGAGTACTCAATGTCTTTTTTTTGTATCTTCCCTTTTCACGGAATTTTCCTTATATTTTATAGGTACTTACCACTGTTTATCCTTTACGGAATTTTATTTATATTTGCTCTTTACGGAATTTTTGTACTTCTCCTTTACGGAATTTTTGGTTAACGTATTTTTTATATTTGTCCTTTAGAGAATTTTTGTCCTTTACGGAATTTTTAATTTTTTCCCGTGTAGTACAGGCTGGTACGTTACATACAGGTTTGCTTTAGCTACTATGTAGCCTTCGTGCTAACAAAAAGGATTTTTTTTATTATTATTTGGAAGCCATTTTTTTACCGGACCGACCGAAAACTGCTCGGGAGCCAGTCATTATTTCCCTTTATTGGAAAATAAAAAATAAAAAATTTTAAACGCACAGCGTATCCGCGCTTTATTGAAGTCAAATAAAAACTCAACTTAATTTACATTTCAATTCTTTTTTCCCTTTTTGCTTAATAGACTTAATTCTAAAAGTGGCATAATTATTAATATTAAGTTGTCGCCCTCATTTCTCAAGAAATGCTAAAACAATTTTTTTAACAAAAGTTATTGTGTTTAATGCTCAGGTTGCATTATTTTCAGGTGCAATAAACCTTATAATTTCTTTTTAACTGATTGCAATACCTTTGCCATTTCCGGCTTTGCACTTTTGATTTTAGTTATTTTATTTTCGTTTTATTATTTATTTTTAATAAATGTTTACTTTAACTTTTTAATAAATGTTTATGTTAACTTATATGTATATACATATGCATTACGGCGGGACGATTTGTATGGAGGCAAAAAATCGCTCAAGCTACAAGGAAAATCGTATTCTAGGGATCAAAATAAGAAACCATGCCTCTTAAATGTATTTTGATGTCCCAACTTTTGATCCGAACGGTCAAATTTTTAAAAATTTCACTTTGACCCATTTAGAGTTCCTCAATCGGGTCAAAATGTATGACCGACCCCCACTAATTTTGGAGGGCCGACCCACCTATGCCAATAGCACACCCCCTGGAACCAACCCTGGGGTGTTCCCATACAAACATTTAAAAAAATCACCATTTTTGGCACTTTACATGAAAAAATCAGCGAATGGCTATGTTTTTTTATTTTTGGAGTTTATTTTTCTTTTTAGAAATTTATTTAGTGAGAAGATGTGTAAATGAAACAAGAATCTTTGGTTATTTTTTGGTTAAATACTGGTAATCCCTGATAGCTAGGTAACAAAATATATCTTCCATGTGTTTACAATATGTAGCTGTATGCAGTAAAGAGCATGCCTAAAATCAGGTACGCGTATGTTCTATTTAGTTTTAAGATTCTCATTTTTAGTATTAAATTCCTATTTTTTATAATAAAAATTAATTTTTTTACAACTACTCAAAGCGTAAGCTACATAGTTTATTATTTGAACAATAATTATATTACAATGAATCCACCATCCTGTACACCGCAAGATGAAGCCACAACAAATATCGAAAACTCAATGAGTCATATACCCAAGCATGATGTTACTGCTTTTGGTGTGTCTACTGATTTGAGTGATTTTCATTAACCAACCCATCTGGATACCTTGAGATATTATTTTATTTGACCGAACGTGCTAAAACAGACCAAAAAAAGTTTTCTTATAAATCATTCACTATTGAAGTACAAAATAAATTAATTGGAATTTGGGAAAAACTTGCTACGGAAATAGTGGCGAAAAATTGTGTATATATTAGATTGAATAGATCGCTTGACAAATATCAAGAACAAATCAAGAACAAAATGAAAAACCCAAAACCTGCTCTTTTCAAAGATTTAAAAATGAAAGATAAGCATGGCGAACCTCTTATCATGGATAAATCGAAAGTTCGCAGAGAAAAAGAGAAAAGCAGACAGTAAGTGATTCGCAAATGGTTAGATGATACCAGCTTGTTAGCGTTTTCATTCGATGGGTGAAAATATGATGAGAAGTATTATACTAAGATGGTAAAAGAACCTCATATTGTAATTTTGAGAGAACCGAATTCTGCATTGATTGGTTAAGACTGGAACATGAAACAGCTGAATACAAAACAACCAAATTAAGTGATTTTTTCAACGATAAAAATATATCACTGGGTGCATTAATTGGCATATGCACTGACGGTGAGCCAACAAACACTGGCCCACACCTTGGAATTATACGACGATTCGAATTGCTGTTAAAAATACCATTGCATTGATTCGTTTGCCTTCTACACTTCAACGAACTTCCGTTGCGGCATTTGTTTGAAGCTTTGGATACATCAACCAGCACTGGACCAAGATCGGCAAGTGGAAAACTGAGCCGTCAAATCGAAACTTGTGAAGCTCTTCCGGTAAGTTATTGCTACCACCCATTTATTATAATTGTCAACCGTTTTTAATTATTTTATTATTATATATTTCAGGTGGTGGACGGCTTTCAGAAAATTGAGTTGAAAAATATGCCCCTGCTCCATAAAAAATTTAATTTTCCACCGATTCGAAGTACTTATACGACATGGCTCATGCAATTTCTAGCGGCGTGGTTTCGGTGGATCTGGCTAACATCAAACCAGCGAAAATTGTACATTCTCGCTGTCTTACGAAGGCCGGTAGATTATTACGATTGTATGTGACAACGGTAAATCCATCCGAAAATTTACGGATTCCTCATGCTGGATTGCCGATGGCAAAACATGATTATTATTTTTTTCTAATGCTAATGTAGGTGTTGCTAGACTGTGGGAATTTAAGGCTGACCGTGATTTGAGTGGGTGGCGTTGTTGCCGTAATATGTAACCATAGGAATTTTTGGGTGTGTCTGTCTGTCTGTAAGAATTTAGGCAAGCGTTTCATTGGCAGGGGGTGGGGTGTAGTTGAGGTAGATCGATTGCGTGTATATATGTGTGTATGTGTGTGTATGTTTGTAAGAATTTCAATGTATGTATTTCTGTAGGAGATTAAGGCTGATTGTGATTTATGGGGGCGAGGTGTTCTAGTAATATGTAACTGGGGGAATCTGTGTGTTTGTATGTATGTAGGAGTTTAAGGCTGACCATGATTTGGGTGGGCAGGTTTGTTGACGTAATATGTAGCTATGGGGATTTGTGGATGTGTCTGTCTGTAGGAGTTTAAGGCTGATCGTGATTTTAGATGGGTGAGGATGCGGTTGAGGTAAATTGGTTATGTGTATGTATGTATATATTTCTGTAAGAATTTAAGATGATTGTGATTTATTAGGGGCGAGGTGTTCTTATAATATGTATCCGTGAGAATCTATATATATATATATATATATATGTATATATGTCTGTAGGAGTTTAACACTATCTGTAATTTCGGGTAGGTGAGAGTGTTGTGCTGTTGAGATTAATCTTGTATATTGTATATTTATGTATGAATTTGTGTGTGTATATCTGGCGGAGAATTTAAGGCTGGTCGTGATTTGTGAAAGGTGGGGTGTTGTTGAAATTTTCTTGGATATTTCTTATATGAATTCTGCTATGTGTGTGTATTTGCGCTGGTATTTATATGTAGGTAGAAATAAATTGTTTTCAATATCGACATTTGTTACTATAAAATATCATATACCTGAACTTCCCTAATCCTAATATGTTTTATGCTTAGGATTGCTTTATATTTTCTCATGCTTAAATTTGTCTCGCGTTAAAGTCTGCCTGTGTGAAATTTGTTAATATTACAGATTTTGTTTACTTAACTACATTCGCCTTCTTTGACTGGACAACTTTTCTACACCCAGAGAAAAACCAGCTTAAAATCAGTAAAAACCATGTTGAATTAATAAGAAACATTAACGAAGGTTTAGTCATATTGAAATTTCTTATTTCAATATGGACAAAATATTAATTTACAGTATCCATTTATTAAACTCATTAGTTTGTAGATATCTCAATATATATTTTCTATTATATTGAAAATTATTGAATTAATGTGACGCATTCTTATTTTGAAGCTGCAGATTTTCCCTGAGTGTATGGATTGTTTATTTTTGCATTGTGCTTTGACTAAACGACACTTCATATATTTTTATGATGTAGATATGTAAGTGTGATTGCTAAGATCTAATAAATACTTGAGCGTTGATAAGAAATTTGATATGTATATGTATATCTACAAATTGATTTTATGTATGTATGTATAAGTATGTACATACATACGTATGTACATACCCTGTAGTCAACCTAGAAACATATGTCTCTATGTCAATACTCTTTCTCCAGCGACAATTGCACTAGTTAAAATGTCGACAACTTTCCTTTTATCTGCGAGTAGAGATACGTTAGAGACGACAGTTCTAGTGTATTTCTGGTGATATTGTCAATGAACGCGTCAATAGTTTGTTTTTCTTTTTTATTATGTTGTGCAATAATATTAAATAAATATATGTGACGCTCAAAATAGGGTAAAAACCGGGTTTGTTCAGGAGATCCATTTTAAAGATTTAAATACGTGTATCTTTGGTGTACCATCACACCATAAAACGCGCATATCTCTGGGAGGGAACACTTTTGGGGCATGGGATCGGTCTCATTCGATGCACAGATGTTGTCCACATCAACAAAAAAAAAGTGAAAATTGTTTTTTTTTTTTACCCTCAGGTCCCTTTCTCTATGCGCTTTCACATATGTATGTAGACGAGGGTCACTAAAATTTGCGAGTGAATCTTCGGTTCAAATATCTCCATATGGTCGTAAAAGAACTACCTTCTCAACAGTGCTAAAGTCTACTGATAGATTTTCAATAACAACCCTATGTTATTTGTCAATAGGCATTTGCATTGGCTGGGGTACACCTAGTCAGTAGCACTATTGACAATGTCACTAGAAAATCACTATAAGTTTACTATTGACAACGAGATTGGATATATCGATATTGTAGACTAGAGCCCCTAAAATTTACTAGTGAATCTTTGGTGCCAATGTCTCCATGTGGTCCCGAAAGAACTACTAAGTTAGTAGTGATATAGTCTAGTGGTGGATTTTCAATGACAAGCTAATGTTAAATGTCAATAGATGATACCATTGGCTGGGGTACACTTGGTCACTAGTGCTACTGACAACGTCACTAGTAAATCACCACAATTTCACTATTCGCACTTTCTACAGGGTACAAATAAGTGTTTAAGTCAATCTTTGAATTTTTTTTGTTGTTGTTGTAAATATTCGCCTGTGTAAATGTAGATGTGAAATATCTTCATAGTTTTTTATTTGAAATTAAAAACGTTGTTTTAATTTTATATGCGTTTACTTAAAAGTTTGTGAGGATTTTTTTTAAGTAAAACTGAATTCCTGAAGATACATACTATATAGTAATAATAACTAGAGATGTGCAAATGTCGTGATTTTATCGTGTCACGCGTGAGTCACGTGATTCGTGATCAAATATTATAACTAATCACGCGTGAGTGCGTGATTGAAAAAATTTTACTCGTGCGTGATCGTGCGTGAGCTTTTTTTAATAATCACGCACGAATTCTCACGCTCTCACGAGATAACATTCCTGCATAGGTATATATGTAACTGTATTCAGTCATTTGAAATAAATTATTTTATAATAATAAATGCATATATGTATGTATAGTAATATGTATGGTAGTATGAGCTTATAAACATAATGAATACCCCGAAACAAAATGTTTCGACTTTTTCTGAAGTCCGACTTGTCGTACCGAATTCGTTAAGACATTTCGGTAGTTTCTCTGAACAATTTTTTTAAACATTAAAACTTTGATTTTTGAGTACATAAGTAAAAGTTTGTGAAATTTTTTTTAAATAAATATGTATGTTGATAAAAAAAAGGATTTTAACAAATATTAAAAAACGTGAGTATGTGCAAAATATTTCGAGAATAGCAGCAACATAACAGTGAAGCGGTACTCTGCTATAAAAGCAAAAAGAAATCGTACCTACATGTCGTTAGGAATTCGTACCAACTTATCGTAACGAATTCGTACCGACATATCATTAAGAAGTCGTGTCAACCATTTCATACAAAAATTGTTACGATTTCGGTAATATTTCGGTGCCGAAATCGGAAGATTTTGTCGACCAATCGTTACGAATTCTTTACGAATTCGGAGCATTTTGTTTTGTATACATACACCCTTGTAAGTATGTATGTATGTTTCTTAGATACCCTGTAGGAAGTATCAATTGAGAAACACAACTGATTCAAACGTGCCTTTGTCAACAATACTACTGACGAGTTGTACCGCAGAAAATGTTTTTTGCTTTAGGGGCTGTCCATATATTACGTAACGCTGAAGTGGGCGGGGTGGAGTTCGAGTTTTGTTAAGGATTGGTATTGTTGTGGGGAGTCTTTGAAAATATTACGTAACAGAAAAATTTTAGTAATTTGTATGTTTTCTCATTTAATATGCTTTTCTCATTTATTTGATTATCATGTATTTAATTGATCATACGTCTTACCTGCACATTTATATTATGTATGTATACATACATACATGTGCGGAATGTCAATTTTTGATATACGAGAATTCGAATTCGAATAGTTAAAATGATATCCGCGAATACGAATATTTAAAACGATATAAAATTAACTTTGCTTTATTTTAATTTACATTGTAAATTTTACACAAACACGAGCATACATATATACATAGATATGTATGTACATATTTATAATATACATATTATGTAAGAACCTATTTTTCAACCCAAAAAACATGAAAATTATATTATACATTTACTTTTTCGTGAGCGTGCGTGATCGTGATAAGTTGAAAACCACTCGTGCGTGATTAAAAATATTTCATTCGTGAGCGTGCGTGATCGTGAAAATGTTCAAAATCATCCGTGCGTGAAAGTGCGTGAGTAAAATATTTTTCTGCGTGAGCGTGCGTGTCGTGAGTCAGAAAACACTCACGTGCACATCTCTAATAATAACTATAGTAGAAATATTTCTTATACTTAATTTACATTTTCTTAAAGTTGATGCAACGTTATTCAACGTTTGAAATTTTTGGGGTATACAATTTTTTCTAACTACAGCCTTCTACATTTATTTTGGAAATCTTGCTTTGATTTTTAGAAATGTATAAACATTTTTAAATGAAACTGGTCCGGCACTCCAGCTTAGATACAGATAGTTTTTTTTTTTTTTTTTTTTTTTGTTAGTCATCTTACTTCTTGTTTTTTATTGATAAACATTTAAAATCAAAAAGGAGTTTTATATTGAAATTATTATTTTCATAATTGTTGAAAACAATCGCTACTTTTTTTGGGATGAAATCATTTGAATTACTTTTAAAACCTTACGCGTTTATAAAAATTATGTTATTATCTATATTGCTTAATTTACAAGACTTTTAGAATTTGTCCTTTGGTGGTTATATATTCTAGTATACGATTATGAATAAGAATGCAGTAAACTGATGTCTTTGCTTACTGTTTCAAATTAAAATTTTATTCAACTGAATAAAAGGAGCTTTTTTCTTAAACTCTGATGCAGTTGGAAGCGCTGGAGATTCTTTCATATAACAGCTTTATTTGATTTTTAGATACATATAATATAGAATTGGATAAAATTTATTTTTAATTTTTATGTTAAGAGGTACAAATATGAGACTGAATTGAAATGTACTATTAAATTAGTTAAATCATAATGAACAAACTTATTTTCTTCTTGAATAGCGATCAACAGAAAACGAACTCGTTTTCATAGAATTTAGGTATACCCTCTCGACGGTTCCTCTAGGATACAAGATGACTTTGTATGACGAAATTTCTGTTGCTTTATACTGATATGTTTACATTAATAAGACACATATATGTATGTTTATTTTATTTTTGCCAAGTTATCAGATTACCTAGAAATTATATGACAACCTTACGATTACAAATTTATATCATAAATAAGATATTTCAGTGTTAGGTATTGTGCCAAACAAGAAGTTGGTCAAAATTTATATCTCACTACTTTTAATGGCCGAACTTTTTTATAGGAACTTGGCCTTTTTTCACATTTATGTTTTTGTGAGGATCTGATTACTTTTTGAAAAATTTTCTGCAATAACACTTTTTAAAATTAAAATTTATAGTGAGTTTTATTTTTATTCATGATCACTGTGTCAGTTGAAAATGGCATAGCGAGATAAAATAATGGGCTAAGGCGTGATAGGTGTTGGATTGTAGACCTTAAAAATGCACTATTGTGTCATTACAAAGTGTCGTCAATGTGTACGCAATTTGGTAAGAGTCATCTGGAAAGAAACATGTAAAATACAGCGCAAATTTTAGTGGGCTTGACCCCGCCTATTTTCTCAATATGTTTTTATATTAAAGTCTTCTTAGCCGAAGTACATAAATCAAAAGGATATGCCCAATGTGCATGCAAAGTTTCAATAGGGTAGCTGGTGCTTTAATTTTTATATTTTCCAATTGAGTTAATCAATTAGGACTATTTGTCTACAAAATGTCAGCTCTCTACAGTATAATATTACGTAAAATTTTTGTGGGCCTGGCCCCGTCAACTTTTATATCTGCTAGTGATTATGGTTCATATAAAGTTTCGTAAGAAAAAGCTGTTGAGAAATACATGAGTAATAGACTAAAAACTGATAAGCCGAAGAACATGAAAGAAAAAGCTAAGATTTATGATTGTAGTCACAGCCAATTTTTAAAAGAGGAGATTTTTGCTTAGGATAAGTGCAATGTGTATGAAAATTTTCAAAAAAATTTATCCGATTGAAGCTTCTGGTTTTTTAGATTTACTTAGTTATCTCTGATCTAGATTTATTTGTGTATCAAATTTCAGTTCTCTAGTACGAATTGAGGTTTTAACGGATAAAACTTGTTGATTTTAAAATTTTCCCATTGGCTTACTCATACACTTAGGTGCGTATAAAATTCCAGCTCTCTAGAGCGAATTGTACCTTGAAATTTTATGAGCATTACCCCTCCCACTATTTTAAACTCACAATTTTGTTTTGAGCAGCGCTTATAATTCATGCTAATTGTCGTCTAAAATATGCTAGACCGAAGCAGATTAAACACAAGGCTAACATTTTATGGGAGATATCACGCCCACTTATTAAGGTGATAGTTAAAAGTCTTGTACACGTGCAACGTGTATGCAAAGTTTCACTGAAATGGCTTGAGTTAAAAGGGGTATATCAAGTTTTTAGTCGTAAACAATATTGCCCCGCCCATTCTGGTAAAATATTTTGGCTTTTCAGATTTTTCTAGTTGGTTTCTCACCTAAAATTACTTGTGTATCAAAATTCAGCTCATCAGCGCAACTTTTAATTTTTATTGGCGCAGCCCCACCCCTCTGACTACAATTTCCGCGTTTTCAGGTTTTTCTAGTTGGTTTCTTAGCAAGACCTATTTTTATATAAAATTTCAGCTTCTTAGCGCAACTTTTAATTTTTAATTTTTGTTTTTTTTTTAATGCATGTATTTATTTATTGTATCTTCATATATGAACTAACAATAAGTATTCAAATCTTAAATCTATAAAAAAATTATTAGGCGTGACCAGAGTCGGTTTAAGTCGGATAGTTATAAATAATACATAAGTAGTGATAATCAAAAAGGAAAAATAAATGTATTATCAAGCAGTGTTGCGAAGTAGCTAAGTTCAATAATTTTATTACTATTAGTCTTATATTTCCTATTGGGTTTTTTTGGTTTATTAACTCTTATAGTTAATTATGCACTTACACACAAAACACTTGCACTTCGATTATTACAGAGACTATTAAAACTTGCTCATTGATACTGCTTAAATACGAGATCGTAATTAACTTAATTATCATTTCTTCTCATTGCACTAAATCTCCTATAAATGTACAGAAGTATACCATAATGGTTGAGTTTATACATAATTTTTTGTGCATTATTTTTCACTTATTACTAAAGAAATATTTAAGAACAAAACTTACTTGTTAAATTGATCGCTAACAATTAAGTTATAAAAACATTAAGCTGAAATTTTCGATCAACATCACTGCTTAACTGTTATTGTACTGCCTTGCTGTGTAACAACATATTTTACTGCCTTGCTGCTAAATAAAGAATTGAATTACAAATATAAAAAAAACTGGTGCCGAAACCCGGGACGTCGAATAAATTAATTATGGCTAAAACTGATTCGCAGATTGTTTAAATTACGAACATATGAACATATTTAATACTTTCTTTCGTATTTCAAAGATCAGTTGAAAGAGGAAGAAATAAGCCAGCTTTACGGTGTCGTTGCTTACACTTGGTATTGGTTTTGCTCTGTTATACGGATTTTCTGACAATTAAAAATTACTTAACTTGGAGTCTGAAACGTATGTACATGAACAAAACTTAAAAAAAATGGAGGATATTTCTGATATAATTGAGGACCAACGTGGGAGCTGAAAACACGAGGTTATGCTCAAAGTATCTTAGAATCTATAAATATCTTAGCTCAACAGTTCGCAGACACTCATTTTCAACTTGTTAATATAATTAGAGAAAAGTCCATTAACCTCCAAGCAGACTCTTATTTCTCGGAAGAAGTTTCCAAAGATTTTCAAGATTTTTATCAAGTATTTAAAGGAAGATTGCTGGATATTATTTCTGATACACAGCAACTGTATTCGCCAATTTTACCCTCAAGTACATTTCATGCTGAAACATCACGACAAACCACATCGATTTTAGCAGAAGCGCGACTGCCAAAAATTGATATTCCCACTTTTTCTGGTGATTATTTGCAGTGGATATCATATACATAGATATATGTTTGTATCATTAGTACATAATAATTTGTCGCTATCCAGAATTCAGAAATATTATTTTCTTAAGGGTTCCTGCTCTGGTACTCCCTTAAACATCATCAATGAATATCCAGCTTCCGAAGAGAATTATGAATTAGCATGGGATGCGCTTAACAAACGCTATCACAATCGTCGTAAAATCGTCAACACTCTATTATCAAAGCTGTTTTAAATTCCAAGTTCCAATGGTTCTGCCAAGAGTATACAAACCATTTTGGATACTACACGAAATTGTTTAGCCTTGTTAAAAACATTAGGTGTTACTAACGAAACTTATGATGCAATAATAATATATCTTACAGTCAATCGATTAGACATTCAAACAAAAAAGGAATGGGAACAGTCTCTTAAAGCTTCCGTTGAAATTCCGCAACTGAACGAACTTTTTAGTTTTTTGGAAACTTCGCTTAGAACTCTTGAGTCTGTGGCCGAAAACAATAATACCGCATCTCGTGTAAAATCAAACAAAAATAATTTCTGTAGAAACATTCACATAACAACTTCTTCAAACAGCGATGACAATTGACAATGCTGCAACAAACGTCACTACTTATACAAATGCTTTAAATTTATATCCATGCCGTCAAAAGAAAAACACGAACTTTTGAAAACAAAAAAGATTTGTCATAACTGCTTGAATGTTGGTCATTTTAGTCGCGACTGTAAGTCCATAGCTCGTTGTAAATTATGTCAGCAAAAACACCACACCACAATACACAACGAATTCAAATCATCCCGCGCCGTAGATCCGATATCGTCTGACACAACAAACTCGACAGAATTATCTACTAACAATATTTCAGTACAGTGTACAGCACTTACTAAGCCTCAAGTTTTGTTAGCTACAGTACGTGTTAATATTAAAACACATTACGGCACATTCTGCCTTAGAGCAATATTAGATCATTGTGCTCAAGCAACACTTATTACTGAAAATGCTAGTCAAACGCTAAAACTACAATCTTTTAAAACTTTTGCTTTTGGTGTTGGGGAAAATAAATCTGTTACCACTCGCAAATATGTAAATTTAGTTCCTCAATCTAGAGCAGATCTGAACTTTGAACTTAAATGCAGTGCTCTTGTCATACCATCCATTACGCGATACCAACCTTTACCCACCAATGAATGCAAACTACCAAACATTGACAATTTCGAATTAGCAGATCCAGAGTTTTTAAAACCTGGAGAAACTGATTTATTGATTGGTGGCGATATCTATGGAGACATTATTTTGCCAGAACAAAAAAAATTTGAGGATAGCATATTTCTCCAGCGCACACACTTTGGGTGGATCGTATCTGGACCAACTTCTAAGCCAGTCTACAGAGATTCTATTACTGTAAATATTTGCTCATTAGAGGAGCAGCTTAAAGCCTTTTAGGTACAGGAGGAATTATTAGAAAAAAGAGTCTGGACAATAGAAGAAGAACTTTGTGAAAAATATTTCAAAGCAACAACCACACGTGACTGTGAAGGTCGATACAAAGTTGCTTTACCATTTAAAAACGTGATTAATGGCCAAACTCTGCCAGTTTTTAGTATGACAGATTATACTGCGCTGTCACGTTTAAAACACATAGAAGCTAGATGTAACCGAAATTGTAAGTTTGGTGATCTTTATAACGAATTCATGTACGAGTATGAAAGCTTAGATCATATAAAGAATATTGGCACTTATCCCAACGATTTAGAAAAAAACTGCTATTTTTTGCCACATCATGGTGTTTGGAGAGAAAATAGCTCTACTACGAAATTAAGAGTGGTTTTTGATGGTAGTAGTAAAAATCAGAAACATGCATCTCTTAATGATGAACTAACTGCAGGGCCTCCTCTACAAAATGATCCGCTTGCTACTATAATACGGTGGAGGCGCTTTAATATTGGCTTTCGATCTGACTTGGAGAAAGAAAATGTTTCGCCAAATTAGAATAAAAAAGGATCATCAAAAATACCAACTAATACTGTGGCGTCATGACTCAAATAAAGATATAAATATTTTTAAATTGCAAACAGTTACCTACGGGACCACTTCAGCCCCATTTCTTTCTATAAGAGTATTACAACAATTAGCTGAAGATGAGAAAAAGGACTTTCCAAAGGCAAGTAAAATCCTAATTTCTGATACTTACGTTGATGATATTATTTCTGGCGCTGATACCTGTGAAGAGGCAATACATTTACAACAACAACTGTGCAAACTATTAAATAGGGGTGGTTTTACATTGCGGAAGTGGATTTCAAATAGTACAGAACTGATGATACTATACCTATTGAATTAAGGGAAAATAAGAAAGTATTTCAGATTGATAAAGGCAACAGCGTTAAAGCTCTTGGTCTGGAGTGGAATGTATACACAGATTCATTTTGCTTCAAAATAAATTTTATGAAAAATGATAATGTTACTAAAAGAAATATACTCTCAGAAGCTGCAAAACTGTATGATCCATTAGGATGGTTGTCACCATCGACAGTCAAAGCAAAAATAATATTTCAGCGGCTATGGCTACTAGGAGTAGACTGGAATGATAACTACCTGAATATTTAGTTTCAGAATGGATACAATATGTCGATAATTTAAAAAAGCTAGAGATGATTCTTATTTCAAAATGGATTGGACTAAGTAAAGTAACAAAACTTGAGTTGCATGGCTTTAGTGATGCCTCTGCTTCTGCCTTTGCCCTCATAGTAATGGTTGTTCTTCAGTACATCTAATACAAGCCAAAACAAAGGTAAGCCCACTTAAAAGACTTTCCATACCAAGACTAGAATTGTATGGTGCGACACTCTTAGTCAAACTTTTAATTAAAATTCAACGAAATTTTGAAATCGATAACATAACTTATTGGACTGACAGTACTACTGTTCTATGCTGGATACGAGGTCAATTATCAAAATGGACGGTCTATATTGGTAATAGAGTTGCAGAAATTCGACGTTTTACCAATATCAAGCAGTGGAAATATATATGATCGAACGAAAATCCAGCCGATTGTGCATCAAGAGGTATTTCAGCAAGCGACCTAGGGAATCACGAAATATGGTGGACAGGCCCTAAATGGTTGAAAGAAAGTATCGACGCTTGGCCAATACAACCCACGTTACACTACGATACTGAAGAAGAAATTTCAAACGCATACATAGCAATAAATTCTACACACGTAACTGATAATAACTATTTCTATATTTTCCATCTCTATTCATCCCTACAAAAACTCGTTCGAATTACAGCTTATATAAGTAGATTTTCTAATAATATAACAGTAATAAGGCAACAAAAACAAGTGCATGCTATTGATAAACGTAAGATGACTGGCTTCCTCACTACTATCGAACAAAAAGAGTCTCTTAAAAAACTTATCAGGATGTCGCAAAATACTGATTTCCCTCTAGAAATAGAAGAACTACGCAAATATGGAAAACTATCAGTAAACAATCATCTCTCACGATTATGCCCATTTATTGATTCCGACAATATATTGAGAGTAGGAGGGCGATTATAAAATTCTGACTTACATTTTTCTATAAAGCACCCTATTTTACTAAAAAAACATAATCCAATGTCAGTGCTTATATTTACAGATGCACATACCAAGACGTTGCATGGATCGTTACTGCAGATGCAATCTTTTGTAGCTAGAAAATATTGTATACTTGGTAGTCGTAATGTAGCTAAAGGTGTTATAAGACGTTGCTTGACATATTTCAAATATAACGCTAAGGCATCACATCAAATGATGGGTAGTTTGCCTAGTGTTAGCGTAACGCCAGCGCGTGCATTTAAACACAGTGGTGTCGTCTATGCAGGACCCATTACAATAAAACAATCAACTGCGAGAAATTCTGTTACTACTAGAGGTTACATATGCCTATTCATTTGTCTGGTAACAAAGGCAATACATTTAGAAGCCGTCACAAGTCTTTCAACTGAATCTTTCATGGCAGCATTTAGAAGATTTACGTCACGTCATGGAGCTTGTACAGAATTGTATTCTGATTGCGGTACTAATTTTATTGGCGCAAGCAAAGAGCTTAGAATACTTTACAACCACAACAAGTCATCCCTACCAGAAGAGCTGCAACATATACTAGCTACAGAAGGTACAACCTGGCACTTTATACCTCCCGCCTCACCAAATTTCGGTGGACTTTTGGAAGCTGGGGTTAAGTCAACTAAATACCACCTAAAACGTTTATTACTTAACAGAATTATGACCTATGAGGAACTAAGTACTCTTCTTGCTCAAATCGAAAGTTGCTTAAATTCAAGACCTCTGTGCCCGTTAAGCAATGATCCGACAGATGCAAATGCTTTGACACCCTCTCATTTTCTGATAGGAGAAACAGCAATTGGTCTACCTGATGAAGATCTGATTGACAGCAATATTGACAGGCTAACAAGATGGAAGGTAGTTGCGAAATTAAAACAGCATTTCTGGCAACGCTGGAAAAACGAATGGCTGTGTCGTTTACAATCCAGACCAAAATGGTTAAAATCATCGGAAAACGCAAAGGTAGGAGATCTCGTTTTAGTCCTTGACGAACATTGCCCACCAGGAAATTGGCCATTAGCTCGCATAAAAGAAGTGCATCCTGGTACAGATGGAATTGTACGAGTTGTAACGCTTCAATCACGTGAAAGGTTCTTTAAGCGCCCTGTATCGAAATTTGTGCAGCTACCATTAGATGATGAATTTGGGAAGGTCAGACAACCACCGCGGAATGAAGAACAGTCCTTCTTGAAGGGGGAACATGTTGCGAAGTAGCTAAGTTCAATAATTTTATTACTATTAGTCTTATATTTCCTATTGGGTTTTTTTGGTTTATTAACTCTTATAGTTAATTATGCACTTACACACAAAACACTTGCACTTCGATTATTAGAGAGACTATTAAAACTTGCTCATTGATACTGCTTAAATACGAGATCGTAATTAACTTAATTATCATTTCTTCTCATTGCACTAAATCTCCTATAAATGTACAGAAGTATACCATAATGGTTGAGTTTATACATAATTTTTTGTGCATTATTTTTCACTTATTACTAAAGAAATATTTAAGAACAAAACTTGCTTGTTAAATTGATCGCTAACAGTTAAGTTGCAAAAACATTAAGCTGAACTTTTCGATCAACATCACTGCTTAACTTTTATTGTACTGCCTTGCTGTGTAACAACATATTTTACTGCCTTGCTGCTAAATAAAGAATTGAATTACAAATATAAAGGTTTAAAAACTCTTTCCTTAATTCTCAAACAAGCAGTCTCATCTGGAGTGTTGAGTATAAGAGCCCTTGTGTCCCTCTTTTTAAGGCGGATGTGTCCAGTAAAGTTCAAAATATTACGAGCAAGCGGATTAGGATGTGATTCGAGTTTTTTTTAAATATTTGCCTGCATTTTGCAATTTCTTCAGTCACTAGTGGCATCACTAGTGGCATCAGCAGTTCTCGTGGTATCTTCATAGCGAACAGTCGATTAGCGGAATTTTTCTTACTTACAAAAAATTAAACAAACAAAAAATATTCGTAGTACATATTACTCGTAATAGGTACATACTGTCTTTAATAAATAAGCTTTATGCTTTGCTAATATTTTTACATAGTAAAAATAACAACAAAAAAACCGCAAACAAAAAAAATTAAACAAAGTGATATTGAGGAATGCTATATATGTGTACCTCTAAACAAATAAACAATCATAAATAACAAAAACAAAAAAAGACCGCAAACAAAAAAAAAACACAAACGAATATCCCTTGAGGAATTCTTTGTATGAGTGCCTCAAATACAAAAAAATTGAAGTGAGTTCTAACGGCAGAAATGCTTATTTTACTGTGAGTTCTGAAACTCTTAATGAAAAAAATATAAATAATAAATCTGATGAAAGTCTTTTTTAACGTCAAAGCCAATTTTTCGTCAGCGATCAACTTCGCTTTGTCCAATGCCAAATAGTAATGATGCATTAACATTACAGTTGCCCAGTACTTCTTCATATAAGCCAGTAATATCATCCCCTTCAGGCTCGTGTTCATCACTTAACAAAGTTATCACTACAGATAACAGCGGCTCGAAACTCAAGGTACAAGTCGGAATGGACAGATATATAACCGTGGTAAAGCGTGGGCGAAGTCCGAATTTTTCAAAAATTTCATCTGCTCCAAAAATGTCTAGGGATAACAGCGCAGCCTCAACTAATCGCCAAAACCGCTTTTAAATTTTGCAAGATGACAACGACAAACCCGAGGTATCCTCGAATAAAATATCCAAGCCGCCACCAATATATTTGAGACAAAAAATTCAAATGCCCTTATTAAAAAATTAATTTCGGTCATTGGTGAAAATAAATTTCACATTGTTCCAATAAAACGTGGCAACATCGATGAAACTAAAGTCCAAATTTATGACGAAAAAGATTTCCGCAAAATGGTTGCTGAATTTGAAAAAAAATAAAACAAGCTTCTACACATACCAGCTTAAGAGCGCTAAAGGCATGCAGATCGTATTGAAGGGCATAGATTCTTATGTTGTTCCCGAAGAAATAAAAGATGCACTCTTCCTCCAGGGGTTTAAGGTAAAAAATGTGTCCAATATAATAAATAGAGAGAAGATTCCCCAACCCCTATTTCGTGTTGAACTTGAGCCTAATGATATAAAATTGAAAAAAAATGGAACGCAGCCAATTTATAATTTGAAATACCTCTTGTACCGAAAAATCACAGTTGAAGAGCCACATAAGCGTTCAGGTCCTGTACAGTGCCATAATTGCCAAGAATATGGCCATACAAAAACATACTGCAATTTACCCTCTGTTTGTGTTGTGTGCGGCGAATTACACGGCACTGCTAGTTGCAATAAGCCAAAAGATCAAAGTGATAAAAAATGCAGTAATTGTGAAGGTAATCACACCGCTAACTACAGAGGTTGTCCTGTGTACTCTTTTGTAAAGAAGACTATGGTGCAAAAACCTAAATTAGCTCCAGCTCAATCAGCAAACGCTTACTCTGCCACTTTTGCGCAAATGAGCCAACCAGTTACTTCCCGTGTATCGTGTTAATTAACTCGTTTGTTAATTAGATGCTTGTTTTAATCTCAGCACATAAACTGGATTAAAGTGTTAAAGTGTTAAGGTTTATTCAACAACAAACAGTACTTGAACCGAGTTGTTTGAAGAAATGATTTGATGTAGACTCTTTAATGTTCAATAACAAAAAGGTTTTCTTTATTTAAATTTTTCTTCATTTTATACAGAAATATTGATTACTATTAATTTAATATAAAATGTTATTTACTGTTAATTTTACATACTTAGCATTTATGGTATTATGTATCATATTTTAAGTTCATTGGATGTGTGACCATGAACATGAGGCGAACAAAATACTTAGCATGCAATTTAATGTCTAAAAGGTGATCGTACTACAAAAAACAAACAAATTAACAAAAAATGCATAATAGACAAGAGTGACTTACAAACAGACTATATAATTGTAATAAAATACGAAACTAAAAATGCATAATAAGCAAGAGTTAATCAGAATTATAAAGACAAAAGAATAAAACCATAATAATAAATTTATAAATAAAAAACTATGTTAATTATAAACATGCTCCCCCCGTTGAGCGCAGCTCAAAATCGGTGTTGAATTGCGGTTTGTTGAAGATGCTGGACTGACATTTCTTATCTTCTTGAGTTGAAGTGCTGGGTAAACATCTTTTGGTCTAAATATGGACTGTGAAATCTGGTGTGGGTTGCAAGTTACGAGGAGCTGGAGTTGGTGTGACGTTGGTATTCCTTTTAATGATAAGATAAACAATGATGACACCAGTAATGAATAAGGTGGAGTAGCCGATCGTTATGTGGTGGTAGTTTTGGGCTTCAATTTGGTTTGGAAGCTGGAAAATATTTTGTTCTGCTAATGAGGTTTGTAGTTCTGTTAAGTTTTGGATTTGTGAGATGTACTCGCTTTCATGTATTTCATGTAGAAGGGGTTTGACAAGTTTTGTATTTGCTTCATCCGAGATCTCCCAAAACTTGGTGTATGATGTTTTTATTGAGCTAGATATTTTCTGCCGCGCTTGTATGGTTGTGGAATTGTATTGGAGCACGCATTCTGGTTCTAAACCAAGTAAGCCTGATCCTGTGAGAGTTAAATGCGTGATCTCTTTTCTGCATACAATAATTGCATGAGATGAAGACAGTGTTGCATAGATCCATTTGTTATGAAGTCGTAGTGGAATCCAAGCAGAATTTGCTGTTAACTGCTGTAATGTATAGTCAGACTTTGTTTTGTTTATAAATAAATTGAATTCGCAAGCACATGCTGCTGCACCTGGCCTGTATTGAATCTGATCCTTTGAACATATATATATTTTTTCTTTGAGGCTAATGCATAAGTCGAGTTCTGAGTTACTTATGGTGAAATATGTGGCTTGAACCTTATTGATTGCCAAGAGCGGAGAACATGGTTTTATTGATACCAGCGTGTTGTTAGTCCACCTTGGGATTGGTATGAGATTGAAGAGATCGAACGGTTCACTCTCAATCAGTAGTAAAGTAACACTAAAAATTGCTGTGGTCTTTGCGAGTCCTCCTGTGACCTTCATGAGTTTGTATAATTGTAATAAATCTTCTCCTTTTGGTGGTAACTGAAGTGATTCGGGCAGATGAAGTGATATTTTGTCTATTTCATGTTGCAGTTGTATCGGAGTAAGTAATGACGGGCTTATAATGCCATGATGTGTATTTGTTAGGATATCAACAATTAAGGATTGAGTTTGGTCTAAAGTGGCTGCCATGATTGTGAGTTGTATGCATAATGCGAAAAAATACGATAGGTTCTGTCTTCTTCACCGTAGCTATTTATCCTATTGTATATTTCTGCTATTTGGGCATCCATTTTATCAAACTTTTTCTTTACCGCTTCTTGATCCAATTTAATTATGTTAATGGTAGAATCTATAATTGATGTTTGACTCTTTAATAGATTGAGTAAGTGGGCTTCATTTTGGTTAACTTGCGCTATTGTGTGTTCCATTGTTTTTGCATATTCGGAGTCTAGCACTCCAAATAATGTATGCGCAATGTTTCCCACAAGATCGATTGCAGCTCTTTTATGTCTTTTCCCGGAAAGTAATGTGCTGTCCATGAGTAGCCTAGCCTCAGCATGTTCAAAATAATTGACTAGGTTTGTGCATGTTGCCTTTTGTTGCATTTCTTTGCACAAATGACTAAGTACCTTGGTTCCATTTGAGAATAGCGCTAGTTCAGACCAGAACCCCTCCAAATCATAATAAATTAAAAATTGCCATTCTGTGGGTGAAATAAATGCTTTTCCGATTCCCTCATAATAAATTCCAGGTTGTGTTCCAAATTGTTCATTGTAGATATTTATTCCTAATACCAGTGGTAACAGTATCATAGTCATTATCATCAAGGGAATATTTGAATTGATTGAAGTGCGTCTCCTTTTCGTAGGCATTTCAGATTCATTATCGTTTGCTTCAATTGCTTGGTCTTGTACAGATAATTCGTTTTCGTCTTCAGTATTTATTGGTAACGGTGCTAAACGTGTAATAGGCCTTCTGAAGTTGCCTGTTAATGTTTTAACATCAGCTACTCGGACGAGACCGTCATCTCCTTGATGTATCTTTATAATTCTACCCAATGGCCATTGTAACGGTGCTGTGTTGTCTTCTTTGATTATTACCATATCCCCGGTTTTAATATTGTTTGCTTGAGTTTTCCATTTATGTCGATATTGTAGTTCATTCAAATATTCCCTCGACCATCGTCTCCAAAATTCATTTTTGAGATGAGTTACTAGTTTCCACCTGGTCAATAAGTTGCCTCGTTCTTGGGTGCAATTTACGTCAACTTGAGCATTGAGGGGTTCCCCAATAAGGAAGTGGCCCGGAGTTAATGCTGCTAAGTCATTGGGGTTTTCTGACATTGGGCTTATTGGTCTTGAATTGAGAATTCCTTCAATTTCAATGATTACCGTGTCAAGTTCTTCATACGTGAGCGATGCTGTTGACACACTTCTGACAAGAAGATGTTTTGCTGACTTGACCGCAGCTTCCCACAAGCCACCGAAATGTGGTGCTCTTGGGGGTATAAAATGAAATATTATCCCTCTTGATGTACATTCTCGGTTAATTATTTCTTGAGCTGAGCCAGAATGGATAGTTTCTGATAATTCTGTTAATTGATTCTTTGCTCCTACAAAATTGGTAGCGTTGTCACAATAGAGGTTTCGGCATTGACCTCGCCTACTTACAAATCTTTTTAGTGATCCTATAAACGATTCGGTGGTAAGATCACTCACTAATTCCAGGTCTACTGACTTGGTAACAAAACAGCAAAACACTGCGATGTAAACCTTTTGAGGCCTTTTCCCTCTGACTTTATAATGGACATAAAATGGTCCGCAAAAATCAACTCCAGCGTTGATGAATGGTCGAGCTGGTGTGACACGCGCCGCTGGTAAGTTGCCCACAATCTGATTGAGCAGCCTTGGCTTGGCCTTGGATCATCGTATACAATGTTGTACAGTAGATCTTGCTGCGGATTTTCCCTTGATTGGCCAATATCTTTGTCTAATGTATGACAGGAGTGCTTGTGGACCGCAATGTCTGTTTTGTTCATGCACCATTTGCATGAGTAACTTTGCGATTGGGTCATTGTAGGGAAGCAGCATCGGATGTTTGGCGTCATATGAAAGGGAAGATGTGCTTAATCGTCCCCCCACTCTAATTATACCATTTGAATCCAAGAATGGGGTAAGGTTGCTGAAAGAACTTGCCTTACTAACTACATTACTTCTTTTTAAATGTTTTAAGTCGTCTTCGAAATCTGACTGCATTGCTCGTACAATAACTACAAGGGCTTGTTCGAGTTCCATTACTGTCAAGGCGAGTTCTGGACGTGTGTTTATTTTTCTTGTCTTGTTAATAAATCGTAGCATATAGGCTACAATTCTTTGCAATGTTCGAAATGATCCCTTGTGATCAACGTTGTAGATTATTGGTGTTGTATTCTCAATTGCTAACACGGTAGCTGTTTTCTTTCGCTCCATGTTACCTTCCAGTATTTCTGTGGCCTTCGAGTATCTTCGTGGCCAAACTGCTTCATGCCCATGTAGGAAGATTGGGCCATAGAACCATAAGTTGCATGATGGTAATGCCTTTGGAGATAGTCCTCGCGATATGATGTCAGCAGGATTTTCTTTTGAAGTTACATGTCGCCATTGTTTGGCCATTGTTAGCTCCTGAATCGCGGCTATTCGATTGGCCACAAACGTTTGATGAGATGATGACTGCGAGTTAATCCAGGCCAAAACAATCATTGAGTCTGTCCAGAGGAAGTTAGGCTTATCCTCAAGTTTTAAGTCCTCTTTCACTCGAGCCGTTAGTTTTTTTGTTTGTTTTAAAGGTGCTATTCGTGATTTTGAGCATAGTAGCCTTACTATTATTTGGCCATTTTTTATAATTGACCTTATGTATATTGCTGCCCCATATGCTCTCTCTGAAGCGTCTACAAATGTATGAATTTGCATTTCTGATGCAATCTGCCCTTGGAAGATATGTCTCGAAAACTTGAGGTTGTCTATGTGTGTTAAGTCGTTCCGAAAGTTCATCCATTTTGTATGTAGTTCTGCTGGTAGGGCTTCATCCCATTCAAGTTTTAATTGCCACAATTCCTGAATGAACATTTTTGCCGTGACTACAATTGGAGATACAATTCCCAGCGGGTAAAATAATCGAGCCAAATCTGAGACAACTGTTCGTTTAGTAACACGTTTGGTATCACCCAAACATACCTTTATACAAAACTCATCGACTTTTGGTATCCATGTCAATCCCAGGGTTTTGACTGTTTGATGATTTTCGTTGTTAAAATCAATGTTTACTTCTTCGTTCGTTGAGATGTTTTGGAGTAGTTGGTGATGATTTGCACTCCACTTTTGCAAAGTTAGGCCATGCTGTTTTAATATGTGCTTCAATTCTTGCTGAATGGTGATTGTTGTACTCAAACTATCATCTCCTCCCATCCCATCATCGACGTAAAAATTATTGAGTAGAAAGTTGGCTCCAAGAGGGTATCGTGCTATATTCTTTTTTGCGATTTTATCCAGGCATTTAGTTGCTAAATACGGTGCAGCTCGGGTGCCATAGGTTATTGTGTTCAATTGGTAATGCTTGATTGCTGCAGTTGGACTCTCTCTCCAAATGATGTTTTGAAATTTCCTGTCTTCCGGATGTATAAGCATTTGTCGATACATTTTTTCCACGTCTGTGGTAAACACAAAGCGTGGTATTCGAAAACGGAGTATAATGGAAAAGAGTTCGCTTTGAACGGTTGGCCCAGTGTACATTAAGTCATTTAATGATACACCAGTAGAAGTCTTCGCAGAGGCATCAAAGACTACTCTTAATTTAGTTGTCGAACTTTCAGGCTTGAGTATGCCGTGGTGAGGAATGAAGTAGTTAGGTTTATCTATGGAATTGGTGTCTATTTCGGTCATATGTCCTAACGACTTATACTCTTCCATGAATCGTATGTATTGCATTTTAATTTCTGGTGTCTTTGCAAGTCGACGCTCTAAAGCAAGAAACCTGTTGAATGCTATTCCCTGAGACTCCCCTAGTTCCTCGGGATCACTGCAAAATGGCAGTCTCACGACAAATCTTCCATTCTGATCGACTGTATAAGTATTTGCGAAATGATTTTCACAAAGCCTTTCTGAAGTAGAAAGTGTTTTATCTGCTGCTTCCACCTTTTCTAGCTCCCATAGTTGCGTAATTGTTTCTTCCAGCTTGATTTCCTCCTCAGTACACATTCCACAGGTTGTCGATGATAGCTGAATTTCACCAACCCTTCCTGAAATAACCCATCCCAAACTCTGCACCTAGAAGCACATCTATTTTATCAGGACGATTGAATTCCGGGTCTGCTAGTTTGATGTTTTTGGGAATTGGCCAATTGTCAATGTTAATTGTTTGTGACGGTTGTGAAGATATTATCTGAGGAAGAACAGCTGCTTCGAGTTGCGTCGTGAAGTTGTTTAGTCTAGAATGTAACGTGATATTGACTCTGTGCCGAACCTTAGCGTTGCTTGCTCCGATTCCATTTATATAGATAGAAGCTGGTTTTGTTGAAAGTCCTAAGCGCTTAACTAGTCGCTCACTGACAAAATTAAGTTGAGATCCGGATTCAAGAATTGCTCGGCATTGTATTTCTTTTCCGTTTGCCTTGACGATGATTAATGCTGTGCTAAGAAGCACGTAATTGCTTGAACTTGAATTTTTAGCTGTGGTTAATGTGGCAGCTTCTTGTGCATTAAGAGTTAAGCTTCCTTTAGATGTCTGGTTCTTTGAAGCCGTGTTGCTTCTGGTTTGTTCTGAGGTTTCTAGGTGAAGAAGTGTGTTGTGTTTTTCGTTACACTTCATGCAGCTTCTAGAAATGCAATTCTTTACGTTATGGCCTGTTTTTAAGCAATTGAAACAATATTTTTTCTTTTGAACGAATTGAAGCCGAGCTACCGGTGATGATTGAAGGAAAATCTTGCAAGCAAATAAGGGGTGTTTACCATTTCTGCACATGACACAGGAATCGTTTTGAGTTACCACTGAAGTGCAAACCTTCGAAATTGGGTGTTTCTTTTTGACCCCCATTGCTTCAATGGACTGGAAGTGTTTTTCCAAAAACATCAAAAATTCTTTAACTGTTGGAACTTCTCGTGGTTGTAATAGAGACTGTTCAAAGCGCAATCGTGTGTTTCGATCTAGCCTTTTTAGTAATAAGTGCAGCAGAAGCGGGTCCCAAGATGATGTATCAATTTGAAGGTTCTGTAGTGCTAAAAGGCACTCTTGAGTCTTGTCATGAAGCTCTTTAAAGTTGTCACTTATTCTATCATCTGCATCTTCGACCAATTCATGAACTAATCTGCTGACTAGTAATATCTTGTTGTTGTAGCGGTCTATGACCATCGTCCATGCGGCTTCAAAATTTTCTTCTGTTGCAGCAAAATGTTTTATCAAGTTTGCTGCCTCTCCTACTAAGTGGGTTTTTAAGTACCAAATTTTTTGGACTCTTGTCATTGGTTGATTGACAACCAGTGATAAAAATAGATCATGAAATTCCTGCCATTTCATCTGGTTTCCATCAAATTTGGGTATAGTGATTTTCCGAATAGGTACTGTCAATGTGTCTGAATGCCCAATGTTTTGCCCATGATTACTCTGAACTGTGTTGTCTCTAAGTCTTCTGGAGGCTGCTCGGACCTGCCCTTCAAGCTGGATAAACCTCTCCATATTGTATACATTCTGATTTCCTTCATCACATATTTCTGAGATTTTGTAGTGTAGCTCCTCAATGTCTTGCCATAACCTGGTGGCGGCTATTGCATCGTCATGACTAACGTCATCTGTTAATAGTCGATTGACCGATGCCATCATGGCTGCCTGCCTTCGCATAAGTTTTACCAGCTCACCAACTGGTGCCGTGGCTTTCTTAGCGAGTTCTACCTGTATTTGATCATCTGTATTCGTGGCTTCAGGCATAGGTAGTTTCAGCATTGATACTTCAAACTCCCTCTTGTATTGCTGCACGATATTTAGGATTGATGTGTAATAATCCTTTTGGAAGTAGTCATGGTCGAGTTGAATCTTCTCCAGCTCGCGAATTTGGCTGTCATTGACTTCAAAGGCTGTCCATTCCTCGTCCAGTCTTCTTAATCGCTCTTGGAAGTAGCTTGTTGATGTCTTCCTCGATGCTGCATCCTTTTTATAGTTGCGGATGATGGTTTCGATCCGCTGACCAATTTGCTGCTGAGAAGTAACCAGTTCCGTAAATGAGCTCATGTTGAATTATTTTTTCTTGATGAAAAGATGATAATAACCAATCAATAAACTGACGATCACGTCGGGGTCACCAAAATGTTAATTAACTCGTTTGTTAATTAGATGCTTGTTTTAATCTCAGCACATAAACTGGATTAAAGTGTTAAAGTGTTAAGGTTTATTCAACAACAAACAGTACTTGAACCGAGTTGTTTGAAGAAATGATTTGATGTAGACTCTTTAATGTTCAATAACAAAAAGGTTTTCTTTATTTAAATTTTTCTTCATTTTATACAGAAATATTGATTACTATTAATTTAATATAAAATGTTATTTACTGTTAATTTTACATACTTAGCATTTATGGTATTATGTATCATATTTTAAGTTCATTGGCTGTGTGACCATGAACATGAGGCGAACAAAATACTTAGCATGCAATTTAATGTCTAAAAGGTGATCGTACTACAAAAAACAAACAAATTAACAAAAAATGCATAATAGACAAGAGTGACTTACAAACAGACTATATAATTGTAATAAAATACTTAAGAGTGCAACGAAACTAAAAATGCATAATAAGCAAGAGTCAATCAGAATTATAAAGACAAAAGAATAAAACCATAATAATAAATTTATAAATAAAAAACTATGTTAATTATAAACATATCGTATGCAGATGCTGCTAAGACAAATTCAATTCCCACACAAAATGTTTCCCCGCCAAATAATTCAAAAAATACTGACGCAAGCTTTAATTTTAATCGCCTTGAAGCTACTATTGAAAATCTGGTGCAAACTATAAACAATTTTACAACAAATATGACTAGCATGATGCAAGAAATGCTGCGAATGCAGAATACTCTGCTTCAAGCATTAATTAATAAGCCATGAACACGTTAACAATATGTTTCTGGAACGCAAACGGCATTCGCCAACATAAAAATGAACTTGAGCACTTACTCACGGAAAAAAATATTGATGTAATGTTAGTATCTGAGACTCATTTGACTTCGAGAAGTCTTTTTAAAATTGATGGCTACACTATATATGATACAAAGGACCCTAGAGGAAGGGCTTGCGGTGGATCAGCAATTCTAATAAAGTCAAGACTCAAGCACGATGGTCTTGATAGCATTTGTGAAGAACACCTACAAGCAACAAATATTGGCATTGAAAGTTTTTGTACAAATTTTGTGATATCATCAATTTACTCCCCTCCCAGATTTTCAATCACTGAGAATCAATATGAGGATTTCTACAAATCTCTTGGACCTTGGTTTGTAGCAGCTGGCGACTACAATGCTAAGCATACGTTCTGGGGTTCGCGTCTTATTACCCCCAGAGGTCGAGCATTGTTCAACACTATTTCAAAAATGGGCTTGGATGTCATTTCGAGTGGGGAGCCCACTTATTGGCCTACTAACATACAAAAAATTCCGGATGTTATAGATTTTGGCGTCATAAAAAATATCTCTAGGGATTTAGTTCAAGTTCAAACTTCTCTTGATCTTTCGTCCGATCACTCTCCGACGATCATTACAATTTGTAGTCCCTTAAGAAGTAACTTACCTGACCCATATGTGAAGATGATCAATCGTGTTAATTGGCTGGGGTTCAAAAAATATCTCAGTAGTCATTGTACGGAAAACATTACGCTTAGAATATCCGATGATATTGAATCTAACATTGCCAATCTCAGCGAGAATATTAAACAGGCTGCTGAACATGCCACTAACTCGCATCCGCAGACTGGGTTTAATAAAATTTATTCTACAGACATTGAACGTCTCTTACGTGAAAAAAGAAGAGCTAGGAGGGAATGGCAACAGCACAGATCACCACAAAATAAAATCAGATTTAAAGAGTGCACTAAACGACTCCAAGAGTTGCTTGCATCTGAAAAAACTGCATTTCTTAAAAATTATCTGAAAGGTCTTGATGTCACACCAGCGTCTAATTACTCTTTGTGGCGCGCTGCTAGAAAGCTTAAAACACCCATTGAGTATAAGCCACCTCTACGCACATCTACCGGAAGTTGGGCAAGAAGCGATACTGAAAAATGTAAAATATTTGCTGAGCACTTAAAATCCGTTTTTACGCCAAACATATGTACTGGTGTTGCTGATTTGCCGAATGTAGTCGCTCTACCCACTCCACACATAAAGTTTAAGACGCGTGATTTACAAAAATTAATTGCCGAACTCAACCCGAAGAAAGCTCCGGGTATTGATGGAATTAGTAACCAGATGCTTATGAACTTGCCTCGTATTGCAATGAGAATCCTATTATTCATATTTAATGCCATTTTACGACTGGAGTATTATCCACACAGCTGGAAGCTTGCCAAGGTTAAAATGATTCCAAAGCCGGGCAAAGATCTAACCAAGGCTGAGTCATATAGGCCAATAAGTCTACTATCAACTATGTCAAAGCTTTTCGAAAAATTGCTCAAAACAAAATTGTCCCAAATTCTAATTAGTAGTGGGTGCATACCAGACCATCAATTTGGTTTTAGAAGTCAGCATAGCACCATTGAATAAACTCACAGACTGGTTCAATTTATAAGAAGAACTTTTGAGGAAAAAAAGTATTGCTCTGCGCTCTTTATTGGCGTTTCCCAGGTATTTGATAAAGTGTGGCACGAAGGCCTAATTTTAAAATTGAAGACTTACTTACCAATAAACATTTTAGATCTTTTGGGAAGTTACATTATTTCCCGTAAGTTCACTGTTGTGGAAGGAGACTTTACGAGTAGGCCTGAAACTATTTCATCTGGTGTGCCACAGGGAAGCATACTGGGACCAGTTTTATATTTGATTTATACTTGTGATATGCCTGTGAGCAGTAGTATCCATACTTCCACATTTGCCGACGATACAGCCTGCCTTAGTATGCACGAAAACCCTGATGAGGCATCCCGCAAACTTCAGGAACACATTAGCCAGATGGAGCTTTGGTTAAACTTATGGAGAATTAAAGTCAATGAACAAAAGTGTGTCCATATAATGTTCACCCTAAGAAGAGATACTTGCTCCCCCATTCGGATTAACAATCAAGTTGTTCCTCAACATTCACATGTGAAATATCTTGGTATACACCTTGATCGACGACTTACATGGAAACACCACATTGACTCTAAGCTAACTCAAATGAAACTTAAATTAACTCAGGTACATTGGCTGATTGGTAGAAATTCAACACTTAGCAAAGACTGCAAACTTTTAATATACAAGTCGCTTTTAAAGCCAATATGGTGCTACGGAATTTAACTATGGGGCACTGCTTCAGCTTCAAATGTAGTGAAAATTCAACGAAGGCAAAATAAAATTTTACGCATGATAACATTGGCTCCATGGTACATCAAAAATTCAAATATACATCGCGATTTGAATATGCCACTAGTGACTGAAGAAATTGCAAAATACGCAGGCAAATATCTAACAAAACTCGAGTCACATCCTAATCCGCTTGCTCGTAATATTTTGAACTTTACTGGACACATCCGCTTAAAAAAGAGAGATACACGGGCTCTAATATTCAACACTCTATATGATGAAGCTGCTTGAAAACACCTTTTTCTTTTTGTTGCTTATCACTACTTATGTATTATTAATAACTATCACTAAGCTTATGTCCGACATTGGTCGGGCCTAATATTTTTTTTTATAGATTTAAGATTTGAATACTTATTGTTAGTTCATATTTGAAGATACAATAAATAATAAACATGCATTAAAAAAAAAAAAAAAAAAAAACTAGTGGCATATTTAAATCACGATGTATAATAGGACTTTCGATGTACCATGGTGCCGATGTTATTAACCATAAAATTTTGTTTTGCCTTCGTTGGATTCTCTCGACATAAGGAGCTGAAGCAGTGCCCCATAACTGAATTCCGTAGCACCATATTGGCTTCAAAAGCGACTTGTATAGTAAAAGTTTGCAGTCTAGGCTGAGTGTTGAGTTTCTGCCAATCAACCAATATATTTGAGTTAACTTAAGTTTCATCTGAGTTAAGTTTCATCTGAGTCATATTGACTCTATATGATGTTTAAATGTAAGTCTTCGATCAAGATGTATACCAAGGTATTTCACTTGGGAATGTTGAGGAATATTTTTTTTTTTTAATGCATGTTTTTTTTATTTATTGTATATTCAAATATATTTTGATTGTTGATTCGAATGGGGGAGCATGTATCTCTTCTTAGGGTGAACGTTATATGGACACACTTTTGTTCATTGACTTTAATTCTCCATAAGTTAAACCATATTTCCAGCTGGTTCATATGTTCCTGGAGATTACGGAATGCATCACAAGGGTTTTCGTGCACACTCATACAGGCTGTATCATCGGCAAATGTAGAAATATGGATATTATTGCTCACAGACATATCACAATTATATATTAAATACAAGACAGGACCCAGAATACTACCCTAGGGCACACCAGAAGATATAGTTTCGGGAACACTCGTAAACTCTCCTTCCACAACAGTGAACTTCCTATCAATAATATAACTTTCCAAAAGCTTTTGAATGTTTATTGGCAGATATGTCTTCAGTTTTAAAACTAGGCATTCGTGCCATACTTTATCAAACGCCTGAGAAACATCAATAAAGAGAGCAGAACAATACTTCTTTTCTTCAAATGTTCTTCTTACAACTTGTACCAGTCTATGCGTTTGTTCAATCGTGCTGTGCTGACTTCTAACGCCAAATTGATGGTCCGCGATGCACCTATTATCAGTTAAAATTTTGGGCAATGTAGTCATGAGCAGCTTTTCGAAAAGCTTTGAGATTTTAGATAGTAAGCTTATAGGCCTATATGACTCATTCTTGGTAAGATCTTTGCCCGCCTTTGGAATCATTTTGATCTTGGCAAGTTTCCAGTTATGTGGAAATTACTGCATTCTTAAAATAGCATTAAAAATAAATAACAGGATTCTTATTGCAATATGAGGCAAGTTCATGAGCATTTTGTTACTAATGCCATCAACACCTGGAGCTTTCTTCGGGTTGAGTTCAGCAACTACTTTTTATACTTCACGCATCTTAAACCTTAAGGGAGGAGAGGGTAGAGAAACTACACTCGGTAAATCAGCAGCACCCGTACATGAGTTGGGAGTGAATACAGATTTAAATGCTCAGAAAATAAGTTACCTTTCTCACTATCGCTTCTTGCCCAGCCTCCGGTCGCAGTACGCAGTAGTGATTTAAGATCAACGGGTCTTTTAAGATTTCTAGTAGCGCGCCATAAAGAGTAATTAGATGCGGACGTTACATCAAGACCTTCTAAATACTTTTCCAGTAGTGCAGTTTTTTCCGACGATAGCAGCTCTTTGAGTCGTTTAGTACATTCTTTAAGTCTGATTTTATTTAGGGGTGATCTGTGTTGTTGGTCTCCTTTTTTCACATACAAGACGTTCAATTTCCGTAGAATAAATTCTGTCAAAGCCGGTCTGCGGATATTAGGTAGTGGCGTGTTCAGCAGCCTGTTTAATATTTTCGTTAAGATTGGCAATGTTAAATTCAATATCATCGCATGATCTAAGCTGAATGTTTTCTACGCAGTGACTACTAAGATATTTTGTGAATACCAGCCAGTTGATTCCATTAATCATCTTCACATATGAGTTAGTTAAATCACTCCTTAGTGGTTTGAAAATTTTAACTCTAGTTGAAGAGTGATCGGAGGACAGATCTAGAGAGGACTCTACGTGAATTAAGTCCCTATGAATATTTTTCGTGACGGCAAAATCTATAACATCTGGAATTTTTTTTTTAACTCAGTAGGCCAGTAAGTAGGCTCCCAACTCGAAATAACCTCTAAGCCCATTTTTGAAATTGTATTGAACAAGGCTCGACCTCTAGGTGTAACAAGACGCAATCCCCAATACGTATGTTTTGGATTGTAGTCACCAGCTGCCACGAAACAAGATCTAAGCGATTTGTACAACTTCTCATACTGATCTTCGGTAACTGAAAATCTGGGAGGTTAGTAAATTGATGATATCACGAAATTCGCACAAAAATTTCCTACGAAAATATTCGTTGTTTGCAAATGTTCTTCACTAAGGTTGTCAAGGACATAGTGCTTGAGTCTTGACTTAATCAGAATTGCTGATCCACCGCATGCTCTCCCTCTCGTGTCCTTTGTATCATATAAAGTGAAACCATTTATTTTAAATAAACTTCTTGAGGTCAAATGAGTCTCAGAAATCAACATTATCTCAATATTTTTTTCTATGAGGAAGTGCTCAAGTTCATTTTTATGTTGGCGAATGCCGTTTGCGTTCCAGAGACATATTTTTAACGTGTTCATGGTTTATTAACTAATCCTTGAAGCAGTGTATTCTGCATTCGCAGCATTTCTTGAATCATACTTGTCATATTTGTAGTAAAGTTGTTTATAGTTAGCACCAGATTCTCAATAGTAGCTTCAAGGCGACTAAAGTTTAAGCTTGAGTTTGAATTCATTGAATTACTTAGCGGTTGAACATTTTGTGTGGGAATTGAACTAGTCTTAGCAGCATCAGCATACGATACACGTGAAGTAACTGGTTGGATCATTTGAGCAAAAGTGGCGGAGTTCGCGTTTACTGGTTGAGCTGGAGTTAATTTGGGTTTTTGACCCATAGCCTGTTTAACGAAAGAATATACAGGGCACCCTCTATAGTTATGTATGTATGTACACATATGCAAAATAAAAACAAGCGTATAATATTGTACTACGTCAGCAAGTAATTCTCTAACATTGATGCCCTTACTCGCGGTCTCCACCTTACATAAAATGGTTAACTTTAACATTAATGCATTAAACACATTCACCACAGCCGCTAGCAGCACATCTCGCCTCGTAGCCGGCTACTTAATTATTTTGGAGACGGCAGCAGCACCATCTGCAGCTTATATTCAAGTACAAATACATTGTTCAGTATTGCCATTTTTATATATTTTGCATTTATAAAAATTAATTACTCTTTTAAAATGTACTTATTTCACGTAAAAGTACAAAAATGAGTCAATATATTCTTTACATCAATTTTTGGATATTGTTTCTGTTAAATAATATGAAATAATTGTACAAAATCATTCATTCAACACTTTGTATTATACTGGCAACACTGAATGTTCTCATTGTAGCCAACAAAATATAAATTAAATTAGTTTAATTGGACTAAAACGACAAAATCAGCATAGACAACAACCTGCCGCCATGTTGCCTTGCTGTCTTCAAAAGAATTATTCTCATATAAACATGTGTATTCTATCCTTGACATTTGGTAGTCGGTAGCTTGCTGTGGTGAATGTGTTTAATGCTTAACTTTTAACTTCTAAGAATTGTTAAGTGGTGGGTATCAATATACTATACCATTTTGCACATGCAATGATACAAGCCCATTTGCACAAGATTGTGAATTGGGCTATAGTCTTTATGTACTCAGATGCAAAAGTTACTAGCTTGAAATTTTTTTTTTTACTTTTTTTCTCTAGTTTGTGAGAGAGCCTGCGTTATGTTAGTGCTTTTCAGAAGCAGTTTCAAAAGCTTTTGTGATCAAGTAAAAAATACGTTGTTTCCCTCAGTTGTTAGTGCTTCCAAATGAGAATTTTTTGCTGGGTAGTTGCTGGCCAGCGCATGGAAAAATTATGTGTTTTTGAGAAAATCGATGAAGAATGTTTTTTTCATTTGTTTTATAAAAATACACCACAGAATATTTTTCTTAATAAGAAAAGTAATAGATACATACATACATATGTATGTTTTTATTTGAACTTACGGGCCTGGCCCACGATGTCGACAAGAAACTTCTTATAGCTTACTTGTCGACATCGCGCGTCAGGCCGTTTCTAAGTTTCTAAGCTTTTTGCCATCGACGTGAATAGTTATTCGGATGTACAGAAAAAGACAATCGATTATGTTCTGCATTCCACGTGAAATTACATCGTTGGGAAATTGTTATAAATCCATATTTCCAACAATTCTATGAAAATTCCACACGTTTTAATTTCCCGTGGAATACATAAAACATACCCTTATATTTTTCTGGCATCAAACTTAAATAAATGTAATATTTTTATAACTTAATACATTTGTTTTTTATTATTTTTAAAATTTCATTAAAAACCAAAAACTTTTGTTTCCCTTTGCTTCTGTTTGTTTATGTTTAAAAACATATGGTTTCATTTTACTGGATTTTACTGGCAAAAATTTGTCCAGTAAAAATTTGCATTTACTCAGTAAATAAACTGTCACTTTTCGCTCTTAGTTTGCCCTCTCATTTACTGGATTTTGTGTACGCGAACACAATCCAGTAAAAAATAGTAAAAAATTTTACAAATTGTTGAGTTCTCGAACGCGCTTAATTTTAGCGCTTGCTTCCGATTTTGCAAACTTTCCCGATTTTTTTTTTTTGCAAAGTTCGCAATTAAAGCGACTCTTTGCATGTTTTTAGTTTTTAAGAGTCCTGTTGATTTTTAAACAATATTAGACTTTGTTATCATCTTGCTGTTAATAATTTTTTGCGAATTTTCGCCGTTCCGCGATTTTTGCCGAATTTTTTTGCATTACTTGCAGTTTTATATATCAATTTTACCTGCTTGTCCTGCAACACGCCGCTTTACTTTGCACACCGCAGTTGGATCAATAAAATTTGAAGCCAGGTAAACAGCGTGATTATCCATCCATTTGACTACGGATATGCTACCAGATGTAAAACAGCTTATGTCCCCACGCTTCATATTTTTATCGGCCGGAAACTGCCTTGGCATGTGTTTTCTATTACTGAGAATTGTTCTGCATGCCATGATGTCATTTTGGTGTAGAATGTCCAGTAAGTTTACCCTAGTAAAAAAGTTGTCGAAGTAAACTTCAACACCTTTTTTTATAGTGGCTTACATAATTGCAAAACCACAGATTCACCAAGACCGTGCTCCACATACGTCTTTTCGGTATATATGTATGTCCACGTTAAACAGGTATCCGGTTTGACGCCCCATGACACGGGCTTGTTCTTCATATACTTTTTTTGAACACGTGTATGCTTCTGGCATAGCTTTATTTATATGGTTTATAATTTCTCGGATTTCGTATCGACGATCGTTGACATCAGCCTGATCATTGTCGCAAAAGTGCAGATTAGAAGAATTTTCTCAAATCGAAGCCGCGTCATGATATCTGCGATTTGAGTTTGATGAAATGTCGGATCTGTAGACCAACATTTTCGAATGCTGGTTAGCTGCACTGGACTCATACGTATGATTAGACCCTTAGAAGCCTTGAACTCGTCCATGGTCAGAATGAAAATGCCACCTTTTGTATGGCATATAAGTTGGACTTTCCCACTATCATTATGCACATTTCTGAAACCAAAAAAATTATGGAAAATAAGAAACTATTTTGTTTGCAATTATAAAAACTTACCGTCAAAATTACAAACAGCATTGAACACATCATATGCTGGCGGCAGTTAATCATGTTTATTTATAATGGGTTTTAGAACTTGCGAATGTTCATATAAGCAATTTTCCTGAAATCCGGTGAAAACGGGATTTTTATAAGCAAGCGTCTCTCTGAATCGGAAAGTATTCTCTGGTGGTATAAAAAGTGTTGGTGTTATTGCAGCATTTGAAGTCGATGCAATTGGCTCATCCTATTCTATGGGATTAGTTCCTTGGATAACAACTTCTATGGGCTCATCCTCTTGGATTTCCAAAGCGTAATTTTCTAGGAAAACGATGTCCTCTTCATCCATATATGTAGCAGCTTCTTCCTCATTGAAACTGGTGTCTCAAAGCGAAAGTTACTCAATTTCGTCCGGATTAATTAATTAATTTTAAATTTGTTATTTATAATAACTTAAATAAGAATACACTATACAAAATACACTGTTTAATCAAAACAGTCGAAATACTACAATAATACAGTTTCAAATAGGAATGCACGTAACACGTGCAATGAAAACGAACAAACAAGCAGCGCAAAAAAAAACTTGGAACTTATAACAATTATAGACAAAATGTGTTTTGTTCAATCGACTATCATCATTTACAGTCAAAAATAAACATGCATCAAAGAAAAAGCAAAACTAAACACACATACGTACATAAAATGATGAAAATAAAATAAAAATATTTATATTATTTTTAGGTGCGTTTTTCCCCATTTCAACCCACAGGCAAAGACATTTGCCAAACATATTTGGGGTAGTTGTGGGCAAGGTGAAACTTACACAAACTTCCCCCATATATTTTTTGAAAGGTAAGAGGTGCCCCCTAAGTATACCCGAGTTTTAGTCAGATGCGCCACACGCTCTCCCACAGCACCCCTTTCAAGTAAGGCAATTTTTGGGCCACCTAGCGGGCAATTGGGGGAAGATGGGCCCTTACCATCTACCAAATATTTGTTGCCCCAACCCTCCTGTTAATGTCTTTATTACAAAAAGTATTTTCACTAATTAAAAAATAATATTATATTATTGATAAAGTTTTCGTAAAAAACTGTGTTTCATTTTCATGTATTAAACAAGTTAATTTAAGTTTGAAGTATTTTAGCCCTAACATTTCCTCCTCTTCGTGAACCATCTGTTGGTTCACAAGTTGACAAATTCATAACTGCTAATTTTGAAACTGGCCGACGATTGACACCATTTTTAGTTTTAATGTCTGCAAAACGTACTTGACCATCTTTGGAAGGATATGTTTTTATTACCCGACCTTTAAGCCACTGATGTCTTGGTTCGCTTGAATCGAATATTAAAACTATATCATATATTTGTATTGGGATTACAATATCTTTCCACTTTGGCCTTTGCAATAATTGAGGCATGTATTCAATAACCCATCTTTTCCATAATCGATCCTTTAAATTTTGGGCAACCCTCCATTGCTTTCTAAGACATATGTTTTCTTCAGGTGATTTTGGAGTTTGGGTTGTATTCAAACACCCTAGTAAAAATGGTTTGGTGTAACCGGATTGTCTTCTTCAGATGAAAGTGGAATTTGTGTCAAAGGGCGTAAATTGATTATATTTTCAGCTTCAATAAGAGCACTTCGTAGTGTCTCAAGACAAGGTGATGCTTCTTTTAAAATATTCATCAGCAACCGTTTCACTATTCTAATGAGTCTTTTCCAACAACCACCAGAGCTTGGGTTAGCTGGACAATTGAAAATTCAATCAATGTTACGCTTGACTGCTTCCTGTTCAATGTCATCAATGTTAAGTAATTTATCTTCTTTTTCAAAAGTTTTTGAGATGCAATAAAGTTTGTTCCATTATCGCTTCGTAATCTTACAGGAGTCCCTCGGCGATTTATGAAGTTTCGCAGGCATTAAATAAATGCATCTGGAGAGAGATTTTATGGCAACTCAATGTGTGCCGCTCTAACTGTTAAGCATGTGAATATAACTGCTCAACGCTTTTCTCTACGGCGTCCAATAGCAACATTAAATGGACCGAATAAATCAACTCTTGTGTAAGAGAATGGTCGTACGAAAGGAGTAACACGATCTGGAGGTAATGTTCCCATTAACGGTTGTATGGGCTTAGAATTATAATATCGACAAAGCATTTTTTTAATACATCCTTCAACAAGGATTTTATTCGTGGTATCCAGTATTTTTGGCGCAATTCATTCATAATAACTGACATATTTTGATGATGGTTTTTCCTATAGTAGTATTCCATTATAAGCTCAGAGACATAATGCTTTTGAGGTAAAATAACTGGCCTTCTAGCATCCAGAGGCAAAAACAATGCTTCATCTAAACGCCCATTAACTCTTAATAAACTGTCTTCATCCAAGTAAGGAGTTAAAGAGTAAATTGTGCTAGACGTAGGAATTGTTTGATTATTCTCGAGGTATTTTAGCTCATTTGGAAAACACTCGGTTTGTACTAAACGGCATATAAGAACATCTGCTAATCTAATTTCATTAACTGTTAAGATACCCGACAATTGACGTCTCCTAGCGAAGCGAAGAACCCTTTTTAATATGTATGTTGAAAATCGAGAAAATTTAATAGCTTCATTGTTGTGTGTTGCAAATCACAACATTCAATCGGTATATGCGGACAGCAATATTCTTTTTCTGTTAAAAGAAATAGGTCCTGTTATCCACAAACTGTTTTTTTATAAATTTTTGGGGGATAAGTAGGACGTGTACCAGCATCTGCAGAATTTAAGCTGGTTGGAATCCACTTCCATTGATCTGATGTAGAGTTTGCAGGAATTTCAGCTACTCTGTGATTAACGAAGGCTTTGAAGCGGCGCTCTGTAGAATTTATCCAGCTAATAACAGTTTTAGAATCCGACCAGAAATAAATTGAAGAAATTCCAAATTCCTGGGCCTTGATTAACATTTCGCTTAAACGCACTCCCAGCACGACGGCTTGTAATTCTAAGCGAGGAATACTCATTATCTTTTTTGAACACATTATCTTTTTTGAACACATTGAAATTTGCCAAATACGAAGGAAACGCTTATGTTTGATTCGTTAACAATTCTTAAATAGCAAACAGCTGCAAAGCATGTTGGCTAGCATCAACAAAGACGTGAAGTTGAACATCTAAAGCTTTGTATAGTTTTGTTGACAACCATCTTTGAATTTTGGAAGTCTTTTACTTTTTGGAACTCTTTCCACCATAACTTAAAATGATTATGTAATGATTTCGGTATTGGATCATTGAAAAGCAGCTTTGTGATGAATGCTGACAACCTCTTTGCATATACGTATGGCATCATCTTCATTGTCAAAACTGGATACAAAAACATCTACGTAGTGTTTATTAATAATGGCATCTGCAGCTTCAGGGTACATATGGGCAAATTCGTTTGCGTTCTTATTTTTAATAAACTCTGCGCAACAAGTTGAGGAAACAGCACCAAAAGTCATTGAGACCATAACATATTGCCGAATCTCCGTTTCGCCAAAGAAATCTTTGAGCATGTTGATCTTGTTCACGAATTTTCACTTGAGAGAACATCTCTCGAATATCAGCAGCAACCGCAATGACCCCTTCACGGAATTTGAGAAGAATGCTAAGTAGTGGCTTTGCTGTTCAGGTCATTTTACCAGTGTAGAATTCAGAGAAATATTTAATATTTTACCAACTGCATCAAATACAACTCGAAACTTTCCTGGTTTATGAGGATTAGTAACACCAAAATGCGGCAGATACCAAATAAGATATTCTTAAGTTTTAATTTCATCAGGAGTCGACATGCGGGTATAACCTTTTTGAAAGTATTTTTCAACTTGAGATTTTGAATCATTTTCTTCTCAATATTAAATAATCTTTTCTGGGCCATAGTATAATTTGATGGAAGTTCAGGAGGGTATTTCTGCCAAAGTAGACCGATTTCAAAACGCTCACCAATTCGTTTGACTGTATTTTCCATAACAGTTCGTCAAATTTGATCTTCATCAGGAAGAAGAAGTTTGGCATCAGCGTTGCTACCAAAATTTTCAGTTGCGAAAAATTCTCCAACAATATCATGGATCTCATGCATACTTTCTGTTTCTTTCAAATGTAAAATTCTAGTATTTAAATGATACGACTCGTTTGTAGGCTATCCCTTCTAGCTTTGTTTGAACGGTAACGGGGTTTGTTTCGCCAGCTTCTTTTATGGCGTGAGGAATAGCTAAGTGAATGTTATCTAAACGTAGCAATAGTATGGGACGGGCGTTTTCGTAATCTTCAATGGGAATTTGACTTAAATAAGGATACCAAGATTTCTTAAAGGATTGCATTGGCAAATTTAGTCTGTTATCAGTGTTTAAGTTCTTAAGAACAACACGAGTTTTAGGATCATTGAGTCTTTCGATTTCGCAACTGGCTTTAAATGACTTCTCGGATACAATATTATCTGAATACCACTGTAGATTTAATCTAGATGGTTGACATTTGAGGCCTAGCTGCTTAGAAATATTTTCGTCCATCAGAGAAATTGAAGAACCTTCATCAAATATGGCATACCCTTTAAGGGAAGCAACCAGACTAAATATCTTTACTGGTATTATTTTAAATAATTTACTAGAGTCTTTACGATAACTTCTACAGTTAAGCAAAGGCTGTGATGTTTTAACTTTAGAAAATTGAACCATTTTGTCTTCATGAAGAATTGATTGATGAGGCCGCTTACATTGATTGATTCCACAATTTTTCTTAAAACGACTATTTATACGGGTTTTAGGGTTACAACAAACTTACTTGGGTTTAGCGGGTTTCTTTATATAAATAAATAAAGACCGGAAATTTTAAAACGTTATAAAACGTAGGTATATAAATAACTATTTATTGGCCTAAAACCATTGAAAATTTTATATTTTTTTTTTGTATATTCAAAGTGTTGTGTGTATGCGTTATTTATATATTATGTGTGCATGTGTACATATAAATGAATATTAATTTATGTTATTTCCCTTAAATGTATTTTATTTGTTTGTTTGTATGTTTTTCTGGAAGAAATATCTTAGTAATATATAGATGGTAGTTTATATCAAAGTATAGTTTGTTCACTGAGTTGTTTATCCACTTGATATTTCATGAACGAATGAATAAAAATTTTGATCGTGCAAAACGGGCCGCTTTATTTGTAGGCTTAAAGTTGGTGGTAGTTGGTTTAGGGGGCATTGTTGTAAAAAGTCAGGGTTGGGTAAAAGTGTATATTTTGTTCACTGAGGTGAACATCTTCCCCGCCCGCTTATCTGAAAGAAAACAAATGACTTTAGTATGAATCTTAACAAGAAAATGAAAGGGTATGGTAATGGGTTAATGGGTAAGAAAATATACTTAGGCTTTTTGTGTAAACTGTTAGCCGGAATAACAGCCCATAATGAGCCAGCCGAGAGAAGAATCCTGGGATAATAAGGATCCGCCGTCTATACGGATAATATTTTATTTTAACATCTGGCTATAGAGATCTCCACCCACTTCCATTTCTACTGGGGTATTACGATAAAAATTTGGATCTGCTAAAGCTAGATTGCCAAATTTTTCTTTGATGGACTCTTGTATGGGTGAGTAATATGGGTTCTTTGGTAATTCTCTCCCTACCAAAAAGTACATGTCATAATTGGTGGTTGATGACACGTTGGGGGTTATTGTTAATTTTGTATACTTTCGTCCATCCACACTGAAAGTATTCAATTTATGGTTTTCCACAAATGAGTTAGAAACGCGTGACGATATAGATCTTAGGTTTATTAATGCTCTAATCGACTGGCATCCGACGTCTGTCATAACATTAATTTCAGCTGTGGGTACTAAAAACTTCTGTAGAGATGTTGGCAAGCTGAAGGATATAGCTGTCGAGGTGCTAGTAGCCAATGACCGACGCGGTGTTGGAACGGGTGGTTTTTGATGCGAAACCGATGATGATGGTGTTGATATGTCTTTTAATATCCTTTCGGGACCTTTTAAAATTGAGTGGTGCTTTCCACTACATTTGTGACAGCGTGCTTGGCTAGTACATTTGCCTATTAAATGGTTTCTAGCAAGGCAATTTACGCAATAATGCAAATTGACAACGGTTTTATACTTTTGAGCCAAATTCATTTTTGTAAATTTTTTAAAAGTTGTTAACTTGTGGTCCGCTTGACATAAGCCACAACCAAAATGACGTCGCAAGTTATTATGTTTAACTCGATGGCGTTGCTCTTGATGGTTAGATTTTCCACGATTCTTATTGGGTGCCATGGTCTGTATGAAAATTTGTGAAAATAAATAGAATTGAAATGATATATGGGTTAAAATGAGTGTAATACTTAAAGGATAGATCACTGTTATAATAATTTTATGGGTTCATTATATAACTAAATTTGTTGTATAAAACAATACAGTGATCAGACCATTAAGTAATGAGTTAGGTTGAGTGTAACTGAGTTAGTTGTATATATATATGTACATGGGTTAATGTGTTTACTCAAGGAAATTTACGATGAATTTACGTCGTGGGTAGAACTACAAGTTTTGTTATTGGACGTGTCAAAGTCCCATTTAGAGTACGTGTGTCGGCAACTCTGATGTGTCCGTCACAACCTGTGTAAGTTTTAATTAAACGTCCAAGTAAACATTCATTTGGGGGTAAGTTATCTTGTCTTATAACAACAATATCATTAACTTCAACTTGTCGCTTCGGGTTCTTCCACTTATATCTTTTATGTAGCTCTTTTAGGTATTCATCTTTCCATCTTCTGCAGAAATTTTGATGTTGAATCTTTAATTTTTGCCACCGATTTGCAAGGGAAAGATTTTCATTGCTACAGTCGGGTTCTGCGGGTGATAATATGGGTGAACCAATTAAAAAATGATCTGGGGTTAAAGGATTCAAATCTTGCGGGTTGTCACTTGACGGGCTTAAGGGTCTTTAGTTGAGGCATTCTTCAATTCTAGCAAGAAGCGTTGCTAGTTCTTCGAAAGTGTATTTCAACGTATTCAATTTCTTTAAATGCGATTTGAAGCTTTTTACGACCGCTTCCCATAAGCCACCCATGTGTGTGGCTCCTGGCGGTATGAAGTGCCACGTCAAGTTTTGTAAACTATTAGTTGCAATGACTGATCCTTTTACTTGCTTGAAGAATTCCTGTCGTTCTTTTTTCAGCAAATGACTAGCTCCAACAAAATTTGTTCCATTGTCAGAGTAAATGGCTACAGGGCATCCCCGCCTCAAAAAAACTCGTGCAAATGCTGCCATAAAGGCTTGAGTTGACAGGTCAGATGTCGGTTCTAAGTGAATTGCTTTTGTTGCAAAACAAACAAAAACGCATACATATCCTTTTGTTATTTTACAATTTGTGCCAGTATATAATTTGATGTCAAACGGCCCGGCAAAGTCAACTCCAGTGTTATAAAAGGGGCGGGTTATTTGGCTACGTTCAGGTGGCAAAGCTGTCATAAATTGAGTAGCTTGTCGATTCTTGTATTTTGTGCACGCTACACATTTTTGTATTATTGAACTAATGAGATTTTGAAGTTTCGGAATCCAATAGCCAGATCTCAGTATCCTTAGTGTGAGTTGATTTCCTCCATGTAGAGTAACCAAATGCACATGCAAAGTTTACAATTTTTCAAACTGACTTGCATATGGTATTAGAACTGGGTGTCTTTCTGAATACGACAAACTATTGGAGTTGGCTAGTCGACCGTTTGCGCGCATAATATTTGCAGAATCTAAAAATGGCGTTAGAGTGAGTAAGTTGCTTTTTTTTGAATTGGGTGTTTCCTTTTAAGACAATTATATTCTTCTTCAAAATGTTTAAGCTGACAGAGAATAATGAGTATATCTTGTGTTGATTTTATATCTATAGCATCAAGTTCAATGCTTGTGTGGGTTAATAAGTTTTCAGTTCTTGATTTACTGGATTGATATTTATTTTTATCGAGAATGGTTTTCTCATTTCGAATTGATTGGGTTCGGGTGTGTGATGTTCGATCACAGAATCGATACACGTATGACATTTCTTTTAGAGCTTTTGACAATTTTGAACATTTTAGTAATATGTCTGGGTTTGTATCAGTTTGATTGTTAATGGGTGGGTGTATGTTAACTACAGTCGAAAATGATTGACTAATTTTAGCTTCAGCTTGAGTTTCAAAGGGTTTGTGTGTTGTTGGCCATTTCGACGGCGTTTCTTTCAGCCATAGTGGTCCATTCCACCACAGCATGTCTTCTTTTAATTATTCTGCATTGCATCCTCGACTAGCAACATCAGCAGGGTTATCATGCGAGGCAACATGGTTCCAGTTGTCCACGCCTACAGTTTCCAAAATTGTATAAACTCTGTTTGCCACAAAAGTGTTCTATGAGTTGGGTGGTTTGCTGAGCCAAGCTAACACTATTGATGAGCCTGTCCAAAAATATATTTGATGTAGTGGTAAGTTTAATTGGGTTATAACATTGTGGGTAATATTAGCTAACAAAACAGCACCACAAAGCTTTAATTTTGGTAGTGAGATTACTTTGATTGGCGCAACTCTCCTTTTAGCGAGAAGCAGGGTTACGGTACAAGGTCCGTCTACGGGTGTAACTCGAGCATATAAAACCGCTGAGTAGGCTTTTTCGGAAGCATCTGAAAAGCCATGAAACTCGATTTTTGCTGAAGGTGAAAAATTAATCCATCTCGGAATGCGAATTTGATCAATATTGTCGTAGAACTGCAAGAACTTGTGCCATTTAGTTAGGGTGAGTGGGGTAAGGCATTCATCCCATGCTGTATTGTCTTGCCATATTTGCTGCATAATAATCTTGGCAGAAATGACAATTGGCGCTAGCCATCCAGCTGGGTCAAATAGACGAGCTATGTCTGATAAAACAGTTCGCTTTGTATATGCTGACTTCCTTTCAATTATTGGAACACTAAAAAGAAGGCATCTTCTTTGGCATTCCATCTTATGCCTAATGTTTTGGCGTTTTTTGACTCGGGTAGTGTGAGTAAATCGACATCAAGCAAGTGTTCTTCGGGTAGGCTATTTAATAATTCCTTAGTGTTAGAAGTCCATTTTCTCAGAGGAAATCCAGTAGAGTCCAGAGCTGTGATCAATTGTATTTGAGCATTTTTAGCTTCTTCAATTGTAGGACCTCCAGCCAAAACGTCATCTACATACATATTATTTTTCAAAATTTTCGAAGCAATTGGGTGGGTATTTTGAATGTCTTTGGCTAATTCATGTAGGGTTCTAATAGCCAAATATGGAGCACAATTGACTCCAAATGTCACTGTTTGCAGTTAAAATTCTTGAATGGGTTCATTGACGCTTTTACGAAAAAGTATTCGCTGGAAGGATGTTTGGGTTGGGTTTAACATAATTTGCCTGTATATTTTTGTAATGTCGGCGTTAAAAACAATTTTATAAAAGCGCCATTTCAAAATAAGCACAACTAAATCTTGTTGTAGGGTGGGGTCAGTGTATAAAATGTCATTCAAACTATTACCATTAGAAGTTTTACTTGAAGCATTAAAAACAACTCTAATTTTTGTAGTAACACGTTCAAGTTTTATGACAGCATGATGGGGTAAGTAATACTGGTTGTTTAAAGTTGCTTTAGTGTTATATGTTACAGATTTCATATGACCTCAATCAATATATTCTTGCAGCACGTTATCATATTCTACTTTTAGTTTGGGTTTTTTCATCAAATTTCTTTCATTTCGCAAAAATTGAGCCATTGCGATATGGCGTGAGTTTCCTAATTCAATTGTAGGTGATCGACATGGAAGACTTACTTGATAACGGCCGTTGAGTAATTTGTGTGTAGTTATAACATAGTTTTCTTCACAAGCCTTCTTCAGATGTATTGGGTTTGGTGGGTATATCTTCTATTTCCCAAAACTTGGTTAAAAATTTATCAAGTTTTACAGAGTTGAAATATGAGACAATGGTTTGGGGTGTATGTGGTTTTTGGAAGGGTCCGATCAAAATCCAACCAAATTCGGTTTCTTGAGCTATTAAGGTATTAAGAAAATCTTTTTTAACACCTGATTTTAAGATCTGTGGGTAGAAATCGCTGCCAATTGTGAAATCTATGGGTCTGCTTTCGTAGAATTTCTGGTCAGCTAATTGAATATCCTCTAATTCTTTTATGTGGGTTGGGTTTAAATGTTGGGTGGGTAAATTTTTTGTGAGGGTTTTAACAATAATTGCTTGAATATTCAGTTTGAAATTATTTTCTGTGTTGGACCGTAACATTACATCACATAATTTATTCGATTGTGCTGCAACAAGTTCATTAAGTCCTGAAATTTCAGCATAAATGGGTGTAGTGGGTAATCTAAGTTTTCGTCTAAGCTTGTCAGAAATAAACAAAAAATCTGAAGCTGGGTCAATTAGGGCTCTAGCTGGGAATTTTTCTCCTTGAACCTCAACATTTAGAACTGCTGCTCCTAGCAATTTTGTTCTCTCGTCTAACATGGGTTTACTTGAACGGGTATGTGTCGAGAAAGATTGTGCGGCATTTCGTGATGTTGATGGTTTATCGTCATCAATTTGTGGGTTTGGGTTTGAATTGAGTTTGTGTATTGTGTTTTCCACCGCAGTATCTGCATGTAAAGGTACTATGGCAATCCTTGATAATGTGGGCAATGGCTAAACAATTATAACATATTCCATTCTTTTTTACAAATTCAATCCTTTCATTTATTCCTAATGAGGTAAATGAAGAACATTCTCTTAGTGCGTGTTTATTTTTACAAAGTTTGCAAACTGACCCATCGGGTTTGTTCTGTGAATTTGTATTGTTTGTAGATTTTATGTGATTTTGGGTTGGGTTTGAGAATTTGTTCTGGGGTTTAATTCTAGGATGTGTTTCTTTTTGAGAATGGGTTACGTTATGAAAAGTTTTGCCTCTTTTGTCAAACAGATTCTTATTTTCCTGCAACTGCTTGGCTTTCTGGTGTGGGTTTTGATGATCAAATTGATTCGGGACATCATTTACTGATGTTAGCTCCTTATAAGTATTTGTCAAAAACAAATCGAGATCAGTCCATGATGGCATTTCTGAACAATCAGAAAGCGTTTTTTCAAATTGTATACGAACTTCTCTGGGTAGTTTTGTTGAGCATAAATACACAAAAATAGGATCCCAATTGTCTGTGTCTATATCCAATGAACTCAAATTCGAAATAAAACAATTTATTTTTCTTTGGAGCTTTCTTATTGAGGTACTGCACATGGTACTCACAGTGGGTAAATTAAATAATGATTTTAATTGGGCATTCATTTGCATTCTTTTATTCTCATATTGTGAAACTAGATCATTCCATGCAATAAGAAAACCATCATTTGTCAAGGGTGCATTGTCTACAATTTCTTTGGCTTCACCGCTAGTTTTTTGTTTCAAGTGGAAAAGTTTCTCAACTCCACTTAAACGGGTATTATTACCATAAATAGCTTTAAAGAGATCTCGGAATGAGGCCCATGTTTTGAAATCTCCACTTAATATTGGCATGTCGCATGGCGGTACATTAAATGTTACTGTGGAGTACCCCTATAAAATTGTTTTGCTGCTCTAATTTGTTTTGTGATTTCAGGAACATTTATAGTACTATCTTTTGCTGATTCACTTAAATCAAGAGATTCCCTAATTTGTTTATATTTTTTGTCAATATCTGACCACAAAGTCTTTAATTCTCGTTTCTGGAATTGAAGTGCGGGTAAAGATTGGGAATAATCTTGGGAGTTTTCATAATCCTCTTTTAACGCATATAAATCGACTTCAATGTACCGTATTAAATCGGCAGCTAATGCTTTCAGTGTAGACATGTTGGGTTTTTAGTTAAATGAAACTTGTGTGTTTAAAGGGTTTTGGGTAATAAAAGTGTTAATAAATTTAAAGATTTTCACTTTTTTATGATATTAAATTTGTACCAGCAGACAAAATTCCAACTAGGTATTTCACAAGTATTTGTGTGTGCTACACAAAGTAATAGTTAATATTTGTTTTTCAAAGGCAATAAAATATAAGTTTTTTAATATAACCTTATTGGCTTGTGTGGGTATAGTTACCAATAATTTTAATTTAAATGAACAAATAATTTCACTTGTAATGTATGAAATTAAGAAAATTATGTAAGTTGTAAAGATACAGACTTACCTTGTTTGCTGGGTATAGTGCACAAACCTTCACAGTAGTTAAAAAAAAATCTCTTGTGCTTTTTGCTTTTTTTTGTGTCGTCTTCCCGCTATGACGTGTGTTAAGTTGATGGATATTGTTGTTGTTGTAATTGTGCAGTACTTATATTTATGTAAATATGTACTGTGTTTTTAATCTATATACTTTTTTAAAGTTTGTTGAACTTTAGAATTTAAAGTATATAAAAAATATATGTATGTACATATATATATTATTAAAATTTGAATATATGTATAATATATCTGTATGTTTGTATGTATTGTGTATGCACGTATATGATTTTAATTTTTTATTATACCCTTTACCAAAAAATGGTAAAAGGGTATATATAGGTCTGTCATTCCGTTTGTAATTTCCAGAATATTAATAAGCGAGCCACAAAGTATATATATTCTGGTTCCTTATGCATAGGGAAGACGAATAAGCGATGTCCGTCTGTCCGTCGGTCTGTACGTGAAATCGGTTTTCCGAAGCTCCCAGAAAAGCTAGAGACTTCGTTCTTGGAGTGGTGGGTCAGAAATGGTCGAAATAAAATTGGTATTGAAAATCAGCAAAATTGAGCAGATGGTTTCAGAGCTGGGAGACTTAAACTTCATTTTGCCATACAAAATAACTACCGAAACTAGTTTTTAATAATTTTTTATTTAATAAACTTATTTTATACTTCAGTATGAATAAAATTGGTATTTCTAACTAAAAAAATTAAAAAGAAATTAATAAAATTAAAAAGACGTTTCCAGGGTTGGAAAACCTTAACTTTTTTTGTTATGCAAAAGTAACTTACTAAAACAAATTTTTCCTTTTTTTTCGATAAACTAAACGTGTGTAATGTTCTTAAAATAAGGAGATTGATGTAAGAAATCAGAAAAACAAAAAGGATGATTCCAGGGTTGGAAAACCTACGATTTTTGTGATATATAAAATTAACTACCGTAAACTAATTTTTTATTTATTTTTATTAAATAAACTTATTTTATACTTCACCACGAATAAAATTGGTATTTCAAATAAAAAAATTTAAAAAGACGTTTCCAGGGGTGGAAAACTTTAACTTTTTTTTATACAAAAGTAACTTACTAAAACAAATTTTTCCTTTTCTTTATAAATTAAACATATCTTATATTCTTAAAAGAAAAAGATTAATGTAAGAAATCAGAAAAATCAAAAAGGATGATTCCAGGGTTGGGAAACTGAAACTTTTTGTGATATAAAAAATTAACTACCGAATATTAATTTTTATTATTTTTATTAAATGAACTTATTTTATACTTTAGTACGAATAAAATTGGTGTTTAAAATTAAAAATTAAACTTCAAAACATTCAAAAGACGTTTCCAGGGTGGGTTAACTTTAACTTATTTATACAAAAGTAACTTACTAAAGCAAATTTTTCGTTTTTCTCTATAAATTAAAGATATCTTATATTCTTAAAAGAAATAGATTGGTGTAAGAAATCAGAAAAATTAAAACGGATGATTCCAGTGTTGGGAAACTTACTCGTCTTGTGATATAAAAAATTAACTACCGAAAACTAATTTTAATTTTTTTAAATAAATAAAGTTATTTTATACTTCAGTACGAATAAAATTGGTATTTCAATTTAAAAAAGTATAAAATACGTTTCCAGGGTTGGAAAACCTTACCTTTTTGTATAGAAAAGTAACTTACTACAGCAAATTTTCCCTTTTTCTCTATAAATTAAAGATATCTTATATTTAAAGAAAATTTATTATTTGACATACTGTCAGAAGTGTACATAAAATCACAAAAGAAAAAATAAGCTTAGTAGGCTTTGGAACTGATACAAAACCCAGCAAATAATTTATATCCAGGTGAACTCATTTTATTTTTCTTATTTTTTCTTTTGTGATTTTCAAAAGTATTATTATTTTATGAATTCGCATATAGTTTTTGAAAGTCTATGCATAAAGTAAGAGGTTTGTGACTGTTTAAAATTTGTGGTTAAAGTCTACTGATGATTTGGTTCAAGCGCCAATGAAATACGTGTATGGACATACTGAACTACCAGCAAATAAATTTCGATATCTTATATTCTTAAAAGAAAGAGAGTAGTATAAGAAATCAGAAAAATCAAACAGTTTGATTTCAGGGTTGGAAAACTCACACTCTTTGTGGTATGAAAAATTTGCTACCGAAAACTAATTTTTATTTTTTTTTATAAAATAAACTTATTTTATACTTCAGTACGAATGAATTTGGTATTTCAAAATAAAAAAAATTAATTAAATTATATTAATTAAAACGACGTTTCCAGGGTTGGAAATCCTTATTTTTTATACAAAAGTAACTTACTAAAACAATTTTTTTTCTTTTTTACTATAAATTAAACATATCTTATATTCTTAAAAAAAGATGGTGTAAGAAATCAAAAAAAATCAAAAAGGAGGATTCCAGGGTTGGGAAACTTACACTATTTGTGATATAAAAAATTAACTACCGAAAACTAGTTTTTATCTATTTTTATTAAATAAACTTATTTTATGCTTGATAACGAATAAAATTCTTATTTCAAATTAAAAAAAATTAAAAAAACGATTCCAGGGTTGGAAAACTTTAACTTTTTTTGTACAAAAGTAAGTTACTAAAAAAAATTTTTCTTTTTTTTATAAATTAAACATTTCTTAAATTCTTAAAAGAAAGAGATTGCTGTAAGAAATCAGAAAATCAAAAAGGATGAGTTCATGTTCAAGGGACACTCACACTTTTTTGATATATAAAAGAGACTAAGTCTAATTAATTTTCATCTTTTCCTTTATAAATTATATATATTTTACGTTTTGGAAATAAAAGTTTGGTATAGAAAATTATAAAAATAAAAACCACAGCTCCAGAGCTGGAAACTATGATTTTTCTTTTGACATTAAAGTAACTAAATAAAACATTTTTTTTTAATTTCTTTTTTTTTACCTAACACACGTTCTATATTTTTTAAGAACTACTAGATTGGTATAAGTAATCCGAAAAATCTAAAATTATGATTCTAGGGGTTGAAAATTATTATTTTTTTTGTACATAAAAGTAACTATGTCGTTATGTATGTATCTCTATACTACATAACCGCACTTTGCTAAATGGTATATAAGATTCGGCACAGGCGAATATAGCACTCTTACTTGTTTTTATTTATGTTTGTATGTTAGAATACGTCTGATGTATTTTTTTTTTTGTAAAAATTATTCTTGTAAAGTGTTAAATGTATTTGTTTTTATGTAAATAAACAAATTTCAATTTGTTGAATTCTGTTTTGTTGTTTAATTTGTTAATAGTGTGAAATACATATGTATTGTAGTTTTTGTAATATACTTGTTTTATGTTAGATTATTAATTTTAATAGGTATTGAATTTTATATTTTTAATTTTGAACAGTTTATGATTTGTTTTTACGGGTGATTAGCAAAGATATTTATGAAATAAGAGTGGGTTTTTATTAATATGTAACTATATATGTTAATTTGTATGTATGTCGGTACATATGCACTATGTATTTTGCACTGTTATATTGTGTTTGTTTTTTAGTTCACTTAAATATTTGTTTTACATATGTAATTTAATTTTTTGTACACGATTATTTATTCAATATAGGTATTTTGAGTTCACTTATGTTTTATTATATTATTTCGGTCTAATTCATAAAAATTCCTTATTTCAGCTTTAATCTGTACATTACTTATGAAACAGATTTTGCTTTATTAAGCTCTAATAAAAATTTGTATTCATAACTGATTAATATCAGTGAATTAACTATTAAACGATTTTGCTTCTTTTATAATTTTACGTTGGCAACATCATGCTACTTTCGCTCTCATTTTATGTTTAGTGATGCATACAACGAAGAATCGATTATCTAGGTAGCCTGTTTGAGTCGCAAAAAAGTAAATCATTACGCATAATGTTATTAAAAAATAACTTAAAAAGTAGGCGTTTCACTTTTTATTAATAAATAAACCAAAAAAATTTATATGTTACAAAAAATTGTATTTAAACACATTTATATTCGGCTGAGTACAGAGGTAGGCAAATACCCATTTTATAGCGGTCGATTATGCATCACTATTTTGTTTTAAAAATGTTATTGTACATACTTACATACATATGTAAGCATGCAGTACCATACAAACATACGTATGCTTGTACTTACATATGCCCTTATGTTTATTATTCTATTTTTCTTTTTGCCAATGATGGGATTTCTTTAATTTTCAAAGATGTTTATATGTATGTATTTTTTTTTTTGTACAATTATGCATACATACATACATGTACCAACCCTGCAGAAAGCGCGAATAGTGAAATTGTAATGATTTACTAGTGACATTGGCAGTATTACTACTGACCAGGTGTACCCCAGCCAATGTAATCATCTATTGACATTTAACATTAGCTTGTCATTGGAAGTCCACCACTAGACTGTATCACTACTGACTAAGTAGTTCTTTTGGGTCAAAATGGAGACATTGAGACCAAAGATTCACTAGTAAATTTTAGGGGCTCTAGTCTACAATATCGATATTTCATCGCTCATTGTCAATAGTAAAATTATAGTGATTTTCTAGTGGCATTGTCAATAGTGCTACTGACTAGGTGTACCCCAGCCAATAAAATTGCCTATTGACATATAACATACGGTTGTCATTGAAAATCTATCAGTCGACTTTAACACTATTGAGAAGGTTGTTCTTTTACGACTATATGGAGATATTATAACCAAAGACTTACTAGTAGATTTTAGCAACCCTCGTCTATATATGTAAATTTTTTTAATATTATTGCACATAATAATAAAGAAGAAAAACAATCTGTTGAAGCGTTCACTGACAATATCACCAGAAATGCACTAGAACTTTTGTCTCTAACGTATGTTTACTCGCACGTAAAAGGAAAGTTGTCGACATTTTAACTAGTGCAATAGTCGCTGGAGAAAGAGTATTGACATAGAGACATATGGTTCTAGGCTGGCTAGAGGGAACTTACATAAATTAATACATTTGCCCAAGAATATTATTCAGGAGACATGCATAAGAATAAACAAGAAACATAAAAGTGAGATACCACAGAAAATCTCACATAAGGGATAAAAAAATCAAGAAAATATTATTTATAATTGCTTATCAAACGCTTAAAGTAGCATGGAGGCTACATTAAAAATCTCTGAGTTATGAAACGTTTATTAAACGTCTAATAGGCTATTAATCATTTATGAATACACGTTTAGCGATTTTTGACTATTAATGTGTTATTGAACTGTTAATAATCATTTATGAATTAGACCGTTTATATTTTATTTATTTTTTACTATTTTGTACACAGTTATGTATGTATGTTTTAATTTAGTGGACTGTATTTTTCACTTCACTCTTTCACTTTTTGACGGTTCGATAGGACCATATTTATACGGGTTTTAGGGTTACAACAAATTTACTTGGGTTTAGTGGGTTTCTTAATATAAATAAATAAAGACCGGCAATTTTAAGTGCTAATTCACGCGGTGAAATTTATGACGTCTATTTTTCTTAATTCTCTTTTGAAGTTGCTACAAAAAATTCCTTGCATTCATACGATGTTTTTTTACGTCTAATTTTAATTCTCTCCACCTATATAGCCAATAAGCTAGAAGTGTAACAATAAAAAATAACAATAAGGTAGAAGAGTAACATTAAAACGTAACAACAATAACAACAAGAGCAATGTAAAGAGAAATATGAAAAAAACCATGGAAAACAGAAACCGAGTCATTTTTTCTACCCCTCTTTCTTCCCTACACCGCACGCTAACAAACAAAAAGTGACGTCGAAAAATAGACTTCATGAAAGTCTTCGTGTGAATTAGGTGTAATACGTTATAAAACGTAAATATATAAATAACTATTTATTGGCTTAAAACCATTGAAATTCTATACTTTTTTGGATATTCAAAGTGGTGTGTGTATGCGTTATTTATATATTATGTGTGCAAGTGTATATATAAATGAATATTAATTTATGTTATTTCACTTAAATGTATTTTATTTGTTTGTTTGTATGTTTTTCTGGAAGAAATATCTTAGTAATATATAGATGGTGGTTTATATCAAAGTATAGTTTGTTCACTGAGTTGTTTATCTACTTGATATTTCATGAACGAATGAATAAAAATTTTGATCGTGCAAAACGGGCCGCTTTATTTGTAGCCTTGAAGTTGGTGGTAGTTGATTTAGGAGGCATTGTTGTAAAAAAGTCAGGGTTGGGTAAAAGTGTATATTTTGTTCACTGAGGTGAACAACGACAGTTAGAGGTACCATGTCCTTTTTTAAACAGCAGAAGCATAGCTTCAGTTCTTTAACCTTTTCCCAACGACTGCTAACTGGTAATTCTTGAGTAAATTTTTGGCATTAATATAAAGTATGTTGACTATGGCAAAAATAACATTTCAACGTTGAAGTTTTATTCTGATTTTCAATCAGCATCAAGGATCGTGTTTGATTAACTTAGGAACATTCAGTGACATTACACTTATAACATAGGCTAATTCTCCAATTCGAATAGAAAAATCTTCAATTGTTGGATATGGTTTAATTAACAAACTTGACCTTGCCCACTCATATTGCTTATCAAGAGGTAATTTCGATATTAGCTCCTCCAGCAAAGTAGAATTATGGAGGTGATGGGAACAGTTGGAAGACTTTAGAAAAGCTACTACATTTCTTACTCTAGTTAGTAGCAAAGGCTATAACTTGATCCAATCTTCTAGCACTTACAGAAGGAAATTGTTGAACAAGTTGTAACCGAGTGCGTACCAAAATATCAGGTCGTCCAAAACGAAACTCTAATTCTTTTATTACCTTTGGTACATCATTTGGGTATATAAGCATTGACATAACAACTTCTTTTTCATCACCAATTAGACATTTCTGTAATCGCATCAGATTTTGACGATGACTGTAATTAAATTCAGTAGTGATATCCTTAAAATTTGCATAAAATAATGGCCACTCTTCCGGCTTCCCAGAAAATATGGGCAAATCATAAATTTTATTAGATTGGAAGCAATTAGTTGAAGTGGAGTGTACATTTTGAGTAGAATGAACATCTATATAGGATGGCTGTTGTGTTATATTTTGTCCAGATTGTCAATTAACACCTGATGGCTGTTGTTGACCAGATTTAAAATTTGCACTGAGTGGGTATTCTCTTGGAACATTTTGTACGGACTGATAGTCCAATCTAAACGGCTCTTAGTTTACTGAAACTGATCCTGGCTGATCAAATCTAGGCGGATGTGGTGATGGTGGCATAATTGGTTCAATCATTTTAATATTAAGATCTACCTCGTCCAAATCCATATTCCGAATATTATTTGCTTTATTAATTAAAAAATAATATAATATTATTGACAAAGTTTTCATAAAAAACTGTGTTTCATTTTCATGTATTAAACAAGGTAATTTAAGTGTAAAGTGTTTTAGCCCTAACACCTCTCCTACAAATCAGTTTTGATCATATTTACTCTAACTCTTACGTGACCAATTATATGATGCAAAAAACCCTTGGACAAGTATATTTGCCTCTGGTCGTCAAAGGGTTAAAGTTAAGAAAATATTCATGACCACAATAGAAATAAGCTCAATTTAATAATACACAAAATTGTCATATATGTAAGAAAATTTTAAATAACGATAAAGTTAGAGATCATTGTCATCTTACGGGTAATTATCGTTGGGCAGCCATAACGAATTGAATTTGAATTATAAAACACCTCAATGCATACCGATTATCTTTCATAATGTTTCTGCATATAATATGCATGTATTTTTCAAACAATTTTCTGGTATTAAAAATGCCACAGTGAAAATGATTCCTCAGAATACCTAGCGTTGTATTTGTCTTTCAATTTTCATCAGGTTAGATGCAAAACATGGATTCGAAATAAGATTTATGTACTCGTTTAAATTTATGGCTTTGACTTTAGATACATTAGCAAAACAAATCTTGATAGCAATGATTTCAATACTGTTCCATCATATTTCGATGATGAAGAACATTTCGAACTGCTTAGAAGAAAGGGTGTATTCCATAATCTTACATGGATTCCATAACTAAAGTTTAAATCTGGCTTTCTTGTGTATCATTTGCCCAAAAAAGCGTAACCAACTAATTACTAATGAAAAACTATTTGATTCAGACATATATTTATTGATTTAAACAATTTCCAATCATGTTGGATTCTATAAAATTGTCTATTAGCTATGTATGAAACTGTTTAACTTAATAAATACGTGTCTGAATGAAACTGTTTTTCATTAGTAAACTTACGCTTTTTTACGCTTGTGTTGCACATGGCACACAGATGGAAACTCGGCCTAACTTTAACGAAACTAAACTCCCTAGGCGCCGTCTATACATTACGTAACGCTGTTTTCGCCGATTTTCGACCCCCACCCCTCCCCCCAGTAACAGATCCCTCGTAAGAACTGACGATGAAGAAGATAAAACTTTTAATATCATACATTTTTATATTAACAACATACACTTGACAGGGGAGCAAGATAATCAGAAACAAGTAATAAAAACAAATATTAAGAATATAACGATCAACGCACTAGAAGGGGTGTGTCAGGAAGACAAGGATCACACCCAAAAGAATATCTGAGGCAAGATGAACAGATTCGGTAAGAAAATCTCTGAATTATGTATATGGCAATCAGCATTACCGTTGTGCGACCAAAGTCACATCTTGCCCCTTTTTCAACTGCCTTGCCACTTTTTATGCCCCTTAGTTTCAAATCCCCTTTTTTGTTCAAAGCCAACTTTCGTTCTTGTTTTGACAATATATGTACGCAGATTCGTACAGATTCTACCACATTCGGCACTCCACAAGATTTTATTGCCTATTTGTCATACACCTTGGTATGAATGTTTTCATTTGTGTGGGATTTTTAAATATGCAATTGTGGAAGCCAATTTAATAAAATTACATATTTTTAAAAGGCTGTTCTGTTAACCGATCGATTTGAAAACGCAATATTTTAGAAAACTAAAACAGCCAAACACGTGTCTAATCCCAAAAAGCAAATGATCTAAAAATATCCGAGTTTTTATCACAAAACAATAATGATTTTCGGAGGAAAGTGAGCATTGGTGAAATGAAGCTTGTTTTAAAGATGATAAGTTGCAATTAATCGATTAAGTCAATGGAAAACTTGGCCAAATTAAACGCAAAAATATATCCAGATTTAGCAGTTGCAAAGTCGGTGAGTTATACCTTATTTCTTCACCTTTATAAAAAAAATTTACAAAAAAAACATAAAGCGTAAATTAGCATTGCTAAAAAATATCAAATAGACTGGGAGTACACTTGTCAGTCCATGCTGTGTGCTTTAAAGTTATTTCAAAACGATTTGGAAGAATGGATTCCAAGTGAAGAACTTAATTAAGAGACAAAATAAGTCAGCAACTTCTGGCAAAACCGCTGTCAAATTAATAAAGCACATAATAGAATCTACGGCAGTAACTTCAAATGCTCTCTAATTTTTGTTTTATTTTCTTTTGTCCTTATTTTTTTGTAGTTTTGTTAACAAATGTATGAAATTTATTGAAAGTATGATAGCATTGTTGAGAGAATATTTATTTGTATGTGAGAACATAAGAAAAAACGCTGTCAAACAGTGATGCAAAATGTGGCACAATTGGGACATTTGTGGCACTTTTGGATGTTTGATGGCCCTGTGGTACTCTTTAGGCTTTTTTGGCCTTTTCAGCTGAAAACTCAGGATGTATGGAAAGAATCTTTTCTTCCAAAAATATGGTTAAGAATAATGGACTGTTTCACGATATCGGAAACAAACTTTGGACTAAAAATTTATATTGAAAACAAAAAAAAATTTCATATTTTATTGTGTATTCAACAACAATCGAAAGTTTTCTTTCGGTAGCGTGAAACAGGTCATAATAAAAGAAATAAAAAAATAATCTGTCATCTTTAATACAATTGAAAAATTTAATATCTAATTCTAATAATTGTTATGATAGAGATATTTTAAAACCAACATAAAATATTGTAAACGGGAACAAATTGAGGAAGTGTAATATAAAGAATTTAGGGATTATCGGGCCTGTTCTGAAAATCACGAGATGTCAAATCACGGTGATTATTATGCTTGACAAAAACTTAAAACCCAATAAGCACCCAATAACAAGTCATTTATTAAAATTTTTTTTAAATCACCGTGATTTTCAGAACATGTATAATAAAATTAAAATTACATATAGAATGCTTTTTAAATAAAATTTTATTCTTTAAGGAAAAATACATATAAAATATGTATTTACTTTAATTTAACAAAAAATACTTTTAAAAAATTTGAATTTTTGTCGCCAATTTTTGTTTTTGCTCGAAACAAAATAATTAATAAAACATGCTTACGTTTTTATTCAAATAAAAAATTTGTAGTCAAATACATTAAATTTTTTTCGCCCTATCAAAGGTATTTTGGCCCTTTTAAATCGTTAAATTGGCGCTAAGCCAAAAAAACTCAAAATGCATCACTGCTGTCAAAATAAAATAAATTATATCTCTCGACTGCTCTCTGGTGCTACTTTTTTGTGTCAATTTGTATGGAAAATGTGTTTTTGCCGCAATTCTGTTTGATCATTTATTAATAAATACAGATGTAAAATTATAAATGAAATTATATTTAAGGTATTTAATAACTTTATGCCTAAAAGAATAGCATAACTATATTATCCTCTTCAGAATCAAAGTTTAAAATTTTTATCAAAAGGTATTTAATAACTATACATCATACCTAAAAAGAATATCATAACTTTATTATACTCTTCAGAATCGAAGTTTAAAATTTTTATCAAAACTTTAACGGTCTAATTCATATTTTAGGTTAATTACAGGTTTATTTGACAAATGTCTCATAGAAATATGTCAAATAAGCGCTTAATAAACCTGAAATATTTTTTATGAATAAGGCAGTAAATGGTTAAGTAAATTTTTTGAATAATGCTGATTTTTAAGTGTCCTAAAAATGCCAAAAAATTTACTTATGTATACTTCAATTTTTTATAAATTTTAAGAACTGGGGTATTCCATTTATTTCCTATTGGAAGTTCGAACGTGTAATGCCTGTTGTAGTAATGTAGCATAGTTGTATGGTGACAAATAGGAATGAAACCATATGGACGTGGTGGTTGCCAGATGATTGGCCGTGCTGGCATGCTGGCGTATCCCCGGCTAGGGCTCGCCGTCTTGGGGTGGTTCTTGCCAATCCCTCTGGAGGTCCTGTAATTACAACAAACAAACAACAACAAAATTCATGCCAGCCAAGTATTCCCAAAAAGGGAACAAAAATTTAGGTGGTCAAAAAAAAGGAAAAAGTTTGGAGCCCGAATCAAAGCTTAATTACCTCCCTGAATACCTACACACACAAACGACCAAATTCGCCTGGCAGGTGTTATGCCCAGGCCTTCAACCCTCCCCTTAGAGGCCAGATGACCTCTCCGTGACATCGCACTCAGTCTGCAATGTCCCTTAACGTGCGTCACCCGGTTGAACCTTTATTCCCCCTACTTACCGCATATTGATGTTTAGCACCAATACATGTTAGAGCAAAACGCCTAGAAACTTCATTCCAAAGGTATCGACATTTTTCTCTTTATTTTAAAATATTTACAAACTGGCAATTAAAAAAAACTTTCAATTAAACATATAAAAAAATGGGTTTAAAAAAAAAGGAAAGAAGTGATAAAAAAATTGATTCTTTCTAAAGCAAAATTAAAAAGTTTAATGAAAAATAAAATAAAATCAATTAAACCAAATGTATTAATACAAAATTTTGAAGTATGCAATCATATTTTTACATTTATGCAAAATGGCTGAATTTTCTTTTTTCTTACTTTACTTTAAAAAAATTTTTTTTCTAACCTCTACTATATATATATATATATATATTCAACTTATCATACAAAAAATTTTTTTTTATATATTTCCAGATTCGAAATTCTTATCCCGCCTTATCTTGATGACTTGCCGTCGGTCAGTGGCGTGTCCTATGTACGAAGTTCTTTCTAAGATAAGTCACTATTTCATATACATTTATATATATATATATATATTATCCACCAAAAATCTTTTTTTTTCTTTAAATCAAACACAGTATTAAACTGGGCAAATACCCTCTATTCGTTTGTTGTTCCTTGCGCTGCCTAGGCTGAGCTCACCCTACCTAGCGTGGATTTTTTCACAGTTTCGTGAAGATTTACTACAAATGAAAGGTACTTATGTTTTCCCTAAATCTCAAAAAAAAAATCATTGCAAAGAAAATATATATATTTTTATTTTTTTTTAGGCAGTTCGTTCTGCCCTGTCGCGTGTGTCTGAGGTCTATTGGCAAAATACCTGGGCGCTGAGTTGATTTAAACTTATCGGGATATGGGGATTTTCTTTGGACGTTGGACGTTAGCTTTACCAGTTCCCTCGATGGATGTGGCGTGTTGCAGGTGCCGGTGTTAGGGCTTACTGTTTTTTTTTTGCTCTTATTCTTTTTGCTTTACCGATTTGTTCAACCAATTTTAGTCGTTTTACTTTTTTTTTTGTCTCGGTAGTTTTATTTTCTTTATTTTTTTTTTTTTGTAATTCTCACGGTTTTCCATTAGTTTTAAGTTTTAGTAACTTTTGTTATTGTTAACTAGTCTTAAGTTTTATTATTTAATTTTATTTCAGTTCTCGTTGAACCTTCATAGTGAAGAGACATTAAAGCGGATTTTTTTTTACATACATACATACGAAACAAATATAAAAAACAACAAAATCAAAAATCATACAAAAAATATTCGTAATACATATTCACCTTGATAAATAAGCTTATTGGCTTTACTAATATTTTTTACATAGCAAGAAATAGCAAAAACAAAAAAAAAACCCGTAAACACAAACAAAGTTCCCTTGAGAAATAATACTCTGTATGAGTACCTCAAAGGAAAAAAATTTTGAAGTGAGTTCTAACGGCAGAAATGCTTATTTTACTGTGAGTTCTGAAACTCTTAATGAAAAAAATATAAATAATAAATCTGATGAAAATCTTTTTTTAACGGCAAAGCCAATTTTTCGTCAGCGATCAACTTCGCTTTGTCCAATGCCAACTAGTGAATCGTTAACATTACCATTGCCTAGTACTTCTTCATTTAAGTCTGCGATATCATCCGCATCGGGCTCGCCTTCATCACTAAACCAAGTTATCACTACAGATAACAGTAGCTCAAAACCCAAGGTACAAGTGGGAATGGACAGATATATAACAGTGGTAAAGCGTGGGCGAAGCCCAAATTCTTCAAAAATTTCATCTGCTCCAAAGATGTCTAGGGATAACAGCGCATCATCTACCAATCGTCAAAATCGTTTTTCATTATTGCAAGACACCGACGACAAGCCCTCTACATCATCGCAAAAGTCTTTTAAGCCACCACCTATTTATCTGAGAGAAAAAAATTCTAACGCGCTTATAAAAAAAACTACTGTCGACCATTGGTGAAAATACTTTTCACATCATTCCAATTAAACGAGGTAATATTGATGAAACTAAAATCCAAATATATAATGAAAAAGATTTCCGGAAAATTGTTAGTGAATTCGAAAAAAATAAAACAAATTTTTACACATACCAACTTAAGAGTGCTAAAGGCCTACAGATAGTATTAAAGGGCATAGATTCATATGTTGAACCCGAAGAAGTAAAATGTGCACTTGTCGACCAAGGATTCAAGGTAAAAAATGTTACCAACATATTTAATAGAGAAAAGGTCCCCCAACCCCTATTTCGGGTTGAACTGGAGCCGAATGACATACAATTGAAAAAAAATGAAGCCCATCCAGTTTATAACGTAAAGTATCTCTTACATCGAAAAATCACAGTTGAAGAGCCACGTAAGCGTTCAGGTCCCGTACAGTGCCATAATTGCCAAGAATATGGCCATACGAAAACTTACTGCAAGTTACCTACAGTGTGTGTTATCTGCGGTGAATTGCATGGTACTGCTAGCTGCACTAAGCCAAAAGATCAAGCAGAAAAAAAATGTAGTAATTGTGGAGGTAATCATACAGCTAACTATAGAGGGTGCCCTGTATTTTCTTTCGTTAAACAGGCTATGGGTCAAAAACCCAAGTTAACTCCAGCTCTACAAATAAACGCGAACTCCGACACTTTTGCTCAAATCAGCCAACCAGTTACTTCACGTGTATCGTATGCTGATGCTGCTAAGACTAGTTCAATTCCCACGCAAAATGTTCCACCGCCAAATAATTCAACGAATTCAAACTCAAGCTTTAACTTTAGTCGCCTTGAAGCTACTATTGAGAATCTGGTGCTAACTATAAACAACTTTACTACAAATATGACAAGTATGATGCAAGAAATGCTGCGAATGCAGAATACACTGCTTCAAGCATTGGTTAATAAACCATGAACACGTTAAAAATATGTTTCTGGAACGCAAACGGCATTCGCCAACATAAAAATGAACTTGAGAACTTCCTCATGGAAAAAAATATTGATATAATGCTGGTTTCTGAGACTCATTTGACCTCAAGAAGCTTATTTAAAATAAATGGTTACACTTTATATGATACAAAGGACCCGAGAGAGAGAGCATGTGGTGCATCAGCAATTCTGATTAAGTCAAGACTCAAGCACTATGTCCTTGACAACGTTAGTGAAGAATATTTGCAAGCAACGAATATTTTCGTAGAAAATTTTTGTGCGATTTTCGTGATATCATCAATTTACTCACCTCCCAGATTTTCAGTTACCGAAGATCAGTATGAGAAGTTCTACAAATCGCTTGGATCTTGTTTCGTGGCAGCTGGTGACTACAATGCAAAACATACGTACTGGGGATCGCGTCTTGTTACACCTAGAGGTCGAGCCTTGTTCAATACAATTTCAAAAATGGGCTTAGATGTCATTTCGAGTGGGGAGCCTACTTACTGGCCTACTGAGTTAAAAAAAAATTCCAGATGTTATAGATTTTGCCGTCACGAAAAATATTCATAGGGACTTAATTCATGTAGAGGCCTCTCTAGATCTGTCCTCCGATCACTCTCCAACAATAGTTACAATTTTCAACCCACTAAGGAGTGATTTAACTAACTCATATGTGAAGATGATTAATGGAATCAACTGGCTGGCATTCAAAAAATATCTTAGTAGTCACTGCGTAGAAAACATTCAGCTTAGATCATGCGATGATATTGAATTTAACATTGTTAATCTTAACGAAAATATTAAACAGGCTGCTGAACACGCCACTACCTCCTATCCGCAGACCGGCTTTAACAGAATTTATTCTACGGAAATTGAACGTCTTGTATGTGAAAAAAGGAGAGCTAGAAGAGAATGGCAACAACACAGATCACCCATAAATAAAATCAGACTTAAAGAATGTACTAAACGACTCAAAGAGCTGCTATCGTCGGAAAAAACTGCACTACTGGAAAAGTATTTAGAAGGTCTTGATGTAACGTCCGCATCTAATTACTCTTTATGGCGCGCTACTAGAAATCTTAAACGACCCGTTGATCTTAAATCACCATTGCGTACTGCGACCGGAGGCTGGGCAAGAAGTGATAGTGAGAAAGGTAACTTATTTTCTGAGCATTTAAAATTTGTATTAACTCCCAATTCATGTACGGGTGCTGCTGATTTACCGTCTGTAGTTTCTCTACCCCCTCGTCCCTTAAGGTTTAAGATGCGTGAAGTACAAAAAGTAATTGCTGAACTCAACCCGAAAAAAGCTCCAGGTATTGATGGCATTAGTAACAAAATGCTCATGAACTTGCCTCATATTGCAATAAGAATCCTGCTATTTACTTTTAATGCTATTTTAAGAATGCAGTATTTTCCACATACCTGGAAACTGGCCAAGATCAAAATGATTCCAAAGGCGGGCAAAGATCTTACCAAGACTGAGTCATATAGGCCTATAAGCTTACTATCTACAATCTCAAAGCTTTTCGAAAAGCTGCTCATGACTAAATTGTCCAAAATTTTAACTGATAATGGGTGCATCCCAGACCATCAATTTGGCTTTAGAAGTCAGCACAGCACGATTGAACAAACGCATAGACTGGTCCAAGTTGTAAGAAGAACATTTGAAGATAAGAAGTATTGTTCTGCTCTCTTTATTGATGTTTCTCAGGCGTTTGATAAAGTATGGCACGAATGCCTAGTTTTAAAATTGAAGACATATCTGCCAATAAACATTCAAAAGCTTTTGGAAAGTTATATTATTGATAGGAAGTTCACTGTTGTGGAAGGAGAGTTTACGAGTGTGCCCGAAACTATATCTTCTGGTGTGCCCCAGGGTAGTATTCTGGGTCCTGTCTTGTATTTAATATATACTTGTGATATGCCTGTGAGCAATAATATCCATATTTCTACTTTTGCCGATGATACAGCCTGTATGAGTGTGCACGAAAACCCTTATGAGGCATCCCGCAATCTCCAGGAACATATCACTCAGCTGGAAATATGGTTGAACTTATGGAGAATTAAAGTCAATGAACAAAAGTGTGTCCATATAACGTTCACCCTAAGAAGAGATACTTGCTCCCCCATTCGAATCAACAATCAAAATATTCCTCAACATTCCCAAGTGAAATACCTTGGTATACACCTTGATGGAAGACTTACATGGAAACATCATATTGACTCTAAGTTAACTCAGATGAAACTTAAGTTAACTCAAATATATTGGTTGATTGGCAGAAACTCAACACTCAGCCTAGACTGCAAACTTTTATTATAAAAGTCGCTTTTGAAGCCAATATGGCGCTACGGAATTCAGTTATGGGGCACTGCTTCAGCTTCCAATGTAGAGAGAATCCAACGAAGGCAAAACAAAATTTTACGGTTAATAACATCGGCTCCATGGTACATCCAAAATTCTATTATACATCGTGATTTAAATATGCCACTAGTGACTGAAGAAATTGAAAAATACGCAGGCAAATATTTAACAAAACTCGAATCACATCCTAATCCGCTTGCTCGTAATATTTTGAACTTTACTGGACACGTCCGCTTAAAAAATAGGGACACACGGGCTCTTATACCTAACACTCCAGATAGGAGTACTTGAAAATACTTCCCCCCCCCCTTTTTTTTTTGATTATCACTACTAATGTATTATTTATAACTACCACTAAGTTTATGTCCGACACTGGTCGGGCCTAATAATTTTTTTTTATAGATTTAAGATTTGAATACTTATTGTTAGTTCATATATGAAGATACAATAAATAAATACATGCATTAAAAAAAAAAAAATTTATTTGAACTAGTTTTAAGTACCATAATTTCTCTTAAACTGTATGTACCTGCTTTTATTTTTAACACTTCATTTTAGTTTTATTACACTTACATATTAATAAAGCAGAGATTTTTTCTTGGGAATTTTTTTTTTTTAATTTTTTTTTTTTATTTTATTTTATATATTTTTAGTTTTCAGCACTTCACACTTTTAACTTTCTCTCACCAGCCACATCAATCCTCCGTTGCCCATCTGTTCACCTTCACCGCCCAAAACAAAAATTCAAAAAAAAAATCCCTCCACTCACTACCAAAACTTAGGTGTCTTTTTTCTTCTGCTTTCTTAAACTCTGACGTGTCTTTTTCTTTATGCCCGCCAAAATGCCTGCCCTCACAGCCATTTTTTTTGTTAGTAGCTTCTAGGAGCTACCTTTCCAGGTAAACAAAAATTCGTTTTCATTTTCTTTCTACCAGAAAAAAAAATCTTTGTATTTCTTCCTACCACTTTCCAAATAAAGAAAGACAGCTGATCGACGGTTTTACCCTTTTGCACGGCATTACCGTCGGCCAGTGTGACCATGACAAACCCAGCCATTCTTGGGTCCACCAGTGGACCTAGAATGGGGGGGAAGAAGGTAAAAAACAAAAAAATCAAAGTTATGCAAATGTGTATATATTTGGGGGGAATTAGGGCATTGTAGGATAATCTCCTAGGAGTCAGAATGGTCTGGTATCACTCTTCCCAATTCCTACCATCACTTATTTTCAGAATTCTGGCAGCCCTGACGTACTAAAAATACATGCCTGAATCAGTGAAATGCCTAAACAAACCAACTAATCAAATGTCAAAAAGAAAATAACAAAAAGGAAACGCGTGTAGTATTGCAGTCCATGGCAGTGATGCCAAAAGTAGGGAATTTTCCCTTTTTGTAGGGATTTTTCTGTAAAATTTTGAACGTAGGGAAAAAAGGACAGATTTTTTATTTTGAGGAAAATGTAGGGAATTTTTAAGAACTACCGCGTTTTCAATTTGTTACGACATAAAATGCAAAAATATTTCGAGGATTTTTATTTAGGAGTTGAAATTTTTCACATATCTTAAAATTTGTTTGCAGAAACCATATATTATGACTTCTAACAATCTGGAAATCACTTGCAATATCTATAGTTAAATGTGACAAATCGTAAATATAATATATATTTATATACAGGGTACACGCACATAAGAACCTTATTTTTAAAGCTGCTATATCAAATGTGAAATGAAAACGGACAATGCATGTTAATGTTTGTACATACATACATATGTATTGAGTTTGTTTGACAGACAGTTACAAAAGAAAAAGAAATGGTCTTGCATTACGTAAACTATGTAACTTGCATATGAAACGTATAAAATTGTGTTGCCAATGCCCCACAAACTGATATTTTTTATACTTGAACATTCTACGAAAATACTTAATAAATATAAATAAAATATATATAATATATAAATGTTCAAGATAAACACAAGCTATAGTTTCATAAAAAAGGGAGCCATACAAGTTACAAAATGCACTTCAATCTAACAAGCATTAATACAAATTGGTATTTATTATGTATTCTACTGCTTGACTTAAACCAAATTTTCCATAACTAATTACGTTTACTGAAAGATCTCACCCACAACGCAACCCATAAATTTATTGCTTTTAATGTACAACTAAACATTTTAACCAAATACATTTTAAGAAGTTGTATAAGTAATATTTTTATACATATATGTTTTTAGTTTGTTCTTGTAAATTAATGCTTTAATTACTTTTCTATCTGGTACCCAACTAAGACTATATATAGCCTGTTTTGTACATTATATGAAATAAAAATGGGTAAAATATTTACAATATTCACAAAATATACATGTATTTGTTTTTTGTTGTTAAATATAAAAAATTTTCAGCGTAGGGAAAAATGTAGGGAAAATATTTTTGGGTTGAGGGGAAAAAAGGGATTTTTTTCTCCAACGCGTAGGGAATTTCAAAAATGTTCACTGGCATCACTGGTCCATGGAGCAAACAAAAAAAAAAGGTAAGTGTAAGTTTATATTATTATTATTATTATTTTATTGTACTGATTTTAGACGAAATATATTATTTTAACTACTATTTAAAATCTAATTTTGTTAATATTTCTTTCTAGGAACATTAGTATGAAGGATGACGTCATCGCTGGCGAGTAGAAAAAGGTGAGTGAAAACAAAAAACACATTTTCATTGATAGATTGAATGGTATGTTTTTTCTAATTACAGGTTTACGGCAGGGCGACCAACCTTCGTTTCCTGTTTTGGTCTACCAGGGGCCAAATTACAGCACTCGTTTTCGAACGAAATTACGAAATATTTCAATAGAGTTTATATGACAATATTTTTAAATTTCGAATCGTATCGAATGCCGTAATTTGCCCCCAGGTAAAGAATGGGTAAGTGTATTGTACTTTTATAAATTGAATTTTACGTGTTTTATTTATCGTTTATCTCTATTACAGGGAAAGTGGAAGTTGTGACTCCAAATATGAGGGAATCCTGAGAGGCGGAGTTACATTACCAAGGTGAGTACCCAAATGCACTTCAAGTGTCGCATTATATTTTGTGTAAAAAAAAATCACAAATACTATTACCATAGTATTTATCAGTAACTCCGCCGCCGTCACGGAAAATTTTACCGCCGTGCCGCCGCGACAATATTTTTTTTCTTTAATCTCCGCGTTAAAACTTAAATAAAATACATTTGTTTCAACAATTTTAAGGCCATGTCATATAAAACGTTTGCCTCGCGTTGCGTTGAAGATTCGCTTTGACTTTTAAGGTGAAATGTACATGGTTATATGAAACGTGTCGCCTAAAGTACTTTTAACACAAAGCGAAGAGTTAATGTGAAGTTGCACAAAAACGTTAGTGCGCGTGCGAACTGTAGACATCTGTCAAAAAAAAATTTTTTTGATATAAGTTTTTTTTTTTGCATACGACAAGTTGCATACCCAACTCTTTGAGGCGTTTGCCGCAGAAAGTTGGTTAACTTTCAACTTTTTAATGCATTGTGTTATTTTGACAACTAATCAGCCGGCAATATAAAAAAAAATTTAAAAAAAAATTAGAATCATGAAAAAAAAATCTTAATAAAGAGTTTGAAACTATACAGTGTTGCACAAACGGAATTGAAAAGGTTCCAAAAACATTTTTAAATTAAAAAAAAAATATAAAAAAAAATGGAAGAACAAGCGTTTGTAAATCGTGTTGTGTAACTTGCCATTTGGCATGAAATAAAGTTTTCAAGCGCACGATATTCGTCGACAAACAAACGCGTGTGATGTATTTCTACCTTTAGGCAATTCTTAACTTTTGCGTACTTTGACTATCTGTTGGTACACTTTTCTTAATTTGTTTGACCCAACCTCGCATGTAAATATGAAATTTTATTAAGCTTTTGGTACAAAAAAATGAGTTAGTGGCACCAGAGTTTCATTTCATATGAAACCTATTAAGAAAAATAAATAAATTTTGGTATTCTGTGGTTAAGGAAAAAAAACAAAAGGTTTTGTGAATTCAGCCAAAAGTATTTAGATTTGCTATTCTAATGGTTTACTTTTCGACATACCTTTTTTTGTTAATCTTCTCCACGTTCGTATCCGGTGTTAGATATATTAAAAAATTTATTTTTGATGATAATGGCCTACTGCGAACATTGCTTGCAAAAAAAAAAAATAATATATATATACATGTATATATATATATAAGTAAAAAGAAAAACATACAATTTAAAAGAAATTATGAAAGAGGTTGACAAAGGTAAACATACATTGTTACAACTTGCTGTAATATCGGACTCAGAAGAATGTTATCATACCAGGTGACTAACGATTCCCAGTCCTTAATGGCATAGTTCCCCAGGGCGCTATTACGGAATTGCACTATTCGTATGATGACAGTTACAATGTAACTAGCTTAGAAACGTAAGCTATTTGGTTGTACAAACGATGTTTCCTTTGATCATTTAGTTAAAAAGAAGTATGCAAGTACCAATTAAATTGGAAAAATTTCTAAGTTCAGAAAGAATAAAGTAAGCAATACCAACTGCAGTGCCATTAAAACCAAAAAATGAATTTTTACTTGTCGCGTGATTGATGGTGATTGTAGTAAAACAAGTAAAAAAACGATAATTCTGTTTAAAGTTAAAGCCAACTTAAACAAAGTAAAAATCTACAGCAAAACAAGAACAGGAAAGGAAAATATTCCTATTCAATGATCACCATAAAGGTAGGCAGAAACACAAGGACTAAGTCCACCAAGTATCACAGATGCTTGGCGGGAAATACCCCCTGGGTTTCTGCAGGAAAAATATAAAAAAATGTTTATCTAAAATAAATATATAAAAAAAATAAAATATAAACGATTTTTAGCTGGTTAAAGAGAAATTACTCAAAAAAAAATAAAATGAAACTTGCTAAAAGTGTTGTAAATTAATCAATTGAAACACTCCAAGTATTTGTCACCTTTTAGAAGGCTTCACTTAGTTTTTGAGTGCCTCTTTAAAAGCTTTGTTTTATCTATTCTAATAGACTTATGTATAATTCATATAGGTACTATAAATTCAAGGATACCTGGGCGATGCACTAAAAAAAATATATATATATATATAACGACGAGCACCCGATAAAAATTCAGTGTGTGAGTGGGTCCTCAACCTAAATAAAATTTAGTAAATTAATTATATATAAAAGTTTTGAGTAAAACTAAAGTAATTTTTGTTGCTTTACAGGTCGACACTGATTAATATGTTTTTCTCAACAAGATGACTGATAATCTGCGTGGGAATCAACAAACGAAAATAATGGTGAGTGATTTATTTTAGACTATTTAGGTAAAACGTTAGAAAATAAGTATGAAAATTGATTGACGTAGTATAAGAGAAAATTACGGACAAGCTTTCACGAATTTATATTTTTACGGCCTAATTGCTTTAAATGTTTAGACGATTGCTCAGAAAATGCTGGGACTAGGACCACCAAAGATACTAAAGCTATTGTTTCAAATCTTTGGCGTGAAATACCCCCAGCGATTTTCCTTGAAGATCTTCTGACTGTTTCCAATCGGCTTTCTGACGCGACATTTCAAAAATTTCCGTGCAAGTTTTGCATTAAATCCACTTTTGAAATCGCTTCGTTGGAAATTTCGCTGGTATATTTCTTGTCCCGGGACAAATTTAACATTTCGACATCTTGTGTTGTATGTTGATTTGTTACGTAGGTAGGCTTTGTGTATCGTTTCGCGTATCTTTTGCCTTACTAGTGACATTTTTTCTGACTTTGTTATTATATTCAGCTCGGGGTCATTTAAACTTTCTAGTTTTCTGGCTAAGCTGTACATACTACCGTGTCCAATCGCGTTCATCCCAAACAATGCATAATACGATGTTTCCTTTGATCATTTAGAAGTCTGCATTAACGATCTCAGCGAAAACTCAATTTCTGACAAGTGTTTGTCCCATTCAGCTTGATAATTTTGTAGATAGGAACGTATGGCAGACAAAATTGACTGATTTGTTCGCTCGGACGCGTTAGCTTGCGGAGAATGGATTGCTGTACGCACGTGTCTAACGCCAAAATTTTTCACGAGCTCTGCGAATTCCTTGCCAACAAATTGCTGTCCATTATCAGAGACAATAGTCTCTGGCGTTCCAAACTTATGAAACACTTCAGCTATTAAAAATTTTAGAATGTTTTTTGTATTGGCTTTTGGCAGAGCTTTTAAAAGAACAAATTTTGTTAGATGATCTAAAACGATAAAAATGAAACTGTTGCCGTTCTTTGAGTGCGGATAAGGACCGAGAAAATCTACAAAAATTCTTTGAAACGGACGCTCGCTAATAGTTTCTGCTCCCATTGGTGGTCCTAGCGTTTTATTGCCAGGTTTCGTTTCCTTGCAGATTTCACAATTTGCAACGGAATCTCGAACTTGCGCGTTTTGATTTGGCCAGTGAAAATACTCTTTGACTCGTCGAAGAATTTTTCCAACGCCTCCGTGACAAGCTAGTGGTGAATTGTGTGACTTTTCTATGATGGATTTGGTTAATTCATGAGGGACCCATAATTTCCATGAGAAGTCCTCATTCATTACCACTCCATCATAAGGTCGTGCTCTTTTGTAAACAAATCCCTCAACTACTTTTAAATCAGGCAACTGATCAGAATTTTTTTCTATAGTAGAAATTAATTCCAAATAGTCACTGGATTTAAAAGCACTTGAGTTGAGATCAACCAGCCCTTCTACATCTGCCGAGACTTCATCCATTTCGTAACGCGATAGGGTATCGGGTACTACATTTTGCTTCCCCTGCCTACGCTCTATCGTGAAATCATACGATTAGAGATGTAAGCTCCACCAAGCTAAACGACCAGTGAGATCTTTATGTGACATAAGCCACTTAAGACTACTGTGGTCGGTTATCACGGAGAAAGGCATAAGTTCTATGTAGGGCCTAAACTTCTTAATCGCCAGGACCACTGCCAAGCATTCACGTTCAGTCACAGAATAATTCTTCTGTGCCGATGTCAATTTGTGTGAGAAATAGGCAATGGGGTGTTCTTCGCCAGAATCGTCTTTCTGAAAAAGAACAGCTCCAGCCCCCACATCTGACGCGTCACACTGAACGTAAAAATGGCGGGAGAAATCTGGGTGATTGAGAAGTGGGCTCGAAATCAGAGCATTTTTGAGGCGATCAAACGCAGCTTTGGCTTCTTCTGAAAACTTGAATTGCTTCTCCTTCTTTAGCGTGTCAAAGATTGGAGCTGCAATAGCAGCATAGTCTGGTATAAATTTTCTATACCAGCCTGTTGCGCCCATGAAACTCTGCACCTGCTTAGCTGTTTTAGGGTATGCAAAACGAGTAATCGTTTCCACCTTCGCCGGATCAGGTTTAAGTTTACCACCTCCTACTATATAACCCAGATATTTTAACTCTTTAAAGCAGAATTTAGATTTTGCCACATTGATGGTCAATCCTGCTTTTGTCAGACTATTAGCCACACAAGACAACAACTCCAAGTGTGTCGCAAAATCTGGAGACACCACCAGAAGGTAATCTAAGTAGACAAAAACTCTATCCCGAAGCGCCGCAGGGATACACTTTATCACTTGTGTAACGCAGCTCAAAGGTTATGCCGTTTAACCTTTGAGCTGCGTTACACAACCCAAAAGGCATGACCGTAAAATGGTAAAGTGGTCGTCCAGGCACCGTGAAAGCAGTTTTTTCCCTACTAGACTGATCCAGTGGGATCTGCCAGAATGCATCTTTCAGGTCGACACTAGAAATAAAAATCGTGTCTCCCAAGCGGCTGAGCAAACCCTCAATGTGGGGCAGAGGATAGGCATCCTTGACCGTCAGTGCATTGAGCTTTCGAGCGTCCAGACACAGCCGGTTCTTTTCGACCTTGCGGACTAAAGTCACTGGGTGACTCCATGGACTTTCGCTACGCTCAATGACACCAAGGCCAAGCATCTTCTCAAGCTCTGCGTACATTAGTTTTTGTACTGCCGGGGAAACAGGATAGTGCCGGTCCTTCACTGGTGTTGTGTCTCGCGTGTCTATATTATGTTTTTCTAAATGTGTCTTACCGAGACCTTTTTTACTGAAGCAGGGGAACAACGATATGACTGAATCTAATTTCTGTTGTTCATCTGTCAACTTATGAGTCACTATATCTGCATCACTTTCTGCCTCTTCAATGAGACTTACTCCATTTGTCGTGAGACTATCGAGGTTGGCAAACATTTTAAAAACCTTCATAAAATCGACCCCCAAAAATAACTCACGACTCAAAGTAGGCACTAAATAAAACGTTATGACCTGCGTTGTCTGGCCAAACGTAACTTGTGCCCGCACGCGGCCTACTATTTTATGCGCGGTACCGTCGGCTGTTTTTATGGAAGTCGCGAAATCGTGGATTTTAAGGCATGCCTTCTTTACGAAATCTAGACAATTGTGGCCTAAACACGATACAGTGGCCCCACTGTCTAGAAGACCTTCTATTTCGCAACCACCTAAAGCAATTTTGGTGTAAAGGCGATAATCCGCCTCACTTTCCTGCGTAACTCTCACGCGCCTTTTTTATTTTGCTTGAGACATTTCCAAAAATTCTGCATTTTGCCTCATTGTACTCACGTATTCTGACGTGAAGAGGTTTTAACTCCCTTAATTTTACGTCGCGATTAAAATTGTTAACTATTTTATCCTTATTTTCCAAAATCTTAAAACTACTCACCACTTTTTCAGTTTGCTGATTCAAAACTGGACTTAAACTTCGGTCGAACACGTCTCGCCAGTTCGGGACGTGTTCTGATTGCGGTTTAACTGACATTTCGGACACTTAGGGGCCACCACGTTATCTTTACCACATCTAAAGCAAAAAATACGTGTGACTGGCTCAGGACAGTCCACAAAGCTATGACCCACCACCCTAGAGTTCCAGCAGGTATAATTATTTGTAGAGCGTAGTGCGTCTACTTCTAAATCTATTAGAGGAAAAGTTTCGTCCTCATATACGATTTCATTTACTCTGGGCTGGTAATTTGGTCGCTGCTGATAGAGCTGCCTCTGATTTGAAATTAAATTTTCAGCACGCCTCACCTCTCTGATAACGTTCTAAAATTTACTGAGAACATCATCTGTGCCAGGGATGGTTTCAGATTACCCCTCATAATCTCCACCAACTGCTCTTCCTCGTATGGGTTTTCTTGCTGGTTTCGCAATTTTATTACGGCGTTATAAAAATCATCAAATGCTTCGTTCGGCTGCTGACGACGATTCAAAATCTTCATTTGTACTTGGTATTCTTTTTCGAAACACCCATATTTTGCCAGCAAAGCCTTTTCCAACTCCTCCCATGTACTAATAAGGACTATTTTCCTGTGGTCCCAGTACCAATCTAGCGCGGGTCCTTCCAGCAAAAAGTGAAAATTTCTGAGAATTTCATTATCAGGACAATCATAGTCTCTCCTCAACGCTCCCACTCGAAAAATGAACTCCTGGACATTCATGGTCTTACTGGTGCCATCAAATTTTAACCCCCATTTGGCTAGTTTACACCTATATAGAGGTTCATGACTTTGTCTAGAAATTGACTGAGGATATTCCAGGGGTTGTTGCTGGTAATAAGTTGGTGCAGCCCAAGCCCCCTGTGGATGGCTTGGCTGCGGATTACTCGCCGCTGGACGCTGCAGCAAAGGTTGACGATACAGTGTATATTGCCCATATTGTGGCGGCATGTGTACTGGCTGTGCGTTAGCTGTCAACATGTTTTGCTGGTGTCTCACCTGTTGTTGAGCCGCACCCATCTGTGGTTGCTGCCGTAAATCGAGAGTCGTGAACTGTGCGTATGTTGCATGTGTACCGGAGGGTGGATGAGCAATCGCCCGTGGTGGTACTGCTTCGCCTGGTGCACTTTGCATAACTCTAGGTGGCTCTGCATATCGTGGCGCTGGATACAACGGTGGTTGTGGTATCTGATTTATGGCTGCTTGCCTAAAATCATTTTGTTGTTGCTGTTGTTGGGTAAAAACGTTCCCAGTCACGATAGAAGGCCGGAAACCAACTGGTGGCTAGGTATATGGCAACTGAGGCGGAGTTGTTTGGTGCATAGGCCCTATTACCGGAGCAATGCCAGACGGATGTGGTGATGCTTGATTACCCGTGGCTGCTCTTAACGCGTCTTTTAATTCACCCAGTGCTCTTTCAATTTTGCTATCTACTTTTTTCAACCAATCAGCTTGGCACATGCCCACTGTGGCCTCAACTACCTGCTGAATATTAATTACATCGCAAGGAGCTTCAGCTATTGGACTGAATGAAAAATCGGCTCGCCTTTCGGTACGAGTGTCTTGAGCCCTGGCGGCTGAAAAACTTGGTGACTCTGTGCACCCTCTGAGCTAGCTGTTAAGTCATGCGCTACTGAGGTAGCCAGAACTGGATTATTCATTGTTGAGAAGGTAGTCACTGTACCCGTGGCTGACGTAGATTTAGCAAAGGTTACTGTTGTAGCGGTCATAGACCCACAAGTAACAGCACTGGTTGTAGCCATATTACTCAAGTTCCTACTCAGACTTCGGGTTAAAACCATTTATCAAAATCAAAAAAAAAAAATGATAATTATATAAATAAATAAAAATTCGATTACGAGCCAAACTGTTCTCGTTTCCAAAACAAACAAAAAAATAATAATAAAAAAAATATAAGAAGTATATGGTATTACTTGACCTATATCGACCAGTAGCAAAAAAAAATCAAACGAATAGGAAAATCGCTCTCCTGTGGAAAACAAAAAAGAATACAAAATTATAGAAAAATCAACTTCGTATCCAAAATGGTACGATATATTTCTCCTAAGGAAAAAGGAGAAAAGTTCAAAAATATATATATTAAATATATGTATGTGCGGCAGTGTTCGGGTAGAAGTAAAAGTTTCCAGGTGACGTATGTATTCTTTGAATTTAGTCGTAGTGTGTGTATGTTTATTAATGTTTTTATTATTATCTAGTTTCAGAAGATAATTTTGAAAGCAAAAAAAAGGAATCGAAAATTAAACACTATATGTATGTATGTATGTTGTTATGTACTGCCAGTAAAAGGAGTGTAGCAACTGTAGAGAGTATTAAACTCGTCTCTAAGGACTGACCACAACTTTACCGGAACTGATGTTTTTCTGCACTAAGGAAAATTTTAAAAACGTAAGTAAAACTCAATAAAAAAATTTTAAAAATGTTTAATGTATATTTCACGAGGAAAACAAAATCTTTTATAAGATCTTTATCATTTTCCAGCAGTTGAGCTATTAAAAATATAACAATATGAAAACTTAAAGTTTTCTCAAAAATCTATAAGACTCAGTCTGCTGCAACATGATAAAAATTCTCTGAATCTGCAAAATCACCTGAATTCACCATTTGCACATTATGTCACAACGCGACCTCAGTACTTATGACTCAAGTGTCGGGACTCACATATGTGCTAATGGTGAAAGCCATTGCGTTTTGAAAAATCCAGCCAGAAAAAAAGAAAAATTTTAAAACGGAACAGTTTTTCTTTTTCTTAGAATCGTCGCGGCTACCAGGGACTCTTATTACCTAGCAGGTCATACGTAAAAAGAAAAATCAAACAAAGTAATAAAAAAATTTAATTGAAATCTAAAAAAACTTTTTGCTTTCAGGACTTGCTTCGGGCCCCATGTTGGGCATCATTTATTGTAATGCCTGTTGTAGTAATGTAACATAATTGTGTGGTGAAATAGGAATGAAACCATATGGACGTGGTGGTTGCCAGATGATTGGCCGTGCTGGCATGCTGGCGGATCCCCGGCTAAGGCTCGCCGTCTTGGGGTGGTTCTTGCCAATCCCTCTGGAGGTCTTGTAGTTACAACAAACAAACAACAACAAAATTCATGCCAGCCAAGTATTCCCAAAAAGGGAACAAAAATTTAGGTGGTCAAAAAAAAAAGGAAAAAGTTTGGAGCCCGAAGCAAAGCTTAATTACCTTCCTCAATACCTACACACACAAACGACCAAATTCGCCTGGCAGCTGTTATGCCAAGGCCTTCAACCCTCCCCTTAGAGGCCAGATGACCTCTCCGTGACATCGCACTCAGTCTGCGATGTCCCTTAACGTGCGTCACCCGGTTGAACCTTTATTCCCCCTACTTACCGCATATTGATATTTAGCACCAATTCATGTTAGAGCAAAACGCCTAGAAACTTCATTCCAAAGGTATTGACATTTTTCTCTTTATTTTAAAATATTTACAAGCTGGCAATTAAAAAAAACTTTCAATTACAAAATGGGTTTAAAAAAAAGGAAAGAAGTGATAAAAAAATTGATTCTTTCTAAAGCAAAATTAAAAAGTTTAATGAAAAATAAAATAAAATCAATTAAACCAAATGTATTAATACAAAGTTTTGAAGTATGCAATCATATTTTTACATTTATGCAAAATGGCTGAATTTTCTTTTTTCTTACTTTACTTAAAAAATTTTTTTTCTAACCTCTACTATATATGTATATTCAACTTATCATACAAAATTTTTTTTTATATATTTCCAGATTCAAAATTCTTATCCCGCATTATCTTGATGACTTGCCGTCGGTCAGTGGCGTGTCCTATGTACGAAGTTCTTTCTAAGATAAGTCAATATTTCATATACATTTATATATATATATATATATATATATATATATATATTATCCACCAAAAATCTTTTTTTTTCTTTAAAGCAAACACAGTATTAAATTGGGCAAATACCCTCTATTCTTTTGTTGTTCCTTGCGCTGCCTAGGCTGAGCTCACCCTACCTAGCGTGGAGATTTACTACAAATGAAAGGTACTTATGTTTTCCCTAAATCTCAAAAAAAAATCATTGCAAAGAAAATATATATATTTTTATATTTTTTTAGGCAGTTCGTTCTGTCCTGTCGCGTGTGTCTGAGGTCTATTGGCAAAATACCTGGGCGCTGAGTTGATTTAAACTTCTCGGGATATGGGGCTTTTCTTCGGATGTTGGACGTTAGCTTTACCAGTTCCCTCGATGGATGTGGCGTGTTGCAGGTGCCGGTGTTAGGGCTTACTTTTTTTTTTTGCTCTTATTCTTTTTGCTTTACCGATTTGTTCAACCAATTTTAGTCGTTTTTCTTTTTTAGATTTTTAATTGAACTATAGTGAATTTTTAATCAGAAATAATTTTTAGTCAGGCTTGAGTTCAGTAATTTCAATTCTTTTTATTGAATGAAATATTTTTTATTAATTAATGTGAGTTTCTAAGGAAGAGAAGAAAAATTAAATTAGACTTTTAAGCTGGGGGTACATCGAATAAGTAAAAATAATTAATGTGATGATCGTAAAAGATAAGCAAGAATAGTTAAACATACGTAGGTAGAGTAATATAACTTCGTGCTGACCTAAATAGAAAAATGAAAAAATGGAAAAACAGGGGAAATAAATAGTGATACTTACATATGTATTTACCAAAGGTAAATCAATAATTGTACACAACAGTCATTTCTCACATTCCGCTTCATTAGAATTTACGTTGAATAGCTGATGTTAATAACAATATCTAGCCAAGTAGATTCGTTTTTCTTTTTTTTTTTTTTGTCTTGGTAGTTTTGTTTTCTTTATTTTTTGTAATTATCACTGTTGTAAAATCAATCGGTTTTCCATTAGTTTTAAGTTTTAGTAACTTTTATTATTGTTAACTAGTCTTAAGTTGTATTATTTAATTTTATTTGAACTAGTTTTAAGTACCATAATTTCACTTAAACTGTATGTACCTGCTTTTATTTTTAACACTTCATTTTAGTTTTATACAGATTAATAAAGCAGAGATTTTTTCTTCGGAATTTTTTTTTCTTTAAATTTTTTTTTTTACTTTATTTTATATATTTTTAGTTTTCAGCACTTCACACTTTTAACTTTCTCTCACCAGCCACATCAATCCTCCGTTGCCCATCTGTTCACCTTCACCGCCGAAACAAAAATTCAAAAAAAAAATCCATCCACTCACTACCAAAACTTAGCTGCCGTTTTTCTTCTGCTTTCTTAAACTATGACATGTCTTTTTCTTTATGCCCGCCAAAATACCTGCCCTCACAGCCATCTTTTTTTTGGTAGCTTCTAGGAGCTACCTTTCCAGGTAAACAAAAATTCGTTTTCATTTTCTTTCTACTAGAAAAAAAAATCTTTTTATTTCTTCCTACCACTTTCCAAATAAAGAAAGACAGCTGATCGACGGTTTTACCCTTTTTCACGGCATTACCGTCGGCCAGTGTGACCATGACAAACGATATCAAATGCCGAAGTTTTGCCACTGTTTATTATCATAGATTTTATAATTTTTTTTATATTTAGTAGCAATTATCAAAAAAACAATTAAAAAATTAAAAATTTCTTTTTCTGTTTACGAGTACATACATCTCATCCCCAGTAATCAGAAATTGTTCTCTCGAGTTAGTAAAGGCTTGATTAGTCTTTACTTTCTGTTGATGTACTTTGCTGTGGCGTTCTGTTTCTAAATTTTAATATTTACTTTTTATGTAATAACTTATCAACTGATTCTGAACAGAACGGCAAGTATTCCTCTTAAAATTATGAGTTGTAGCGTGGTTTGATTATCACTATAACCAGCGGTGTATAGTAAACATTAAAATCAACTTGACCGCAACATACATAACATCCAATTGCATTGAAAGCATTTTTGTGCACTGGGCATTTGACACTCACGCATTCGGGCAAATACCGCTGTTAGATAAATGCATTGACAGACTGCAACGTAAATATGTATTTTATACAACGGCCATTTGACACTCGCAAGTCTGATCAAAGGCCCCAGCATAAAGCATTTGAATAAATCATATTTAATAGTAATATGTGTTTAAAAATCTAGGTTTTACAAGTTACATATAAGACACACGCCGCACGTCTACCGTTATAAACTAAAAGGGAACAATTTGCCTATTAAACATATACCTTTTCTTTTCCTCTTATGTTAAAATAGGTTAAGCATTATTCGCATAGTTAGTATATAAGCAGATGTAATTTAGTTTTAGAATCTTAATAATCATTAAACAACATTCCTAAGAGCTCCTAGCTGAGCTCAGGAAAATTAATTAAAAAACCTTTTTTATTCAACACTAATAAACAACCATTACATGGCGATCCTGCCAACATCTAGAAGTGCTAAAACTCTGCACCCAGAATAAACCAATAAAGATTTATACTGGCAAAATACAATAAATCTCGCCAGTTGCGACCTTAGGGCGCAGAAGAATGGAAACTCTTGAATCCTGACAGACCAGCCAAAAACGATCTGTCAGTAGAAGGAAGTCCGCCTGGCCTAAAGGCATAAAAAGAGATGACAAGATCAGTGGAAGATGTCCGCTTGGCCAAAAGGCACCAGGAAATAAGGGAACCAACAACATCACGAACAAGATCTGCTTAAACATCAGCACCAGCAGCAGCAAATAGAGGTAGAACGAGAGAAACAACTACATTTGTGACAGCAACAAAGCATGGGAAAACCGAGACCACAACCCATAACGATAGAGGAGTACAAAAGACGAACTCAGCGAACAGAAGAAAAAGAGCAAATAACCATCCCAATAGTCAAAAAGGAAAAACGCAGGGGAGGATATCCCTGCCGACTAAAAAGGGAAAAGGCACTTCTCCTCCGAGAAGTCAACAGAGATCCCCCACCAACATGGTCTGACTCGACCAAAATATGGATAAGAATTGATGAGTTGAACCGACTCATCCGAGTTAAACTAACAAATAAAAAATAAAAATTTCTTTTAATCGCCAGATAAGTGCTTTAATTAGCACATCTAGGTCAGTAGGCGTTAACCGCCATTGACAAGTTATATATTTTTTCTCTCTTTTATCTTTTGAGAAATGTTTAAATACAATTAATTTATAATAAAATTAATATATTTGTAATTAATTTTGTAAGGTCTTAAATTTTTTTGAAATGAATAGGAAATTCAAGAGTAGGGCTAAAAACCCAGTTCAATGGGAAATTTAAGAAAATGAGATAACTATGGAAGAGCGAATAAAGTATTTAAAGCAGATTTGGGAATTAATAGGTATGGAAGGAACTCCAACAGATGACGACGTGATAAATAAACCAAAAATTTAACAAGAAACAGTCTTCCTGATGAGGAAATTTTTAGAGTGGTGAATTTTTTTTTTTATTTTTTGTTTTGGAGCGATGAGCTGTTAAATTTGTTTTTTCAGTATGGGTAAAACAGATTCCAAAATGGAAAATCCCAATGCTAACGTAATTACTAATTTGGAAATCATTGATCACAAGTCAGAAATAAATTCATTATGGATACTAATGCTCATATTGGTAATAATTTCAGCAATAAACTTTTATTTAAGATGTTTTTTATTTATTGTATCTTCAATTTTGAACTAACAATAAGTATTCAAATCTTAATCTAAAGTATAATTATTAGGCCCAACCAGTGACGGACATAAATTAAGTAATAGTTATTAATAATCATAAGTAGTGATAAGCACAAAAAAAATATTTTTAAGCAGCTGAATCTGGACTGTTGTTTATTAGAGCCCTTGTATCTCTCTTTCTTAAGCGGATGTGTCCAGTAAAGTTCAATATATTACGAGCAAGCGGACTAGAATGTGACTCGAGTTTTGTTAGGTATTTGCCTGCGTATTTTGCAATTTCTTCAGTCACTAGTGTCATATTAAAATCACGATGCATATTTGAATTTTTGATGTACCATGGAGCCGACGTTATCAAGCGTAAAATTTTGTTTTGCCTTCGTTGGATTTACTAAACATTTGAAGCTGAAACAGTGCCCCATAGCTGAATTCCGTAGCACCATATTGGCTTAAAAGCGACTTGTATATTAAAAGTTTGCAGTCTAGGCTGAGTGTTGAATTTCTACCAATCAGCCAATGTACCTGAGTTAATTTAAGTTTCATTTGTGATAGCTTAGAATCAATGTGGTGTTTCCATGTAAGTCGTCGATCAAGGTGTATACCAAGATATTTCACATGTGAATGTTGAGGAACAACTTGATTGTTAATCCGAATGGGGGAACAAGTAGCTCTTCGTAAGGTAAATGTTACTTGAACACACATTTGTTCATTTACCTTAATTCTCCATAAGTTTACCCATAGCTCCATCTGGCTAATGTGTTCCTAGAGTTTGCGGGATGCCTCATCAGGGTTTTCGTGCATACTAAGGCAGGCTGTATCGTCGGGAAATGTAGAAGTATGGATACTACTGCTCACAGGCATATCAGAAGTATAAATCAAATATAAAACTGGCCCCAGTATACTCCCCTGTGGCACATTGGATGAGATAGTTTCATTCCTACTCGTAAAGTCTCCTTCCACAACAACGGGAAATAATGTAACTTTCCAAAAGATTTAAAATGTTTATTGGCAAGTAAGTCTTCAATTTTAAAATTAGGCCTTCATACCACACTCTATGAAATGCCTGGGAAATGTCAATAAACAGCGCAGAACAATACTTTTTTTCTTCAAATGTTCTTCTTATAAATTGAACCAATCTGTGAGTTTGTTCAATGGTGCTATGCTGACTTCTAAAAATTTATGGTCTGGTAGGCACCCACTACTAATTAGAATTGGGGACAATTTTGTTTTGAGCAGTTTTTCGAAAAGCTTCGACATTGTTGATAGTAAACTTATTGGCCTATATGACTCAGTCTTGGTTAGATCTTTGCATGGCTTTGGAATAATTTTAACCTTGGCAAGCTTTCAGCTATTTGGGTAATACTCCAGCCGTAAAATGGCATTAAAAATGAATAACAGGATTCTCACTGCAAAAAGAGGCAACTTCATCAGCATCTGGTTACTTATTCCATCAATACCCGGAGATTTCTTCGGGTTGAGTGCGGCAATTAATTTTTGTAAATCACGCGTCTTAAACTTAATGTGTTGAGGGGGTAGAGCGACTACACTCGGCAAATCAGCAACACCAGTACATATGTTTGGCGTAAAAACGGATTTTAAGTGCTCAGCAAATATGTTACCTTTTTCAGTATTGCTTCTTCTAGAGGTGGCTTATACTCAACGGGTGTTTTAAGCTTTCTAGCAGCGCATCACAAGGAGTAATTAGATGCTGGTGTGACATCAAGACCTTCCAGATAATTTTTAGGAGATGCAGTTTGCTGTTGCCATTCCCTTCTAGTTTTTATTCATGTACGCGATGTTCAATGTCTGTACAATAAATTCAATTAAAACCAGTCTGCGGATGGGAGGAAGTGGCATGTTCAGCAGCCTGTTTAATATTTTTGTTAAGATTGGCAATGCTAGATTCAATATCATTGGGTGTTCTTAGCGTAATATTTTCCGTGAAATGACTACTGAGATATTTTTTGAACCCAAGCCAATTAACACGATTGATCATCTTTACATATGGGTCAGGTAAGTTACTTCTTAATGGGCTACAAATTGTAATGATCGTTGGGGAGTGATCGCACGAGAGATCAAGAAAAGCTTGAACCTCAATCAAATCCCTAGAGATATTTTTTATGACGCCAAAATCTATAACATCCAGAATTTTTTGTATGTCAGTAGGCCAATAAGTGGGCTCCCCACTCGAAATGACATCTAAGCCCATTTTTGAAATTGTATTGAACAAGGCTCGAACTCTAGGTGTAATAAGCCGCTATCCCCAGTACGTATGTTTTGCATTGTACTCACCAGCTGCTACAAAACGAGGTCCATGAGATTTGTAGAAATTTTCGTATTGATCTTCAGTGATTGAAAATCTGGGAGGGGAGCAAATTGGTGATATCACGAAATTTGCACAAAAACTTTCAATGCCAATATTTGTTGCTTGTAGGTGTTGTTCACAAATGTTGTCAAGAATATAGTGCTTAAGTCTTGACTTTATTAGAATCGCTGATCCACCGCATGCTCTTCCTTTCGGGTCCTTTGAATCATATAAGGTGTAGCCATAAATTTTAAAAATGCTTCTCGAAGTTAAATGAGTCTCAGAGACTACCATTACATCAATATTTTTTTTCCGTGAGGAAGTGCTCAAGTTAATTTTTATATTGGTGAATGCCGTTTGCGTCCCAGAAACATATTTTAAACTTGTTCACGGCTTGTTAATTAATGCATGAAGCAGTGTATTCTGCATTCGAAACATTTCCTTCATCATGCTAGTCATATTTGTTGTAAAATTGTTTATAGTTTGCACCAGATTATCAATAGTAGCTTCAAGGCGATTGAAATTAAAGCTTGAATTTGTATTTGTTGAATTAATTACCGGTAAAACATTTTGTGTGGGTATAGAACTAGCCCTAGCAGCATCTGCATACGATACACGGGAAGTAACTGGTTGGCTCATTTGCGCAGAAGTGGCGGAGGAAGCGTTTGCTGTTTGAACTGGAACTAATTTAGGCTTCTGTACCATAGTCTTCTTTACGAAAGAGTACACAGGACAACCTCTGTAGTTAGCGATGTGGTTACCTTCACAATTACTGCATTTTTTCTACTTGATCTTTTGGTTTAGTGCAGCTAGCAGTACCATGCAATTCACCGCAGATAACACAAACTGTAGGTAATTTGCAGTAAGTTTTTGTGTGTCTATATTTTTGGCAAATATGGCACTGTACGGGACCTGATCGCTTATGTGGCTCTTCAACTATGATTTTTCGATATACGAGGTATTTTAGGTTATAAATTGGATGTGTCTCGTGTTTTTAACTTTATAGCATTCGGCTCCAGTTCAACACGAAATAGATGCTGGGGGATTTTCTCCCTATTGAATATATTAGTAACATTTTTTACCTTAAATCCTTGTATGAGTGCATCTTTTACTTCTTCGGGATTAACATAAGAATCAATGCCTTTCAACACGATTTGCATACCTTTAGCACTCTTAAGCTGATACGTATAAAAACTTGTTTTATTTTTTTCGAATTCTGTTACTATTTTGCGGAAATCTTTTTCTTCGTATATTTGAATTTTAGTTTCGTCAGTGTTACCACGTTTTATTGGAATAACGTGAAATGCGTTCTCACCAATTGCCGAGACTAATTTTTTAATAAGGGAGATAGAATTTTTTTCTCTCAAATATATTGGTGGTGGTTTGGAGGTTTTTGTCGAAGATACAGCGGGTTGGTCATTATTAGCCTGCAACACTGAAAAACGATTACTACGATTAATTGATGCAGCGTCGTTATCCCTGGATATCTTGGGAACCGATGAGATTTTTGAAGAATTTGGGCTTCGCCCACGCTTTACAGCTGTAATATATCTGTCCATTCCGACTTGAACTTTAGATTTTTGACTATTGTCATCTAAAGTCATAACTTGATTAAGTGATGAACACGAGCCAGAAGCGGATGATATCGCTGACTTAATTGAAGAAGTACCAGGCAACTCAAATCTTAACAAATCACTAGTTGGCATTGGGCAAAGCGAAGTTGAACGCTGACGAAAAATTGGGTTTGACGTTAGAAAAATACTATCACCAGATTTTTTATTTTTATTGTTTTCATTAAGAGCTCCAGATCTCACAGTACTACTATTATCAGATTTTATATTTTCATTGATTTCATTAAGAGTTTCAGAACTCACAGTAAAATAAGCATTTCTGCCGTTAGAACTCACTTCAAAATTTTTTTCCTTTGAGGTACTCATACAAAGTATGTGCCCTCAAGGGCACTTTATTTGTGTTTTTTTTTGTTTGCGGTTTTTTTTTTGTTTTTGTTATTTCTACTATGTAAAAATATTAGCAAAGCAATAAAGGTGATTTATTACAGTCAGTATGTACCTATTACGAATAATATTTACTACGAATATTTTTTTTTTTTTTTTTGTATAATGTTTTGTTTGTTTAGTAAGTATTTAAGAAAAATTCCGCTAATCGACTATTCACTATGAAGGTACATTGAGAACTGATGAGCAATAAACTTGTTGCTTAAAATGTATTTGTCACATAAAAGAGGTCTAAAAAAAGTATTTCAGTAAAGCGAATGACTTAGATAAGAGATAAAATAACATGGGCAATGGAATGGAAAGAAATAATTACTAAAGCCAGAATTATAAAAGAAGATTTTGAACGTTCGTACAAGTGTCTCAATATTGATAGACCAATTAAAAGCAAAACAATTAACCACCATTTTCAGAAATTTTTTAAAAGATTAGATATAGAAGAAACAAGAAATACGAGTTTTATTTAACGTTTATTACAATAGACTTAAGGTTGCTCACCAAAAAGCAGCAGACGCATTTTTCTCTGACTTAACAAACAGAATTTCAAAACTAGCCGATAAAAAATCAATACAAATCGAACTGCCAAATTCAGTACACGAAAGTGTAACATTTAATATTTCTATGCCTATAACTGAATTCACAATGACTCATAGACTTTTTGAATACGGCTTCAAAGCTGATTATAGATGATTTGATGGAAAATCAGAAAATTTACGCTCCTTTATTGACTCCCTGTCCCTAGTAGACTCAATAAAAGGTACTCACGAAGCAGTAGCAGTATCATTAATATAAACAAAGTTAAAGGGAAATGCAAGAAATCTAATTAGCAATCAGTCAACTATATCAGATATAATCAACAAACTAAAAAATTGCGTCAAGGGAGAATCTGTAGAAGTATTAACGGCAAAAATTTTATATATAAAACAAAGTGAGACATTTTTTAGATTTTAATTGAACTATAGTGAATTTTTAATCAGAAATAATTTTTAGTCAGGCTTAAGTTCAGTAACTTCAATTCTTTTATTGAATGAAATATTTTTATTAATTCATGTGAGTTTCTAAAGAAGAGAAGAAAAAAAATTATACTCTTAAGCTGGGAGGAAATACCGATATTTTTCTGTGCAGCAACGCACTTCATCAGCACCCTAGTCTATCCACTTGGGTAGAGATTGTTATTAACATCAGCTATTTAACGTAAATTCTAATGAAACGGAATCTGAGAAATGATTGTTGTGTACAATTATTGATTTACCCTTGGTAAATACATATGTAAGTATCATTATTTATTTCCCCTGTTTCTCCATATTTTCATTTTTCTATTTAGGTTAGCACGAAGTTATATTACTCTACCCCCGTATGTTTAACTATTCTTGCTTATCTTTTACGATCATCACATTAATTATTTTTACTTATTCGATGTACCTTCGGTACATACATGTAAGTATTATAGTAGTGGATATTATGTTGCTTTTGTTTTTGCTTTCTACGGTTTATTTGACTTTCCAACATTTGTGATTGGCAAGTGAACAGTGATTGCCAAGTGAATATTTTTGTCACTTGCCCATGATGAATTAAGTGAGACATTTTTTAGATTTTAATTGAACTATAGTGAATTTTTAATCAGAAATAATTTTTAGTCAGGCTTAAGTTCAGTAATTTCAATTCTTTTATTAAACTAAATATTTTTATTAATTCATGTGAGTTTCTAAAGAAGAGAAGAAAAATTAAATTAGACTTTTAAGCTGGGGGTACTTGGGTAGAGATTGTTAGAAACTCACATGAATTAATAAAAATATTTCATTCAATAAAAGAATTGAAATTACTTAACTTAAGCTTGACTAAAAATTATTTCTGATTAAAAATATATAAAACAAAATAATAAAACTGCTAACGCTTATTGCAGTGAAATAGAAAATTTAACCAAAGCATTAGAAACCGTATACATTTCAGATGGATTGTCATGCGACCTAGCTACAAAGTATTCCACACAAACTACCGTAAAGGCATTAACTAAAAACTGTACCATAGATAAAGTTAAGCTTATCGTGGAAGCAGTTCAATTCAATAGCATGAACGATGCTGTTAGTAAATTTGTCAATAGTTGTACAGATGCCACAGGTCAACAAAATACCATTTTGTACTATGGACAAAATTACAAATCTGGAAACAATTACCGTGGTAATAACACACGATCACGTGGAAGACATAATTACCCACGTAGAAATAATAACAACAACTACAATAATAACAGTAATAATAGCAATTATTACAGAAACCGACAAAGATTTAATAATAATAATCGTAGGAACAATAACTACGTAAGAACGATAGAATCGAATGAAAACAATTCGGAAAACTCCGAACTTCCCCTAGGATCAAATCAGTAAAAAATTACCATCTAAATCTAAGCTTATTTATACATATTCAATTAGGCAATACTAACACTACACTCACACTCTTAGTAGACACTGACGCAGACATTTCATTAATAAAATCAAAATTCTTTAAACTAAACCAAATTAACACTAATAAAACAACAACTTTAAGTGGAATAGGACAGGGTAATATCAAATCGATTGGAAATACATTTTGACATTTAAAATTTAAAAAATTTTTAATACCACATTATTTTCAAGTAATAGATAACAATTTTCCAATACCATGCTATGGAATCATTGGCATGGACTTTGTGAAACGTTATAATTGTATATTGGATTTCAACCAAGACAATGATTACCTTATCCTCAGACCATTTAATATACCACATACAATAGGTATACCGATTACGAATAACTGCAATGAAATTAATATACCCCCAAGATGTGAAGTAATACGTCAAGTAAATTTTACCGATTCAAATAATGAATCATTAATTCCAAATAAAGAAATTGAACCAGGTATTTTTATACCAAATACATTGGTTAAATCTGACAAAGCATTTATTCGTATTCTAAGCACTAATAACACAGTTACTAAAATCAAACATAGTAAAATAAAAACCGATAACATCTCTGATTATGAAATTATCAAAGAAAATTTAGGCAAAAATTCAAAAAGAAAATCAGAAATATTAAAAATTTTAAAGAAAAATTTCCACAATAATTTAAAACTACATTAACAGAACTATGTTCAACATATAGTGATATTTTCGGTTTAGAATCAGAAACAATATCAACTAAAAATTTTTTTGAACAGAAGTTGAGAATAAAAGATAAAGACCAGTATATATTAAAAATTATCGTGTACCGCATACACATAAAGAAGAAATTGACAAGCAAATGAAAAACTAATAAACGATAAGATTATTGAACCTTCCTATTCTGAATACAACAGTCCAGTCTTGTTAGTACCAAAGAAATCACTTCCTAACTCTGACCAGAAAAGATGGAGACTTGTAATAGATTACAGACAAATAAATAAAAAATTAATTGCAGATAAATTCCCATTACCTAGAATTGATGATATATTGGACCAACTATGTAGAGCAAAATATTTTTCTTGTTTAGACTTAATGTCAGACTTTCACCATATCAGTTTAGAGAAAAACTCTAGAGACTTAACAGCTTTTTCAACCAACAATGGTTCATACAGATTTACTAGATTACCTTATGGTTTAAAGATAGCACTCAATTCCTTTCAACGAATGATGACACTTGCTTTCAGTGGCTTAAAACCAGACCAAACCTTTCTATATATGTATTGGGAGGTTCAGAAAAGCGCATGCTTTCGAATTTAAAAAACGTTTTCGATCTATGTCGAAAGTACAATTTTAACTTACATCCTGAAAAATGTTCATTCTTCATGAGAGAAGTAACATACCTTGGCCACAAATGCACAGATAAAGGAATATTACCAGACGATAGTAAATATTCAATAATTGAAAACTACCCAACACCAACTGACGCAGACAGTGCAAAAAGATTCGTAGCTTTTTGCAACTACTATCGAAGATTTATTAAAAATTTTTTAATACTCCAGACATTTGACAAAATTATCAAAGAAGAATAAACCATTTGAATGGACGAAGGATAGTGATTTGGCATTTAAATATCTCAAAAAGGCATTAATGAGTCCAACTCTACTGCAATATCCTGATTTCACCAAGGAATTTTGTATAACAACAGATGCAAGTAAACACGCTTGTGGTGCTGTTTTAACACAGGAATACGAGGACAAACATTTACCTATTGCTTATGCATCTAAAACATTCACAAAGGGAGAAAGTAATAAATCAACCATTGAGCAAGAATTAACTGCAATTCATTGGGCAATTACCCACTTCAGACCATATATATATGGAAAACATTTTCTTGTCCGTACTGATCATAGACCACTTTCTTATTTATTTTCAATGAAAAACCCAACCTCCAAGCTAACAAGAATTAGACTCGATTTAGAAGAATATGACTTTACAGTAGAATATCTTAGGGGAAAAGATAACCATATTGCCGACGCTCTATCGCGAATAACAATAAATGACCTAAAAGACATAAATAATAAAATCTGTTCTATATTAAGAGTCATGACTAGATCGATGACCAATACAGAAAAAGAAAAGAATAGTAATGAACTAAATAAACAGCATAAATCTGATAAAAATAAAAATAATGATAAGCCCAGTATATATGTACCTTTAACAAACACTGACGACAGAAAATACCATAAACTGAAGATCTCCCCCGGAAGATGTTATATCAAACGTGGAAAATCTATAGTAACATATATACATATTAATAATTTGTTTACTAACGGGAATTTTGACTTGGGACAATTTTTCTCAAGGCTCGGAAAAGTGGCCGGTAAACACAATATATATAATTTACAAGTGGCACCTAGTGAGAAAATCTTTGAATTTATCACTATTAATGAATTTAAGATTATGGGCAATAAAATATTGAATCAAATTAAAGTAGCGCTACTAAATGAGGTGACCCAAATCAACAACAAGAATGCTAAGGCAATTCTTGAGATTATGTTGAAATATTACGATTATCCCATAGAAGGAGGACATTGTTGACTATATAGAACATCAGAAAAAATTAAAAGATATTACTATTGGAAAAATATGTCCAAAGACATATCTAAATACGTAAAAACATGTCATAAATGTCAAACTGCTAAAACTTTAAAACATAACAAAAGTCCAATGACTGTGACACCAACACCAACGCCAACTAAACCATTTGATACGGTAGTGGTAGACACCAGGGTCACCGTTCACCCGACTAAAGTCGCAATTTGACCCTTTTTTATCGGTGTGCGACTTTTTGTGAGACTTTTTTTTATCACCGACTTTTGCGACTTTTTTAATTTTGGTGGGACTTTTTATCCTTTTTCGTAAAGGTTCTCACAGAAAACATCAAAACTGCAGTAAATTAAAAAGTCAAAATTTAAAAGCAATTCACAGATTATTGTTCATTTGGAAGCGCTTTTATTAATTGTAACCTTGTCACGTGTACAATGTATTTAAGAAATTTTTCGCAAATTTTCAGTAGAAGTTTTAAAGAATAGTTTTAGCAAAAACAATTTTTTAAATAAATAACAATTGTGTTTTTTGGAGTGCTTATTTTACAAAATTATTTTTACCCGCCGAGTCAATGAAAAAAGTTGTCGTAAAATGTATGCAGGTGTACACGAATATGTAAACATTTTGAAATTAGCTTTGCTTAATAATAAATTAGCTAAAAAATTAAAAGTAAAACATGCAACTCAATGCTGACAGCCTTAAATTTAATAGACAAAGATATAGAAGACTGGATTTCTTTTGATGAACTTATTTTTATATACAAAAATGAAATTTCAAAAAATTAATATTTATGTTAAGAAAGAACATTACAAATTTTTTTCTTTAATCTAGTACAAAATCGTCGTTGTCGTAATCGAAATTTGACACTCGTAATAAGGCCCAATATTATTGAAGTACACAGACATTCACCCAAATTATATGGCGTAGACTTGGGTCGAACTCGTTCACTAGTTCGTGAACTAGTGAACGAGTTCGACCCAAGTCTAATATGGCGCCAAGATCAAACGAATATAATTAAAGTAAAAAGTTCACGGGGCTTTATTTGGAAATGCTTGTAAAAAATATCTTAAGCTTAACTTTTTTAGCTTATTTTTAATGAATATGATACCTCGGCAGCATACGACAGCCAAATTTATTAAACTTAAGTAAATTTTTTCAGTATACATAAAAACATGTATAGAAGCACATATAATGGAACTGTATATGTTATATGCATTGTTTCAACTTATTTTTTGTTGTTTTACAGTTAAAAAAGATGTGCAACTTTTATTTTCTCAATCGACTTTTTTGTGCGACTTTATTTCTATAAAACGACTTTTTGTGCGACTTTTCAAAAATTCCTAACGGTAACCCTGGTAGACACAATAGGACCATTTCCGAAATCATTAAATGGAAATGAATGCGCAGTCACACTAATATGTGACATGACTAAATATTTAGTAACAATACCAACACCGGAAAAGACAGCAAAAGCAATCGCAAAAGTGATATTTGAAAATTTTATACTTAGCTATGGTCCAATGAAGACGTTCATTTCGGACATGGGAACAGAATATAAAAATTCTATATTAACAGAACTTTGTAATTTACTAAAAATTGAAAAACTAACTTCGAAAGCTCATCACCACCAAACAGTAGGCACAATAGAAAGAAGTCATAGAACTTTCAATGAATATGTACGTTCCTGCATATCTATAGACAAATATGATTGGGACGAATGGCTAAAATATTTTACTTATTTTTACTTATATTTACCTTCAACAATACATAATTATTATCCCTATGAGTTAGTCTTTGTAAAAACTCCTAATAGTTTTCAGATATTCAATGTAGATAAAGTGCACCACTATACAACATAGATGACTATGCCAAGGAAACAAAATTTAGGCTAGAAGTAGCATATAAGAGAGCTCATCAATTACCAAATAAGCATAAACTTAGACAAAAATTAAATTACGATAAGGAAATAATAGAATATAATTTTACAACAGGAGATCTAGTTTTATTTAAAAATGAAGCAGGTCATAAGTTAGAAATACAATATAGAGGACCTTACAAAATTAAGAAAATAGACTTAAGAAATAATGTAACTATTGTTGATAAGAAAACAATTAAAACACAAATAGGTCATAAGAATAAACTTAAGCCATATAAAACTAAATAAAATAATGTGTATACATGTATGTCCGGACTACAAAAATAAAAAATATATAATTGTATTCGTATTATATAATTTAAAATAACAAATTGTAAAAGAATGTCCATAACATTAACGTTATATGAACATTCTTGTAAAAGGTGGAGGTGTAGCGTGGTTTGATTATCACTATAACCAGCAGTGTATAGTAAACATTAAAATCAACGTGACCGCAACATACATAACATCGAATCGCATTAAGAGCATTTCTGTGCACTGGACATTTGACACTCATGCATTCGGGCAAATACCGCTGTTAGATAAATGCACTGAAAGATTGCAACGTAAATATGTATTTTGTACAACGGCCATTTGAGACTCGCAAGTCTGATCAAAGGCCGCAGCATAAAGCATTTGAATAAATCATATTTAATATTTGTGAAGGTAATCACACCGCTAACTATAGAGGTTGTCCTGTGTACTCTTTCGTAAAGAAGACTATGGTGCAAAAACCTAAATTAGCTCCAGCTCAACCAGTAAACGCGAACTCCGCCACTTTTGCAAAAATGAGCCAACCAGTTACTTCACGTGTATCGTATGCTGCTGCTGCTAAGACTAGTTCAATTCCCACGCAAAATGTTCCACCGCCAAATAATTCAACGAATTCAAACTCAAGCTTTAACTTTATTCGCCTTGAAGCTACTATTGAGAATCTGGTGCTAACTATAAACAACTTTACTACAAATATGACAAGTATGATTCAAGAAATGCTGCGAATGTAGAATACTCTGCTTCAAGCATTAATTAATAAGCCATGAACACGTTAACAATATGTTTCTGGAACGCAAGCGGCATTCGCCATCATAAAAATGAACTTGAGCACTTCCTCACGGAAAAAAATATTGATATAATGTTAGTATCTGAGGCTCATTTGACTTCGAGAAGTCTTTTTAAAATTTATGGCTACACTATATATATGATACAAAGGACCCTAGAGGTAAAGCCTGCGGTGGATCAGCAATTCAAATAAAGTCAAGACTCAAGCACTATATTCTTGATAACATTTGTGACGAATATTTGCAAGCAACAAATATTTTCGTAGAAAATTTTTGTACGAATTTCATCATGTCGTCAATTTACTCACCTCCCAGATTTTCAGTTACCAAAGATCATGAGAAGTGATGAGAAGTTCTACAAATCGCTTGGATCTTGTTTCGTGGCAGCTGGTGACTACAATGCAAAACATACGTACTGGGGTTCGCTCCTTGTAACACCTAGAGGTCGAGCTTTGTTTAATGCAATTTCAAATATGGGATTGGATGTTATTTCGAGTGGAGAGCCCACTTACTGGCCTACTGACGTATGAAAAATTCCAGATGTTGTAGATTTTGGCGTCATGAATAATATTTCCAGGGATTTAATTCATGTTGAAGTTTCTCTAGATCTCTCCTTCGATCACTCTCCGACTATCGTTTCAATCTGTAACCCACTAAGAAGCGACTCACCTCACCCATATATGAAGATGATCAATCGTGTTAATTGGCTAAGATTCAAAAAATATCTTAGTAGTCATTGCACGGAAAATATTACGCTAAGAACACCCAATGATATTGAATCTAGCATTGCCTATATTAATATAAAATATTAAACAGGCTGTTGGTCATGCCACTACCTCCCATCCGCAGACTGGGTTTAATAAAAATTTATTCTTGAGATATTGAACGTCTCCTACGAGAAAAGAGATGAGATAGAAGGGAATGGCAACAGCACAGATCACCACAAAATAAAATCAGATTTAAAGAGGGCACTAAACGACTCCAAGAGTTACTTGCATCTGAAAAAAGCTGCATCTCTTGAAAATTATTTTGAAGGTCTTGATGTCACACCAGCATCTAATCACTCATTGTGGCGCGCTGCTAGAAAGCTTAAAACACCCGTTGAGTATAAGCCACCTTTACGCACATCTACTGGAGGTTGGGCAAGAAGCGATACTGAAAAAGGTAACATATTTGCTGAGCACTTAAAATCTGTTTTTACGCCAAACATATGTGCTGGTGTTGCTAATTTGCCGAGTGTAGTCGCTCTACCCCCTCAACACATTAAGTTTAAGATGCGAGTTACATGTGTAACTAATGATAGGTGCTGGTAAAGTGTAGGGAAACCCTAAAGTTTAGGATTGCATTTTCATTTCCTTTCCCACACTTTGCCAGACAGCAACGTAAGCATAAAATTCTTGCGTTGCTTAGCTTAAGTTAGACTTAAGATATTTTTTAAATTTTAGTCTTAAGATTCACCTAAATAAATAAACACTTAAAATATATAAACGAAATTAGCGCAGTCGGTAAAGCAAAAAAAAAAATATTCTAAAGAATATTTCTTAAATTAAGATAAACAGGTACTAAAAAACACTGCTGTTATTCACATAATAAATAAAATAATAGCTAAGAAAAATTTTAAGTTTTCTAAACAAACAAAATTTTTGCTGTAATAAACAAACAAACAAAAAGAAAAGAAGTGAATACAATTTTAAAATTTTTAATTTTTTTGTGCTACTAAATAAAATTCAAATGAACAAATTTGATAATAATCGTCCAATAAACATGGATGAAAATTTACAAAGGATAATAGAACTGGAAACGGTTCTCAAACAACAAGAGTCGAAAATAAGGCAACAACAACAACAGCAAGAGCAGCAGCTACAAGCTCAACAACAGCAACAAAGCGAACAATTGCAACAGCAACAATATCAACAACAAATACAACAAGAGCAGCCAACACAACAAAATTTTTTGTATGATCATGTTGGATTCAATATGACTACCAAGGACATTATTGAGCAGTTTAGACGTTTAAAACCTCTTGATGAAAAACATAACCCAAGAGCATTTATACATGCCGTTAAGACCAATCTTAATCTTTGTGGTAACAATGAAATCCTCTCTCAATTTTGCATCAGGATAATTGCAAATGAAAAAATTCTGGGAGATGCTGGTAGAAGGGTGAGAGAATTACACATTAATGCTTTCTGGGAAGAAACAAAAGCCAAGATGTTGCAGGGACTTAGAGCAAAAAGGACTTATGCAGAAATCTTCAATTATTGCCGTACAATAAAAGTAAGAATTTTAAATGACTTATTTAGTTTAGTTGAAAAGTGTAAATACGAAATTAATGACATATATTTAGCAGATCAATGTAAACCTAATATATATGAACCTCAAAATGTTGATAGGGATTTAGTGGACATATTGTTGGAGAAGATAGATGGACCTATACGAGCACATATAGGAGAACAGGAAACTTTGAATGACATCATTTTGAAATACACGAAGCTCAAATTTTTAGACGATACAAGAGCCATTGCCTTTAATCATAGACGTAATACAAATTATAATAGGAATCAAAATCACAATTGCCCAAAGACAAAGTAGAACAATAATTTTCCTAATCATAATAGCAACCAACAATACTGTGAACCTAGCACTAGTTTTCAGAACCAATCAAATAATAGTTTTAAAAGACATAATTTTCAACAGCAAAGCCTACATTATAAAAATTATGGACAGGGTGTTCAGCAATCAACTCCTAATAATTTTTCAAGTCAAAGAAATAATAATCAAAACAGAAATTATTGTGGACAGCAACGCCAAGCAAATTATTATAGCCAAGAACCAGAACCGATGGATATCGGAAATTTAAAGAAAGAAGAAAACGTAAATTTTTATAAAATGCCTCCTTCACAAAATTACCCATAATAGTTGTAACAATTGGTGATCACAAAATTAAATGTCTCATTGATACTGGTTCCGAAACGAGCATAATTCAGCCTAATGCACTTGGGAATTCATTTCCCATTCAAAAAATGGATAGACCGCTTCGTTACAAAACTATAAACGGAATAAATCAAGTGACATATAAAATTATTACAACCATACCTAGAGAATTCAATATCTCAGGTACCTTCTCTTGGAAGGTTATTAATTTCAATAGTAAAAATTATTCAGCCATAATTGGCCAAAATTTTCTCATCGCTCTTAAGGCTAAGATTGATGTTGTGACGAATCGTTTGCACACAAACTGATGTCACACCCTGTAAAGAAGTAAAACATAAAATAACAAATATAATCAACAAAATAATTTATAAAACAAATGTATTAAGAGACACTAACAAAAAACATGTGTACACCCGTATGACTTTCAAGTCCAACGAAATATACTAAAGAAATAAACAAACAAAAAACATGCAACAACAAAAACATCCAACAAAATAATTTACAAGCAAAGGGATTAACGGTCACTAATAAAAGTATACATACAAACATGTACATTAAAATAAGTTAGGGACAATAGCAACAACAAAACATAAGCATACAGAAATCTTTGTAAATATTACAACAATAACATAAGGGAAAAAAGAGTATAAAAGGCCGAAGATTTTGCTAACATTAAGTCAGTCGCATGGTATTCATCAGTGGATCAGGATTAATCAGGGTAAGCAAGTATATAGTTAGTAATAAACATTGTTAGCGATTGCCTAGTCGCGAAACAATACAGTAGAACACGGATAAATAAAATATTAATAAACATTATTAGCGATTGCCTAGTCGCGAAACAATACAGTAGAATCTGGATAAGTAGATATTAATAAACATTGTTAGCGATTGCTTAGTCGCGAAACAATACAGTAGAACCTGGATAAGTAGATATTAATAAACATTGTTAGCGATTGCCTAGTCGCGAAACAATACAGTAGAACCTAGATAAGTGAATATTAATAAACATTGTTAGCGATTGCCTAGTCGCGAAACAATACAGTAAAACCTGGATAAGTAGATATTAATAAACATTGTTAGCGATTGCCTAGTCGCGAAACAATACAGTAGAACCCAGATAAGTAAATATTAATAAACATTGTTAGCGATTGCCTAGTCGCGAAACAATATAGTAGAACCTGGATAAGTATATATTAATAAACATTATTAGCGATTGCATAGTCGCGAAACAATACAGTAGAACCTAGATAAGTATATGTAAATAAACATTTTTAGTGATTGCCTAGTCGCGAAACAATACAGTAGAACCTAGATAAGTAAATATTAATAGACATTGTTAGTGATTGCCTAGTCGCGAAACAATGCCGTAGAACCTAGATAAGTGGATTTTATTAAAGATTGTTAGCGATTGCCCAGTCGCGAAACAATAAAGTAACGCCTCGATAAGCAAATAGTTATAAACACTGTCGCCAAGCAATAAAGGGAAATCTCGATAGTATTGCAACGATTTTTCTCACAACTAAACCAATACAACGTCTTTACTGAAACGGGAAGTAGTAGGACGGTAGCTGGTACAATTCAAGGGTGCTGAAACATAAGTCACCATATGAGACCCCAGGAGTGAGGTTAAGATTGAACCCAGAAACATAGAAGATAACCCGCAGGAAGCCAAGTCATAACAACTCCGGAGCTCAGAAACCAGAAGCGAAACAGATGATATAAAACTAACTTTAATCGAGCAAACTGTATTTAAGAAAAGATCTAAAACTATTAACTATTAAATAAAGAATACTAATAATTAAGGATGAAAAAACGTGTTATTTCTTGTAACGACCTTGGCATTTCAGGCTGAGTATACCCGGCAGAAAACGACGTTACAAGTGGCGCCCGAGCAAATTCTGGATTAAAACAAGAAAAAAAACTTTACAAGTAGCACCCGAGAAAATCCTGAATAAAAACAAGAAAAATACGTAACAAAAAAAATAAAATATATAATAATTTATTTTGTTGGAAAAAAAACACGAAGCAGGAAAGCGCGTTACAAGTGACGCCCTAGCAAATTTAGGAAAAATCACGTAATAAAGAAAAAAAATAGATAAATAAATAAATAATAAATCTAATTTTTGAGATAAAAATGTATACCAAAAGACAGGATGGTAAAAATTAATTGGATTTACAGTCTTCGAAAGGAAGAGCTGGTACAATATACAGAAGAATTTAAACTAGAAACTACAGGAACAGTCGAGGAACTTCGGAAACGACTGGTCGAATTCATTAAAATGGATTTACAAGAAGAAATAGTACAACGACTAGAAGAACTGGAGCAAAAACACACCAGAGCTACGTCGCCATACACGGAAGGTGCTAGCACAAGCAAAGGAATCGTTCAGATAAAACAACAGGAGGTACCTCAGCTCGTGGTAAGCACCCCAGAGGAAGACACGGGGCATACGGAAAAAACATACCAACAAACAATTGACCAAATTCGGCGATAGTCATTCAAATATGACGGAAGCAAAAACCCAATGACATTTATAGAACGGGTAGAAGAATTAGCTGAAGCTTACGATCTTCAATTAAATCTTGTACCACGTACCATGCCAGAATTATTAAAAGACCTAGCGTTAACATGGTTTCGTAACAATAACAAGAAATGGGAGACTTGGGAAAATTTCAAACAAGACTTCTTGAAATACTTTTTGCCAACAAGATATTTAGACAGACTGGAAGATATAATACGAGACAGAAAACAACAACCAGAGGAAAAATTCAAAATATATATGGTGACATTACAGGATCTCATGAGACAAGCAGGGTATGAAGAACAAAAGATATTAGACAAAATATACCAAAATATTGGTCCAAGATATAAACTGTATATAAAGAGACGAGATTTTAGTACACTACAGGAACTAACAGAATTAGCAGAGAATTTCGAAAGTATTCAAATTACATTGGTTCCACATACCACTCGAACACCAACACCACGAGCAAGAACACAGGTACAAGGCAATAGCTTAGCTATACAACATAGCGCAGTACAAACTCCAGGAAACCAAACAATAAACCCTCGGAAAGTATGTCGTCGCTGCGGTAGGGAAGGGCACAGTTATAAGTACTACCGAAACCCCGAAATTATTTTTTGCTGGGAGTGTGGCCAAAGAGATATTCGGACCATTGAATGCTGCAGAGGAAAAACGGGAAATGGTCAAAGCCCCCACCAATAAGGGAGGGCGGGGTCCGGAAAAGTAAACCCTTTACACAGCTAGCAATAGCATCAGCTTTACATCAGACAAGCCTACGGCAAAGTCATGCAAGGCTCAAACTAAAGGTTGGAGGCAAGGAAATGGATGCATTAATTGATACGGGGGCCACCAATAGTTTCATTAGTGTAACAAAAGCAAACGAGGTAGCAAGCAAACAAGAATTTCAGCAAATTCACATGAACATTGTTTTAGCAGATTGTACAACAGTAAGAATAAGGGAAGCAATAAATTCAACAGTCGAATATGGTGGAAATGCAGTAAATATAAAATGTTTTATACTTCCAAATGTCTCGGACGGAGTAATACTCGGTATTGATTTCCTAATCAAAGCATCGGCCACATTAAATATCTGTGGAACCACCATTGAATTTAGAAAAAAAGAAGGTAACAACATTACAAATGAAAATCAACATTCACAAAATGTGGATATACAGACAGAAGACGTAAATATGATAGATAAGTTTCTTGATAACGAGCTCGCCAAATTCGAAAAATTATCAGGCACATCAAACATATTAAAACATAAAATAGTTATGAAGGATGAAACACCTTTTTATCATCGATACACAATAAACAACCCCACAAAACAAAAGATCATAAGTGAACTCTTGGATGAACTGATAGCCAACGATTGTATAGAACCATCACATAGCCCTTATAGCTCACCAATCGTTTTAGCCCCAAAGAAAAATAGAAAATGGCGATTGTGTTGTGATTTTCGACAATTAAACGACAAATCTGTCACGGACGCATATTCACTACCAAGGATAAACTCGATACTGGAAAGACTACGGAATGCAAAATATTTTAGCACGTTGGATTTGAAAAACGGTTACTGGCAAATCCCATTGGATATAAGCAGCCGACATTACACTGCATTTACAGTACCCGGAAGAGGATTATTTCAATAGAAAGTTATGCCTTTTGGCTTACATTCTGCACCAGCTACGTTTCAAAGAGCCCTGGATAAGGTTATAGGACCAGAGCTAGAGCCCTACGCATTTGCATACCTCGATGACATCATCGTCACCGGTAGAACAACACAGGAACATATGAGGAACTTAAGGACAACACTCTATAAACTCAAATTGGCAAATTTAAAAATTAACCCTGAAAAATGTTCATTTTTTAAAACAGAAATAAAATATCTGGGCCACGTACTCGGAGAAAAAGGAATCCAAACCGACCCAGAAAAAGTAGCGGCAATAAGAGAAATGTAGCCACCAACCAACTTAAGAGTCGTAAGGAGAATTATTGGCATGGCATCCTGGTATCGTAGATTTGTACCAGATTTTTCCTCTCTAGTGGCACCAATAACAAATTTACTCACGAAAAATAGGAAATTTAAATGGAGTCCCGAGCAACAAAGAGCGTTCGAAGAATTAAAGAAACGTTTAACGGAAGCACCAGTACTGGCATGCCCACATTTCAGTAAACAGTTTAAGCTACAAACAGATGCCAGTGATTTTGGACTTGGGGCAGTGTTAACACAAGACATTGAAAGAGAAGAACGTGTAATATCCTATGCAAGCAGGCGATTGGAGAAAGCCGAAAAAAACTACTCAGCAACAGAAAAAGAATGCTTGGCAATAGTGTGGGGAGTGAGAAAAATGCGACACTGCATAGAGGGATACAATTTTAAAATAATAACCAATCACCTGTCACTAAAATGGTTAAATAGTATTGATAGCCCAATGGGTAGAATTGCAAGATGGGCGTTGGAATTACAACAGTATTCATTCGAAATAGAATATAGAAAACGAAAAAGTAATGTAATAGCAGACCCTTTGTCACGAGACCCAATAGGCAAATTATGCAACATAAACAAGGAAGAAGAAAAACAAGAATGCGCTTGGTTAGATCGAACATACAAGCAAGTACAAGAAAAACCTGAAAAATATCGCGACTTCACAATTGAAAATGGCCAGTTATATCGCCATATTGCTAGTAAGGACGAGGCGGACGGGTGCATACCATGGAAGTTATGTGTACCAAAGTCTCTAAGAAAAAGGGTACTGATGGAAAACCATGATAACCCCACCGCAGGACACACGGGTGTACGAAAAACTATTGTAAAAATTGCAAACCGCTACTACTGGCCATGAATGTTTAAAGATGTGGTCAAATATGTAAGAAGTTGCGAATCCTGCTAACGATACAAAGTAAGCCAACAAAAACCAGCAGGAAAGATGCTGTCGGAGATCGCAGAGGAGCCGTGGGCAATAGTTTGCTCAGACTTTGTAGGACCGTTACCACGATCAAAACATGGAAACACAATGCTACTGGTATTTATCGACAAATTTTCTAAGTGGGTTGAGTTGGTCCCAGCACGAAAAGCAACGACTGAGGTGGTACAAAAAGCATTTCGAGAGCGTATAATAAGTCGATTTGGAGTACCAAAGGTTCTAATCACCGATAATGGAACGCAGTTCACCAGCCGCGGATTTAGGAACTTCATAAAAGAACTGGGGATAAAACAACAACTAACAGCCCCATACACTAGTAGTAGTGAACTGCCAATTCGATGGCAATTAAAATTGTTAAATTGTTGCTGAAATTGTTAAATTTGGGTAATTAAAATTTGAAAATTGTTAAATTCTTGGAAATTTGTGTTTTTTTGTTTACATAAGGAGTTTTTTGTTTACATTAGGAGTTTTTTGTTTACATTAGGAGTTTTGTTTACATTAAGTGTATGTCTGTCTGTCGGTCTGTCTGTCTGCCTGCCTGACCGTGGGAAGTTTGTGTGTGGAATATTTTGTGTGAATGTATTAAGGCGGTTCATAGTTTGGCGGTTTTTATGTGTGTATGTGACGACGGGGAAAATCATGAAAATGGTTTTTCCTAATGCTGACGGAAAATCATCTAATGATTTTTCGTAATTCCGAAGGCAAAACATGATAATTTTTCGTAATACCGAAGGCAAAACATGATAATTTTTCCTAATGCCTACTGCAATACATGAAAATTTTTCCTAATGCCTACTGCAATACATGATTATTATTTTTTTCAAATGCCGACGGCAAAAAATGAATATAATTTTTTCAAATGCCGACGGGAAAATGATTTTTCCTAATGACGACGGGAAAACGTGAAAGTTATTTTTTCTAATGCTAATGTAGGTGTTGCTAGACTGTGGGAATTTAAGGCTGACCGTGATTTGAGTGGGCGGCGTTGTTGCCGTAATATGTAACCATAGGAATTTGTGGATGTGTCTGTCTGTCTGTGAGAATTTAGGTGAAGGTTTGATTGGCAGGGGCGGGGTGTAGTTGAGGTAGATCGATTGCGTGTGTAGTTGTGTGTGAATGTGTGTGTATGTGTGTGTGTGTGTGTGTGTGTGTGTATGTTTGTAGGAATTTCAATGTGTGTATTTCTGTAGGAGCTTAAGGCTGATTGTGATTTATGAGGGGTGAGGTGTTCTAGTAATATGCAACCGGGGGAATCTGTGTGTTTGTATGTCTGTAGGAGTTTAAGGCTGACTATGATTTGGGTGGGCAGGGTTGTTGACGTAATATGTAGCCATGGGGATTTGTGAATGTGTCTCTCTATGGTAGTTTAAGGTTGATCGTGATTTGAGGTGGGTGAGGATGTTGTTGAGGTAAATTGGTTATTCGTATGTATGTATGTATGTATGTATTTTTGTAAGAATTTAAGATGATTGTGATTTATTAGGGGCGAGGTGTTCTTGTAATATGTAGCCGTGAGAATCTATGTGTATAGACGTCTGTAGAAGTTTAAGACTATCTGTAATTTCAGGTAGATGAGAGTGTTGTGTTGTTGAGATTAATCTTATATATTGTATATGTATGTATGATCATGGGAATTTGTGTATGTATATCTGAGGGAGAATTTAAGGCTCGTCATGATTTGCAAAAGGTGGGGTGTTGTTGAAATTTTCTTGGATATTTCTTATATGAATTCTGCTATGTGTGTGTATTTGAGCTGGTATTTATATGTAGGTAGAAATAAATTGTTTTCAACATCGACATTTGGTACTATAAAATACTATCATATATCTGGACTTCCCTAATCCTAGTATGCTTTTGTACTTACGATTGCTTTATATTTTCTCATGCTTAAATTTGTCTCGCGTTGAAGTCGGTCTGTGTGAAATTTGTTTATATTACAGATTTTGTTTATTTAACTACATTCGTCTTCTTTGACTGAAAGAGTTATCTACACACAGAGAAAAACCAACTTGAAATCAGTAAGAACCATGCTGAATTAATAAGAACCATTAGCGAAGGTTTAGTCATATTGAAATTTCTTATTTCAATATGGACAAAATATTAATTTACAGTATTCATTTATTAAACTCATTAGTTTGTAGATATCTCAATATACATTTTCTATTATATTAAAAATTATTGAATTAATGTGATGAATTCTTATTTTTAAGCTGCAGATTTTCCCTGAGTGTATGGATTGTTTATATTTGCATTGTGCTTTAACTAAACGACGCTTCATATATTTTCATGATGTAGATCTAATAAATACTTAAGCATTGATAAGAAATTTGATATGTATACATACATATCTACAAATTGATTTTATGTATGTATGTATGTATGTATGTATGTATGTATGTATGTACATATATATGTACATACAAATAAGTGTTCAACTCAATCTTTGAATACATTTTTTATTTTATTTTTTGTCATGTGATGTCTGTTGTTGGTGAAATTAAAAACATTTTAATTTTTATCTGCGTTTACTTAAAAGTTTGTGAGGATTTTCTGTTGTAAGTAAAACTGAATTCTTGAATATATGCACTTACATACTCTATAGTAATAGTAACTATAACAGAAATATTTCTTATACTTAATTTACAGTTTTTTAAAGTATAGGGTATAAAGTTTTTTCTAGCTATAGCCTTCTACACTTATTTTGGAAAACTTGCTTTGCTTTTTAAAAATGTATAAACATTTTTAAATGAAACTGATCCGGCACTCCAGCTTAGGTACTGATAGTTTTTTTTTTTGTTGTTAGTTAACTTACTTATTTTTTATTTTTTATTGATAAACATTGGAAATCAAAAGGGAGTTTTATATTGTAATTATTATTTTCATAATTGTTGAAAACAATCGCTGCTTTTTGTTTGTTTTTTGCGATGAAATCATTTGAATTACTTTTGCAACTTTACGCGTTTATAAAAATTATGTTATTTTCTATATTTCTTAATTTATAAGACTTTTAGACTTTGTCCTTTAGGGGTTATATATTCTATTATACGATTATGAATAAGAATGCAATAAGCTGATGTATTTGCTTACTGCTTCAAATTAAAATTTTATTAAATTGAATAAAAGGAGTTTTTTTTCTTAAACTCTGATGCAGTTAGAAGCGCTGGAGATTCTTTCATATAACAGCTTTTTTGAAATTTTTGATACATAGTATAATATAGAATTGGATAACATTTATTTTTAATTTTTATGTTAAGAAGTACGGGTATGAGACTGAATTTAAATGTACTTTTAAATTAGTTAAATCATAATGAACAAACATATTTTCTTCTTTAATAGCGATCAACAGAAAACGAACTCGTTTTCATATAATTTAGGTATACCCTATCGACGGCTCCTCTAGGATACAAGATGACTTTGTATGACGAAATTTCTGTTGCTTTATACTGATAATATGTTTACATTAATAAGATACATATACATATGTTTATTTTATGAACGGTGAGCACCTATGGCTTTTATTTAATGTTCTATATGACTTTTTTTTCATTTTATTAAAGTTCAGCGTATTGTATATATATTTCTGAAATGTTTAAGTGTGTTTTGTGTGCCCATCGGGCAGAGTGTACGTATTAGTTGGTCAGTCAGTCTCTATTTTTATTTATTTTTTTTTTCTTCTAATGTGCCACTCCTTTTTTTAGATTTTACTACTTGGAATAGAGAATTTTTGTCTAATTTTTTGGTGGGTATATACATTAGGTATGTAGAAATTAGTTTAGATACAAAGAAATGCATGTTTAATATACAACTATTGTATCAAATCGATCTCAAATAACTCAGTTACCTCTACCAGCAATTCACCGTTGGTGTATTCATAAAGTGTTAGAAACAATGAAATATCTATGTTTTGAAAGAATTTTTCCCCTCAAGTATTTCTACATGAGGTTTGAGGGGTCAATCACTGTCGCATTCATATGTAATGATTATTCACTTAAAAAACGTCATCATCACCATCAATCATCTCCGTATACAATACATTCATGAGTTGGGTTGATCCAGATACAATTGCTGTCTCATCACCTTCTAACAGCTTTATATATTTTGCTAGTATGCATGCCTTAGCATGCTTCTATCGATAGTGACGTAAGAGTCCGAGATGTAGTAGTGTTACAATTAAAAATCTTTACTATTAGAATTTACCAGTTCGCTCTTTTGAATTTTTGCAAAGTAGATACATATGTATGTATTTCATTGACCACAAAATCATAAAATTTCTTTGCTTACAAAATTGTATGACGTGAGGATTTTTTTTTTTTTTTTTTTTTTAATTATACATGCTTCGGCATGCTTTCATTTTTTTTTCTATAAATTTATGTAATACTTATACAGATACAGATATAAAGTAAGATCTGTTTACTGTATATTTTAAAATTTATGCATGCTTCAGCATGATTCTAGTTGAAGCGTATATTCATTCACTAAGTTTGTTTGATACTTATTCATACACATGTACATTCTTAAAGATTGGATATCAAAGTCCAATTTCCGTAGTTTATCTATATTTTCTAAAGATCTGATAGCTAAAGAAATAAATAGAGTGAAGATCTTCTATAATAATCCCATTTTCATATCGTAAAATTTTGCGTGCTAGCGTTTTCGATGGGAAAATATACATACAACTTTAAAAAAAGCGATAATATGATGTGCTGCTGAATATTGCACTATGTTATAGTTCATTTTAAACACTGAAGTTTTAGCAATATTTCATTCAGACCAACAAGTTTAGAGAATTCCACTACATTTAGTTAATTATCTTTCTTAAGACCCATCATTCCTAATCAATCCTACAAAAAACAACACAAACTAGATTTTTCGTTTTAATTTTATTTTTATTAAATTCAACATTCATTCTTCAAATTACTTTATACTATATTAAGTAGCTTTTCCTCATTTGTTGAGTTGACTTTAATAGGAGACATTTTAATGGTACGATGAACTTTTCTATTGCATGCATTGAGTAAATCTTTATATATACCAATCCACTTATATGAACCATGAAAGCTAATTCTTTTCACATCATTCCTTTCAATGATCTATTAAATCATTCTAATATTGATGCTTTCATATTAAGTAATGTTTAATCTTCTATTTATGTATGAGTTTTCCCAAGTATTTATTAAAACATTCTTTAGAATCATCTGTTTGTAAGTTTTTTGGTACCCGTACCACTTCAAAAATATTTTCCATTGCCTTGGTTTTTAGAGTGCAGCTTTTATTTTCAGCTGTACTACAATTTGAGAATGTGTCAATTACAGTCTTCAAAAATCAACAATTTCTATTTTCTGTAGAATAGTTCTACATTTCACCTAACTTAGCTCCATAAAACATCATATATTCCTGTCATTACATCTCTACAAGCACAAACAGTTGTTGAAATTTAATATGGACTTCGTTAACTAAATTCCTTTTTAAAGACATTGAATTGTTTCACAGATTTTTTCGAAAGTGTTGTGATCTACATCTTGCACTTTCAGCTATTTATACTAACATGTAGTTAATTTTCTAATCTATATATTTAACCGTAAACTCTTCAATTTGTTTTTAATTATTTACTTTTTAGAATTGCTTTTTCAATTTTATAACTGTCTTCTTTCTCTAATTTTATTTCACGTTGTAGTTCCTCAATTTGCATTTAAATATATTCTTGAATATTAATGCTTTAAGCTTTATTATTAATTTGTCTTGTATTTTATCTTCATTCAGTTTAATGTAACTATCAACAATAGTTTGTATCTAATTCATTTATGCCTTCCAATACTGATAAGTCAGTATAAATATCTTCAGAATTGGAAGTCTATGAGTAAAATCATCGTCATCATCATTCTCAGTATTAGCATCATTAAATATGATGGTATTATCAAATATTGTTCCTTCTACTAGTTTCTTTTGGGGTACTTGTCTATATCTTGAGTGAAGGTTTCTCAGGCTTTAAACTTGTATATTTTCAACTTCTGTCTTGATTTTACTTTCTTCTTTCATAAGAATTCTTTTAATATTTTTAGAACTATTTATGAATTCTTCTGCTATAGGTTTAAATGTATCTTTTAGTTGTTCACTTGTATCTATTTCACCAGTTTTTATACTACGAAGCTTTTTCTTCAACACATTTCTTGTCAACACCAACTGTTTTAAAATTTTCTCATCCAGGGCAAATAACAGGTATCAGCAATCATATCAGCTTTTCAGGAGCTGGTCTGGTTTTCAGATCAGCTTTTCAGGACCTGGTCTGGTTTTCAGATCAGCTTATCAGGACCTGGTCTGGTTTTCAGATCAGCTTTTCAGGACCTGGTCTGGTTTTCAGATCAGCTTTTCAGGACTTGGTCTGGTTTTCAGATCAGCTTATCAGGACCTGGTCTGGTTTTCAGATCAGCTTATCAGGAGCTGGTCTGGTTTTCAGATCAGCTTATCAGGAGCTGGTCTGGTTATCAGATCAGCTTATCAGGAGCTGGTCTGGTTTTCAGATCAGCTTATCAGGAGCTGATCTGATTTTTAGATCAGCTTATCAGGTAACAGATCAGGCTATCAGGAGCTGTTCAGATTTTCATTTCAAGATATCTGAGTCAGATTTAGTTATCAGTGTACAAGTAGCTAGCCATTTACAACATTTATATACATGAAGTTTAAAGTCAGATGAAATACGAAAAAGTAAAGTTTTATCTAGTAAAATTATTTTCTATAACGATCATCGTTTAATTCACTATCTTTGCTTATAATCAAAAATCCATATTTATCCTTTCAACATGCTTTTTATTTTTCTCACCTAACTTAAACATTAAATATACATTATGATGATCTCTTATTAAATGTTTGGTGATTCTGGTGTAAGTTTTACATAAGTAGAATGAATCAACATTCTTATCTCTCCCCATACAAAAATATGCTTCCCATACGCATCATCGTTAAATATCATATTGGAATTACTTTGGACTGAAATAACAGATTCACTATCGGTAAATTTTGTAATATATTATTATTTTAATTGATGTAATTAATTTCTTCAGATATTTATATCTGGGGTGATATAAAGATTTTGAGTATAAATAAATGTTCTCAAAATTTAAGTCCATTAGGACTTTCTAGCAAGCCAATCATAGCGTTTTTTTTTTCATAATTTGACAGGTCAACTATTGTTGCACGAATAGAATTTGATATAAGGGAACTATGATTTATTTTTGAACTATCGTTCGATGAATCATCAATATTTCGTACCAAGAATTATTTATGTTGTTTTGACTAAGGGTATGAGTCAATATTTATAAAATCCATTTCATAAATATCAGCTCATGCTCATAGTCAAAACAAAGTATGCTTTAAGTGTTTAAAACCGATATTACCATAAAAATGGTTGTTTTAAACACTTAAAATATACTTTGTTTTACTAACCGCATTTTATAACTAAATGCATTTCATAAATATTGACGCATACTCATAATCAAAACAGCATATAAATATCCTTTGTTTTGACTATGAGTATGAGTCATTATCTCTTATTATAGAAAAATAAAATAGTATGATTATATGATATCAGAAATCATGTTTTCTAATATCATATAACCATACTATTTGATTCTTTCTATAATAATAGATAATATTTATGAAATGCATTTATTAACAAAATGCGATTAGTAAAACAACATAAATATAGGATGGTATGAAATTTTGATGATTCATCAATATTTCGTACCAAGGTATTTTTAGGTTGTTTTTACTATGAGTATGCGCCAATATTTATGAAATGTATTTCATAAATATTATCTCTTATTATAGAAAAATTAAAAATGTAGCTATACGATATCAGAAAATATTTTCTGAAATCGTATAGCTATATTATTTTATTTGTCCTATAATAAGAGATAATGGCCCCTACTCATAGTCAAAACAAAGAATATTTTAAGAGTTTCAAATCAGTATTATCATACAAAATACTGATTTTAAACTCTTACAGCATTATTTATAAAACTTATTAAGGCTTTGTAAAGGCATTTTAAAACAAATTTTTTATAAAAATTTTTTCTTAAAAAGTCTTTATAAAGCCCTAATAAGTGTTATAAATAAGGCTGTTAAAATATACTTTGTTTTACTAACCACATTTTTGTAACTAAACGCATTTCATAAATATTGATCCATACTCATAGTCAAAACAAAGGATATTTTTATGCTGTTTTGATTATGAGTGTGGATCATTATCTCTTATTATAGAAAAAATAAACTAATGCAGCTATACGATTTCAGAAAATATTTTCTGATATGGTATAGCTGTATTAGTTTATTTTTTTATAATAAGAGATAATATTTATAAAATGTATTTAGCTACATAAATGCGGTTAGTAAAACAACCTAAAATACCTTGGTACGAAATATTGATGATTCATCGAACGATAGTTCAAAAATAAATCATAGTTCCCTTATATCAAATTCTATTCGTGCAACAATAGTTGACCTGTCAAATTACGAAAAAAAAACGCTATGATTGGCTTGCTAGAAAGTCCTAATGGACTTAAATTTTGAGAACGTTTATTTATACTCAAAATCTTTATATCACCCCAGATATAAATATCTGAAGAAATTAATTACATCAATTAAAATAATAATATATTACAAAATTTACCGATAGTGAATCTGTTATTTCAGTCCAAAGTAATTCCAATATGATATTTAACGATGATGCGTATGGGAAGCATATTTTTGTATGGGGAGAGATAAGAATGTTGATTCATTCTACTTATGTAAAACTTATACTAGAATCACCAAACATTTAATAAGAGATCATCATAATGTATATTTAATGTTTAAGTTAGGTGAGAAAAATAAAAAGCATGTTGAAAGGATAAATATGGATTTTTGATTATAAGCAAAGATAGTGAATTAAACGATGATCGTTATAGAAAATAATTTTACTAGATAAAACTTTACTTTTTCGTATTTCATCTGACTTTAAACTTCATGTATATAAATGTTATAAATGGCTAGCTACTTGTACACTGATAACTAAATCTGACTCAGATATCTTGAAATGAAAATCTGAACAGCTCCTGATAGCCTGATCTGTTACCTGATAAGCTGATCTAAAAATCAGATCAGCTCCTGATAAGCTGATCTGAAAACCAGACCAGCTCCTGATAAGCTGATCTGATAACCAGACCAGCTCCTGATAAGCTGATCTGAAAACCAGACCAGCTCCTGATAAGCTGATCTGAAAACCAGACCAGCTCCTGATAAGCTGATCTGAAAACCAGACCAGGTCCTGATAAGCTGATCTGAAAACCAGACCAGGTCCTGAAAAGCTGATCTGAAAACCAGACCAGGTCCTGAAAAGCTGATCTGAAAACCAGACCAGGTCCTGATAAGCTGATCTGAAAACCAGACCAGGTCCTGAAAAGCTGATCTGAAAACCAGACCAGCTCCTGAAAAGCTGATATGATTGCTGATACCTGTTATTTGCCCTGGATGAGAAAATTTTAAAACAGTTGGTGTTGACAAGAAATGTGTTGAAGAAAAAGCTTCGTAGTATAAAAACTGGTGAAATAGATACAAGTGAACAACTAAAAGATACATTTAAACCTATAGCAGAAGAATTCATAAATAGTTCTAAAAATATTAAAAGAATTCTTATGAAAGAAGAAAGTAAAATCAAGACAGAAGTTGAAAATATACAAGTTTAAAGCCTGAGAAACCTTCACTCAAGATATAGACAAGTACCCCAAAAGAAACTAGTAGAAGGAACAATATTTGATAATACCATCATATTTAATGATGCTAATACTGAGAATGATGATGACGATGATTTTACTCATAGACTTCCAATTCTGAAGATATTTATACTGACTTATCAGTATTGGAAGGCATAAATGAATTAGATACAAACTATTGTTGATAGTTACATTAAACTGAATGAAGATAAAATACAAGACAAATTAATAATAAAGCTTAAAGCATTAATATTCAAGAATATATTTAAATGCAAATTGAGGAACTACAACGTGAAATAAAATTAGAGAAAGAAGACAGTTATAAAATTGAAAAAGCAATTCTAAAAAGTAAATAATTAAAAACAAATTGAAGAGTTTACGGTTAAATATATAGATTAGAAAATTAACTACATGTTAGTATAAATAGCTGAAAGTGCAAGATGTAGATCACAACACTTTCGAAAAAATCTGTGAAACAATTCAATGTCTTTAAAAAGGAATTTAGTTAACGAAGTCCATATTAAATTTCAACAACTGTTTGTGCTTGTAGAGATGTAATGACAGGAATATATGATGTTTTATGGAGCTAAGTTAGGTGAAATGTAGAACTATTCTACAGAAAATAGAAATTGTTGATTTTTGAAGACTGTAATTGACACATTCTCAAATTGTAGTACAGCTGAAAATAAAAGCTGCACTCTAAAAACCAAGGCAATGGAAAATATTTTTGAAGTGGTACGGGTACCAAAAAACTTACAAACAGATGATTCTAAAGAATTTTTTAATAAATACTTGGGAAAACTCATACATAAATAGAAGATTAAACATTACTTAATATGAAAGCATCAATATTAGAATGATTTAATAGATCATTGAAAGGAATGATGTGAAAAGAATTAGCTTTCATGGTTCATATAAGTGGATTGGTATATATAAAGATTTACTCAATGCATGCAATAGAAAAGTTCATCGTACCATTAAAATGTCTCCTATTAAAGTCAACTCAACAAATGAGGAAAAGCTACTTAATATAGTATAAAGTAATTTGAAGAATGAATGTTGAATTTAATAAAAATAAAATTAAAACGAAAAATCTAGTTTGTGTTGTTTTTTGTAGGATTGATTAGGAATGATGGGTCTTAAGAAAGATAATTAACTAAATGTAGTTAGAATTCTCTAAACTTGTTGGTCTGAATGAAATATTGCTAAAACTTCAGTGTTTAAAATGAACTATAACATAGTGCAATATTCAGCAGCACATCATATTATCGCTTTTTATAAAGTTGTATGTATATTTTCCCATCGAAAACGCTAGCACGCAAAATTTTACAATATGAAAATGGGATTATTATAGAAGATCTTCACTCTATTTATTTCTTTAGCTATCAGATCTTTAGAAAATATAGATAAACTACGGAAATTGGACTTTGATATCCAATCTTTAAGAATGTACATGTGTATGAATAAGTATCAAACAAACTTAGTGAATGAATATACGCTTCAACTAGAATCATGCTGAAGCATGCATAAATTTTAAAATATACAGTAAACAGATCTTACTTTATATCTGTATCTGTATGAGTATTACATAAATTTATAGAAAAGAAAAAAATGAAAGCATGCCGAAGCATGTATAATTAAAAAAAAAGAAAAAAAAGAAAAAATCCTCACGTCATACAATTTTGTAAGCAAAGAAATTTTATGATTTTGTGGTCAATGAAATACATACATATGTATCTACTTTGCAAAAATTCAAAAGAGCGAACTGGTAAATTCTAATAGTAAAGATTTTTAATTGTAACACTACTACATCTCGGACTCTTACGTCATTATCGATAGAAGCATGCTAAGGCATGCATACTAGCAAAATATATAAAGCTGTTAGAAGGTGATGAGACAGCAATTGTATCTGGATCAACCCAACTCATGAATGTATTGTATACGGAGATGATTGATGGTGATGATGACGTTTTTTAAGTGAATAATCATTACATATGAATGCGACAGTGATTGACCCCTCAAACCTCATGTAGAAATACTTGAGGGGAAAAATTCTTTCAAAACATAGATATTTCATTGTTTCTAACACTTTATGAATACACCAACGGTGAATTGCTGGTAGAGGTAACTGAGTTATTTGAGATCGATTTGATACAATAGTTGTATATTAAACATGCATTTCTTTGTATCTAAACTAATTTCTACATACCTAATGTATATACCCACCAAAAAATTAGACAAAAATTCTCTATTCCAAGTAGTAAAATCTAAAAAAAGGAGTGGCACATTAGAAGAAAAAAAAAATAAATAAAAATAGAGACTGACTGACCAACTAATACGTACACTCTGCCCGATGGGCACACAAAACACACTTAAACATTTCAGAAATATATATACAATACGCTGAACTTTAATAAAATGAAAAAAAAAGTCATATAGAACATTAAATAAAAGCCATAGGTGCTCACCGTTCATAAAATAAACATATGTATATGTATCTTATTAATGTAAACATATTATCAGTATAAAGCAACAGAAATTTCGTCATACAAAGTCATCTTGTATCCTAGAGGAGCCGTCGATAGGGTATACCTAAATTATATGAAAACGAGTTCGTTTTCTGTTGATCGCTATTAAAGAAGAAAATATGTTTGTTCATTATGATTTAACTAATTTAAAAGTACATTTAAATTCAGTCTCATACCCGTACTTCTTAACATAAAAATTAAAAATAAATGTTATCCAATTCTATATTATACTATGTATCAAAAATTTCAAAAAAGCTGTTATATGAAAGAATCTCCAGCGCTTCTAACTGCATCAGAGTTTAAGAAAAAAACTCCTTTTATTCAATTTAATAAAATTTTAATTTGAAGCAGTAAGCAAATACATCAGCTTATTGCATTCTTATTCATAATCGTATAATAGAATATATAACCCCTAAAGGACAAAGTCTAAAAGTCTTATAAATTAAGAAATATAGAAAATAACATAATTTTTATAAACGCGTAAAGTTGCAAAAGTAATTCAAATGATTTCATCGCAAAAAACAAACAAAAAGCAGCGATTGTTTTCAACAATTATGAAAATAATAATTACAATATAAAACTCCCTTTTGATTTCCAATGTTTATCAATAAAAAATAAAAAATAAGTAAGTTAACTAACAACAAAAAAAAAACTATCAGTACCTAAGCTGGAGTGCCGGATCAGTTTCATTTAAAAATGTTTATACATTTTTAAAAAGCAAAGCAAGTTTTCCAAAATAAATGTAGAAGGCTATAGCTAGAAAAAACTTTATACCCTATACTTTAAAAAACTGTAAATTAAGTATAAGAAATATTTCTATTATAGTTACTATTACTATAGAGTATGTAAGTGCATATCTTCAAGAATTCAGTTTTACTTACAACAGAAAATCCTCACAAACTTTTAAGTAAACGCAGATAAAAATTAAAATGTTTTTAATTTCACCAACAACAGACATCACATGACAAAAAATAAAATAAAAAATGTATTCAAAGATTGAGTTGAACACTTATTTGTATGTACATATATATGTACATACATACATACATACATACATACATACATACATACATACATACATACATAAAATCAATTTGTAGATATGTATGTATACATATCAAATTTCTTATCAATGCTTAAGTATTTATTAGATCTACATCATGAAAATATATGAAGCGTCGTTTAGTTAAAGCACAATGCAAATATAAACAATCCATACACTCAGGGAAAATCTGCAGCTTAAAAATAAGAATTCATCACATTAATTCAATAATTTTTAATATAATAGAAAATGTATATTGAGATATCTACAAACTAATGAGTTTAATAAATGAATACTGTAAATTAATATTTTGTCCATATTGAAATAAGAAATTTCAATATGACTAAACCTTCGCTAATGGTTCTTATTAATTCAGCATGGTTCTTACTGATTTCAAGTTGGTTTTTCTCTGTGTGTAGATAACTCTTTCAGTCAAAGAAGACGAATGTAGTTAAATAAACAAAATCTGTAATATAAACAAATTTCACACAGACCGACTTCAACGCGAGACAAATTTAAGCATGAGAAAATATAAAGCAATCGTAAGTACAAAAGCATACTAGGATTAGGGAAGTCCAGATATATGATAGTATTTTATAGTACCAAATGTCGATGTTGAAAACAATTTATTTCTACCTACATATAAATACCAGCTCAAATACACACACATAGCAGAATTCATATAAGAAATATCCAAGAAAATTTCAACAACACCCCACCTTTTGCAAATCATGACGAGCCTTAAATTCTCCCTCAGATATACATACACAAATTCCCATGATCATACATACATATACAATATATAAGATTAATCTCAACAACACAACACTCTCACCTACCTGAAATTACAGATAGTCTTAAACTTCTACAGACGTCTATACACATAGATTCTCACGGCTACATATTACAAGAACACCTCGCCCCTAATAAATCACAATCATCTTAAATTCTTACAAAAATACATACATACATACATACGCATAACCAATTTACCTCAACAACATCCTCACCCACCTCAAATCACGATCAACCTTAAACTACCATAGAGAGACACATTCACAAATCCCCATGGCTACATATTACGTCAACAACCCTGCCCACCCAAATCATGGTCAGCCTTAAACTCCTACAGACATACAAACACACAGATTCCCCCGGTTGCATATTACTAGAACACCTCACCCCTCATAAATCACAATCAGCCTTAAGCTCCTACAGAAATACACACATTGAAATTCCTACAAACATACACACACACACACATACACACACACACACACACACACACACACACACATACACACACATTCACACACAACTACACACGCAATCGATCTACCTCAACTACACCCCGCCCCTGCCAATCAAACCTTCACCTAAATTCTCACAGACAGACAGACACATCCACAAATTCCTATGGTTAAATATTACGGCAACAACGCCGCCCACTCAAATCACGGTCAGCCTTAAATTCCCACAGTCTAGCAACACCTACATTATCATTAGAAAAAATAACTTTCACGTTTTCCCGTCGTCATTAGGAAAAATCATTTTCCCGTCGGCATTTGAAAAAATTATATTCATTTTTTGCCGTCGGCATTTGAAAAAAATAATAATCATGTATTGCAGTAGGCATTAGGAAAAATTATCATGTATTGCAGTAGGCATTAGGAAAAATTATCATGTTTTGCCTTCGGTATTACGAAAAATTATCATGTTTTGCCTTCGGAATTACGAAAAATCATTAGATGATTTTCCGTCAGCATTAGGAAAAACCATTTTCATGATTTTCCCCGTCGTCACATACACACATAAAAACCGCCAAACTATGAACCGCCTTAATACATTCACACAAAATATTCCACACACAAACTTCCCACGGTCAGGCAGGCAGACAGACAGACCGACAGACAGACATACACTTAATGTAAACAAAAACTCCTAATGTAAACAAAAAACTCCTAATGTAAACAAAAAACTCCTTATGTAAACAAAAAAACACAAATTTCCAAGAATTTAACAATTTTCAAATTTTAATTACCCAAATTTAACAATTTCAGCAACAATTTAACAATTTTAATTGCCACCGAATTGGCAGTTCACTACTACTTACACTCCACAGGAAAATCCTAAGGAACGTTCCAACCGAACAATCAAGACAATGATTTCACAGCAGGAGAGGATCAACGAACTTGGGACGACAAACTACCAGAAATAATGCTTGCAATAAATACAAGTATCTCGGAATCAACAGGCTATACCCCGAGTTTCATAACACAAGGAAGAGAGCCCAGACTACCCAAGGCTCTATACGACGAAGTTACTAGAGGTACAGGCACAGAAAATCAGGAAATAGGAACACACTCCCAAATGCTGCAAGACGTTTTTAAATTAGTACGACGAAATTTGGAATTGGCATCACAAAAACAACAGACATATTACAATCTAAGAAGAAGAAACTGGAAACCAAAAAGAGGAGATCAAGTACTAATAAAACAACACCATTTATCAAAGGCGGTCGAGGGGTTTGCTGCAAAATTGGCTCCAAAATACGATGGCCCATACACAGTAAAAGGTTTTATCTTACCCGTGATAGTAAAAATAGCAGCAGAAGGAAGAAAGGAACGAACAGCACATATCGGGGAATTAAAACCATTTGATGTTACTCGTAATTTTTGATTATATGTCTATTAAACTTGTGCTGTCCTTCAAGTGTATGTCAGGGGTAAAAGGGGAGAAATGTATGAAAAATTAAGATACTAAGTAAGGGTTATAAACCAAAAAAACGGCGTATGTTCGTATATGAAAAAAAATAAAAAAATTTTTAATTTTTTGCGAAGAAGGCGGAAGTGTGACGAATCGTTTGCACACAAACTGATGTCACACCCTGTAAAGAAGTAAAACATAAAATAACAAATATAATCAACAAAATAATTTATAAAACAAATGTATTAAGAGACACTAACAAAAAACATGTGTACACCCGTATGACTTTCAAGTCCAACGAAATATACTATAGAAATAAACAAACAACCAAAAACATGCAACAACAAAAACATCCAACAAAATTATTTACAAGCAAAGGTATTAACGGTCACTAATAAAAGTATACATACAAACATGTACATTAAAATAAGTTAGGGACAATAGCAACAACAAAACATAAGCATACAGAAATCTTTGTAAATATTACAACAATAACATAAGGGAAAAAAGAGTATAAAAGGCCGAAGATTTTGCTAACATTAAGTCAGTCGCATGGTATTCATCAGTGGATCAGGATTAATCAGGGTAAGCAACTAGATAGTAATAAACATTGTTAGCGATTGCCTAGTCGCGAAACAATACAGTAGAACACGGATAAATAAAATATTAATAAACATTATTAGCGATTGCCTAGTCGCGAAACAATACAGTAGAACCTGGATAAGTAGATATTAATAAACATTGTTAGCGATTGCCTAGTCGCGAAACAATACAGTAGAACCTGGATAAGTAGATATTAATAAACATTGTTAGCGATTGCCTATTCGCGAAACAATACAGTAGAACCTGGATAAGTATATATTAATAAACATTGTTAGCGATTGCCTAGTCGCGAAACAATGCCGTAGAACCTAGATAAGTGGATTTTATTAAAGATTGTTAGCGATTGCCCAGTCGCGAAACAATAAAGTAACGCCTCGATAAGCAAATAGTTATAAACACTGTCGCCAAGCAATAAAGGGAAATCTCGATAGTATTGCAACGATTTTTCTCACAACTAAACCAATACAACGTCTCCACTGAAACGGGAAGTAGTAGGACGGTAGCTGGTACAATTCAAGGGTGCTGAAACATAAGTCACCATATGAGACCCCAGGAGTAAGGTTAAGATTGAACCCAGAAACATAGAAGATAACCCGCAGGAAGCCAAGTCATAACAACTCCGGAGCTCAGAAACCAGAAGCGAAACAGATGATATAAAACTAACTTTAATCGAGCAAACTGTATTTAAGGAAGGAACTAAAACTATTAACTATTAAATAAAGAATACTAATAATTAAGGATAAAAAAACGTGTTATTTCTTGTAACGACCTTGGCATTTCAGGCTGAGTATACCCGGCAGAAAACGACGTTACAATGTAGTGAATAGATTTATTACCATTTTAGGTAACAATATACCGTTTGGATATTACAACCCATACAATAACCAGAAAATTTGTTCACTTGAATACAGCGACTTAAAAAATTTGAATTTGGCACATTTGAACTTGGAAGAATACCAATAGCTTGCAAAACTATTGAGAGGTTATAGTGAATTATTTTATAGAGAAGGAGATCAGCTTTCTGCCACTCATGAGATTAAACATAAAATTAGAACAAACATAGATCGACCAATATATGCAAAAGCTTATAGATACCCTCAGGTGCATGAGAGAAAAATACAGCAACAGATAAAAGATATGCTGGGACAAAATATAATTAGGGAAAGCAATTCACCCTACAATAGCCCTTTATGGGTGTTACCCAAAAAGATTGACAATTCGGGCATTCAGAAATGGCGAATTGTAATCGATTACAGAAGGTTAAATCAAAATACAATAAATGATAAATTTCCAATTCCTAATATGGATGGAATTTTGGACAAGTTGGGAAAAGCCCAATATTTTTCTTCTATTGACCTTGCAAAAGGTTTCCACCAAATTCTGATGCATGAAAGGGACATAGAGAAAACTGCATTCTCTACGCCCTTTAGCCACTATGAATTCATAAGGATGCCGTTTGGTCTTAAAAATGCACCAGCGACCTTTCAGCGCCTTATGAATTCTGCTCTATGTCAATACATAAACAAAATCTGTGTCGTATATTTAGATGACATCCTTATATTCAGCACATCATTACCTGAACACATAGCAAACATAAATGTTATATTTGAAAAACTAGAACAAGCAGGGCTTCAAAAATTCAAATTGATAAATGCAGTTTTTTAAAAAAGAAACTGAATTTTTGTGACACATTCTTACACATCAAGGCGTAAAACCAAACCCAAGAAAATTTAAATTGTTTAAAGATTGAAACTCCCGACGACCCAAAAGCAAATTAAATCGTTTCTGGGAATTACTGGATTTTTTCGAAAATTCATTAAAGACTATTGCAAAATAGCTTCCCTATGATAAAGTACTTAAGGAAAAACATGAGAGTTAACATAAGTGACCCAAGTTATATTGTTGCTTTTGAAACACTAAAGGAGATTATAACAAATCCTCCCATTCTGAGGTATCCTAATTTTAGCAAAAGGTTTAAACTTAGTACTGACGCCAGTAATTACTCAATTGGTGCAGTTTTAACTCAGGAAAGTCATCCGATTTCTTTTGCATCGCGGACATTAAATAATCACGAACGAAATTACTCCACCATCGAAAAAGAATTGTTGGTGATGGTTTGGGGTGTGAAATATTATAGACCTTACATTTTTGGAAGAGAATTTGATTTGCAAACTGACCACCAGCCACTGAAGTGGTTGCAAGCAAAAAATTCTGGTAGAGATATTAATCCCCAACTGCAACGATGGTTAATGCAGTTAGGAGAATACAATGCCAGGGTCGATTACATCCCAGGGAAAGAAAATAAAATAGCTGACTTCCTCAGCCGAATTAATTGTGAAAGTTGTGAAATTAATACATCTGATAGCGAGAATTGGGAATCACTTTGAACGAAATGTTCACGATAAAGAGTATTAATACGGGAGAGGACCAGGAACAATCGGAAACATCTTTGATGGTTCATTCTGGTCATTCTAAGAAGGAAAATTTTTTCGAAACTGTAAGCAATGGTGATTGCAATCGATCAGAGGATGCAGAAACTATGCATTCACAAGAAGAGAATTTTAGCGATCACATTCTTGTTCTTGATTCAATTGTAAATCGTTTTAAATACCAAATAATTCTGACTGAAACAAAGGATATTGAAATGAAAATGATTTTTGGTAGGAAACGACTTTTTGTCGATATACATGACCTTGACAGTAATAATGTTATTAATGTAGTCCAAAGGCACATTAATAGAGGCAAAATTGCAATATTTCCTGACCTCGGCGATCGCCAATTCAATAGATTGCAACGCATTTTGGTGGACTCATACTCTGATGTTAAAGCGGTGTTTTTTGTGAGATGTAGCTATTTTGCTAAGGACATCGAGAGCGAGAGTGAGCTGTGGAAACAGATATCGCTTTTTCGTAAAAACGAAGTGGGTCATGCAAGAATTATCCTGACTTATGAGGGAATAAAACATAAAATCTATCATCCGCTTCTGAAAACAAAGATACATGAAATTATAAATAACTGTGAGATATGTTCCGGTGGAAAGTATGACCGTAATCCAATCAAACCAAAATTTCACATAACGGAAACACCATCTTCCGTAAATGAAATTGTGCATATTAATGCGTATGTAAATAGTAAGCACTCATTTGTGATTTTCGTTGACAAATTCTCGAAGCATGCTATAGGGTTCTATTTGCGAGATAGGAACAACCAAACGATTATAAGCAAAATATATGAATTTTTTACAATAAAAGGACCAGTTAAAAAGTTCATTTTTGACAACGAATTTAATACTAAAACTGTAAGGGATTTTTTGACAAAAGAAGGAATAGAGTTTCATGCCACCAAACCGAATAGTCACACTGGAAACTCTGCTGTTGAACGTCTTAATAATACCTTGACAGAAAAAATCAGAACACTTAACCTAGAAGAAAAATTACCAATAGTTACTCAGATGACAAAAGCCATAAAATTTTACAATAACACGGTGCACAACACTATAAAATGTGCTCCATTTGATGTTGTAAATGGTATTGTAGATCATAAACTTATTGGAATTAGACTGGAGAATAAAAAAAAATTATATTATCCAGAAACGTAACCGCAATAGGAAATCTTACACAGAAAGAAGGAAAACAGGGTTAATAAAAAATTATAAAAGTGTGAGACATAAAGAGCAACCAAAATTTATAAAACGCAATCTAGAAAATGTACACTTGTCAAATATAAAAAGACCTTTTAAATTTGCAGATCCTGACGATCATAATGGTAATGATGATGTTATTGACAACGGAGATACAGGGAATACTACAGATTAACCCAATCACCGAAGAATCAGGATATGCACAAATTAGGTTAAGAAAAGTTGAAGTAGTAAACCAAACTTCCACTATTTTGCATTTAATTGACACTAAAGAGTTGAATAGCATTGTAAATCTAATTGAGAATAATATAAAAAATTTAGACTTGCATAATAGAGAAATAGTTGAAACAGAAATAAAAATAATAAAATCCAAATTAAAATCAATAACTCCGTTGGAAATTAGAAAGAAAAGAGGACTGTTTAACTTCGTAGGTCATGTTCACAAGTGGTTGGCTGGAGTCACGGACGATGACGATCGACAGGAAATTCTCGAACATCTTAGTCATAATATTATAGAAACTGTGAATAAGCAAATATATAAAACACGCATTTTAATGAATCAATCCAAATACTAAAATCGGCTATTGAAGATGACAGAGAAAATATTAGAAAAACATTAGCTGATTTTGGAAACAGACACAACGAAATAATTCAAAGACTTTTGTACACTGACCAAATGTTTAAACTAGCTTAACTAAAGGGAAAAATAGAACATATTCAGGAAAATATAGCATCCACTAAAGATCATATATTTCACCCAAGTATACTAACATCTGATGAAATAGATAAATTTTAGATAGATTTCTTTAAATTAAAATTTATGAAAATTGATATTTTAAACTACGAAGATAGAATACTAATACTTGCAATAAAAATTCCAATTGATTATATTAAAACTGATTTGAAAATTATATTGGCTTCGCCCAATAAAAACTTTATGGAAATTAATGAACCAAACGGCTATGTCATTGAAATTGGAAATAATGTTTTTGATTATAAAGAAAATGCTTATTTGTGATAGCTTAGAATTAATGTGGTGTTTCCATGTAAGTCGTCGATCAAGGTGTATACCAAGATATTTCACATGTGAATGTTGAGGAACAACTTGATTTTTAATCCGAATGGGGGAACAAGTTGCTCTTCGTAAGGTTAATGTTACTTGAGCACACTTTTGTTCATTTACCTTAATTCTCCATAAGTTTAACCATAGCTCCATTTGGCTAATGTGTTCCTGGAGTTTGCGGGATGCCTCATCAGGGTTTTCGTGCATACTAAAGCAGGCTGTATCATCGGCAAATGTGGAAGTATGGATACTACTGCTCACAGGCATATCACAAGTATAAATCAAATATAAAACTGGCCCCAGTACACTCCCCTTTGGCACACCGGATGAGATAGTTTCAGGCCTACTCGTAAAGTCTCCTTCCACAACAACGGGAAATAATGTAACTTTCCAAAAGATTTAAAATGTTTTTTGGTAAGTAAGTCTTCAATTTTAAAATTAGGCCTTCATGCCACACTTTATCCAATGCCTGGGAAATGTCAATAAACAGCGCAGAACAATACTTTTTTTCTTCAAAAGTTCTTCTTATAAATTGAACCAATCTGTGAGTTTGTTCAATGGTGCTAAGCTGACTTCGAAAACCAAATTGATGGTCTGGTATGCACCCACTACCTATTAGAATTGGGGACAATTTTGTTTTGAGCAGTTTTTCGAAAAACTTTGACAATGTTGATAGTAGACTTATTGGCCTATATGACGCAGCCTTGGTTAGATCTTGTAACGATTCCTAATTTATTTTATTCTGGGAACGTAGCTACCTATTATTTCTCGGCCGTGCTCGTCATTGGGGTATGTTCTGTGTTCCCAAGAAATCAAGGATTTAAGATACTGAAATCGCTATGAGGGATTTTATTTACTTACTTAGGTAGCAAAATAGAAATAGTGATTCATAAAAAAAACAAAAGACGCTGTTGGTAAATCGAGAATAACTTGAGATGAAATTTGCTATACTCGTTTCATGCCCACCCACCATGCTGACACAAAATTGTTTGTAATTTGTCAGCCCGATTCAGATTAAATAAAGATGTACCTATACCATAATACCCTCTACTTTACCTTTCACATTTTAAAGTATTTAATACTGCATTTGTTATGTTACATTAACAATATTTTATTTAAAATTAAAGTAACTAATTTAATGTGAAATTTAAGTTAATGGTATGTTCATTATTAATTTAGTGTGTGTATCACCTTGATTATTTAAGTTTTTTTTATATTAAACAAAATTAAATGTTATAAACGTAAAAAAAATTATAGTGTATTAATAAAAAAAAATAAATTTTGACTGTTTATGGTGGATAAATGTTAAAGAACAAAATAGATATAAAATTAAAGCACACAACTCACATATTTTGAATATTATCCCACGATGTCAGCAGGCGCCTGAAGACTGTAGGTCGATGCAGTATGTAACTTTGAACTTTATATTAAACAAAATTAATTATAGTGTTCTATTCGTTGTAAATTAGTATTTATATTAAGATTTGAGTTTATCAAATATTTAAGGTGGGTAGTATTGAATTTAATGAAAAGAAATGTTTACAGAAAAATGTGTAATGTAATGTTTAGTATTTTAAATAGTTTTAGATATTTATATATATTTTTAAAGGAAATATTAAGTGGGTGAAACTCCCAAAATTCCGGAAAAAAATGTAATCTTTATAAAATAGCGGATTATTGCTTTAAGAAACTTAAATTGCGCGTCTGAATGGTTAATTAAAATGTATGTGCTAATATACGTGTATGTCAAACAACATGCATTAGCATCCGTTTGCAGATATGATTACCCCGTTTAAATGGTATGTTCTATGCACAATCTTCTTTTCCTCTTCAATCGGAACTTGTGACACCAAAGTAACAGTTACTACGAGCGAACCCGTAGTTGTAAGACTATAATGTCGATCCCCGTTTTCCCTGGAGACAAAGACTTCCCGTATAACACAGCAAAAGTTGAAAATATATTAAAAGTTTCCCCTTGTGAGCGATACAAGTTGACACCACAGACTAATTTAGCAGAAACAATGTCTAGAACCAATACAGAAAACAAAATTAGCTAGGGAAAATCCATATGGTACCCATCAACCACGATAAAAGAAAATCTTACCAAGCAATTGCCCATACAAAATGCTAGTCTCAAAAATCAGAATAACAACAGATCAATTATATTTCTTATTCTTCTGTATTTTTTCCTTTTTTAATTTATTCGCACACGCACTAATTCAAATGATTCAATAAAAATTTTCAATTAAATGAATTTTTGTTTTAAAACAAATTCAAAGCAACCTACATGAAAATAAAAATTTTAAGCAAAAGCACTTTAAAAAAATACCAAAATATTAATATTCAAAGTGCAAATCAGAGTGAATGTTAAAAGCAAAGAAAAGTTCCATATTTATTTGTCGCCATCATAAAGCAGATGAAACACAAAGCACGCCGCAGAAGTTTAATCTGAAAACAAGTGACAAACAAAATCAAGGAATCTTTGATGTATCAAACCCACATATCCTTGATATGGTAAACTCCACTATGACCACCAACAACATCCTCGAGCTCGTAATTTATAGCCTTTATACCCGTAGGCGCAAGTTTGGCGCAGAATTTATCTGCCAGTGAACTTTGAGCAAAATTGCGATGAACAACTTCTTGTCCAATATTAAATTCCCTTTTCCTACATCTTAAATTGTATGAATTAACATTGAGTTCGTATGCTTGCTTAATTTTCGCCCGTATGGAATCTCGTAAAAGTGTAAATTTGTCCTGTCTACTTATTTCCGTGTTTCGTTTCTGACAAAAGTTTCAGTTTATGTAAAATTTTGTAGTCCTGTCCGTGGGTAATCCTTGACTGTCCAAATAAAAGTTCATACGGTGTTTTCCCTCTTGTCTGGTGAATACTACCGCGAATTGCACAATTAACGCTAGCCAAGTACTCATCCCACTGCCGCTGATCGCTTCGAACCAGGGTTACCGTTTCATCCAACAAAAATTGCGATTTGACACTTTTTTAGCTGTGTGCGACCTTTTGTGAGACTTTTTGTGATCATCGACTTTTGCGACTTTTTAATTTGGTTGGGGCTTTTAACCCTTTTTTGTAAGATTCTCACAGAAAACATTTAAATTGCAATAAATTAAAAATTTCCTCATTATTTTTATCAAAAAAAAAAAATATCGTCAAAATTTAAAAGCAATTCACAGGTTATTTATTATTCATTTGGAAGCAGTGTTGGTATCTCTACGAAGAGCAAAAGCACATTAAGCTGTTGCAAAAAGGGTAAAAGGCGCCAAAAAATAGGGTAAAAAAGCACGAAAATATTTTTTTTTTAATTTTAATACATTAAGCCATTTAAAAAGGAGAGTTTAGAGTGTAAAAGCTCAAAATATAATTTCAAATTTTTTCTTCAAAATAAACAAAGTATTTGAGATGTAATAACAGAATTTATTAACATATTAATTAAAACAAAATTTTGATTAATTTAATAAAAATAAGTATGTGAAAACAAATAATAAAAAACCAGGAGTAAAATAATATAGTAACATATACACATATACATACATACATACATACATACATACATACATACAATAGTAGGTGATGCTTAGGCTTAGATTCAGATATGTATGTTACTGATAAATCATTTACACATAAATAATGCATTAAAAGTCTCAATCTTTTCTTAAGTACTCTTAACTTAAAAGTTTTTGTTTTTGCGATATTCACCTTTATTCCAGTTGGCAACATTGACAGCACGTCAATACGTTATGAAAAAATTGAGAGTTGGCTACCCGTTGTCTAAAACAACTGACTGCTATTGATAACCTCATGTTTTCAATCGAAATCGGTCCTTAAAATTTAACCACTCTTTTGCGTTGAATACAAATTTACCTACATTTTGTTGTAAACGTGAACATTTTGATTTACTTTGAACTTACTTTCCAGTTACTTCCATTTTTTATTTTGCAAAAAAAATTTAATTTTTTAATCCCAATTATGAAAAGTTTTCTACATTGTTTTTAACATAGTTTCCGTTATTGTCATTAAAAATAATTTAAGACGCCTCAGTTAAGAGATGCTGATATTAGCGCTTAAAAGTATTTTAGTATTGTAAATTAAAAAAAATTTTTATTTAACAAAAAAAAAGCAGTTCTTGTGGTACCTTCATAGCGAACAGTCGATTAGCAAAATTTTGCTTACATACTTAAAAAACAAACAAAAAAATTATACAAAAAAATATTCGTAGTACATATTATTCATAATAGGTACATACTGTCTTTAATAAATAAGCTTTATGCTTTGCTAATGTTTTTTACATAGTAGAAATAACAGAAACAAAAAAAAAACCGCAAACAAAAAAAAACATAAACAAAGTGACTCGTATGAGTACCTCAAAACAAACAAACTATCATAAATAACAAAAACAAAAAAAGACCGCAAGCAAAAAAAAAACACAAACGAATAACCCTTGAGGAATTCTTTGTATGAGTGCCTCAAATACAAAAAAATTTGAAGTGAGTTCAAACGGCAGAAATACTTATTTTACTGTGAGTTTTGAAACTCTTAATGAAAAAAATATAAATAATAAACGTGATGAGTCTTTTTTTAACGGCAGAGCCAATTTTTCGTCAGCGATCAATTTCACTATGTCCAATGTCAAATAGTAGTGATTCATTAACATTACAGTTGCCTAGTACTTCTTCATATAAGCCAGTAATATCATCCCCTTCAGGCTCGTGTTCATCACTTAACAAAGTTATCACTACAGATAACAGCGCCTCGAAACTCAAGGTACAAGTAGGAATGGACAGATATATAACCGTGGTAAAGCATGGGCGAAGCCCGAATTCATCAAAAATTTCATCTGCTCCAAAAATGTCTAGCGATAACAGCGCAGCCTCAACTAATCGCCAAAACCGCTTTAAAATTTTGAAAGATGACAACGACAAACCCGAGGTATCCTCGAATAAAACATCCAAGCCGCCACCAATCTATTTGAGACAAAATAATTCAAATGCCCTTATTAAAAAATTAATTTCGATCATTGGTGAGAATAAATTTCACATTGTTCCAATAAAACATGGCAACATCGATGAAACTAAAATCCAAATTTATGACGAAAAAGATTTCCGCAAAATGGTTGCTAAATTTGAAAAAAAAAAATAAAACAAGCTTCTACACATACCAGCTTAAGAGCGCTAAAGGCATGCAGATCGTATTGAAGGGCATAGATTCTTATGTTGTTCCCGAAGAAATAAAAGATGCACTCGTCCTCCAGGGGTTTAAGGTAAAAAATGTATCCAATATAATAAATAGAGAGAAGATCCCCCAACCTCTATTTCGTGTTGAACTTGAGCCTAATGATATAAAATTAAAAAAAATGAGACGCATCCAATTTATAATTTAAAATACCTCTTGTAACGAAAAATCACAGTTGAAGAGCCACATAAGCGTTCAGGTCCTGTACAGTGCCATAATTGTCAAGAATATGGCCATACAAAAACATACTGCAATTTACCCTCAGTTTGTGTTGTGTGCGGCGAATTACACGGTACTGCTAGTTGCAATAAGCCAAAAAATCAGTGATAAAAAGTAACTGAAAAGTAGTAACTGTGGAGGAAATCACACCGCTAACTACAGAGGATGTCCTGTATATTCTTTCGTTAAATAAACTATGGGACAAAAACCAAAATTAGCTCCAGTCCAATCAGTCAACTCTTACTCCGCAAATCTTGCTCAAATGAGCCAACCAGTTACTTCACGTGTATCGTATGCCGATGTTGCTAAGTCTAGTTCTATTCCGACACAAAATGTTTCACCGCAAAATAATTCAACAAATACAAACTCAAACTGTAATCTTAATCGCCTTGAAGCCACTATTGAAAATCTTGTGCAAACTATCAACAATTTTACAACAAATATGACTAGCATGATGCAAGAAATGCTGCGAATGCAGAATACTCTGCTTCAAGCATTAATTAATAAGCCATGAACACGGTAACAATATGTTTCTGGAACGCAAACGGCATTCGCCAACATAAAAATGAACTTGAGCACTTCCTTACGGAAAAAAATATTGATATAATGTTGGTCTCTGAGACTCATTTGACTTCGAGAAGCTGTTCCAAAATTAATGGCTACACCATATATGACACAAAGGACCATAGAGGGAGAGCATGCGGTGGATCTGCAATTCTAATTAAGTTAAGACTCAAGCACTATATCCTTGACAACGTTAGTGAAGAACATATGCAAGCTACGAATATTTTTGTAGAAAATTTTTGTTCGAATTTCGTGATATCATCAATTTATTCACCTCCCAGATTTTCAGTTACCGAAGATCAATATGAAAAGTTCTACAAATCGCTTGGATCTTGTTTCGTGGCAGCTGGAGACTACAATGCAAAACATACGTACTTAGATTCGCGCTTTGTAACACTTAGAGGTCGAGCTTTGTTTAATACAATTTCAAAAATTCGATTGGATGTTATTTCGAGTGGGGAGCCCACTTACTGGCCTACTGACGTACGAAAAATTCCGGATGTTATAGATTTTGGCGTCATGAAAAACATTTCTGGGGATTTAATTCATGTTGCAGCTTCTCTAGATCTCTCCTCCGATCACTCTTCGACTATCGTTTCAATCTGTAACCCACTAAGAAGTGACTTACGTCAACCCTATATGAAGACTATCAATCGTGTTAATTGGCTGGGATTCAAAAAATATCTTAGTAGTCATTGCACGGAAAATATTACGCTAAGAACACCCAATGATATTGAATCTAGCATTGCCTATATTAATCAAAATATTAAACAGGCTACTGAGCATGCCACTACCTCCCATCCGCAAACTGGGTTTAATAAAATTTATTCTAGGGATATTCAATGTCTCGTGTATGAAAAAATAAGAGCTAGAAAGGAATGGCAACAGCACAGATTTAAAGAGTGTACTAAACGACTCCAAGAGTTGCTTGCATCTGAAAAAATGCATCTCTTAAAAATTATCTGGAAGGTCTTGATGTCACACAAGGATCAAATTACTCTTTGTGGCGCGCTGCTAGAAAGCTAAAAACACCCGTTGAGTTTAAGCCACCTCTGCGCACATCTAGCGGAAATTGGGCAAGAAGCGATACGGAAAAATGTAGCATATTTGCTGGGCACTTAAAATCCGTATCTACGCCAAACACATGTACTGGTGTTTCTGATTTGCCGAGTGTATGTTTTGGAAAGTTATATTTTAGGTCGGAAGTTCTCTGTTATGGAAGGAGAATTTATTAGTGCGCCCGAAACTATCTCATCTGGTGTACCTCAAGGGAGTATATTGGGGTCAGTTTTGTATTTGATTTATACTTGTGATATGCCTGTGAGCAGTAATATTCATACTTCTACATTTGCCGATGATACAGCCTGCCTTAGTATGCACGAAAACCCTCATGAGGCATCCCGATATCTTCAGGAACATATAACACAGCTTGAGCTATGGTTAAACTTATGGAGAATAAAAGTAAACGAACAGAAGTGCGTACATATAACCTTTACCCTACGAAAAGATACTTGTCCCCCCATTAGAATCAACAGGCAAGTTGTTCCTCAACATTCACATGTGAAATACCTTGGTATACACCTTGATCGTCGCCTTACATGGAAACACCATATTGACTCAAAGCTAACACAAATGAAACTTAAAATAACTCAGATACATTGGCCGATTGGTAGAAATTCAACACTCACTCTCGATTGTAAACTTTTAATATACAAGTCGGTTTTAAAACCAATATGGTGTTACGGAATTCAACTATGGGGCACTGCTTCAGCTTCCAATATCGAGAAAATCCAACGAAAGCAAAACAAAATTTTACGGTTAATAACATCGGCTCCATGGTACATAAAAAAATTCAAATATACATCGTGATTTAAATATGCCACTAGTGACTGAAGAAATTGCAAAATACGCAGGCAAATATTTAACAAAATTCGAGTCACATCCTAATCCGCTTGCTCGTAATGTTTTGAACTTTACTGGACACATCCGCCTTAAAAAGAGGGACACAACGGCTCTTATACTTAACACTCCAGATGGGACTGCTTGATAATATATTTATTTTTCCTTTTTGATTATCACTACTTATGTATTATTTATAACTATCACTAAGTTTATGTCCGACTCTGGTCGGGCCTAATAATTTTTTTATAGACTTAAGATTTGAATAATTATTGTCAGTTCACATATGAAGATACAATAAATAAAGACATGTATTGAAAAAAAAAATTAACAAAAAAGCACCAAAAGCACTGTAAGAAATTGTTAAAAGTACTGTAAATATCCGATTTTTAAAAAAGGGTATTAGTCCAAAAATTTCGCGTTTATGAAGAGCCTAAAAGCACCAAAAAATACCCGAAATGCACCAAAATACCATCACTGTTTGGAAGCACTTATTAATTGCAACCTTATCACGTCTACAATGTATTTAAAATATTTTTCGCAAATTTTCAATAGAAGAATAGTTTTAGCAAAAAAAAAATTAATTTTTTTAAATAAATAAAAATTGTAGTTTTTGGAGTGCTTATTTTACAAAATTATTTTTACCTGCTGAGTCAATGAAAGAAATTATCGTAAAATATATACAGGTATATACGAACATATGAACATTTTGAAATTAGCTTTTCTTAATAATAAATTAACTAATAAATTAAAAGTAAATACATGCAACTCAATGCTGTTAGCCTTAAATTTAATAGACAAAGATATAGAAGACTGGATTTCTTTTGATAAACTTATTTTTAAATACAGATATGAAATTTCAAAAAAATAATATTGATGTTAAGAAAATATTGCTGAAGTACACATACATTCACCCAAAATATATGGTGCCAAGATCAAACGAATAGAATTAAAGTAAAAAGTAAATGGGGATTTATTTGAAAATATTTGTCAAAAATATCTTAAGTTTAACTTTTTTACCTTTTTTTAATGAACCCTAATCTCCTGACCGCGGCAGCATACGACAGCCAAATTTATTAAACTGCTTAAGTTCAGTTAACATACATGAAAGCATGAATAAAAGCACATATAATGGAACGGTTATGGAATATGCATTGTTTCAACTTATTTTGTTTTGTACTACGCTTTTTATTAACAAAAAAAACGTTAAAAAAAGATATGCAACTTTTATTTTCTCAAACGACTTTTTTGTCCGAATTTATTTTTATAAAACCACCTTTTGTGCGACTTTTCAAAAATTCCTAACGGTAACCCGGTTTCGAACGTATGATCGGACAGCCTCATTTATGGAAGGGTTGACCCGTTAACTAGCATTTGGTTGAGGGCTATGTACAGCGGTAAACTGATGATCAATACAAACTTTTTCAATTAGCCGCTTAAATTCAGTTGACTTGAACTGACTACCATTATCAGAAATAATTATTTGTGGAACACCATAGCAAGTAAAAATTTCATGTTTGAGGTATTCAACAATGGGCTTAGTTACAAATTTCCTCAACGGTTTCAAGAAAGTGAATTTGTAAAATGGTCCAAAATAATTAATATTCCAATATTACCACTTTTGGTGCGTGGAAATGGACCAATAAGGTCAACATAGAGACGTTGAAATGGCCTTTCCGTGTTAACCATTTGACCCATAGGTGGTCTTTATGACCTTGTTGGAACCTTTGAAGTCTTGCAAAAGGAGCAATTTAGAACATAATCCTTGACATCTGTTACTAACCTTGGCCAAAAGAAAAAATTACGAATTCTGTGCACGGTTTTGGCTATTCCACCGTATGCGGCAGTCGGTACATCATGAGCAGCGTAAATAACCTCTTTGCGGAGTTCCTCTGGAACAAATAACTTCCAACATTCAGATTCATCAATGTTGCCAGATGAAAAATTATCCCTTTTGTAAATGAATTTATCCATAACCCTATAGTCTGGTAAATCCGATTCTGAAAATTTAGATCTCAAGCGAGTGTATTCGGCACTGTCGAAGGCAGAAGAATTGAGATCAATTGAAGGCAACGTTTGAAAATCTAATGCGTCTACTGTTGTTTCGGCTTCAAATGCCCTAGATAATGCATCCGGCACAATGTTGTCTTTGCCTTTGCGGTGTTCGATAGTAAAGATAAATCCTTGTAACTTTAAAGTCCATCTGTCTCATCAACCATTTGAGACTGGCGTGGTCAGTAATTACTTTAAAATCATGGCCTTCAATATATGACCTGAACTTCTTTATAGCCAAAATTACAGCCAAGCACTCCAACTCTGTAATAGAATAATTTCTTTGGGCTTTATTAAGCTTTTGGGACATCAAAGCTATTGGTCTCTCGTTTCCAACGTCATCAAGCTGGGCTAAAACCGCACCAACTCCATATATACTTGCAGCACATTGGAGTATAAAAGGCTTACTAAAGTTGGCATGTACCAAAACGGGTGCTGAAGACAATTTCTCCTTAATTGCTGCAAAGGATTTTTCTGCATCATTTGTCCAAACGAAAGACAAAAAAGGGAATTGTATTTTTAAATAAAAAAAATATTTTACTTAATAAGTAAAATATTAATTTGGGATTATTAGTGCGTTTAAAAAATTTTAAACTTAAATTTTAACAATTCCCATAAAAAATCACTAATTATTAAATTGACTGCACCAGATCAAAAAATACTTGTGTGGCAACACTCTATTCTTAAATAGCTGTTGTTGTTATTTACATTTATTTTCTTTTTACATACTTTTACAACTAGAATTTGAAGCTGAAAAAAAGTCAGCCAATGTAGTAATGGTAAAGAAAATAAAAAACATGTTGATTATTGAGTTCTTGTTTCAACTTTGTTATTTGTTTTAAGCTTCTCATTTGTTTAAATGAAAGTTTATAACATAATAACTCTAGTTGTTCTAAGAAACTTTGGGTTAAGGTTCCCTGATGATCTGCATTAGCAACAGTGAAATGCGCATAGGATCCAGCTAAACCCCTCAATAATCAATTTCAATGTATTTTTAATTAAAAAAAAATATTTTACTTACGTATCTTTTCACAATGTATGGTTAAAAGATAACAGGGACTTTAACGGCAAGTTTTTTATGAAGAACTTGCAGTTAAAGTTCGTGTTAACTCTTAACAATACATTGTGAAAAGGGACGTTAGTAAGTAAAATATTAATTTGGGATTATTAGTGCGCTTAAAAAATTTTAAACTTAAAGATTTTCTTTTCGAAAGCAATTCTGTCATTGGGAATGTAAGACTAGAATAATCATCGATGAATCGACGGTAGCAGCCGGCCATACCGAGAAACTGGCGAAGTTGTCGAATTGTTCTAGGAGCTGGAAAATCTGAAAATGCTTTAACTTTTCCTGGAGCAACTTTAAGTGTTCCTTCTACCACTAAATATCCAAGGTATTGAACCTGTCGAATACAAAAACTGCTTTTCTTCACATTAATCGTCAGGTTCGCTCTCCGAAGCTGTGTAGCCACTTCCTGGAGATGCTTTAAATGTTCGTCAAAGTCTTTTGAAACTATCAAAAGGTCGTCAAGATAAACGAAAACGTTTGTTTTTAAATAATACGAAATGACTTGGTCCATTAGTCTACACATTGTCTGAGGCGCATTGCACAATCCAAACGGCATTATTGTAAATTGGTACAAAGGACGATTAGGGATTGTGGAGGCCGTTTTAGGTCTTGAAGCTTCGTCCAATTTAATTTGCCAAAATGCATCTTTAAGATCCACCTTAGAAATAAAACAAATTGGAGGAAGTCTTGAAATTAGTCCTTCAATGTTCGGTATCGGGTATGCGTCGTTTGACATTACTGAATTCAACTTACGGCTATATAAGCAAAATCGTACTTTGTCGTGTTTTACTATTAACACTCCAGGAGATGACCAGGGAGATGTTGGACACTCTTCAATGATCACTAACTCTAGCATTCTGTCTATCTCACCACACAAGAGCAATTCCCTTGCAGGAGAAATAGGATAATACCTTTGTTTAATTGGTATTGAATTGCCAGTATCAATTGTATGTTCCATCAGTGTAGTGCAACCTAAGCCTTCGCGAACAGAATTTGGAAAATATTCTATGACTTTCTGCAACTCTTGTTTCTGTGAGTATGAAATGGGTATCTTGTTTGGTTCGTCTTCCATAATAATGTCATTCACATCGCTGATTGTAGTAATTTTAATTCCGAATATTTTCCAAATATCCATACCACAAATCACATCCTGTGTAATTGAAGGTATTAACAAAAACTCGGTCATTTTTTTTTTTGATTATTATAACCTATTTCTAATGAAATTAGTCCCGAAACATGTTGTTCCTGCCCATCGGCAGTTTTAACATTACCAAACCCTCGTCTATACTTCTCTGATTTTAGAATTTCACTACTCAATTCTCCACCAGTTACATTGACATTTGCTCCACTATCCAATAATGCAAAATAATTTCTGTTTTGTACGCTAAGCAAAATATAGGGTCTTTTATCATATGCCTTGTTAACTAACGATGAAACTATAATTTGTTTAAAATATTTTTTTGATGGTAATATTCACGTATACGTCTTGATGATCTGTTGGGCCCTTGAATACAATTAACTTCACAAAAATTCTGGACTTGGCGCGATTGTATTCTTCCAAACGAATGTGGTAGGGTCATTTTAGTGGGTGTAGTATTGGTAGACCAGGTTTAATTGTAAATTTTGGTAATTTCTCAATAGGAGTTAAAATTTGTTTATTTATCTGTTTACACGCAATAGTTAAATTTGTATTATTCGTAGAGGTAGTAGTTAAAGTGCAATTATGTTGTTATAATTTTCGGATGTCCGCCTTTATTCGTGCGAACATCCTTCACCCCATTTCCCTGCTTTTGATAACAATTGGAACATTTGGGCTTATATACATTATTCTCACCACAACCATAACAGAATATACGTATCATCAGTGTTGACCTCAGATACTTGTGCCCTGAGATTTAACCCCTTACGAATATTTCAATTAGAAGCGGATATGTCATTCATAAATTTTTCGTACTTTCGCACTGACCGCCTTAATTCCGATACATGCGTGATATCTAAATGTAAAATTTCATGCCTTAATTCGGGTTTTAAATTCCTTTGTATGGTTTCGCACAACTCCAAATCTGAAAAGGGCTTACGTAACCTATCGCAAAGCACCAACATGGCGTCATAAAACTCATCAAAGATTTCATTCTGTCTCTGCTTCCTTCGCAGAATATCGTCCTCAATGTCAAAATCCGTAGTATAGTCTTTGTATTGTTTCTTCAAGGCGTCACATAAGTCAATCCAGTTCATATAATCGCAGCTCCAGTGGTACCGCCAAAACCATTTGAAAGCCTTCCCCTCAAAAAGAATGTGGGCATGCTCACACAACAAAACATAATCACCTCTCAAGTTTGTTTTTGTAAGAGTATCAACTCTATAAATAAACTCGTTTACTGATGTTTCCGATATGTCGCCTGTAAATCGAATTCTCCAATTACGAATTAAATTTAGAACCCTTTCAGAATTATCACCATTGTTTTGAGCTTCACAATTAATTCGTTCACTACGTCTGTTTCTAGAATATATATTTTCATCAATTTCTTCAACCTGTTCAGAATGATCTGCAACAATTGGTTCATTTCTAATGGGCCGTTCGTCTTGAAAAACTGGTACTGAATTAGCAACAGTCAAATTTCGAAATCCATCTGCAATCATGTTGATCATTTCGCTACGCATTTCTCTTAAAGAGTCGTCTACAATCTTTCGTACACTATTGTCATTGTTCTTCCCTACGAGCTTTCAAATGAGTTCTAGATCTATTTAATGTAGTCGGTGGTACATTCGAGCCACCACAAGCACCTTTATCTAAAGAAATCGTTGAATTAAGTATTTCCTGCTCCACCTGAGCGGAAATGTTACCTGTACTACGTACTAACGGCATTTAAGAACAATTAAATCTACTTAATATCCCTTATATAATAGCAAAAAATATCCCTTTCTAAAGCACCCCATACACTATTCAATTCAATTTTCAATTGAGTCGGTTGTTGTTCAAATCAAAGCGTGTATGGCTTTGTCAATTGATTAGTTTGGCTGTTGTCGAGTTGGTTGTAGAAAAATTAAAAGATTTTGATTTTTCATTTTGACTAGTAAATCGTTCAATTCGATTGTGGTGTGTGTGCTCGAGTTTCGTGATAAGGTGTCAAAATTTATGTTTTTAGCTTTATTTTGTATAGAAAAAGATATGTATTTTTAAAATTGTATTTTATTTCATTGAAATTCAGATAAAAAAATTTAGAAAGTGATGAATGAATGCAATAGAAGTTTTAAATTTTTTACTTGTAATTGTGAAAAAAATATAAATTTAGCAGTTGAATGAAAATCTTTCAATTCAGTTTATGAAGTGTGTGGCCAAGAACCAATTCAATTGAAAGACTCAATTCACAATTGAATTGAAACGTGTATGGGGTGCTTAACTAACAAAATGTTAAAAAAAAAATTAAAAATTCAATAAGATCAAATCCCAAATCTGTATATATAGTATTCGAGATATACGCTATGTTAAACTTATGTGCAGAACGATAATAACAAGACTAATCTGCAACTCGGTGAAGTATACTTTCTCTCAGTATTGGTACAAGTGTAAAAACATAAAAATAATAATAATAATAATAATAATAATAATAATAATAATAATAATAATAATAATAATAATAATAATAATAATAATAATAATAATAATAATAATAATAATAATAATAATAATAATAATAATAATAATAATAATAATAATAATAATAATAATAATAATAATAATAATAATAATAATAATAATAATAATAATAATAATAATAATAATAATAATAATAATAATAATAATAATAATAATAATAATAATAATAATAATAATAATAATAATAATAATAATAATAATAATAATAATAATAATAATAATAATAATAATAATAATAATAATAATAATAATAATAATAATAATAATAATAATAATAATAATAATAATAATAATAATAATAATAATAATAATAATAATAATAATAATAATAATAATAATAATAATAATAATAATAATAATAATAATAATAATAATAATAATAATAATAATAATAATAATAATAATAATAATAATAATAATAATAATAATAATAATAATAATAATAATAATAATAATAATAATAATAATAATAATAATAATAATAATAATAATAATAATAATAATAATAATAATAATAATAATAATAATAATAATAATAATAATAATAATAATAATAATAATAATAATAATAATAATAATAATAATAATAATAATAATAATAATAATAATAATAATAATAATAATAATAATAATAATAATAATAATAATAATAATAATAATAATAATAATAATAATAATAATAATAATAATAATAATAATAATAATAATAATAATAATAATAATAATAATAATAATAATAATAATAATAATAATAATAATAATAATAATAATAATAATAATAATAATAATAATAATAATAATAATAATAATAATAATAATAATAATAATAATAATAATAATAATAATAATAATAATAATAATAATAATAATAATAATAATAATAATAATAATAATAATAATAATAATAATAATAATAATAATAATAATAATAATAATAATAATAATAATAATAATAATAATAATAATAATAATAATAATAATAATAATAATAATAATAATAATAATAATAATAATAATAATAATAATAATAATAATAATAATAATAATAATAATAATAATAATAATAATAATAATAATAATAATAATAATAATAATAATAATAATAATAATAATAATAATAATAATAATAATAATAATAATAATAATAATAATAATAATAATAATAATAATAATAATAATAATAATAATAATAATAATAATAATAATAATAATAATAATAATAATAATAATAATAATAATAATAATAATAATAATAATAATAATAATAATAATAATAATAATAATAATAATAATAATAATAATAATAATAATAATAATAATAATAATAATAATAATAATAATAATAATAATAATAATAATAATAATAATAATAATAATAATAATAATAATAATAATAATAATAATAATAATAATAATAATAATAATAATAATAATAATAATAATAATAATAATAATAATAATAATAATAATAATAATAATAATAATAATAATAATAATAATAATAATAATAATAATAATAATAATAATAATAATAATAATAATAATAATAATAATAATAATAATAATAATAATAATAATAATAATAATAATAATAATAATAATAATAATAATAATAATAATAATAATAATAATAATAATAATAATAATAATAATAATAATAATAATAATAATAATAATAATAATAATAATAATAATAATAATAATAATAATAATAATAATAATAATAATAATAATAATAATAATAATAATAATAATAATAATAATAATAATAATAATAATAATAATAATAATAATAATAATAATAATAATAATAATAATAATAATAATAATAATAATAATAATAATAATAATAATAATAATAATAATAATAATAATAATAATAATAATAATAATAATAATAATAATAATAATAATAATAATAATAATAATAATAATAATAATAATAATAATAATAATAATAATAATAATAATAATAATAATAATAATAATAATAATAATAATAATAATAATAATAATAATAATAATAATAATAATAATAATAATAATAATAATAATAATAATAATAATAATAATAATAATAATAATAATAATAATAATAATAATAATAATAATAATAATAATAATAATAATAATAATAATAATAATAATAATAATAATAATAATAATAATAATAATAATAATAATAATAATAATAATAATAATAATAATAATAATAATAATAATAATAATAATAATAATAATAATAATAATAATAATAATAATAATAATAATAATAATAATAATAATAATAATAATAATAATAATAATAATAATAATAATAATAATAATAATAATAATAATAATAATAATAATAATAATAATAATAATAATAATAATAATAATAATAATAATAATAATAATAATAATAATAATAATAATAATAATAATAATAATAATAATAATAATAATAATAATAATAATAATAATAATAATAATAATAATAATAATAATAATAATAATAATAATAATAATAATAATAATAATAATAATAATAATAATAATAATAATAATAATAATAATAATAATAATAATAATAATAATAATAATAATAATAATAATAATAATAATAATAATAATAATAATAATAATAATAATAATAATAATAATAATAATAATAATAATAATAATAATAATAATAATAATAATAATAATAATAATAATAATAATAATAATAATAATAATAATAATAATAATAATAATAATAATAATAATAATAATAATAATAATAATAATAATAATAATAATAATAATAATAATAATAATAATAATAATAATAATAATAATAATAATAATAATAATAATAATAATAATAATAATAATAATAATAATAATAATAATAATAATAATAATAATAATAATAATAATAATAATAATAATAATAATAATAATAATAATAATAATAATAATAATAATAATAATAATAATAATAATAATAATAATAATAATAATAATAATAATAATAATAATAATAATAATAATAATAATAATAATAATAATAATAATAATAATAATAATAATAATAATAATAATAATAATAATAATAATAATAATAATAATAATAATAATAATAATAATAATAATAATAATAATAATAATAATAATAATAATAATAATAATAATAATAATAATAATAATAATAATAATAATAATAATAATAATAATAATAATAATAATAATAATAATAATAATAATAATAATAATAATAATAATAATAATAATAATAATAATAATAATAATAATAATAATAATAATAATAATAATAATAATAATAATAATAATAATAATAATAATAATAATAATAATAATAATAATAATAATAATAATAATAATAATAATAATAATAATAATAATAATAATAATAATAATAATAATAATAATAATAATAATAATAATAATAATAATAATAATAATAATAATAATAATAATAATAATAATAATAATAATAATAATAATAATAATAATAATAATAATAATAATAATAATAATAATAATAATAATAATAATAATAATAATAATAATAATAATAATAATAATAATAATAATAATAATAATAATAATAATAATAATAATAATAATAATAATAATAATAATAATAATAATAATAATAATAATAATAATAATAATAATAATAATAATAATAATAATAATAATAATAATAATAATAATAATAATAATAATAATAATAATAATAATAATAATAATAATAATAATAATAATAATAATAATAATAATAATAATAATAATAATAATAATAATAATAATAATAATAATAATAATAATAATAATAATAATAATAATAATAATAATAATAATAATAATAATAATAATAATAATAATAATAATAATAATAATAATAATAATAATAATAATAATAATAATAATAATAATAATAATAATAATAATAATAATAATAATAATAATAATAATAATAATAATAATAATAATAATAATAATAATAATAATAATAATAATAATAATAATAATAATAATAATAATAATAATAATAATAATAATAATAATAATAATAATAATAATAATAATAATAATAATAATAATAATAATAATAATAATAATAATAATAATAATAATAATAATAATAATAATAATAATAATAATAATAATAATAATAATAATAATAATAATAATAATAATAATAATAATAATAATAATAATAATAATAATAATAATAATAATAATAATAATAATAATAATAATAATAATAATAATAATAATAATAATAATAATAATAATAATAATAATAATAATAATAATAATAATAATAATAATAATAATAATAATAATAATAATAATAATTATAATAATAATAATAAAAATAAAAATCACAACTGCGAAGAAATAGAGATTAGAAAATAACACAAAATAGTGGAAGCTATCGACATAAGCCAATATGAATAAAGTCCATAACAATAAAGTGCCACACAAAAATCAATCATCCGTTGACGGAAAGTAACCGAACTAAATCCAGCTACTCTATATCCACTCAATCGGTAAATTTTGGATGTAAACAAAAAAAATGTTGAAACAAAAAAAATAATATAAAAACCAGAGACAACAAAGAAAATTAGAGAAGATCGAGCGTGTAATACTCCGATATAAACCAGAAATAAAGCTCACAGTCCGAACCCAAGCCCTAAAACTGATATGCCACTTAATGCCAACCAGGAATTATTCACCAAAATCTAATAAACAATTTTGTCCATGTGACAAATAATGTATCAAAAATTCAGAGAAAGAAAGAGAAATATAACTAACGCAAAATAAATCTATATGAAAATCACTAAATACACATATAAGGTTCAGAGTCCTCAGCATCTAGATGTAACAGCACAATAATTCTTCTAACTTTAACGAAACTGAGGCCCCACGTCTCTGTAACGATTCCTAATTTATTTTATTCTGGGAACGTAGCTACCTATTATTTCTCGGCCGTGCTCGTCATTGGGGTATGTTCTGTGTTCCCAAGAAATCAAGGATTTAAGATACTGAAATCGCTATGAGGGATTTTATTTACTTTAGGTAGCAAAATAGAAATAGTGATTCATAAAAAAAAAACAAAAGATGCTGTTGGTAAATCGAGAATAACTTGAGATGAAATTTGCTATACTCGTTTCATGCCCACCCACCATGCTGACACAAAATGGTTTGTAATTTGTCAGCCCGATTCAAATTAAATAAAGATGTACCTATACCATACCCTCTACTTCACCTTTCACATTTTAAAGTATTTAATACTGCATTTTTTATGTTACATTAACAATATTTTATTTAAAATTAAATTAACTAATTTAATGTGAAATTTAAGTTAATGGTATGTTCATTATTAATTTAGTGTGTGTATCACCTTGATTATTTAAGTTTTTTTTTATATTAAACAAAATTAAATGTTATAAACGTAAAAAAAATTATAGTGTATTAATAAAAAAAATTAAATTTTGATTGTTTATTTAGGATAAATGTTAAAGAACAAAATAGATATAAAATTAAAGCACACAACTCGCATATTTTGAATATTATCTCACGATGTCAGCAGGCGCCTGAAGACTGTAGATCGATGCAGTATTTAAATTTGAACTCTATATCAAACAAAATTAATTATGGTGTTCTATTGGTTGTAAATTAATATTTATATTAGGATTTGAGTTTATAAAATATTTAAGCTGGGATAGTATTGAATTTAATGAAAAGAAATGTTTACAGAAAAATGTGTAATGTAATGTATAGTATTTTAATTAGTTTTAGATATTTATATATATTTTTAAAGGAAATATTAAGTGGGTGAAAATCCCAAAATTCCGGGGAAAAAATTTAATCTTTATAAAATAGCGGATTATTGCTTTAAGAAACTTAAATTGCGCGTCTGAATGGTTAATTAAAATGTATGTGCTAATATACGTGTATGTCAAACAACATGCATTAGCATCCGTTTGCACATATGGTCACCCCGTTTAAATGGTATGTTTTATGCACAATCTTCTTTTCCTCTTCAATCGGAACTTGTGACACCAAAGTAACAGTTACTACGAGCGAACCCGGAGTTGTAAGACTATAATGTCGATCCCCGTTTTCCATGGAGGCAAAGACTTCCGGTATAACACTGCAAAAGTTGAAAATATATTAAAATTCTCCCCTTGTGAGCGATACAAGTTGACACCACAGACTAATTTAGCAGAAACAGTGTCTAGAACCAATACAGAAAACAAAATTAGCTATGGAAAATCCATATGGTACCCAACAACCACGATAAAAGAAAATCTTACCAAGCAATTGCCCATACAAAATGCTAGTCTCAAAAATCAGAATAACCACAGATCAATTATATTTCTTATTCTTCTGTATTTTTGTTCCTTTTTTAACTTATTCGCACACGCACTAATTCAAATGATTCAATAAAAATTGTCAATTAAATGAATTTTTGTTTTAAAACAAATTCAAAGCAACCTACATGAAAACAAACATTTTAAGCGAAATCACTTTAGTATATAGGAATTCTTGTAAAGCAATTAAAATAGATAACGATAGATATCGGCGAATTCACCACTAGGGGGCGCTTTAAGCAGTAAAGGTTTATGTCTTCGCTACGTACTGGTGTAAAAGTTGCCATTTGTTAGTGAAAAAGTGTAAAAGGAGTGTGTATTTGCTAAATACACAGAAAAAGTTTTACAGGTCTTGTGGGATTTTCTGGGTAAATTTTTAATTAAGTGTAACAATTTGGGTATCAAATGAAAGCTTATCAAGAATACTAGATGATAAACATGTTAAAAAAATAACATAAAAAAATAATAATAAATATTATGTACTTCCGCCACTTTGGTTTTTCTAATAAAAATGTAAGGATACGCGTTCGTTTAATAACTACTATACATGTATAGATATTTACATATGTATGTATATATGTATATCGTCATATAAATTAAAAAATGGCGTAAGCTACATTTATGATATTTTCCAGAAGAAGCAAAACAAACCATCAGACATGTTCTGAAAATACATTTTTCAAATCACTAGTGATTTTAAAAGTAATAATGGTGCTGTAGACGTTTTTAAAAACATATACGATAAATTTCTTTCAGAAATGATACTTCATGCTCTACACAATAGAAAACTTAAAAAAAAGAGAACAAATATCTGTATGACCATTATTACCTTTGAAATCACTAGTGATTTGAAAAATGTATTTTTCAGAACATTCCTGTACAAGTTTTAGTTCATTTAGTTCTCCGTAGTCTTTTAAATTTCGTTAATAAATTTGATATTTTATACCCGTTAAAAATATATTTTGGATAAATGGATAATTACATCACAATCAACCAAAGAGACGATTTGAAACTTTTGTGAGTGACGCACCTTTTGAATTTATATGACGATATACGTCACTGCTGGCCAGAGAAGCGCTAGAGTGTCGAACATCAATCGGCTTTTTGTACAAATGAATGGACATACGATTATACATTTCTCTCGGTTTTCTCTCTGTAGGCAGCATTGATATACGTATGTATGTATGTATATGTACGAGGAGCTATACAACCATACATATATACGATGCAAATCAAAATATTTCTGCAATATGCATTGCTGACTCAATAACATCTATCTTTCTTATTTTGATACACAAAATGTTTTGGATTTCTGCCATTGTTTTCATTGCCACATTCACCAACATTTTTTTGCAATTGCATTCCTACAGATTTACCGAAGTGGGAAAACATTGTTTCATTTTCAGTATCCTCTGTGGCTTTTTTTTATAATTGCATCCATGCAACATTAATTTTTGCTTCTCTGTCTGCCTTCCTTTTTCTCGAGCAAGGGGTTCTGTTGAAGGATACTGTGGTATCACTTTGAGGCAAAAAATCAATTTCAGGACTTTCATCTAGTGAAATATCGGCCGTGCAAGGACTGAATTCAATGAAATTATGTTGTTCCTAAAAATAAAAATAATATAATGACAATAACACAGTACAAAAAAAAACAACATCTGGAATTGATTTTAGTGTGAATTACGAAATGAACTATTAAACAAATTTTAAGTTTTGCGTAATAGCATAGACAGACGACAGCGTTAATTTGCTTTAACTGTCTTAATGCAAATTAACTTGTGAATTATCCTCATCCGTAAATGCAGTAAATGACGGTGAATTAATACTGAATTCAGCTATATGATAACAGAGTCCTCATATGGTAACACCGTCAACAATCAATCAAATGTTGGCAAATTGTTTTGGTTTTCAAAATTAAAATGCGATTCGGTCAGAAAATATAAGTTATTTTAATTGTTTTTAGAAAAAGAGCAAATAAATATTAAAATCGAGACACATTTTTTCCATTTTAAAATTATCGAAGTGTGTGGCACGAAAGGTACGTACAGATTTTGTTTACTTAATGCAAATACTGTCGTCTGTCAGGGTAGATTTTTATTTCACATTAGTGATATTTTAATGCAAATTAACGCTGTCGTCTGTCTACGCTATAAGACCAGCGTTCAAGTTGAATTTAGGGTCAGCTTGTCAATGTCGACAGCGTTCGACTTGTCGCAAATTTACATTTGAAACAAAAACAAAATTTTAAGATTTGTTTTTGTTTTGAATATAAGTGTGCGACAAGCCGAACGTTGTCGACATTGACAAACAGGCCCTTAGTATTGAAATATCTTTAAATTTATGTACTATGTACACTGTAGCAATGGAAAAACACTTTTACTATAGGAACCAAAACGGTTTGCCAACATTAGAGCTTACAATCTGAAAAATGGTTTGCCAATGATTCTTCTTAAAAAAAATGTTTTACTTTTTGACCCCCGACCAAAAAAAAAGGGTGCTATAAGTTTTTGGTATTTGTTTGTGTATCTGTGTGTATGCAGGAGTCTACGTACTATGTTGGAAGAAAATCCAATTTGGTTTTTTTCGTTTGAAAAGTTACTTGATCATATATCTTCTTATATTCATTATATCGGGTATGTTCTGCATTCCACGTGAAATTTGTAACTTGACCTCTTCAGGCTCTAACTTGCAAGAAGCATGCTACCTAAAAATTCCGGCCGTGCTTAGGGAAAACGGGTTGGTTCTTACCCCTTACAAATTAGACTAAAGTTCCTAACATGAATATAAAAAAAAAATCAGGTAGTTATCAATAGAATCGTCCACAAAAAAAATTTAATTAAAAAAAACAAACACACAAAAAAAGGCTCACTCGAAGGGATTAAGATGTAAGTCCCTCTTCTATTTTCTTCACCCTCCCATACCTTACTATCTATGATAAAATTTACAGACAGCCCTACAAAATATCTTACCTAAAGTTGACCTTAACTTTTCGTGAATATAAAGATTTCAAATTATGATCTCATTATTGAAATTAATTTAAAGGTTTTTATTTTAAGTAAGTAATTAAATTTAATTTAAGTCGAAAAATTATAAAAATAAACAAATTAATGATTTAATTGTATTAAGTGCCTGACTAACGTTTAAAATATTCATTAATGTTAACATTCCAAAAATTATAAAATTTTTAACATACATTTTTTTTTTCTTCTGCAAATTCAATAAATTATGTTATTGCACATTTATGTAATGAAACAGTAAACATTAAATATTTGACGATTCTAATATAGATTGTGAAATTATTTTTAAGTACACAAATACATGTATGTATATATGTACATATATATATATATATATATATATATATATATATATATATATATATATATATATATATATAAGTACATGTATATAGGTACGTATCTTTGCTTGAATGAAAATTATAATAATGCAATAAGTAATAAAAAAAGAATAAACTCACCAATTTTTGTATCCATCGCAGACTGCAGGCCTGATGTCTGATGATGCTGGAGTTGTAGATTGCATATACGTATGTATATTCATATGTACTTAATAAATTTTCACTCAAAAGATATTATTAATTTGTTAGATTCGTCAAATATGCTCTTAAATTATGATGAATAAATATCTCAAAAGTTCAAAGCAACTTAAAAAAAAATTATACTATTAATTATTTCATTAATATTGATTAATGATGCAAACACATCTTGGATACGAATTTAAGTGATTTCGTGGGTTTATTATGACGAAAATGAATCTAACCGATACTGGACTTAATGGAAACTGATTCGTGGTTCTATTTAACCAAGAGTTGATCTTGGTACTTATCAGTATATACAAATTCCTTATATTGGCTATATAAGCCATAAAACAACAATGTGTAGACTCCAAACATATATTAAAATTCCTATTTCCTTTGCTCTGTGGTTAGAATTTATTGAATTTATTTGATGATCAAATTCCCGTATTGGCTAATAATTTGAATTTCCTCAAACAAAAATATCTTCTCGTAAACTTGATGTGGCTCTAAAATATGACCATCAGCAGTAAATATAACGCAAATTGCAATTAAATTTAAAGTTTTAAAATTACGCCACAGATCCAATAAATTTTATATAATTCGTTCTTTAAAAAAAATATTTTATTTTTTATTTTTTTATTTTGAAATTAAAATCACTGGTAAACACCACTATTGTCAAAAAACCTTTCTGTTAATGCCAAAAAAAATATAATTAAAATTTTCTTTACAAAATATACAAAACTACTGGATTGAATTTTTATTTATTTATTTTTTTATTTCTAAAGTAAATCTATTGTACAGTAAAAACTAAGACAAAGCCTCACAAAACAGGTACGGCTTTGAAATGCCAAATTCAAATGCAGGATCAGTAAAAGGCTATTAACTATCATATCCCAGCTTTGTGTGAACTTATTGCCATATATCCTTCGCATGATAAGTACCCTTGCTGCTAGAATCAACATCCTGAAGCTCATAATAAACATTACCTAATCTTCGTATGACCTTATCCTTTATACCAACTGGAGCCAGTTTTGCATTAAAGTTCTCGGCTTTTGAGCTCTGGTAAAATGTGCGCCTGTATACCTCCTGTCCTACAGTAAAAACCTTTTTCCGGGATCGTAAGTTATATGTTCGAGCATTCTTGTTATACGCTTTTCTCATATAATCCTTAATCTTGTCTCGAATTACATAGAATTCATCCTCTCGCTCTATAAAAGAGTCAGTTTCTGACAAAATATTAAGTTTACGAAGAATTTCAAAGTCTTTTCCATTTGTAAGCATATGTTGTCCAAAAACCACCTGATACGGTGTTCTACCAATCGATTGATGTATGCTATTGCGTAAAGAGCAATTTATGCTGGGTATAAAAATGTCCCACTCACGTTGGTCATCCCTCACATAACTTCTCAATGCCTCGTTTATAGAACGATTTACCCTTTCGCTGGCATTCGATTGGGGACTGTACACTGCGGATAACTCATGGTAGACGCCATTTTTACTCCAAAAATTTTCAAAATCTTTACTCCTGAACTGCAAACCATTATCAGAAATGATAGTTTCCGGTACGCCGTAACAAAAAAAATTTCATTACGCAAATATACAATGATATGTTTCGAAACAAATTTCTTTAATGGCTTTAAAAATGAAAACTTTGAGAAATGGTCTAAAACCATAAGAATACCTATATGTCCTGTCTTTGTCCTTGGCAAGGGTCCAATCAAGTCTACATACAAGCGCTGAAATGGTCTTTCAGAAGTTACCATTCCACCCAATGGTGGCCTTAGTATCATAGTCGGTGTCTTTGATGTTTTGCACAAATCGCAATCCTGAATGTACGTCTTTACGTCCTTAGTAAGTCCTGGCCAGTAAAAATAGCGTCTTATCCGTTCCAGAGTCTTTGCAATGCCACTATGAGCAGAATTAGGTTCATCATGAGCTGAATAAATGACGTTGTGTCGTAGTTCACCTGGCACAAGAAGTTTCCAACAATTAGTTTCATATAATTCACCTGATAAAAAATTTGTCTTCTTATAAATAAATTTATCGATGACCATAAAATCTGGCAACCCGGATGAAGAACATTCTTCACGTAATCTAGTATATTCACCACTATTAAAAGCGTCAGATTCCAGATCAATAGCAGGTAAATTATTAAAATCGAGAGCATCCGCGAAATATTCACCCTCATGATTACGTGACAAAGTATCTGGCACCACATTATACTTTCCGCTACGATGTCCGATTGAAAAGTTGAATCCTTGTAACTTCAAGGACCATCTTGCCAGTCTGCCAGACAAGTCTTTTTGGCTCATAAGCCAGTTCAAACTTGCATGGTCTGTAACTACCTTGAATTCTTGTCCTTCTATATATGGTCTGAATTTCTTTATAGCTATTACCACAGCCAAACACTCCAGTTCCGTTATTGTATAATTGCGTTGCGATCTATTTAGTTTCTGAGATATATAGGCTATTGGTCGTTCTGTTCCAGTGTCGTCCTTCTGCGCCAATACTGCTCCTATGCCATAAGAGCTTGCGTCACACTGCAGTATAAATGGTTCGTCATAATTAGCATGTACCAGTAATGGTGCAGATGTTAGTCTGATCTTTAATTTCTCAAAAGGCACTTGGGCATCATTATTCCAATTGAAAGTTATTTTCTTCGTTAATAATTCTGTCAGTGGAAAAGTTAATGTCGAATAATCCTGTATGAAACGTCGGTACCACCCTGTCATTCCTAAGAAGCGTCGTAAGTGTCGAACAGATTGCGGTACCAGGAAGTCTGTTATTGCCCTAACTTTTGCATCGTCAACCTGTAAAGTACCGTTACCAACAACATATCCAAGATAGTTCACCTTTCGAAGACCAAAACTTCTCTTCTTCACATTTATCGTTAAGCCAGCTTTCCTCAGTTGAGTAGCCACTTCCATTAGATGGGTTAAATGTTCGTCACAAAAACATACGTTTTCAAATTATACGCAATAACCATGTCCATTAGTCTGCACAAAGTTTGAAGTGCATTACACAGTCCAAACGGCATTCTCGTAAACTGGTACAATGGCCGATTAGGAACAGTGAAAGCTGTTTTTGGTCTTGAACTTTCCTCCAGTTTAATTTGCCAAAAGGCATCTTTCAAATCTATTTTAGATATGCAATAAACTGAAGGAAGTCTCGATAAAATTCCGTCAATATTTGGTATAGGGTATGCGTCCTTTATAGTCACAGAGTTAAGTTTCCTACTGTCGACACACATCCTTACTTTATCACGTTTTATGACTACCACAGTAGGCGAAGAGCAATAACACCAAGAGAGAGCATTCGATCCAGCTCAGAGCAAAGTTTTTTCTCAATGGCAGGATATATTGGGTAATATCTCTGCTTTATTGGTTTTGCCTCACCCGTATCTATATAGTGCACAGTGGGGACTTTTGCAAAATAAATGGTAATAAATCTGGAACTTCTAAACTACTGATTGGATTTATATGAAACTTCGAACATCCGTAGAGGAAAACTCAGGCTTTATAACAAATGTCTTGACAGCCGTCTGGCCTAAGCTGGACAGGAGTTACAGTGGGCCTAAGTTGACAACATGGGACTCAAAAAAAATTCTGAGGCTTGTAACTTTTAGAAAACTTATCCGATTTTTATGAGATAAAGCGTTTTGATCTAAGCTTAACATTTTTAATAAATAATGTCCTAAGATGTATTTCGTATCTCTCATAACTTAGAAGATATTTGACTTTTAACAAAATAAATTTTTTTTTTTGCCTTGACTTTTTTTAGTATTTCACCTACAACTTTTTAGTTAATTGTTGGATTTTAAATTAAAAGACAGCATTAAATTTCTGATCAAATATTAAATAAAAATAAGTAAAAAACTTATTAATATCTGCAGTCGTAAAAACGGGAAAAGGCAAAGAATTCAAAGTTTTAAAATTTTTCTGGAAAAGGCACGTTTTTTTAAGAAAAACTATCTTCATTATTTTCAATTTTGTGAAAAACTTTGTTTAACACATACACTTTAAAACTACATAGCGCTAAAAACAATCTATTCAGAATATGCTAAGAGCCAATTATTTTGTATTTTGGGCATGCACCCTACACTCAGCAGTGTCCGAAAATTGCCAATTTCAAAATTTTTTTTGTGCTTATGCGCTTATAAAAAGTTGTGACGGTATTTTTTGAAAGCTCTAGCTATATTATTTAATTATTAGGATAGTTGGCAACATGTTAAACTTAAATTTTTAACAGCCTTTTCATAAATGCGAGAATGCGCGCAAATTTTCTGAAAAAAGTCAAAATTTTGGAAAAATTTTGTTTTGTACCATAAAAAATATATATAAAAATAATTTTCTTTTTTTATGTTGGCATTTTTAGCTTTCATGTGAGTCCTTTTACTTTGCCTGAAAAAATTATTCCAATATAATTAACTGATCTCGAGATATTCCGATTGTAGGGTGTAATTCAAAAAATATGTAGAATGCGCTTAACTTTTTTCCCTTTATTCACACATCAGCTGTTTAAAACTTTTATGAATTCTGAAATTCAACCTAAATAGAAAAACAAAAATAAATTTGGAATGTTATCCAATAAGTCTATGTATATTTTTCGCAATAAAAAATATTTATGGTAATTATACCACATGTTTTTCCATGTAAGTGTAGTTAATGTTAATAACAGGTAAGCATTTAACGAATAACAACACACATGTTTAATGGATTAAAAAAAGGTTTTTGCGGATTTTATTACAGCAACATCGGGAGGTGCTACCTGATTGTGCTACTACTACTTAATAACACTTCACAGTACTAGGTAATTAGACAAAATTAGCAAAGGTTCTTATAAATTATGCTGTATTGCATAAAAAATGTGAAAGTTTTATTTGTGTGTATTGTTTTTTTTATTATTATTTACCAATAGATAATCTATTTAATATTAGGCTATAGCTAAGAAAAACTATTTAACACTAAATAATTTATTTATTTTTAAATTACATGTTTGAGCTATGTTAATTACCATAATTTTACAATTTATTTATTTCAATTATTTTTAAGAAAACAATCCGAAATATCGAAGCTTAAGAGGTTTTTATTTGAATTGCTTCACTGTCGTCTTTCTCTATTTCTTTAGTTATCTTTGGTAACCATTTCAACCGTATTGCTTATAAAACTGGATCTGAGGATAACAATAAGTGAAGCATTAAATCATAATTTTCTGCTAATTTTGAACACTTTCGACTATTAAATAATCTGTACTGCTTTACATCTTTGTTCCTTGCTTCTTGAGCTTCTTCTGTAAGTTTTCCCAGAGGTAGGATGTTGGTTTCAATGATTTCTTTTCCATGAGATAATATCTTATGTACAGTTGGCGTCATCAATCTCCATGGATATAAATTTTTTATCAATACTTTTGTTTCATTAGCAAAAGCATCAAATTTTTCTGCATTAATTTGCTTTTTACTGTTAATAGTTGCCAGTATTATTTTGAAGTTCCTTATTAGTTTTTTATCCAAGCCGGTTATCAAGGATGTAGTCTCAGGATCCTCAAAAAAGCTTCTAGCAGTATTTCCATTATTCGAGCTACCATAACCGTTAATTGGCCTATCAATTATAAGCCCATGCTTTCTAAATTCATCTTGTATCCTTTTCTTCTCAGTTCTCGTGTATCTGCTAAGTCTTTGTTGTTTCGTGAGGAGACAGTTTCATTACCTTTGATATTTCTATATTTTATATCATATGATAGATGCAAGCAATACTCCATAAATCTAATGCGAGCATGAAGTGGGGAAATTCCAAATTTAAGGGCTTCCTCTTTTATAGTTTCATCAGATTTTTCTTCAAACTCAGAGCTTTTTTTCCCACATATATTGCATTTCCAGTATGACGGTATCCGTTAGGGCATTGGCAACTTTTCCATCTATCATAGTCAATTGTAAATCAAATGTGACATTTATAATGCAGTCAGAAATTTTTATTGCAATGCTTGGTAAGTTCCTTATTTCTTCTGATATAGTAACTACAATATTTTGAGTTTCATCTCTATTTTCTTTCATATATTCAAATTTAATTGGTCGACATAATAACTTTGATGCAGGCGTCTTATTTATCCATACGTCTTCAAATGCAAGTACAGTGGATGATGATGATGAATTTGTATATAAACGCATTCTAAGAGGTACCAACGTAGACATAAATATCGATGAAAAAGATATATTATCTTCGCTTTGTTGTCTATATTCAGAAAATCCAGTAGTCCCATCACAACCCCATTTACAAATTAATACTAGCTCGGACTTGTGGCATTTACTTATGTCTTCTTTGCTAAAGGTTGAAATTATCCTAGAAGCAGTATTTTCGAGGAGACTGAATAACTCAATAGTGGCGCCCGTGCTACTAACGTTCGAAACCGATGGCAAAATTACATCCTTTGTTGCCTTCAATGACTTTGTAGATGGCAAATTTCCCCATTTCTTTTCAGTCATAGCTTTTCTTAATATTTCATATTTATTCCTTGTTAGACCCAAGTTTAGAATAAGGGCTAATGCATCTTCATTAGTAAAATCTGTTTTAGATTTAGGCGTTTGTATGCTTTCCACCATACGTTGTATTCTCTTTGGAGATGCTTTTGGAAGAGCATCTACAATTTTGCTAACTTCCTTCGGTTTGTTTTTGGTTAAGGCACTTCTAAAGGCATCCTTTATAAGGCCAAAAGAGTGGTTTTCAATAAGGTCTTCTTGCTTTCTTTTCTGGCTTCTTGGTTGAAGTTCCTCGTATAATTTATTAGGCCTTCCCAATTGTTTCATACCAATCTGTGTAACTATCTAGGTTTTTAGCCATTGTTCATTTTGTTTTTGGAACTTAGTTTTGTTATAATTTAATTCTTTCATTTTTCTTTCGTACGCTACCAAAAAGTTCTCTATTTTTTTAGTAGCATCTTCATTTAGTTTTAATCCAAATGAGTTGTCAATTATATCTATGATTTTAGAACATTTTTCTTCGCGCAATAAACTAACAGGAACGTATTCCCATAGAAGTTTACATACCGCGTTATATTTAATACTAATCTCCATAACAGTTCAATATAGAGTGATTGTTCTTATAAAAGAACCCTGCGTTTTTATGCAATACAGCATAATTTATAAGAACCTTTGCTAATTTTGTCTAATTACCTAGTACTGTGAAGTGTTATTAAGTAGTAGTAGCACAATCAGGTAGCACCTCCCGATGTTGCTGTAATAAAATCCGCAAAAACCTTTTTTTAATCCATTAAACATGTGTGTTGTTATTCGTTAAATGCTTACCTGTTATTAACATTAACTACACTTACATGGAAAAACATGTGGTATAATTACCATAAATATTTTTTATTGCGAAAAATATACATAGACTTATTGGATAACATTCCAAATTTATTTTTGTTTTTCTATTTAGGTTGAATTTCAGAATTCATAAAAGTTTTAAACAGCTGATGTGTGAATAAAGGGAAAAAAGTTAAGCGCATTCTACATATTTTTTGAATTACACCCTACAATCGGAATATCTCGAGATCAGTTAATTATATTGGAATAATTTTTTCAGGCAAAGTAAAAGGACTCACATGAAAGCTAAAAATGCCAACATAAAAAAAGAAAATTATTTTTATATATATTTTTTATGGTACAAAACAAAATTTTTCCAAAATTTTGACTTTTTTCAGAAAATTTGCGCGCATTCTCGCATTTATGAAAAGGCTGTTAAAAATTTAAGTTTAACATGTTGCCAACTATCCTAATAATTAAATAATATAGCTAGAGCTTTCAAAAAATACCGTCACAACTTTTTATAAGCGCATAAGCACAAAAAAAAATTTTGAAATTGGCAATTTTCGGACACTGCTGAGTGTAGGGTGCATGCCCAAAATACAAAATAATTGGCTCTTAGCATATTCTGAATAGATTGTTTTTAGCGCTATGTAGTTTTAAAGTGTATGTGTTAAACAAAGTTTTTCACAAAATTGAAAATAATGAAGATACTTTTTCTTAAAAAAACGTGCCTTTTCCAGAAAAATTTTAAAACTTTGAATTCTTTGCCTTTTCCCGTTTTTACGACTGCAGATATTAATAAGTTTTTTACTTATTTTTATTTAATATTTGATCAGAAATTTAATGCTGTCTTTTAATTTAAAATCCAACAATTAACTAAAAAGTTGTAGGTGAAATACTAAAAAAAAGTCAAGGCAAAAAAAAAATTTCTTTTGTTAAAAGTCAAATATCTTCTAAGTTATGAGAGATACGAAAACACATCTAAGGACATTATTTATTAAAAATGTTAAGCTTAGATCAAATTGCTTTATCTTATAAAAATCGGATAAATTTTCTAAAAGTTACAAGCCTCAGAATTTTTTTTGGGTCCCATGTTGTCAACTTAGGCCCACTGTAACTCCTGTCCAGCTTAGGCCAGACGGCTGCCAAGACATTTGTTATAAAGCCTGAGTTCTCCTCTACGGATGTTCGAAGTTTCATATAAATCCAATCAGTAGTTTAGAAGTTCCAGATTTATTACCATTTATTTTGCAAAAGTCCCCACTGTGCATTATCTAGTTGCCTTTTCTGTAACGGTGTCAAATCAAGTTTATTCGAATCAGTGTCAACATATCCAATTTCATCGACTCCTGGAATAGAAATTTTACGCCAAACTTTGTTCAGAAGTCGAAACCATATATGATATTCTGTTGGATCGATGGTACTATTAAAAAGTCTATAGGTGTCGAACGTTATTGAAAGGTCACTGTCAAGGTCACAGTCCCTAAAATATTCTGTCTCTGTCCATCTGCGGTTTTTACATTCCCATTGCATTTCCTGAAATTACCAATACTCTGTACCTCAGTAGCTAAAGAACCACCAATTACAGACTTATTCGCCCCACTATCAAATAAAGCCAAATATGTCTTATTGTCTATTCTTAAATTTATGAAAGGTCTACTATTATCATCCGGAGATATGAGTGGAGAAATAGTGCATGAGCGTAATAATTTTAGATTCCGGAAATAATTGCGTATACGTAATGACGATCGTTTTGGTTTTACAATTTTACTAGATCTGCCAAATATTCTATAGCGAGCCTTAATATATTCCGACAAACGCACGTGATATGGTCTCATTAAGGGGTGTATTTGCCTATCTTCGTCCGTGTCCACAACAACATTGGATGATTTGTTAGTCATAATAGTGGATAAATTGTTCAAATAATCAGTACCGGATGTCCGGGTTAATTTTGGCGGACATCCTTCTGCCGGTTTCCCTGTAGCTTAACACTACATTTAGGACATGAAGGTTGGTATATGTTTTTTGCACCACAACCATAACAAAAAACACGTCGTATGTCCAAACAGTCAAAGTAGTTGTGGCCGGGCTTATCACAATTCCAACATTTTGACTCGCTATGTACCGCACAAATCATAGGAACTTTCAAAACTTTCTTCTCTACGTTGCTTCCATCTGTGAATCTCTTCCATGATATCATAATCATTATAACTTATCTCATACTGCTCCCGCAAAGCCCTGGTCAAAGTAAGCCAGTTCAAATCATTCTCCTTTCGATGGTACCGCCAGTACCACTCTAAAGCTTTGCCTTCGAACAAGCCGTGAACGTGTTTAGATAACAGATCGAAATTTCCGTCTAAGTTGTTTGTTGTTAATATATTAATACGATATATAAATTCGTCTACCGACATCTGGTCTTCACAGCCAGAAAATTTAATCCGCCAGTTACGAATTATATTAGAAACCTTTTCTCCCACAAAAGGCTCTCGTGTAGCATTGTTTCTATATGCTGAAAAGGGAATATCTCCCCCCCCCTAGGGTCACTTACAGGGGACTAGACCTAAGTTCGGTTCTTATAAAGTCCGTCATCTCCAAGCGAAAATTACCCATTGAATTTGAAACCACTTGAATAATTTGTTCTTCATTATTATGGACATTACTATTATTTAAATTATTATTTGTGTTCGTTTTAGGACGTGCACCCTTTGGACGTCCTTGAGAGGGTGCTTGTACAACGTCAGTATTATCAACAGGTATTGTAAAACTACAATTTGTAGCTTCATCTAAACTTAGCAAGTTATCACGACTTCTCGTGAGTGGCATTTTAACTATATTATATTATAATTATTTATTTATTGTTTCTATGGAAAAAATGTATTGATCAAATATTATAAAAAGAAACTTCTGTTAATACTTGTATTTAGACAATTTATTAATTTCAAGTTTGTTTCAATTATTGGTTTATAAACTTCACTACTCAGTTAAAGTCATCAAAATTAGGCAAGTGCAATAAAATAAATACAAATAAATATATTTATTACGCTAATAGAAAACGAGGCTCCACACAAAACAAAACAAACTAACCAAAAATAACAGGAATGAAAAAAAAATAATAATAAAAGACATGTTTAGTATTTAGAAAAGGTATACCCTAAACTTTACACTCTAAACATATTGTTCGGAATATAAATCCAATCCCAAATACCAAATCATAAAAAAAAACTGTGGCAAGACTAGAGTGAGAGTATATATTCAGTAATCACCGAAACGAAAAAATCTCAATCAAACGTCCCCTCGTAACAAAATTTCGAAAATATACGTATGTATATTCATATTATAGGGTTGCATTTGTATACTCGTTTGTATAGCCAAAACAAATATACCATGGTATGTACCATATAATTGTAGTGTGAGCGACAGAACTAGTATAAGAGTTATTGTGTGTGCGTGCTTTTCCAAATTAAAATACAATTAAAACAAATAACAATTGCTTATTGTATTGCTGCTGAGCAACTTTTTGATCTGTTTTTGCCCAAAAATACATATTCTAATACAAATATATGAAAAAACCACTATTGAAACATATACATGATGTGCAGATGTAGAGAGAGAGTAATTACAAATGCATGTGTTTCATGTACATGTATCATTTACTTACATGTGTATGTGAAATTTTACTTTCATTCTTTCATTCATCAACCATGGATTTTTTTTCAACACACCATGTGGTACTTATGTTAAAACCAGTTTTATGTATCTTATTTGTTATAGAAAAACAAATACATACAAACGTGTTTTTCTCATTTGGTCATTTGGTCATGCACAACCATACAATAACTGCTTTAAAAATCAACATTTACAACTAGTAAAAGAAACGCTATATAACATATTTTTTCATACAAGAACCAAAAAACACGCAAAACTGGTGCAAACAGATGCATCTGTGCCAGGGTTTAAAAATTAGTTTTTAAAATTTTTTAGTTTAAATGTGACTATTATGAAAATATGACTTGTTTAAATTTTTGACAAAGTGCATAATAAAAATATTCAAGTGCATTTGCATATTACATATATGCGCAAATAAATATTTTATACCTTCACACTATTTAATATTTTCCATAGCAATCAGAACAGAAATATTTTTGCAGTAATATTTTTCTATGCACACAAACTGAAAATATATCCACAATAATATTTTACGCAGTACACAGAATTCAATTTTTGCATATTAGCTTGTGTTATATTTTTCTGACTGCAAAATATTATAGCACACAAATATTACAAATAACAACTAGCAAAAAATATGCATAGAAAAATATTTCAACTCTAAAAAATACTTCGCCATTCAACAACTCTGAAAAATATGCTAAATGAAATATGAGAAAATTGAAATATTTGAGAAAAAAATTTGTAGATATGCAAACAAGAAATATTGTCATTTTGAAAATATTTTCAAGAAATATTTTGAAGAAATATGCATATTTATGGCAAAAAATATTTCTGACTCATTATGATGCGTAAAATGGAATGATTGAAGATTAGTGTGGTCATTTGACTATGTGTGTATATTGTATATTTATGTGTGTACGTATGTTAATTAATTTACGCAAAGTTTATTATCATTATTATTATTAATAATAATAGTAATAATAATAATAATTTTAAATAAAATTTATTATTTGACATATTGTCAGAAATGTACATAAAATAATTGAAATTTATTTGCTGGTAGTTTAGCATGTCTATATACGTATTTCATTGGCGCTTGAACCAAATCATCAGTAGACTTTAACCACAAATTTTAAACAGTCACAAACCTCTTACTTTATGCATAGACTTTCAAAAACTATATGAGAATTCATAATATTCATGCTACACGACATGTAAAAAGCCACATGCATATGTGGCGATGACGTCTCGGAAATTTTCAGCATGTTGGCTGCATTTATTAAAATTACTAGTAGTGGCTACATGCCGTAAAATTTTGATACAAAATTTTGTTCGAAAATACAAATATGACATATTTAGCCGAGTTGAATACATTTTCTAAGGCAGCAAATTTGTAAGCATGTGAATATTTACATGTACATATGTTACTAGTACACGGCATGTAGCAAATGTAGCTTTGTGATGACGACAAAATTACGTCAGGACCACACGCGCACGTAGTTTCTTACATACCGTGTACTATAGACTTTATATAAGTCAAAACTTAACTGTTTTATTATTGTTTTTAGTATATGTGCATGATTTTAATATAATTGCTTTTATCAGCGCGTCCATTTAATTTTAATTCGTTGCACGTTTTGTAAAAAAAAAATATAAAAAATGAGTTCCCAAATAACATTTTCATCAATTTTGTCTGTTGAGAATTTGGTTTTATAAATTTAAATAGTAAAATAGTAAAACACCAATATCTACAATGTGCTAGAAGAAAAACATACAAAGATATAATTGTGATAATTCTGCATTGACATTTGATTTGGGAAGAGCTTATTAATTATTTAAAAATATGATTTTATCGGACGTATAAAAAGTTTTTTTCATTATTACAACCTTAGTTTAACCTAAAGTGAGCGATAACTTAAGGGCAAGTTTGTCCTATCTAACGTATTTTTTTAGTAATATCTAATATGTATTGTAGTTTTACTATTTTGTTCATCCTAGAAGGAAATGTTTCCTTAGTGAACATTTTATTTACTTACACATTCTAAATAAAATATATTTAAAAAAAGCAATAATTAAAATTATTATTATTATTACTATTATTATTAATAATAATAATGATAATAAACTTTGCGTAAATTAATTAACATACGTACACACATAAATATACAATATACACACATAGTCAAATGCCCACACTAATCTTCAATCATTCCATTTTACGCATCATAATGAGTCAGAAATATTTTTGCCATAAATATGCATATTTCTTCAAAATATTTCTTGAAAATATTTTCAAAATGACAATATTCCTTGTTTGCATATCTACAAATTTTTTTCTCAAATATTTCAATTTTCTCATATTTCATTTAGCATATTTTTCAGAGTAGTTGAATGGCGAAATATTTTTTAGAGTTGAAATATTTTTCTATGCATATTTTTTGCTAGTTGTTATTTGTAATATTTGTGTGCTATAATATTTTGCAGTCACAAAAGTATAACACAAGCTAATATGCAAAAATTGAAATCTGTGTACTGCGTAAAATATTATTGTGGATATATTTTCAGTTTGTGTGCATAGAAAAATATTACTACAAAAATATTTCTGTTCTGATTGCTATGGAAAATATTAAATAGTGTGAAGGTATAAAATATTTATTTAGCGCAATAAAATTATTTCGTAACAGAAAAATAATTTTTTAGTTTTTATAGGAAATTAGTTAATGTGTTGACAATTTCTAGTAAATATTAGTTTTTTTAAACCCTGATCTGTGCAATGCTATAATTCATACATATGTACTTAATAAATTTTCACTCAAAAGATATTATTAATTTGTTAGATTCGTCAAATATGCTCTTAAATTATGATGAATAAATATCTCAAAAGTTCAAAGCAACTTAAAAAAGTATACTATTAATTATTTGATTAACATTGATTAATGATGCAAACACATCTTGGATTCGAATTTAAGTGATTTCGTGGATTTATTATGACGAAAATGAATCTAACCGATACTGGACTTAATGGAAACTGATTCGTGGTTCTATTTAACCAAGAGTTGATCTTGGTACTTATCAGTATATACAAATTCCTTATATTGGCTATATAAGCCATAAAACAACAATGTGTAGACTCCAAACATATATTAAAATTCCTATTTCCTTTGCTCTGTGGTTAGAATTTATTGAATTTATTTGATGATCAAATTCCCGTATTGGCTAATAATTTGAATTTCCTCAAACAAAAATATCTTGCAGCTTCTCGTAAACTTGATGTGGCTCTAAAATATGACCATCAGCAGTAAATATAACGCAAATTGCAATTAAATTTAAAGTTTTAAAATTACGCCACAGATCCAATAAATTTTATATAATTCGTTCTTTAAAACAAAATATTTTTTTTTTTATTTTTTTATTTTGAAATTAAAATCACTGGTAAACACCACTATTGTCACACAACCTTTCTGTTAATGCTAAAAAAAAATATAATTAAAATTTTCTTTACAGAATATACAAAACTACTCGATTGAATTTTTATTTATTTATTTTTTTATTTCTAAAGTAAATCTATTGTACAGTAAAAACCAAGACAAAACCTCACAAATTAAAACGAGTTGAATTGCCATAGCATTGTTTTTATAAATATATATGTATTTCCAAGAACAATTTTATGCCAATTCCACTCGTTTTAATTTCACGTGGAATGCAGAACATACCCGTATATATATGTATATATGTATGTATATCTTCTTAAATTACTTATATATGTATGTAAACATTATATATTATATTAATTACAACATCTGGTATATGGATTAGAATATGCATGTTCATAGTTTGCAATTAAGAGCCATAATATTTAGGCATAGCTCAACAAAGGAGTGATTGTACACTACATTGTAACTAGAAAAAACGGTTTTATGCAGCTTTCCAGTTTGCTAACTTCATTAAGTCGCACAATTTTAGATATTTAGTAGATTTTGTTGAAGTGTTGATACAATTTCTTGTAATACATGCGAGAATATATTCATTAATTTTAAATTTAATTATGAGATAAGGCTTTGTGCATTTCATTATAATATATAAACATTTTGAAGGTTTGTGCATAAGATAAGAGTTTTGTGACTGTCCAAAATATGTGGTTGAAGTCTCCTGATGATTTGGCTAAGCACCAAGGAAATATATAGACAATGCTTAACCACCAGAAAATAAATTTCAATTTAAATAAACTATGGGTAAAATTGAAGAATGTGTAACTCCCCGTAATATCAATCCTACATAAATATAAGCTTCCATACGCGTATACATATATTTTTGGTGCCCCCTGCAAGCTATTGTAACATTGCTATTTTTTGTTTTGTGAATTGAAGTTAATGGAAAAAAGTTTTTGTATTCTGTGTACTTACTGTTTCATTTAAATTGCTTGACGTTGGCCGCAGATGTCGGACATACATATATGTCGTCCGTACACAGTCATTTTTTATGTTAGCAACAGATTTTGAGAATTGCCAACACTAAAATTTCCAAACTTACATAGCGTCTACAACTCTGACTAACCTTGACATAATATGTGAGAGAACATCGGCAGAATAACAAAAATAAAATGCCGATATTTCTTCTCATGTCATGCAACAGAACAACGTAATTTTACTTTTCTTATAACATTTCATTTTATACAAATTCTCATCGAGTTAACATGTATTAATTTTATATAACTATTTATTTTGTTTTTACTTTTTCCCACAAACTTTAATTTATAAATCAATTAAACATATAAAATCGCAGAAACTTTGTCCAAAACATTGTTTTTCATTTATTTTAATAAACACTCACAGATGCACACTAATTTATTTTCATGTACGTGTAGTTTTTTTCCAGTTCATATCATAAGATTGTTGTTATAGGATTTCTTATAACAACGCTCTTATAATAAATCTTATAATATTGACATGACACTAATTTGGAGCCTAGGCGTAACATAATTCTCTCTGCGATTGAATTTGACGCTCTTATCTTACATATTATGTTAGGTGGAGACCTTATGTTATGTCTCGTGTAATCTCAGTGTTAAGTAAAACACTTCAAAGTATTTCCACCGGGCTTGTGAACAGCGTGACCATTTTAGCATTTTTGTAGCTAAATTTAGCATTTCTTTTGTTGAATTAGCTGCAAAATTTTCTATTTAGCAGTTGGCATTTTCGTTAGCATTTTTAAATTTTTTATTTAGCATTTTTTTCATATTAATCTACATAACTTTTAAGAATATCTCTTATACGTAAAAGAGGCTGACTTCCAAAACGTCAACTGCCTTCCAACAAAGTGTAGTGTTTCATAACACTGCAGAACAAAACATTGACAATGCATACCCTTTCAAAACGTCGTTGACAAGTATTTAGAACACCGCAAACAATCAATCAGCAGATCGGTTGCAAAGTTGGTGCTCATGGTTACAATGCTTCGCAACTTTGGATCTCTGCACGTTATAAATACCGTATCCTAAGACTGTACAAACTTTCTACTTTTTACGTAAAAATTGAATAGACGAAAGCTTTAGAATATTTTACAAAAACCAATTTTTAAATGTTGTTTATAAACGAAACGTAAGTGAGAAACGAATTCTTCTCGAAGAACCGTCCGTGAATTAATATTTTTGGTTTGCTTTAAGTACTTTATGTATAGTGACAAACTAGTATTTACTTAACATAACCCAGCAAAAATTATTGCTTTCCTGAAACATATTTGTGAGGGATACAATGTTACAGAATCACTTGATGTTGCGCATGAATAAGGAATTTTTTTGTTCGAGATGAGCCAGCTAGAATCAACACATTTAGCTTACTAAAGTGCTTCAAAGAAGTAATACTCAGATGCAAAAATTACTGGCTTGCAAAATGTTTTGTGATAACTTTCTATTTTGTTAGAGAGTCCGCCTTACGTTAGTGCTTGTTGTTGTTATTGCTTCCAAATCACTATTTTTTCTGGGAAGTGACGAAATTTAAATAAGTTAAATTTTCTAGCAGTCTAGAAAACGTTTTTAAGCAGGGAAACTTTGCAAAAACAGAAATATTTATTATGCTCCGCAGTTTTAGGAAATACCTTGGTGGAGAAAGACCTTAACCCCGGCCAAAGGCCGGCAGTCTAAAAAACATTATTATTATACACGAGTTCCTCCATAAAACTTGTCATTAAAAGTCGGCGCATGCTGTACTTTTTACCCACTATTAAATCCTAACGTGATTTTTAATGTAATAATATTATGGGCCAAAAATCGTTAAGCGTATGTTTCATTTTGCCGCTTATGCCAACTTCATGCCAGTTTTTCATTATCATAATGCAGTTTAGGTTCAAAAAATAATTTGTAATTAAAAAAATATCTGTTTCATTCAAAGGAAATACATTTTATTTAATATTAGTAAGGCGATGAAAGCAGAAGTTACAAAAATAACAACTTTAAAAGAAGCAATTGGATTAAAAAATGGTAAATATTAAGTTTTAGGAGTATGTTTTAGCACTTTAATAATTTTTTAGCATATTTTAGCTTTATTTTGAAGTCAATTTAGCCGCAAAAATTTTTAGGATCTGGTCACACTGCTTGTAAGTGATTTGTTGTTCGAATTTTCGTATTTAATTTATGCACGTGCTTTATGAGGTGGGCGCAGCAGCTGTAATGTGAATTTTATTTACATGTAGTTGACATTAAAATTGATTAAATATTCATGAATATCATGTTTTTCGAAATTATCAATCACTATTAATGGATGATCCAGGGGTGGAGTTTGTATTTTCGACATTATTTATAGTAAATCAACTATTTTGAGGTGATTTATTCATATGCAAGATGAATGGTAAATCATTTATAAATTAATATGATTTACACAAATCATAATGATTTGTCTAAATCATGCCGGTGGAAACATACTATTAAAATGTTTAAATACCTTTAAAACTGTTAGGAAGCTAAAAGACACGCAAAAAGCCGCTTTTATCGCTAACTTTGCAAAAAATCGCGAGAATTCGCAATATTCTAAATGTGCCAGAGTATTGATTAGAAATCGCTAAAACTTTAACAAATGTAAAAAATTCTGCAAAAATCGGAATTGTATACTTCGCAGCCGTGATGTTCATTTACGTAATGGTGCACCAGGCAGTTTAGACCGAAAAAAACATATCTATCTTTAGATTTGCCATTGACGTGCATTTGTGGTTCGATATTTTTGGGAAATTGACTTCCATCAACATTTTCGTAATGATCTACATAGTAATTGTTTTTATTATAATCATCATCGCCTGTAATTATTTCTTCCTAATTTTCGATTCACTTTGAAGCTACGCGAGTGGGTATGTGACTGATGTAATTCACAGTGTATTTGATGGTCAATGTTGGCCAGATCCCTCGGAAGGCAGTGCAGCTTCTCGGCAGGTAGGGATGAAATGATACGAGTAAATACAAGTAAGTACTCGATACTTTTTCTTAAGGTAGAATTAGTAAAATCGTATCATTCTACTTTACAGCTTGCTGTATCTTTCAAATTTGTGCACAAGTTATAGAAAATGTAACAGTTTGCACAGCACATTTTTTTGGCAGGCATTAAATGCGGCGTTTTTGACATTCGCAGCAGAAAAATCTGTTTTCTGCAGATTCCTACGTCAGCAGTGCTACCACCACATATATATTTTATAACTAGTAAAATGCATATCGCCGTGAAGAAAAAAAACTTTTGAAAAAACTTTTTCAGTCACGTACCAAACTTTTTTAACAGTTGCAAAAAAGGTACTATTTTCCGTGTCCGTGTGAGCACGTGCGTTTTTTGAGTGTATGAGTGCCACGTGCTTGCATAAAATTTATATCCAGAAATTTACTTTAAATAAATAAGAAATACATTAGATGTGAGCTATTAATTTATATACGTTTCAATAGAAGACAAAATTAGGTATCAGAATTATTAAATGTCATTTTTTTAATTACTTGATTTCGAAAGTTATAGCCCAGCAAACTTTTTATCGTCTTATAAAATCAAAACGATTGAGTGTGCGCTATTGACACATATACCAATCAATAGCAAATCAATACACCTTTCAGAAAAAGTAACTGTCATATTTAGATTTGCTTTAGTTCTGAAGTTATAGCCCAGCAAACTTTTTATTATCAAAAAAAAAGTTTGCTTCATAAAATAAAAACCGTTACCTGTGCGCTATTGATATATATTTTAATCGATGGAGAATTTAATTATCTTAAAGAAATGATAACTGTCATTTCCAGATTAACTTTAGTTCTGAAGTTATAGCCCAGCAAACTTTTTATTAACAAAAAAACTTTTACCTTATAAAAATCAAACGGTTGATTGTGTGTTATTAACACATTAACAAATCGATGAGAAATTTAAATACCTTTGAGAATTTATAAGCGCCATATCAAGATTTACTTTAGTTCTGAAGTTATAGCCCAGCAAACTTTTTATTGACAAAAAAAGTTTTGCCTTATGAAACCAAAATGGTTGACTGTGCGCTATTAACACATATACTAATGGATAAAAAATTCTAATACTTTTAAGAAATACTAACTGTTATATTTAGATTTTCTTTAGTTCCGAAGTTATGGCCCAGCAAACTTTTTATAGACAAAAAAAGTTTTGCACTCTAAAACCAAAACGGTTGACTGTGCGCTATTGACATATATTTCAATTGATGAAGAATAAAAATACCTTTAAGACCTAATAACTATTGTGTCCAGATTTACTTTAGTTCTGAAGTTATAGCCCAGCAAACTTTTTATTGACAAAAAAAACTTTTGCCTTATAAAACCAAAATTGTTGACTGTGCGCTATTGACACATATCTCAATTGATGAAGAATAAAAATTCAGAAATTCAGAAAAATTCAGAATTCATAAATGTCACATCCAGATTTACTTCAGTTCTGAAGTTATAGCCCAGCAAACTTTTCTGGGTCGTTAAAAATAGAAAAAGTTTTCGTCTTATTAAACCAAAACGATTCCATGTGCACTATTCAGGCATATACCAATCAATAAAGGACAAAAATACTTTTCAGAATTGGTGACAGTCTCTTTCTGAGTTACTTTAGTTCAGAAGTTATAGTCCAGCAAACTTTTACAAATTTGCATAATTTTTGTGATAATGCAGTTTTTTCCATTAAGTGTGTAAGTGGCAACCTCGTGGTAGTTTGCCTAGTAAAATATGTAAACAAACTATGAAAAAAATTCTGATTTTGCTAATCAATAAAAATAGGTAATTTTTACTTTTATTTAAAAAAAAAAAGTTCTAAGTTTTATGCTTTCGTATCCGTAGAATCAGATTTATTAGATGTCATTATTTTTATTTGAATAACTATGGAGAAAAACACTCTCGAAAATTACTCCAACAAAAAATTTGTTCTTGCATATAAAATGAAAAGTATTGATTGTGCCCAATTAAATCATATACCAATCGATAGAAAATCTAAATACCTATTTAAATATGTGACTGTCATACTCTGAATTAAATTCTGTACAAAAATTTTTAAAGAGATGAACGATTAATTAATAGTAAGCATTCAAAGCTAATAAAAGTTCGGTATACATCATTTCATTCAATTATTTCTATATTGCTTTTTATCAGAAGTTTAATGTATCCATATTAAAAATATCACAATTAAAACAAATAGCATTTTACAATATATGTAATAAACGAATTCGTACATACATGCTATACATGTGCCCTTAATTATGAAAGTGGTCTAAGTCATACACATTTTTTATTCGATATAGTAAAATTAATTTATATTAATCGAGACTAGTATAACTTTAAATTAAACTGTTGCATAAAATCCAAAAATGTTTTTGGATTTGTTCAAATGTAATGTACTAAATATCTCGACCAAAGAAATATATGACTTATACAACTTTCATAATTTAGGGCACATATATATGTTTATATTCACTTGTACAAGATGATACATTTTTGTATATTACTTTTATATATTCTGCTTAAAACTTTTTAAAAAGAAATCAAATATTAATTATTGCAAATAAATAAAGCTAATATTTTCAACATTATTGTTATAATCGGGCCATAAAACAGATTTCAGTTCAAATTATGATATTTTGTAAACATCGTTACTATTAATATGGTAATTAACACTATCAGGAAGTTCGTAATTTTCACAACAACAATTTCCCGGTTTTAACCCATTGTTGTGTTAAATTTGCGTTGGTGCCACCAAAAATTAAAAAACGCACCGAAATTAAAAAAAAGCGCACCACGCACCAACTAAGGAATTTTTCGCACAAAAAATTTCAAAAAGCACCGAAAATGGTGCTACACGCACCAAGTTGACAACGCTGATTATAATAATAACAGCAGTGCTGCCAACTTGGTGTAATATTTCAACAATCACGTAGTGCTACCAACCACTGCATATTATCGTCTTTAGCCATCCCTGTCCTTGAAATACACCACTGTTATAGACACAATAAAAAATGTAATTTTAATGTTTAATTTGCTTAATATTTATTAATAATTGCAAATATAATGTAATAATAATCCTTATTAGTATTAATATTTATTATTAGTTTGAATTCGTGGTGGTAGTTGTTATTTGTGCTGCCACATATAACTGTGCAATCTACATCTTATACCTGTATTACCAGTAGCTGCACACTATTATTGACCTTTTATAAAATGTTTGCGAATGGGAAAATATTTACGAAGTTGTAAGTTTGATGTGGTATAACTTCTGAATTCCACAAATTCAGAAAATGACAGTCACCAATTTAGAAAATTAGTTTTGTTTTCTATCGATTGTTATATGCTGCAACATGATAATATAAGTAGTTTCTATTTTATAAGTATAAAACTTTTGTCCTTATTTTTGAGCTTTCGACGAGTTTTCTAGGATATAACTTCTGAAATAAAGTATTTCAGAAAATGAAATTCACAATTCCTGAAAATTATTTTTATTATCTATCGAAGGATATATAACTTTATATCTGCCATACAGCAGTTACTATTTTATAGGCATTAAACTTTCTTGTTAAATTTTAAGGATATAAAATTTTTTATTTGGACTCAACTTCTGAGCTAAAGTAATTCAGAGTATGACAGTCAGTAGTAGGGAAATGAGGCATGAGATGAAAAAATCATCTTTTTGGGATGATTTTTAGTTTGGATGATTTAGGGATGAAAATTTGAGATGAAAAAATTTGGGATGATTTTTTTGGGATGATTTTTAGTTTGGATGATTTAGGGATGAAAATTTGAGATGAAAAAATTTGGGATGATTTTTTTTTGTGTGAAATGCAAGTGCATAAGAAAATGATTAATGTTGTTGAACAGATTTTTTCTTTTTGGGATGATTTTTTTTTCGATGATTTTTAGTTTTGATGATTTAGGGATGAAAATTTGAGATGAAAAAATTTGGGATGATTTTTTTTTTGTGTGAAATGCAAGTGCATAAGAAAATGTTTAATGTTGTTGAACAGATTTTTTCTTTTTGGGATGATTTTTTTTCGATGATTTTTAGTTTTGATGATTTAGGGATGAAAATTTGAGATGAAAAAATTTGGGATGATTTTTTTTTTGTGTGAAATGCAAGTGCATAAGAAAATGTTTAATGTTGTTGAACAGATTTTTTTTGTTTTTATTTTCATTGCACACTTGATGCGATGAAATATGTTAGGGATGACTTTTGGTTTAGCGAGCCTTTATGTTTGTCTGTCCGTTTATCTCTTTAATAATAATTATGTCTATTTCTGTCTCTTAAACCAACTTGAAATAGTCGATAGAAACCTTTTTTTGTTTTTTACAATTATAAGCACGGTCTCTAGTTTGAGACATCGGTTGCTTATCATTTTACAATTGCTGTTATCAGTACGTTTATAAATTTGCTTTTTTTATTGCTGGTGCCTGGTAAGAAGAAAAGGGAAAAGAGGATTCTTTTGTAATATTTTGGGATGTAAATGTGAAAATTTAAGGAAAATTTTTATTTTAACAAGCCCTGTATAGTAATTGAATGTTTTTGTGACTCTTAAATGAATTTAATATTATTTCTGTACATAACTATACATAAACATATTTTGCATAGGTATATTTAAATGAATATGTCAATGTATATGAAGATGCATGTTTGTGAATATTTGCATATAATGTAATTATATTAAATAAATTATTTAAACCATAAGATGAAGCATTTTTCATTATTATGTAGAAATTAAGTAAGAGTAATTATGAAAATGTATGAATAAAAATATTAAGAGATCAAAAATTTATTTTGAGAAAATAAAACTCTCCTGATTAAAAAATTTTTAGTGTGTCCCAAATAAATTGATATAAAAACGCAGTTTCTAAAATATTCCTATTCATGAACTCATTGCAATCCTTCAGTAGTAAATTATGACTTCGAAAAACATTACAAACATTGAGGTTGTTGAGGCTTTTAATAAATTGAAAGCAAAATCATATATATCTGTGAAGGAATTACAACCATCAAGGCCATATAAAGTGATAATGATGTTTCGTCATAAGACCAAATATGGAAATATAGTGATTGCAGAACTCGAGGATGGAATGCTATATCTTCCCAAACGCTACAATAGCTTAGAGGATAAAGTAATTGAAGGGGCTGGGGATGAAAAATTTTCTTTAACAAAAAAACTAGAAAATTATTCATACGCATTAGAATTGGCGGAGCTACATCCTGACGACAACGAAAAAAACATTGAAGACAATGAGGGCTTCTACATTCCAAACTCACAACCCTTTTTTACTTGGGAAGGAGGCAAAATTCCAAAACTATATTAAAATATTATGATTATTGACTGAAATAAAAAATTCTTATTTTGTAAAACGCGATGTTGTCAAATTTCTTTGAATAAAATACTATTTCAAAAATTTTAAAGAACAATATGCGTAAATTTATTGTGGAAACTGTATATAAGGCACGAAAAGTTTAACAAAATTTATTAGTTGCCTTTTGCCCTTACCTTGGAAAATAAACAGAATGTCCACAAATCCGATTCATAAATTTCTAAAGGACTTTGAAGGGCTGATTTTTATGGATCATCTCCAACTAATTCAAGATTATTTGAATAATAAAAATCAAAATGGAGTACAAATTGAAAATTTAATAAAAAAATATTATTTATTAACAAGAAGATTATAAGCTTATCGATAATTAAATAAAATTATAAGATAAAAAACCTATATTATTGTAATTGAAGTTGTTTCATTTTTGTATAAATAAATATTAAATAGATATATTGCTTTTGGGTAAAGTATTCCAATTATCAAGACGCTGATCAATCAGATGGCGATGATCAGCTGCTAATGAGCTGGAAAATCTGTTGATGATCAGCTGGGAAGTCCGTTGATAATCAGCTGTTGATCAGCTGAAAATCAGTTGACGATCAGCTGGAAGTCAACTAACAATAATGTTGCAATCACTAGTTTGCACTATTATTCTAGTTGTCTCATTTTATTGATATTTATATATATATATATATATATATATATATATATATATATATATATATATATATATATAAATAATATTAGAGTAAGAGAGATATAATATTGCTTTTTAATATTTACTTACAATTAATAATTATATATATATATATATATATATATATATATATATATATATATATATATAAAGTTTAGCATTATGAAAATCATGTCATGTTGCCAATAGCTTCACATTGGGCTGCTATTTCATCCAAGATTTTGTCGTTACCATCATGCAGCATCTCAATTAAGGTTACTGTATTGTTGAGTAGTTCATCATCTGTGCTCTCATACATAAAAAGAAGTCGCTTCAGATCTAATCTCGGTAGGATTATTATTTCTTTTATTTCTACTTGTGCTCTTCCTGAGCGAGTATTTTTATTTCTGTTCATTAATGACATTTTACTTAATTCACTTAATTTGTCTAATCTGTTCAAAGGTAGAAGCTAAAATAAACATAAGTTTCTTTATTTTTAACAGTAAGGTTTCCGCTTTTCTTTCGCTAGTTTATTGTCAGCTGATTTTCTTGCTGAAAACCATCTGATCATCACCTTATTGACAATTTAATTGTAAGTAAATATTAAAAAGCAATATTATATCTCTCTTACTCTAATATTGTTTATATATATATATATATATATATCAATAAAATGAGACAACTAGAATAATAGTGCAAACTAGTGATTGCAACATTATTGTTAGTTGACTTCCAGCTGATCGTCAACTGATTTTCAGCTGATCAACAGCTGATTATCAACGGACTTCCCAGCTGATCATCAACAGATTTTCCAGCTCAGCGTCTTGATAATTGGAATACTTTACCCAAAAGCAATATATCTATTTAATATTTATTTATACAAAAATGAAACAACTTCAATTACAATAATATAGGTTTTTTATCTTATAATTTTATTTAATTATCGATAAGCTTATAATCTTCTTGTTAATAAATAATATTTTTTTATTAAATTTTCAATTTGTACTCCATTTTGATTTTTATTATTCAAATAATCTTGAATTAGTTGGAGATGATCCATAAAAATCAGCCCTTCAAAGTCCTTTAGAAATTTATGAATCGGATTTGTGGACATTCTGTTTATTTTCCAAGGTAAGGGCAAAAGGCAACTAATAAATTTTGTTAAACTTTTCGTGCCTTATATACAGTTTCCACAATAAATTTACGCATATTGTTCTTTAAAATTTTTGAAATAGTATTTTATTCAAAGAAATTTGACAACATCGCGTTTTACAAAATAAGAATTTTTTATTTCAGCCATAATCATAATATTTTAATATAGTTTTGGAATTTTGCCTCCTTCCCAAGTAAAAAAGGGTTGTGAGTTTGGAATGTAGAAGCCCTCATTGTCTTCAATGTTTTTTTCGTTGTCGTCAGGATGTAGCTCCGCCAATTCTAATGCGTATGAATAATTTTCTAGTTTTTTTGTTAAAGAAAATTTTTCATCCCCAGCCCCTTCAATTACTTTATCCTCTAAGCTATTGTAGCGTTTGGGAAGATATAGCATTCCATCCTCGAGTTCTGCAATCACTATATTTCCATATTTGGTCTTATGACGAAACATCATTATCACTTTATATGGCCTTGATGGTTGTAATTCCTTCACAGATATATATGATTTTGCTTTCAATTTATTAAAAGCCTCAACAACCTCAATGTTTGTAATGTTTTTCGAAGTCATAATTTACTACTGAAGGATTGCAATGAGTTCATGAATTGGAATATTTTGAAACTGCGTTTTTATATCAATTTATTTGGGACACACTAAAAATTTTTTAATCAGGAGAGTTTTATTTTCTCAAAATAAATTTTTGATCTCTTAATATTTTTATTCATACATTTTCATAATTACTCTTACTTAATTTCTACATAATAATGAAAAATGCTTCATCTTATGGTTTAAATAATTTATTTAATATAATTACATTATATGCAAATATTCACAAACATGCATCTTCATATACATTGACATATTCATTTAAATATACCTATGCAAAATATGTTTATGTATAGTTATGTACAGAAATAATAGTAAATTCATTTAAGAGTCACAAAAACATTCAATTACTATACAGGGCTTGTTAAAATAAAAATTTTCCTTAAATTTTCACATTTACATCCCAAAATATTACAAAAGAATCCTCTTTTCCCTTTTCTTCTTACCAGACACCAGCAATAAAAAAAAGCAAATTTATAAACGTACTGATAACAGCAATTGTAAAATGATAAGCAACCGATGTCTAAAACTAAAGACCGTGCTTATAATTGTAAAAAACAAAAAAAGGTTTCTATCGACTATTTCAAGTTGGTTTAAGAGACAGAAATAGACATAATTATTATTAAAGAGATAAACGGACAGACAAACATAAAGGCTCGCTAAACCAAAAGTCATCCCTAACATATTTCATCGCATCAAGTGTGCAATGAAAATAAAAACAAAAAAAATCTGTTCAACAACATTAAACATTTTCTTATGCACTTGCATTTCACACAAAAAAAAATCATCCCAAATTTTTTCATCTCAAATTTTCATCCCTAAATCATCAAAACTAAAAATCATCGAAAAAAAATCATCCCAAAAAGAAAAAATCTGTTCAACAACATTAAACATTTTCTTATGCACTTGCATTTCACACAAAAAAAAAATCATCCCAAATTTTTTCATCTCAAATTTTCATCCCTAAATCATCAAAACTAAAAATCATCGAGAAAAAATCATCCCAAAAAGAAAAAATCTGTTCAACAACATTAAACATTTTCTTATGCACTTGCATTTCACACAAAAAAAAAATCATCCCAAATTTTTTCATCTCAAATTTTCATCCCTAAATCATCCAAACTAAAAATCATCCCAAAAAAATCATCCCAAATTTTTTCATCTCAAATTTTCATCCCTAAATCATCCAAACTAAAAATCATCCCAAAAAGATGATTTTTTCATCTCATGCCTCATTTCCCTACTACTACAGTCACATATTTAAATAGGTATTTTGATTTTCTATCGATTGGTATATGATTTAATTGGGCACAATCAATACTTTTCATTTTATATGCAAGAACAAATTTTTTGTTGTAGTAATTTTCGAGAGTGTTTTTCTCCATAGTTATTCAAATAAAAATAATGACATCTAATAAATCTGATTCTACGGATACGAAAGCATAAAACTTAGAACTTTTTTTTAAATAAAAGTAAAAATTACCTATTTTTATTGATTTGCAAAATCAGAATTTTTTTCCACAGTTTGTTTACATATTTTACTAGGCAAACTACCACGAGGTTGCTACTTACACACTTAATGGAAAAAACTGTATTATCACAAAAATTATGCAAATTTGTAAAAGTTTGCTGGACTATAACTTCTGAACTAAAGTAACTCAGAAAAAGACTGTCACCAATTCTGAAAAGTATTTTTGTCCTTTATTGATTGGTATATGCCTGAATAGTGCACATGGAATCGTTTTGGTTTAATAAGACGAAAACTTTTTCTATTTTTAACGACCCAGAAAAGTTTGCTGGGCTATAACTTCAGAACTGAAGTAAATCTGGATGTGACATTTATGAATTCTGAATTTTTCTGAATTTCTGAATTTTTATTCTTCATCAATTGAGATATGTGTCAATAGCGCACAGTCAACAATTTTGGTTTTATAAGGCAAAAGTTTTTTTTGTCAATAAAAAGTTTGCTGGGCTATAACTTCAGAACTAAAGTAAATCTGGACACAATAGTTATTAGGTCTTAAAGGTATTTTTATTCTTCATCAATTGAAATATATGTCAATAGCGCACAGTCAACCGTTTTGGTTTTAGAGTGCAAAACTTTTTTTGTCTATAAAAAGTTTGCTGGGCCATAACTTCGGAACTAAAGAAAATCTAAATATAACAGTTAGTATTTCTTAAAAGTATTAGAATTTTTTATCCATTAGTATATGTGTTAATAGCGCACAGTCAACCATTTTGGTTTCATAAGGCAAAACTTTTTTTGTCAATAAAAAGTTTGCTGGGCTATAACTTCAGAACTAAAGTAAATCTTGATATGGCGCTTATAAATTCTCAAAGGTATTTAAATTTCTCATCGATTTGTTAATGTGTTAATAACACACAATCAACTGTTTGATTTTTATAAGGTAAAAGTTTTTTTGTCAATAAAAAGTTTGCTGGGCTATAACTTCAGAACTAAAGTAAATCTTGATATGGCCTTTATAAATTCTGAAAGGTATTTTTATTCTTCATCGATTGGTATGTGTTTCAATAGCGCACAACTAACTGTTTTGAATTTATGAGGCAAAAGTTTTTTTTGTCATAAAAAAGTTTGCTGGGCTATAACTTCAGAACTAAAGTAAATCTGAATATAACAAATATTACTTCTAAAAGGCATTTTATTTTTTTTTTGTCGATTGGTGTATAAGTCAATAGCGCACAATCAACCGTTTTAATTTTATATTGCAAAATTTTTTTTTTCAATAAAAAGTTTGCTGGGCTATAACTTCAGATCTAAAGTAAATCTGGATATGACAGTTATCAATTTTAAAAGATATTTTTATCCCTAATCTGTAGGTATATGCAGCAATAAGGCACAATCAATACTTTCTATTAAGCACTTCAATTACTATATGAGGGTATATATATAAATTAATTTTATATGTTTGAATTTATATTGGCATTGCAATGTTGTAATGTTAACAGAAATAATGTTTTTGTTTGGTAAAAACAAAATTTCATAATATTTTTGGCAAGCACGTGCTCGAGCACGTGCTTTTAATGTAAACAGAAACAGTTGCGCGCCCACGAGCACGTGCTTCTAATGTAAGCAAAAACAAAAATACTCCTCGTTTTGCAACTCTGCTTGAAAAAAGTTTTTTTAGAAAAGTTTTTTTTCTTCTCTTCCGTCAAAAACAATATGCTTTTAAAGATCAGTGTTGCCAGTTGTAGGAAAAGGGAAAATATAAGAATAATCGCCGAAAAAGAAGTTAAAAAATTACACATAATAATCTTTCTATTCAATGCAATATTATTGTTGTTTAAAATTTCGTATTTTTACATAGGGTGATGATAATCAAATTTTTTGAGTTTTATTACAAATATTAATTTCAAATATAATTGTTAGTTATATTTTTGCTTGGAAGAATATAAATAGTTATTTTCGCTTGGAAACGAGTACTTTTGTTGTGTTTTGTTTAATTTTTGTCAATTTAAATTTATTTATATCACATAAAATTAAAAATAAAACAAGCACGTGACCAAAACCGTTAGACACCTACACAACTAATAATCAAATTTGCTGAAGAATATATATATTCATTTCTCATAAACCAATTAATTTTTTTCATTTTTCATCTAAAAGTGTGTGTTTCTTTCCATAGCATTTCATTTCAGCATTGGGTGCAGTTCATTACAAGAATATATAATATTAAAATAGTTTAAAGATTTATATTATTTAAAAATGCAAATGACAAATTAAAATATGTATTACTAATATGTATGGAATATACATATGTACTTAGTTATATATGTATGTGTAAAAGTTAAAACTGTAATATAAAAGTGAAACCTATTACACATGTGCGACCCATAAAAAATTCCATGATTTCACTATATTGGCAACATTGCTATTGCGAATTAATAACAAAAGATAAGATGAGAGAAAGCAGCATGAACAATATCTTTTTGTTAGCAGTATGAAACGAAACGTTTTCACTCACAGTATGATAAAAGCAACAGTTTGTTGAGTATTAACATATTTATTCGAAGTTGGGCTTTAGTAAACAAACATTTCAGTAGTTTCATGGATGGAATTGTTCATGCAACTCTATATTTGATATGCCTTGGATGCTACGAAATCTTAACGATATGTCGCGCCCCAACGATTAACTTGAATTTTGATGCCTCTCAGCGGGAACTAGGTTTTGATTTTATATCAATAGCTTCTTAATAATAAATAAATAAATAATAAAATAAATAAAAGGTTAATAATCGCAGAAGTTTTTATAGATTTCATTTTTGCTAGACGCGAGTACACAAAAAAAATTGACTGATTATTTTAAAATTTTTAGAAAAAATTCGAAAAATTCGGTTTTGGGGGTATATAGGTGCCCTAAATGTGAATTTTAGTGTATATTTTAATAATTTATTTGCGCTAACTGATAAAAAAAGGTTATGTTTCATCTAATCTTACTGCATCCAATATATCACATATCATATGCAAATTCTTTTTTCGTTATTCGATTAACTGCTAATGCAATATTAATGCATTGCTTTAACAAAAAATAGTGAACTACTTTCATCAAATTTAAATTTGCACAAAAATTTTTGTTTTTCATTTAGTGCTTGTGCAAAAGTAAGGCAAGTTACCCAGGTCTGGTTGTATACATCTGTTTTTGACATTCATCCATTATTTTTACGCAAACAAAACGCCGATTGTTTTTGTATTTTCTTAGTTGTTGTACACCTGCATATACTATAAATACGCTTTGGATATACATATATACATATAAATACATACATACATACATATGTGCCCTTAATTATGAAAGTGGTCTAAGCCATACATTAATTTAATATTTCGAAGCTAAAATGCATATGACCACTTTCCTAATTAAGGGCACATATCGTCGCTGTTTTAACGAACTGACCAAACTAACATTTTAAAAATTTAACAGGAGAACTGCTTTTATGGTTGTTTTATGTTGTAGTTTCATGTAGTAATAAGCTCCAGAAACTATGTATGCAGCTGTTTATTTTTTGTACTGGGGTCCTACCTAATTCGAAACGAAAGAAAATACAATACAATATTCGTTGTCAGTTCACACGGTTGTCAGAAAATCTTACAATTTATTGCCAGACGGTTAAATAAATTCATCTGACAAAATCGTCAGTAGAAAAATTGTCAGTTCACACGGTTGTCATGGTAGGTACAGACTTAGCAACGTGTTTATGCAACCAGCATAGACTACTTAATATTCTGTGGTGTGAATGCCGGGGCAAAATGAATCCGTCATACGTTAAACACATATTCTGTGGCAACCAGGCAGATTGCATTGTCGGTCGCGTAGTGTGTAGAGTCTTGTTTATGGTTGCGTTCGAAGTTGCATTCGAAGTTTCATAAATATCAAAATGTTTTGATGTTTATGGGTTGCATTGACGGTTGCTTTGTAGGTTGCATAGTCCCCTTTTACAATTGAGAAATTGAAAGGCAGACACATGAAGTTTGTAGGCTAGGGGTTGAAGAGGTAGAGTGTGTAGCAAACGAACCTCTGTACCGGACATTTTTTGTTTCTCTTTACTACTTTTCGTAATTTATTCTTGTTGCTTCACATGCTTTTCCTCCTTTCAGGGGTTGTATGCATACTTGATGTGTATCAAGGCATATGTGTGTATTTATATGTACGTGTATGTGAGTAGCAAACGCGGAGAAGTAAACAAACTATAAATTTTCTGTCTGTCTGTTAATTTCCCAATTGTAAAAGGTTTCGGTAAGTTCAAAAGAGAATGAAGAAAATGTCTGCCTCTCAATTTCCCAATTGTAAAGGCGGACATGGTCTGTGTCAAAATATGCAACATGTTATATAAACGTGTTGCGTAAACACGTTGCAAAGTGTGTACCTACTATTATATACAAGGCACATTTGATATGTTTTGATTATATAGTTTCATGCATATGTCCAGTAGACATATATGAATTCTGACAGTAAATTATTCATAAAAAGCAGCCCCTATTTGAACTATTAAAAAATCGTCAATTTTAACGAAAAAATCGTCTAATCGTCATTTTTCTACTTTCGGCACTAAAAATCGTCGAAATGACGATCAATCGTCACATCTGGCAGAGGTGCTTGCAACCAAGGCACATTTACTACAGGTACATGCATTAGGAAAAACTCTGTGGCTGTAAAAAGCGGCTACATTTGAATACTCAGTACTATTTGATACTTTTTCAATTGGGTACTCGATACTACTCAATACTTTACCTGCCTTATTCATAAAAAATATTTCAGGTTTATTAAGCGCTTATTTGACATATTTCTATGGGAAATTTGTCAAATAAACCTGTAATAAACCTAATTTTTTTTATGCATTAAACCATATATATGTATGTATATGGGAAGTTAAAAATTATTATTTATATTATTTTATTGATAATGCAATATGGAAAAACAAGGATGAAATACAAGTATATTTAAATTAATGTATGACAAATGAAAATAAATAAGTTTGAAGATTAGTTTTTGTACATAAAAATTTTTTAACGTACTTTTACACTTCTAGTGCATTAATCTCTTAAATTATCTTCTAAATATTTTTTAATAAACATTCTCACAATTGATGTTATTACTTAGTCATTGTGGAAATGTAGAAATAAAATTTTACTGACATTGATATAATTTAAAATATTTTTCATGTTTGTGAGGACCTGAATTGACGGTTATATTGTATCACGTGCCTTCCTTCCAATATTCTAAAGAGTCACTTTTTCTGTCCAATAGTATTTGTTAATGACTGAAGTAGTTCAATAATGCATTTTGTAGTACTTTTTTTAGCGGCTGTTTTTGTATCAAAATAATGCCTAACAGAATTGGTATTTGTTACACTAGCTCCATGAGGTTCAGAGTCATATTTATTTGTACAAACTCACAGAGTTGTATAATTCTGATGAAATACATCAGACTTTCGCTACAAAATAAAAGATAAAAAAAAGATAGAAGAAGACATTTTGACAGTTGGGGTTTAAACAGTCTTTGAACACCTAATAATCATCGGGACTGTTAACACAAAATACATAGAAGTGTCACGAGACGGAAGATAATTGTGTTTTTGTACTTGACTCGCTCTGCCAGGAATTTTGACGTTAATTCTGCTTTGATTTTCTTTCTGAATTCTTATATAGTATGTATGTATGTATAAATAAGACACAAGTTTATTCGTTGTGCACTTAAGTATTTCATTGTCCGTTTTTGTGAATAATTTCATGCATTTAAGGATAATATTTTGTTTACGGCCATGATGGCCAGTAAAACAGATTTTACACCACTGATTTCGCGTTAAACAAACTATCGGAGAGCCTGGAATAAGGCAGCAAGAAAGGTTTCTCTACGTTGTCCCAAAATATCAGGATCATTTAAATAGAACCGTCTTTCATCATTTTAATTAAATTTATTTTACAAATATTATTTTCTGTGTTGTTGATAGTAAAGGGCTGCTTAAATAGTTCTAAAAGTTTTGTATTCTAGTTCACACTACTGCCAAGCAGTCTGTTTTAGTGCAAACATAAATAACAAAACAAAACCAACAAAACATGACTCTCACTAAAATCAATCAAGCATCATTCGAATAGTTTTTCTCTGCAGTTTTGTTAGTGCTTGTGTTCTCAAAACAAGTAGAACATCAAAACGAAAAGCGAGAATGAAACAAAACAACACTAAATCATAGCAGAAACAACGAGTGCACTAAAACACGAACACAAACATGCAAACTATGTATGTTTATGTATATATGTATACAAATTAACAAAATTTTTATATATAAATGTACATAAGTATGTATGATATTATTTCATAGTAAATAAAACCTCTTTTCAGCTTTCATATTCCTAACGAAGCGCAATGTTTCTTTTATATGGAAAATTATCTTTGCTATCAAAACATTCAAACATGTTTTGAATGTTCTGTGGGAATGTTGATGTTCCATTTGATTTTTGTTTTGAAAGGCTTGGTTTTACTTCAACATTGTTCTATTGCAGTTTTGTTCTGTACTGCAGTATTCTTATCGTAAAGCAAAACACATCTCTTTTGAAAGTTTTGTTTTAAAATAACGGAGCAATATACACACACATTTTGAAATCAATGAGAGTGCTTGTAAGCCTTATTTTTAGGGCTTGTGCCACGCTCTAGTTGATAGTACATGCACATGGATTATAAAATGTGTTTTTATAAATATGTATGTATTGGTATTTTAGTCAACTGTTTTTGACAGATGGGGTTTTTGAAACCAGACGAATTGCATGTGGTTTTTAGTATTGTTGCATTGTTGTAGCGATAAGGTCACCTGTTATGAATTCGCCTTGATCCTAGCCTTTTTGTCCTGTCACTTTCTTCACTTCTGTGTATAATGTGCTTTCGCTTGAATACTACAAAATGCAACCCTGAAAGTATTGAGTAGTTACTTTTGTATATTGAGTACCGGGAAAAACTCCCGGTGCTGAGTACTTAGTACTCAAGTACTCAATACTCTTATAACACTACTCGGCATATTTTTTTTGTTGCAAATTTTTGTTATGATTTGCTTGGAAGATACAGCTTTAAATCGAATTATAGCAATGAAATGTATATAATAGCATATTTGGTGGTATATTATTAAGCAAGGAAAATTGTAGGAGATACAATGTACTTATGTACACCATAACAAAAAGCAAAAGATTTTTAAAATTAAATTTTAAGATCTCTAAAAATAAATAAGATGTGAACTGGATTGAGAAGTAATAGAGCTGAATGAAATACATAATATAATCAATATAAAAGAAATATTACAAAATCAAAGCCTGTAAAGAGCACTTGCAATAAACCGAATTCAAATAATAAGTTTCAATCTCAACGGATTATAATGCTTAAAACAAATTGTAGATTTTACAGTTGAAACATATTGTGATGTATCAGAGAAATAAACAAATTATTTAATACTTGGCGTCTTTACATCTGTTACATCTGCAATTTATTAATTTTTTTCTTTGTTATTGCTAAAAAGCATTGCGACACTTCTTTTTCGTTGTTAAGTAATTATACATATGACTATGTAGTACACATACATATACAAATGTATGTATTTACATACTTGTGAATGTACATTCATTCATCAATCACATGAATTTGCTTTGATCAATCGTGCAAACAACAAGTTTTCGCTTTATTTTTGTTATACGCCAAGTACGTCAACCGTAAGCTTTTGTGCAAAAATATTTCATAACCATGCAAAGTCAAAAGCAGACTGCAGGTGCTGCAGCTGCAACAATTTCGTCCGCTGCTGATGCAACATCCTCCACAGCTACAATGACACCGAATGCAGATACCTCTTCTGTTACACGCAACCAAATGCGTCCTGTAAAGTATGACTACGCTGATAGTTTTGCTTGTACATACATTGTATCTGTTATAGCAGCTTCAAATGCTGAATTAGTTACATATCCTTTGGATCTTACAAAGACAAGATTACAAATACAGGGTGAGGCAACAGCGGTTACAAATCAAAAAGTTAAGAATAAAGTAATAACACCACAGGTAAACTATTAGAAAATATATAAAAATATGTTTGTGTCCTAAACTCGTTGGAAACGTTAAAGGATCAGTTAGCCGACTGTAATGCAATGTAACTGCAGCGGTAGGATACAGCTGATCGATATAGTTATGTGAAAAGTAATGAAAATGGCTATAGAGTTGTGATGTAACGTTACATACTTTTTACATAATATGGATCAGCTGTTTCCTATCGTTGCAGTTACATTCCATTAAATTCGGCTAACTGAGCCTTAAGAAATGTTGCAGTTTGGAAGTTTTGTGTTTTTGGAACTGCTTTCAACACATATAAGAAAGATTTAAACTACCGAGTAATTAGAATTTTTTCCCGGACTTTCATTTTAAGGAAAAGCGGGAATGATCTTTCAGTTTGCCAGGAATTCCCTACATAAAGAAATAAATTACTCAATTCACAACCTACTGTAGATTGTGTTTGTGAGCGGGCTAAATTTGAACTAGCATTAAGTCCCAAATAAATTTTCCTTATAAGCAATTGTAACTTGAAGGAAGCCGTTCAGTAATAAAACACTCATGTTATGCTTATTGAAAACGACTTAAAATATGTTTATTTTTACTTTCATTACATTTCATTTTATTCATTGGATGTATTTTTTTTTAGGAATGCTTCTTGAAATGAGTAATTTGAGTTTAGAAATTGTAGTTAAACACATTTTTTTTAAATGTTAATTGAACATGAGAATAACGAAATCTGTGTAATAAAACCTACAAAAGCAAATATTTGATTAATTATTTAATTCATTAGATAATAAAAAAAAGCCTCACCGCTAGGGATGCAGCATCGTTCTTAAAAACATCGATATAAAGAAACGCCTTAAATAAAAGCGATACATCGATGTTTTATTAGCGGAATTCACGGTTGTTTCATACATACAGGGCAATTATGAATAAAATTATTGTATCATGTATAATATGCTATGAGCATAATTAATTAACAAACATTAGAATAATAACAAATAATAAAATATTCATAATGATCCTAACATTCAACAACTCCCACAAAACTAAGAAAGTAAAAAATAGTAAAACATGGAAGACCCAAATAATTTGCTACTCAATTAGATATATTCACAAAAAAATGCAAAAGTACGCAGAGAGTGTTCGTAAACGGAATTACCAATGCGATTAATTAATATTTGCTGATTTCTAAGCGATCTAGTAAAAGATATCATATGAACAATAATTTTATAAAGATATATAAGCAAGCGAAACTTCAAATAATCATCGAAAGTGAGATTTAAAAAAGTTTTCAGATGGTTAGAAACCTGAACCCTTAATCTAAGATCATAAACAAACCTAATGATTTTGTTCACAATGAATTTGATTTTTTTTTCTGTTCCCCATGTTGCAGCCTGAGTAAACTTCAATGCAATAGTTAACAGGTGACATTAGCAGTGCATGCGCCACAGATTTTCTAACATGCATCGTCAAATATAGGTTCAAATGATACAATCTGCGCAAAGTAAGGCAGACCTTGGAACAAATGCTATCAATATGGGGCTCAAAACTCAATCTGTTATCAATAATCACTCCCAGACACTTCAAACTACTGACAATTTCAACCAAAGAGCTACACATTCTCAATTGTATATCAATAATATTATTTCTATTTGACCTAAAAACAATGGCTTTCGTTTTATCTGGATTTACTTTAAGGTAGTTCATTTTCATCCAATTATACAAATTAGACAAATCATAATTAATTGCAGTTTGTAAGGTATCACAAAATTGGTGGTCACCAGACCAAAACAACTGAATATCATCAGCAAAAGCAAATGGTTTACAAAAACCTAAGTAACGAACAAGGTCATTTATAAACAAAGTAAATAGTACAGGTCCAATAACCGAAACTTGTTGGACGCCAGATTTTACACCCAAGACATCCGATTCCAATCCATTGTAGGAAACAAATTGTTTTCGTTCGCACAACTAAGACCAGATTAGACGACAAGCAGACAATGAAAATCCATACTTGCGATTAAGTTTGTTATATAAAACTAGCTGACCCACTAGACTTCGTACTGCCTCAGTTGATAAATGAAAGACCTAAACTTTTGTATAAACAAACTTATATATACACTTTTACCATATTTTTGGTATCCGTATTTAATAAAAAAGCATTTTTTGAATGAAGCATCATGTTGCTTACTTATAAAACGAGAGTTTTCCTGAAATACTGGCTATTTATAAGGTTTAAATTTCATATTCACAGACACTCACTGTTATGATACAGTCTGTTAATCAATTTAAATCTTTCTCATAAACTATATTTTTTGTTTTGCTTTGTGGTTCGTAAATAAACAAAGAACACACGACGTGTAATTGTCCATGCGCGAAACAGGGAAACTCCAAGTTGATTCCGCAAACTTCTAACGACTGTCCTTGCGATTTATTCATGGTCATCGCAAAGGCCAGACGTACTGGAAATTGTAAGCACCTAAAATCGAATGGTAAATCAGTTGGACTCATTGGTATCCGCGGGATCAAGACATCCTCTCCTTTGTACTGTCTTTTTATGATTGTTGCCTCAATGACGTTATTCATCAACTTTTTCACAGCCAGTCTTGTTCCATTGCACAGTCGAGGTTGATGAATGTTACGCAGCATGATGACAACTGATTCAACTTTTAACTGCAAATTGTGACGTGGTAATCCAGTCAATTCCAGTGAATTTAAAAACTCCGTGGGATAGTTCACTACGTCATCCTGGTTCATAACGGTGTCGACTGATTTGAAGGAAACCAACTTTCCTGGAACAAAATTCTGCAATGGTCGCCGCCAATATTGCCCGTTCACCCAGTCAATTATGGTAATTTAACTTTTGCGCTATATCTGGGAAAACACGCTGAATAAGCTCCTCTTTTGAATCTGTGATGTGACAGAAATCTGTTGGCAATGTGATGAATCCGGTCGAGGTGTCCACTGCAACTTTGTTATTTCCAATGTCTAACAACTGCTTCGCAAACACATTTCCAGTTTTATCTTGTTGCAAAAATACTCGCATGTTAGTTGTAAATTGGAGTGTCTTTACATACTGCCACAAATTTTGATTTTAGGCATGCATTTAGTTCATCAGTAACAGTTGATTGGGGAATAACTGAAGGGTCTGACGAAAATCACAAATATAAAAAAAAGAGCACATTACTTGAAATGTCACTTACACAAAGGATCATCAAAGAAAAGAAAGTTCTCGCGCACTCATGGACAATATCGCAATACTTTTTTCCATGTTCTGAAGTGCGACAGAATGGATTGACATATTAGTTGGTTGCCAAATCTAATGTCAAATATTATGGTTGCGTTCAACAATTTAATTTGTGACAAAACTTAATATTTATCAAAATATATAAAACAAAGTGACTGAACAACAACAATAATAATAAAACAATTAATGTTTTGCTTTAACTTACATATAATATCTTCTAATAAAATTTGCATTTAAATTTTAATAATGTTATTTTACACGACATGACAACATACAACATAAAACACATAATTTAAAAATAATTGCAAAAATAATCAGAATTGTAAATATCACAGTATAAACCTTTTCTTAACAGCTGGAGTTACACTAAAACTTAAATTAATACAATGCTATAATTAGCATTAGTTTTGTCTTTGTCAGTTTTGTTGTTCATTGCTATGTCCATTTTTTGTTGAATACTTAAGCTTTCCAAAGTGTATCTTTTGTTGTATTTTCTCTCTTTGTGTAGTATTTTCACATTTTCCAGATCAGCTGAGTGAGAATAATCCAAACAATGTTGAGCTATCGCAGTAGATTGTCGTCCTTTTTTAATATCATTCTCATGTTCAGCTACTCCAAGGCGCATTTATTAGGTGGCAGCACTACACCAGGTGACTAATGTCATTATACCAATCTAAACGTCAAATTTGGATTATGTAGGTATAAGCCTAAAATCATGCTTTTATTTGGGTATCCATAAACACCGTTCGAATATTCAGTTTTGTATGGTGTTTGACATTTCCTACAAGAAACATGCAATCTGACAATGCTACCCTGTTTTGAAAAGCCTTGAGCTACTCTTAGTCCTAGATTCCTTTTTGTTGTCCCGATGTAAACTTGTTTGCAGCTTTCGTGTGCGTTTCCATTACATTTTATTTCATATACTACATTACTTTGATCTTTTTTATTTATTTTTGTTTTTAGATTTGTGAACAGTGTATTTGTTGTTTTGTTTGGTTTGTATGCAAATATAATTCCTTCTTCATTAATTATCTCTTTTATTTTATTATTCTCAGTCAGCTTTGGAATATAAGATAAGCTTATATATTTAGTGTTGCCAGATATTGTTTTTGTGTTATTGTTTTTTGTTGCGTTATGTATTGATTTGTCTATTAGATTATTGATCAAATATGTCGTATAATTATTGTTTTTAAGTATTTCTCTTATTAATTTAATTTGTAATTGTGTTTGTCTTATGTTTAAAGGGCTGTGTTGAATTATAAGTTATTATTCTGCCTGAAGCTACCATCAATAAAAATTAATTTTGCATATAGAAAAGGGTCAACTAATTTTTTTTTTAATTTTAGGGGGAAGTGGAAGCAAAGTGCCTGCCTTTAAGAAGTGATTATCAAATAACTTCGTCATATGTGGACCAATTTCCAAAATTCTTTTTTCATGCGGAAGAGCTCCACCAAATTTTGTTTTTGGAAATTAGGGCGTTGCAAATTACTCGGTTTTGTATTCTGCTTATGAAAAAGCTCTACCAAGTTTTTTTTAAATGTGCCTACCAAAAAAATGGATTATCAAGTTACTTTATCGTTTGTGTACCAATTTTAAAAATTCTATTTGCATATGGCAAAGGTCCATTAAACTTTTTTTAAATTATGGTGTTTGTAGAAGCAAAATGCCAGCCACCAAAATCTATTATTATATATATAAAACGGAATATGTGTTTGTTTTTTTTTTTGTTTGTTTGTACCTTATAGGAGACCAGACCTCTGGACCGATCTTCCTGAGATTTTCACAACATTTAACTGAGACTTTTTTAAATTATGTTATTCCGTTCACATAATATTTAACAGATTTGATAATATTAACTAGCATAACTTATTTTTTCACATATGAAAAGGTCCACTAATTTTTGTAATGTTGAACCCCTCCCAAATGTGCCCGCCTTAAAAATGGATTTTCAAATTGCTTTGTCTGTCGTTTGTGGACCAATTCTCAAAATTCTTAATATATATGGAATATTTTCACTATTTTTTTTTTAAATTGTGGGAAGGGGAGAAGCAAAGTGTCCACCCAAAAATTTATTACCAATTAACTTTGTAATTTCTGACCAATTTTTAAAATTTTAATGGCATTTGGAAAAGGTTCACTACAATAATTTTTTTGTAATGTGCGGAGTGGAGTGCAAAATGACCGCCCCAAAAATTGATTAGCAAATATTTTTGTCATTTGTGGACCAATTTTAATAATTAATTTTGAATATGGAAAAACTCCACTCATTTTTTTTGCTTTAATGGGGGTAAGGTGAAATGTGCCCGCCAAAAAAAATTGATTATTAAATTACTTTGTCGTTTGTGGACCAATTTCTAAAATTCTTTTTGCATACGGAAAAGGTCCAGCGTGATTTCGTCAAGAATTGATTATCAATTTGTCATTTATGGAAAAATTTTAAAATTTTTTGCATATGGAAAAGGTTCACTAAAATGTTTTTCTTTTTGAAGTCTGGTAGGGGGGTAGAACATTCGCACCCCAAACATTACCAATCAAATATTTTTGTTATCAAAAATTATTTTTTCATATGGAAAAGGTCCACTAATTTTTGTTTAAATGGTTTGGGGGGGGGGGAAGCAAAGTGCCCGTCTTTAAAAACAGAATATCAAATAACTTGGTCATTCGCCAACTTTGCGTTTGATATGGAAGAGGTCCACTTATTTTTTTTTTTTTTTGGAAATTGAGAAGGGGGGAAGCGTGTTGAAATTTGCCCGCTTCAATAATTGATTATCAAATAACTTCATCATTTGACGACCAATTTTGAAAATGCTTTTTGCATATGGAAGAGGACCAATAAATTTGTTAACTGGGGGTGGCGAAATGTGCCAGCAAAAAAAGATTCTCACATTACTCTGTTGTTTGTGGGCCAAATTTCAAAATTATTTTTGCATATGGAATAAATCCACTAATGCAAATTGTGGTGGGGACGAAAAGTGACCGCCCAAAAATTTATTATCAAATAAATTTATCCTTTGTGGACCAATTTTCAAAATTTTGATTGCTTATGGAAAAGTTTTACTAGATTTGGTTTTTTTCTGAAATTTTGGGAGGGGGTAGCAAAGCACACCGGGTTAAGCTAGTGATTGATATTCTTTGATTTTATTTATAAAACGTTTATATGGGAAAAAGAAAAGGACTATTTTTAGGGTTTTCCCGGCAATTATTTGAAATTTTCATCTTTTAAACCTTCCCTAAACCTTCACGAACATTTCAAGACCAAGATAATATAAATCCGTTTAGCCGTTCTCGAGTTTTAGTCAGACTAACGAACAGCAATTGATTTATATATATATATATATATATATATATATATATATATATATATATATATATATATATATATATATATATATATATATATATGTATATAGATAATAATTAATAAAAGTGCTTAGCTTATGGATAACATGTGCAATATTAATATTGTTTGAATCAACACCATAAAATTACCTAATTTATAAATAAGGAAATGCCCCTTGAGTTTAAAACAATTAATTAATAAGCAAATTTCCTTAGCAATGGTTAATGAACTTTATGATGTGTATAATTGTTTGTTTGTTAACAACAGCAAAATATAAGGTCTGTTCAATTACATTCCCAGCAGAAACTAGCAACGAGAGAGTAAAGCAGAAATTTTGCCTTTTTCACAGGCAAAGTTTACTTTGCAAAGTCTTAATTCAGCTGTGTGAAAGACAGAGGTAGTAGTACAGCCATTTTCTTTCTTTCTCCCAGCTGAATTAAGACTTTGCAAAGTAAACTTTCCATGTGGAAAAGGGGTGTTACTCGCCTAAATATGAAAAAGTAAATGAACGATTTAGAGTCTAAACACAATGTTTGCGGTGCGGTGCGATTTCTCGTTGCGGGAGAGAAAACTACTTGTCATTGTTTGTTTTTATTCATTTTTTTGTTCATACATCTATATATATAAAATCGTAGTATGTGTTTGTTTGATCTCCGGAAATATAAGAGCTGTGGGGCTGAAATTTTCAACACAGGTTCGGGTCAATACCCGGTAGGTTTTTGTTTTGTTTCTGACCCAACAAGTGACGACCGTGTGGAGTAATTTGTAGTTAAAAAAAATAGCAATGTGAGTCCGATCACAGAGGAGATGTGTAAACATCTAGTAATGAAAAATTTTTTCATTCAAATTTTGAAACTTTTGTATGAAAATCATATAGCGACTTTGTAGAATTTCATTATGACTACGAGCATTACTGATTACTGAAAATTCAATGCACCTCATTATATAACAAATCATTTAGCAATTTATAAAAATTGTAGAAAAAATTTTAGTAATCAGTAAAAATTTACTTGTTACAAATTTTTTATTATTTTTACTGAAACTTTAGTGGTACTGCAGTGCTCATCTATGGTAAATGCCTTTACTTTTACTTTTTAATTTTTAATTCCTGTTGTTCATCGTTTAGTTGTTGCTGTTCTTGTTGTTGTGTACGCATTGCAATTAAAATAAATTTAGTAAAGTGCGACTTTGGCTCGCGCACATTCGGTTTTGAGCATTTTTTTGATTCAGCTTTCTTCCTTTTTTAAGTTTTTTCAGTTTAAACAATTTTTTCAGTTTTATCGCTTTTTTTCATTTTTGCGTTTTTTTTTTCATTTTGACGATTTTTTCTGTTTTTGGGGTTTTTTTTATTTAGGCGATTTTTTTCATTTTGGCGATTTTTTTGTTTAAGGGTTTTTTTTCATTTTGGCGATTTTTCCGGTTTTTCGCGATTTATTTTAGTCCTAGAAATTTTTTTTAATATGATGCTTTTTTCGTTTTGGCGATTTTTTTTGTTTTTGGCGATTGTTTTAGATTTGGTGATTTTATATTTTTTTGATATTTTAGTTTTACCCTTTTTGAAAATTTCAAGAGTTTTGCTCTCACGGTTTCCAAGATACAGCAAGTTGTCAAAATTACAAAGTCAAAATTGCATTAACTGAGTGTTAATTGTTGTAGTCTGTATAAAAATACACTAACTTTTCTAACTTTTAAAATTTCAAGTGTACATATGTGCATACAATTGTATGTATATTACATGGGATTTTAAAATTTTTCGTTGCTCGTTTTGGAACACCCTTTAATTTTTAACTCTCATGTATTTGTTGTTCAGTTCTCGTGGTACCTTCATAGCGAACAGTCGATTAGCGGAATTTTGGTTACATACTCAAAAAACAAACAAAAAAATTATAAAAAAAAAAAATATTCGTAGTACATATTATTCGTAATAGGTACATACTGTCTTTAATAAATAAGCTTTATGCTTTGCTAATATTTTTTACATAGTAGAAATAACAGAAACAAAAAAAAAACCGCAAACAAAAAAAAAAAAAAACATAAACAAAGTTACAAAGTGAGGAATACTCGTATGAGTACCAAAACAAACTATCATAAATAACAAAAACAAAAAAAGACCGCAAACAAAAAAAAAACTCAAACGAATAACCCTTGAGGAATTCTTTGTATGAGTGCCTCAAATACAAAAAAATTTGAAGTGAGTTCAAACGGCAGAAATGCTTAGTCCCTATTTACACTATACAAGTCTTATTGCTAAGCTGATTAGTTTATTAGGATATAGAGACGGGGTAAAAACAAACGCTGCTGTTCCCCTCGTCTCTCTCTCCCTGAAACTAATCAGCTTAGCAATAAGACTTGCACAGTGTGATTTGGGACTTATTTTACTGTGAGTTCTGAAACTCTTACGTACCTTTTCACAATGTCTGGTTAAAAGATAACAAAGACTTTAACGGCAAGTTTTGTATGAAGAACTTGCAGTTAAAGTTCACGTTAACTCTTAACCATACATTGTGAAAAGGGACTTTAATGAAAAAAAATATAAATAATAAACGTGATGAAAGTCTTTTTTTAACTGCAGAGCCAATTTTTCGTCAGCGATCAATTTCACTCTGTCCAATGTCAAATAGCAGTGATTCATTAACATTACAGTTGCCTAGTACTTCTTCATATAAGCCAGTAATATCATCCCCTTCAGGCTCGTGTTCATCACTTTGTAATGTTACAAAGGAAGGATCGCCATGTAATGTTACCAAAGAAGGATCGCCATGTAATGTTTGAAGGTGCAGGCTTTAAAGGTTGGCCCTAACGTGTAGTAGTCAGTGTATGTATGTGGCCCTATAGTCCCTTGTTTTATTTTTACAGCTGTCAGGGAGACCAGCTTGTCAAGGCAAGTTATTGCCAGTTTGCGTTTAGAAATTAAAGTCTGATTTTATTTAACATTTTCACTGCTTATATACTATTTTACATTCTTCAATTTTTTGTTTCTTTATGTCTTTAGTTTTGCTATAACAACATAATTTATTAATAAAAATAAAAGTGTGTCATTTAAATATTATAAAGTAAGCGTTTTGTTAATTATTACAATGAACTGTGTTGCAATGCAATTAACTATGATACAGTGTATTATAGTAAGTGAGGTACACTACAACCTCACCCTTAAGAGAAAAATTATGTAAATAATTTTTTGTTTTAATAATTATCATTGTAAGTTATAAACTTGTTTTAAGTTATAATGTAAATAGTGTCATTAATTATAAATTTTCTTAAAAATTAATCAAGAAATAATAATACTTTCTTATGTTAAAATTTTCTTAAATTGTTTAATTTTCTTTTTCTTTTGCTTTTATAGTTAGTTTATTATATATGTTCAGTGCAACGTAACGCGAGTCGTGTTTCTTGTACGTAGTCATGATAACTATTAAAGTTCTTGTTAGTTTCTAAAATATCGGATGGCAATTTTTCATATAATAACTCATATCGCGAATGGCCTGTGTCTACATGTGACTTTTGTCCATTAGTTTGTATTGAAATATGTCATCAGTTATCTTTGTTGTTGCGTTGTATATTAGTATTTTTAATTGAGGACGTTTACTATTTTTATTTATCTTGGCATATGCTTATTTTAAATATTTCATCCTTATTTGATTGGGCTAATTCTGTTATATTTTCTTTGTTAATTTTTGATATCAGTTGATATCAGTTTCCTCAGAATCGAATCTAGTTTCGTTGAGTTATGCTGAATCTTGCTAGCTTATTAATTTCATTATTCATATTTTGGGTATGTAACTTCTTCATAGTCGAATTATCATTACATCCTATATTCATATTTTTGGTACGCAATTTCTTCATATTCGAATCTGGTTTCGATGAATTATCATTACGTCCTATGTGCACAATATTATTTTCAATAAATATATCTTTTTCTTTTATATTTTCAAGCTTGTTAAATTTCAATTTCTTCATATTTTTGACGTCATTAATGGATATGCATTCCCATATTTGAAGTTGATCAGACGTCTGAGAATCATATTTTTCCATATTTCTTTCTGTTGCAAGCTCATTATTTTCATTTATATTATTGTTATTTACCTCATTATTTTCTTTTATATTTGCCTCATTAGTTTTGTTTTTAATTGCCCTTGTAGTTACTAATAATTTTCTTTAATTTCTCTATAGATAGTTGAAAATTCTAAATCTGATTATTAAAAATTTGCCGTTTAAAATTAATTGATGGTTCTATTATGTCGTCGATATTTATTAATAATTTCTGTACGTGTGTGTAGTTTTTTATGTAGACTGTATGTAGTGTTGTCTAAGGTCATGGTTTTAGAATATAGAGTTACCTTTCATTGTTCTTTTACTATAATATATGAGTGAATGCACTTTGTTTGTCAATTTTATTTTTGCATAGTCGTCACTAATATTTTTGTCATTAGCAAGTTTTTTTTTGTAGTTTTTTTTTGTTTTTTACTTTCGTCATTGTTAATGTTTTGTAATTTAATATCTCACGCTTTTTAATTATGTTAGTGTGAAAATTAGTATTTTTTTGTGTTTAAAATTTGTGGAGAAACATATGTATAATTTTTTTTGATGTTTTCAGTTAATGAATCATAACTATATTTTTATAAAAGTTAAAATGTTATTGTTAAAAAAAATAATAATTTATTCTAATATTAAGAAAAGTTAAGTATGTTTAAAATTTAATAATAATTGCTAAAATTTTTTTTGCCATTTACATAAACGTGCTGTATTTTAATTGGTGTGCTGACTTTACTGAAGTAGTTTTCCGCTTTAGAAAGTGTGATTTTGTTGGTAACTTCAAAAACTTATCTCGAATGCGAAATTCTGCATTTATTGAAGGCAACTTGTTGCTTTGTGTTGCAAAGATATTGCAAAGCTTTTGAAGGTATATTATATTTGACATGTTGTTGCTTCGTACTGAAAAGGTATTGAAAACTTTTTGTAGGTATTTTGTATTTGTTGAAGACATTCTTAATTTTTTTTTGACATTTGTCTATAGCCACAGATTACAGTAAATTCTTTTTAATTAAATTATATATTAAGGCCGGGATAAAACTTTATTGTTTGTCTTTTTATTTGTAGCTTTTTATTTTTGTTGCAATGTTATTTTTGGTCCGCAGGATCTTGGTCTCAGGATCATGGTTGCAGTGGTCTCAGGGTCGCGGTTGCAGGATCGAAGTTTCAGTATCTTTCTATCAGGATCGTGGTTGCAGGATTCTCAGGATCGTAGTTGCAGGATCGTGGTCACAGGATCGCCATGTAATGTTGCAAAGGAAGGATCGCCATGTAATGTTACAAGGGAAGGATCGCCATGTAAAGTTTGAACGTGCAGGCTTTAAAGGTTGGCCCTAACGTGTAGTAGTCAGTGTATGTGTGTGGCCCTATAGTCCCTTGTTTTGTTTTTACAGCTGTCAGGGAGACCAGCTTGTCAGTAGGCGCTCGAAAGAGGTGCCAAAAGATTTGGAGAATTTAATTAAAAAACAAGGCAAGTTATTGCCAGTTTGCGTTTAGAAATTAAAGTCTGATTTTATTTAACATTTTGACTGCTTATATACTATTTTACATTCTTCAATTTTTGTGTTTCCTTATGTCTTTAGTTTTGCTATAACAACATAATTTATTAATAAAAAGTGTGTCATTTAAATATTATAAAGTAAGCGTTCTGTTAATTATTACAATGAACTGTGTTGCAATGCAATTAACTATGATACAGTGTATTATAGTAAGTGAGGTACACTACAATTTAACAAAGTTATCACTACAGATAACAGCGGCTCGAAACTCATGGTACAAGTCGGAATGGACAGATATATAACCTTGGTAAAGCGTGGGCGAAGCCCGAATTCATCAAAAATTTCATCTGCTCCAAAAATGTCTAGGGATAACAGCGCAGCCTCAACTAATCGCCAAAACCGCTTTAAAATTTTGCAAGATGACAACGACAAACCCGATGTATCCTCCATCCAAACCGGCACCAATCTATTTGAGACAAAAAATTCAAATGCCCTTATTAAAAAATTAATTTCGGTAATTGGTGAGAATAAATTTCACATTGTTCCAATAAAACGTGGCAACATCGATGAAACTAAAATCCAAATTTATGACGAAAAAGATTTTCGCAAAATGGTTGCTGAATTTGAAATAAATAAAACAAGCTTCTACACATACCAGCTTGAGAGCGCTAAAGGCATGCAGATCGTATTGAAGGGCATAGATTCTTATGTTGTTCCCGAAGAAATAAAAGATGCACTCGTCATCAAGGGGTTTAAGGTAAAAAAATGTGTCCAATATAATAAATAGAGAAAAGATTTCCCAACCCCTATTTCGTGTTTAACTTGAGCCTAATGATATAAAATTGAAAAAAAAATAGACGCATCCAATTTATAATTTAAAATACCTCTTGTACCGAAAAATCACAGCGAACAGTCGACTAGCAGAATTTTACTTACATACTTACCAAACAAACAAAAAATTATACAAAAAAATATTCGTAGTACATATTATTCGTAATAGATACATACTGACTTTAATAAATAAGCTTTATGCTTTGCTAATATTTTTTACATAGTAGAAATAACAGAAACAAAAAAACCGGAAACAAAAAAAAAAAACATAATCAAAGTGACATTGAGGAATACTCTAACGAGTACCTCAAAAACAAACAAACAATCATAAATAACAAAAACAAAAAAAAAAAACGCAAACAAAAAAAACACAAACGAAGTACCCGTGAGGAATTCTATGTATGAGTGCCTCAAATACAAAAAATGTTGAAGTGAGTTCCAACGGCAGAAATGCTTATTTTACTGTAAGTTCTGAAACTCTTAATGAAAATAATACAAATAATAAACCTGATGAAAGTATTTTTTTTAACGGAAGAGCTAATTTTTCGTCAGCGATCAATTTCGCTTTGTCCAATGTCAAATAGTAGTGATTCATTAACATTACAGTTGCCTAGTACTTCTTCATATAAGCCAGTAATATCATCCCCTTCAGGCTCGTGTTCATCACTTAACAAAGTTATCACTACAGATAACAGCGACTCGAAACTCAAGGTACAAGCGTGGGCGAAGCCCGAATTCTTCAAAAATTTCATCTGCTCCAAAAATGTCTAGCGATAACAGCGCTGCCTCAACTATTCGCCAAAACCGCTTTAAAATTTTGCAAGATGTTAACGACAAACCCGAGGTATCCTCGAATAAAACATCCAAGCCACCACCAATCTATTTGAGTGAAAAAAATTCAAATATTCTTATTAAAAAATTAATTTCGGTCATTGGTGAGAATAAATTTCACATTGTTCCAATAAAACGTGGCAACATCGATGAAACGAATATTCAAATTTATGACGAAAAAGATTTCCGCAGAATGGTTTCTAATTTGAAAAAATAAAACAAGTTTCTACACATACCAGCTTAAGAGTGCTAAAGGCCTGCAGATCGTATTGAAGGGCATAGATTCTTACGTTCTCGAAGAAATAAAAGATGCACTCGTCCTCCAGGGCTTTAAGGTAAAAAATGTATCTAACATAATAAATAGGGTGAAGATCCCCCAACCTCTATTTTGAGTTGAACTTGAGCCAAATGATATAAAATTAAGAAAAAATTAGACGCATCCAATTTATAATTTAAAATACCTCTTGTACCGAAAAATCACAATTGAAGAGCTACAGAAGCGTTTCTTTACCTACTGTTTGTGTTGTGTGCGGCGAATTACACGGCAAAACAAACTATGGGACAAAAACCAAAATTAGCTCCAGTCCAATCAGTAAACGCTTACTTCGCCAATCCTGCTCAAATTAACCAACCAGTTACTTCACGTATATCGTATGCCGATGCTGCTAAGGCTAGTTCTATTCCGACACAAAATGTTTCACCGCAAAATAATTCAACAAATACAAATTCAAACTTTAATTTTAATCGCCTTGAAGCCACTATTGAAAATCTTGTGCAAACTATCAACAACTTTGCAACAAATATGACTAGCATGATGCAAGAAATGTTACGAATGCAGAAAACACTGCTTCAAGCATTAGTTAACAAACCATGAACACGTTAAAATATGTTTCTGGAACACAAACGGCATTCGCCAACATAAAAATGAACTTGAGCACTTCCTTACGGAACAAAATATTGACATAATGTTGGTCTCTGAGACTCATTTGACTTCGAGAAGCTTTTTCAAAATTAATGGGTACACTATATATGACACAAAGGACCCTAGAGGGAGAGCATGCGGTGGATCTGCAATTCTAATTAAGTCAAGACTCAAGCACTATGCCCTTGACAATGTTAGTGAAGAATATATGCAAGCTACGAATATTTTTGGAGATAATTTTTGTTCGAATATCGTGATATCATCAATTTATTCACCTCCCAGATTTTCAGTTACCGAAGATCACTATGAAAAGTTATACAAATCGCTTGGATCTTGTTTCGTGGCAGATAGAGACTACAATGCAAAACATACGTACTGGGGTCCGCGCCTTGTAACACCTAGAGGTCGAGCTTTGTTTAATACAATTTCGAAAATGGGATTGGATGTTATTTCGATTGGGGAGCCCACTTACTGGCCTACTGACGTACAAAAAATTCCGGATGTTATAGATTTTGGCGTCATTAAAAACATTTCTAGGGATTTAATTCATGTTGAATCTTCTCTAGATCTCCTCCGATCACTCTCCGACTATCGTTTCAATCTGTAACCCACTAAGAAGTGACTTACCTCAACCATATATGAAGATGATCAATCGTGTTAATTGGATGGGATTCAAAAAATATCTTAGTAGTCATTGCACGGAAAATATTACACTACGAACACCCAATGATATTGAATCTAGCATTGCCTATATTAATGAAAATATTAAACAGGCTACTGAGCATGCCACTACCTCCCATCCGCAAACTGGGTTTAATAAAATTTATTCTAGGGATATTGAACGTCTTGTGTATGAAAAAGAAAGAGCTAGAAGGGAATGGCAACAGCACAGATCACCCCAAAATAAAATCAGATTTAAAGAGTGTACTAAACGACTCCAAGAGTTGCTAACATCTGAAAAAACTGCATCTCTTAAAAATTATCTGGAAGGTCTTGATGTCACACAAGCATCAAATTACTCTTTGTGGCGCGTTGCTAGAAAGCTTAAAACACCAGTAGATTGTTAATGGCGGCCTGAGTCCTGTTTTGGGAATTCAAAACCGGGAAAAAATAAAAACGATGGCAACCCTGTTACAAATGGGGGGATTTTGGGGATTTTCATGCTGAGAGTTTCTTGGCTATGTGTGTGTGTGTGTGAGTTTGATTCTTTGTTTGTGTGTATGTATACTTGTGTGCCCAGCTTTTGTTGTTATTGTAGAGAAACGTTGTGCTTACAGTGCATGGATGTATGTATATGTGGGTGTTGTATGTGTGTATGTGTGTGAGTTTGATTCTATGTGTGTACAGGTTTTGTTGTTATTGTAGAGAAACGTTGTGCTTGCAGTGGATGTATACATACAGTGTATTTATGTGTGGGATGTTTGTGTGTGTATGTATGTGTGTGTGTATATGTGTGCGTTTTTGTATTTAATTGTATGTTTGTCGGTCTCAGATACTTTTGTCGTAGTGGCAGACAATCATTATACCCAGTAGGAAATGTCGATGGGGAAAATGTACTGAGTCGCTTTTGACTTTGTCACCAGTACTACTATATAATTATATCCCATTCAATAATTTTCACTATAGACATTTAGCATATGCTTGTCATTTAAAATCTACTAGTAACACTAAAACAATTGAATAGGTATGACTACGTGGTTCTTATTGGAACGTAGAGACATACCAACCAGACAGTTAGTTACTGTTATATTTCTATAATTTATGTACATACAAAAAGGTATGTATATTGACAAGTTGTTGCAAAATCTTTCCTTTTTACTGACAGATAGAATAAAACGTATTATACTATAATGGTCACTAGAATTTTAGTGTTGACACAAAGACACTTGATCCCTGTCTGACTGCAGGGTAGTGACAACGAATTCGTGTGTATGTAGAATCATTATTTTTGTTGTTGTGAGTTGTCGTTGCTATGCATATGTATGGTTATTGTGCTCGTATGTATGCATGCATTTTTTTATTTCTGGGGAAATATTCTAGTAGCTGCAGATAGTGGCAACCCTGATATCTGCTGAAAATGGAAGTGGAGAGGGAATTTATTTGATAATGTATGTACATATATGTTTTTGGAGTAATGTACGTGATCGTATGGTGGGAGACGAAGGTGATGTTATGAAATCTTCGTTTATTTATTTAAGAAATATTGTTTCGTATTTCATGACAGAGGAGTTTGAATTGCATAATATTATAAAATTTCATTATGTATGTATGTTTGTATTACGTGATCACTTCTTTGTGTATGTGTGTGTGCCAGTATGTAAATGATTTTCTCGCGCTGATATTTATATGTAGGTAGAAATAAATTGTTTTCAATATCGACATTTGGTACTATAAAATACTATCATACATCTGATTTTCCCTAATCCTAGTATGTTTTTATACATTAACGAAAGTTTATTCATATTGAAATTTCTTATTTCAATACGGAAAAATATTAATTTACAGTATTCATTTATTAAACTCATACATTTTCTATTATATTGAAAATTATTGAATTAATGTGAAGCATTCTTATTTTTAAGCTGCACATTTTCCCTGAGTGTATTGATTGCTTATCTATACATTGTGCTTTGACTAAACGACGCTTCATATATTTTCATGATGTAGATATGTAAGTGTGATTGTTAAGATCTAATAAATACTTGAGCATTCCATGAAAATAATATTGGAGTATGTGGTCCAATCTAGATGAAACAGTCTAGTTACATCATAGTCTCATGTAATGCAGTCATGGATCATATCGTTTTCATACAACCATTCAATGCTGCACGATAAATATTCGTGTTTAAACGAATATGATCGTTCTTCTTAGGCACTCACAAATTGTATGCGAGTAGTCTATAACTATTCCATATGGGGTAGTTTTTGGGGTTAGTCCGATGTAATGCAACGTTGTACCATGTGGTCCAACCCTAGGACATCGCAATGTTAAATCGACCACCTTTTTTTTCATATATTTGGAGTAGTTTTGGAGTACTCCAACTCCTCTTTGGACTAGTCCTTACATGCATGTATGGACTAGTCGCATTATCTGCAGGGTTGATAAGAAATTTGATATGTATACATACAAATTGATTTTATGTGTGTATGTATGTATGTATGTACGTACATACATACAAATAAGAGTACAACTCAATCTTTGAATTCATTTTTTTTTGTCATATGATATCTTTTGTTGTTGTTGTGTATTATCTAAAATTAAAAACGTTGTTTTATCTGCATTTACTTAAAAGTTTGTGAAGATTTTCTGTTTTAAGTAAAACTGAATTCCTGAAGATACATACTCTATAGTAATAGTAACTATAATAGAAATATTTCTTATACTTAATTTACATTTTTTTTAAGTTGACGCAACGTTAGTTAGTCAACGTTTGACATTTTTGGGGGTATGCAATTTTTTCTAACTATAGCCTTTTTTCTTCACTTTCTACATTTATTTTTGGAAATCTTGCATTGCTGTTTTATAAAATTTATAAACATTTTTAAATGAAACTGATCCGGCACTCCAGCTTAGATACTGATAGTGTTTTTTCTTTTGTTTTTTGTTACTCAACTTACTGTTTATTTTTTATTGATAAACATTTAAAATCAAAAGGGAGTTTTATATTGAAATTATTATTTTCATAATTGTTGAAAACAATCGCTACTTCTTTTGCGATGAAATCATTTGAATTACTTTTGAAACCTTACATGTTTATAAAAATTATGTTATTTTCTATATTGCTTAATTTATAAGACTTTTAGAATTTGTACTTTGGTAGTTATATTTTCTATTATACGATTATGAATAAGAATGCAGTAAGTTGATGTCTTTGATTACTGTTTCAAATTAAAATTTTATTCAACTGAATAAAAGGAGATTTTTTCTTAAACTCTAATGCAGTTAGAAGCGCTGGAGATTCTTTCATATAACAGCTTTTTTGGAATTTTTAATACATAGTATAATATAGAATTGGATAACATTTATTTTTAATTTTTATGTTAAGAAGTACGGATATGAGACTGAATTTAAATGTACTTTTAAATTAGTTAAATCATAATGAAAAAACATATTTTCTTCTTTAATAGCGATCAACAGAAAACGAACTCGTTTTCATATAATTTAGGTATACCCTATCGACGGCTCCTCTAGGATACAAGATGACTTTGTATGACGAAATTTCTGTTGCTTTATACTGATAATATGTTTACATTAATAAGGTAGATATACATATGTTTATTTTATGAAGGGTGAGCACCTATGGCTTTTATTTAATGTTCTATATGATTTTTTTTTTCATTTTATTAAAGTTCAGCGTATTGTATATATATTTCTGAAATGTTTAAGTGTGTTATGTGTGCCCATCGGGCAGAGTGTACGTATTAGTTGGTCAGTCAGTCTCTATTTTTATTTTTTTTTTCTTCTAATGTACCACTCCTTTTTTCAGATTTTACTACTTGGAATAGAGAATTTTTGTCTAATTTTTTGCGGGTATATACATTAGGTATGTAGAAATTAGTTAAGATACAAAGAAATGCATGTTTAATAAACAACTATTGTATCAAATCGATCTCTACTAACTCAGTTACCTCTACCAGCAATTCACCGTTGGTGTTTTCATAAAGTGTTAGAAACAATGAAATATCTATGTTTTGAGAGAATTGTTCCCCTCAAGTATTTCTACATGAGGTTTGAGGGTCAATCACTGTCGCATTCATATGTAGTGATTATTCACTTTAAAAAGGTCATCATCACCATCAATCATCTCCGTATACAAACCATTCATGAGTTGGGTTGGGTTGATCCAGATACAATTGCTGTCTCATCACCTTCTAACAGCTTTATATATTTTGTTAGTATGCATGCCTTAGCATGCTTCTATCGATAGTAACGTAAGAGTCCGAGATGTAGAGTGTTACAATTAAAAATCTTTACTATTAGAATTTACCAGTTCACTCTTTTGAATTTTTACAAAGTAGATACATATGTATGTATTTCATTGACCACAAAATCATAAAATTTCTTTGCTTACAAAATTGTATGACGTGAGGATTTTTTTTTTGAAATTATACATGCTTCGGCATGCTTTCATTTTTTTTTTCTATAAATTTATGTAATACTCATACAGATACAGATATAAAGTAAGATCTGTTTACTGTATATTTTAAAATTTATGCATGCGTCAGCATGATTCTAGTTGAAGCGTATATTCATTCACTAAGTTTGTTTGATACTTATTCATACACATGTACATTCTTAAAGATTGGATATCAAAGTTCAATTTCCGTAGTTTATCTATATTTTCTAAAGATCTGATAGCTAAAGAAATAAATAGAGTGAAGATCTTCTATAATAACCCCATTTTCATATTGTAAAATTTTGCGTGCTAGCGCTTTCGATGGGAAAATATACATTCAACTTAATAAAAAGTGATAATATGATGTGCTGCTGAATATTGCACTGAAGTTTTAGCAATATTTCATTCAGACCAACAAGTTTAGAGAATTCCACTACATTTAGTTAATTATCTTTCTTAAGACCCATCATTCCTTATCAATCCTACAAAAAACAACACAAACTAGATTTTTCGTTTTAATTTTATTTTTATTTTTATTAAATTCAACATTCATTCTTCAAATTACTTTATACTATATTAAGTAGCTTTTTCTCATTTGTGGAATGTTTAATCGTAAACATTTTAATGGTGAGATGAATTTTTCTATTTTATGCACTAAGTAAATCTTTATATATACCAATCCACTTATATGAACCATTAAAGCTAATTCTTTTCACATCATTCCTTTCAATGATCTATTAAATCATTCTAATATTGATGCTTTCATATTAAGTAATGTTTGATCTTCTATTTATGTATGAGTTTTCCCAAGTATTTATTAAAAAATTCTTTAGAATCATCTGTTTGTAAGTTTTTTGGTACCCGTACCACTTCAAAAATATTTTCCATTGCCTTGGTTTTTAGAGTCCAGCTTTTATTTTCAGCTGTACTTTGAGAATGTGTCAATTACAGTCTTCAAAAATCAACAATTTCTATTTTCTGTAGAATAGTTCTACATTTCACCTAACTTAGCTCCATAAAACATCATATATTCCTGTCATTACATCTCTACAAGCACAAACAATTGTTGAGATTTAATATGGAGTTCGTTTACTAAATTCCTTTTTAAAGACACTGAGTTGTTTCACAGATTTTTTCGAAAGTGTTGTGATCTACATCTTGCACTTTCAGCTATTTATACTAACATGTAGTTAATTTTCTAATCTATATATTTAACCGTAAACTCTTCAATTTGTTTTTAATTATTTAATTTTTAGAATTGCTTTTTCAATTTTATAACTGTCTTCTTTCTCTAATTTTATTTCACGTTGTAGTTCCTCAATTTGCATTTAAATATATTCTTGAATATTAATGCTTTAAGCTATATTATTAATTTGTCTTGTATTTTATCTTCATTCAGTTTGAGGTAACTATCAACAATAGTTTGTATCTAATTCATTTATGCCTTCCAATACTGATAAGTCAGTATAAATGTCTTCAGAATTGGAAGTCTATGAGTAAAATCATCGTCATCATCATTCTCAGTATTAGCATCATTAAATATGATGGTATTATCAAATATTGTTCCTTCTACTAGTTTCTTTGGGGTACTTGTCTATATCTTGAGTGAAGGTTTCTCAGGCTTTAAACTTGTATATTTTCAACTTTTGTCTTGATTTTACTTTCTTCTTTCATAAGAATTCTTTTAATATTTTTAGAACTATTTATGAATTCTTCTGTTATAGGTTTAAATGTATATTTTAGTTGTTCACTTGTATCTATTTCACCAGTTTTTATACTACGAAGCTTTTTCTTCAACACATTTCTTGTCAACACCAACTGTTTTAAAATTTTCTCATCCATGTTTGCTAAGGGCAAATAACAGGTATAAGCAATCAGATCAGCTTTTCAGGACCTGGTCTGGTTTTCAGATCAGCTTTTCAGGACCTGGTCTGGTTTTCAGATCAGCTTATCAGGACCTGGTCTGGTTTTCAGATCAGCTTTTCAGGACCTGGTCTGGTTTTCAGATCAGCTTATCAGGACCTGGTCTGGTTTTCAGATCAGCTTTTCAGGACCTGGTCTGGTTTTCAGATCAGCTTATCAGGACCTGTTCTGGTTTTCAGATCAGCTTTTCAGGACCTGGTCTGGTTTTCAGATCAGCTTATCAGGAGCTGGTCTGGTTTTCAGATCAGCTTATCAGGAGCTGGTCTTGTTTTTAGATCAGCTTATCAGGAGATGGGTCTGGTTTTTAGATCACCTTATCAGGAGCTGATCTGATTTTCAGATCAGCTTATCAGGTAACAGATCAGACTATCAGGAGCTGTTCAGATTTTCATATCAAAATATCTGATTCAGATTGAATTATCAGCATACAAGAAGCTGGCCATTCATAACATTTAGATGCATGAAGTTTAAGGTCAGATGAAATACGAAAAAGTAAACTTTTATGTAGTAAAATTATTTTCTATAACGATCATCGTTTAATTCACTATCTTTGCTTATAATCAAAAATCCATATTTATCCTTTCAACATGCTTTTTATTTTTCTCACCTTACTTAAAAATTAAAATTACATTATGATGATCTCTTATTAAATGTTTGGTGATTCTAGTATAAGTTTTACAGAAGTAGAATGAATCAACATTCTTATCTCTCCCCATACAAAAATATGCTTCCATTACGCATCATCGTTAAATATCATATTGGAATTACTTTGGACTGAAATAACAGATTCACTATCTGTAAATTTTATAATATCTTATTGTTTTAATTGATGAAATTAATTTATTCAGGTATTCATATTTGGATAGATAAAAAGATTTTGAGTATAAATAAATGTTCTCAAATTTAAGTCCATTAGGACTTTCTAGCAAGCCAATCATAGCTTTTTTTTCGCAATTTGACAGGTCAACTATTGTTGCACGAATAGAATTTTGTATAAGGGAACTATGATGAAAGCGATACGAACTTTAGCCCGTTCAAATCACAAATATAGAAACAAATGGAGTTCGAATAATAATTAAAATTAACTAAGAACTATGATTTATTTTTGAACTATCGTTCGATGAATCATCAAAATTTCGTACCAAAGAATTATTTATGTTGTTTTGACTAAGGGTATGAGTCAATATTTATAAAATTCATTTCATAAATATCAGCTCATGCTCATAGTCAAAACAAAGTATGCTTTAAGTGTTTAAAACCAGTATTACCATAAAAATGGTGGTTTTAAATTCTTAAAATATACTTTGTTTTACTAACCGCATTTTATAACTAAATGCATTTCATAAATAATAATGCATACTCATAATCAAAACAGCATAAAAATATCCTTTGTTTTGACTATGAGTATGAGTCATTATCTCTTATTATAGAAAAATAAAATAGTATCGGGTGTTTTTTTAAGAGGTATAGAACTTTGAATTGAAATAAAACACAAGAAAATCGTTTTAATGTCCATCAATTTGGCTTTATTGGAAGGATAATTTTATGCCATTAATGCTTAAATATGATTTCCGGCATGTGGCCGCCGCGGCTGGCTCGAATAAAGCCAATTCTACAGGTCCAATTTTCAACCACTTTTTCGAGCATATGGGGCCGTATGTTGGCAATAACGCCATGAATGTTGGCTTCCAAGTCCCCTAACGTTTCTGGTTTGTTGGCGTAGACGAGCGACTTCACATATCCCCAAAGAAAATAATCCAATGGTGTCAAATCACACGATCTTGGTGGCCAATTGACAGGTCCATTCCGCGAAATTATGCGCTCATCGAATGTTTTCTTCAATAAATCGATTGTGACGTGCGCTGTGTGGCATGTAGCGCCGTCTTGTTGGAACCACAACTCATCCACATTCATGCCATCCAATTCGGGAACAAAATAGTCGGTTAGTCGGCTCCAATTGCTGTGCACGGTGGCGAATCGATTCATTCGGGTCCTCTTCAACACTTTGCTCTACAGCGGCAATTGTTTCTTCGGTGCGCACTGTTCGACGTCTCTGCGGATGCGTATTATCACATAGAGTAAACGTAGTGCGAAAACGATCCATGGTTAACCGAATTAATTGCTCTGATGGACGATTATGTCGACCATAAATGGACGGAGCTTGCGGTAAACTTCGCGAACTGAACCATTATTTTCGAAATAAATTTGCACGATTTGCAAGCGTTGTTCTTTTGTCAACCTGTTTATGATGAAATGGCAAACCAAACTAAATATTAATCACTTGACAGCTGACAAAATGGCCGCCAGTTAAAAAAGTGATGCCAACTTAAAGTTCTATACCTCAATAAAAAACACCCTTTATAATTATATGATATCAGAAATCATGTTTTCTAATATCATATAACCATACTATTTTATTCTTTCTATAATAATAGATAATATTTATGAAATGCATTTATTTACAAAATGCGATTAGTAAAACAACATAAATATAGCATAGTATGAAATTTTGATGATTCATCAATATTTCGTACCAAGGTATTTTTAGGTTGTTTTACTATGAGTATGCGCCAATATTTATGAAATTTATTTCATAAATATTATCTCTTATTATAGAAAAATTAAATAATGTAGCTATACGATATCAGAAAATATTTTCTGAAATCGTATAGCTATATTATTTTATTTGTCCTATAATAAGAGATAATGTCCCCTACTCATAGTCAAAACAAAGAATATTTTAAGAGTTTCAAATCAGTATTATCATACAAAATACTGATTTTAAACTCTTACAGCCTTATTTATAAAACATATTAAGTCTTTGTAAAGGCTTCTTAAATCAAATTTTGATACAAAATTTTTCTTAAAAAGTCTTTATAAAGCCCTAATAAGTGTTATAAATAAGGCTGTTAAAATATACTTTGTTTTACTAACCACATTTTTTGTAACTAAACGCATTTCATAAATATTGATGCATACTCATAGTCAAAACAAAGGATATTTTTATGCTGTTTTGATTATGAGTGTGGATCATTACCTCTTATTATAGAAAAAATAAACTAATATAGCTATACGATTTCAGAAAATATTTTCTGATATGGTATAGCTGTATTAGTTTATTTTTTTTATCATGAGAGATAAAATTTATTAAATGTATTTAGCTACATAAATGCGGTTAGTAAAACAACCTCAAATACCTTGGTATGAAATATTGATGAATCATCGAACGATAGTTCAAAAATAAATCATAGTTCCCGTATACGAAATTCTATTCGTGCAACAATAGTTGACCTGTCAAATTGCGAAAAAAAAAGCTATGATTGGCTTGCTAGAAAGTCCTAATGGACTTAAATTTGAGAACATTTATTTATACTCAAAATCTTTTTATCTATCCAAATATGAATACCTGAATAAATTAATTTCATCAATTAAAACAATAAGATATTTTAAAATTTACAGATAGTGAATCTGTTATTTCAGTCCAAAGTAATTCCAATATGATATTTAACGATGATGCGTAATGGAAGCATATTTTTGTATGGGGAGAGATAAGAATGTTGATTCATTCTACTTCTGTAAAACTTATACTAGAATCACCAAACATTTAATAAGAGATCATCATAATGTAATTTTAATTTTTAAGTAAGGTGAGAAAAATAAAAAGCATGTTGAAAGGATAAATATGGATTTTTGATTATAAGCAAAGATAGTGAATTAAACGATGATCGTTATAGAAAATAATTTTACTACATAAAAGTTTACTTTTTCGTATTTCATCTGACCTTAAACTTCATGCATCTAAATGTTATGAATGGCCAGCTTCTTGTATGCTGATAATTCAATCTGAATCAGATATTTTGATATGAAAATCTGAACAGCTCCTGATAGTCTGATCTGTTACCTGATAAGCTGATCTGAAAATCAGATCAGCTCCTGATAAGGTGATCTAAAAACCAGACCCATCTCCTGATAAGCTGATCTAAAAACAAGACCAGCTCCTGATAAGCTGATCTGAAAACCAGACCAGCTCCTGATAAGCTGATCTGAAAACCAGACCAGGTCCTGAAAAGCTGATCTGAAAACCAGAACAGGTCCTGATAAGCTGATCTGAAAACCAGACCAGGTCCTGAAAAGCTGATCTGAAAACCAGACCAGGTCCTGATAAGCTGATCTGAAAACCAGACCAGGTCCTGAAAAGCTGATCTGAAAACCAGACCAGGTCCTGATAAGCTGATCTGAAAACCAGACCAGGTCCTGAAAAGCTGATCTGAAAACCAGACCAGGTCCTGAAAAGCTGATCTGATTGCTTATACCTGTTATTTGCCCTTAGCAAACATGGATGAGAAAATTTTAAAACAGTTGGTGTTGACAAGAAATGTGTTGAAGAAAAAGCTTCGTAGTATAAAAACTGGTGAAATAGATACAAGTGAACAACTAAAATATACATTTAAACCTATAACAGAAGAATTCATAAATAGTTCTAAAAATATTAAAAGAATTCTTATGAAAGAAGAAAGTAAAATTAAGACAAAAGTTGAAAATATACAAGTTTAAAGCCTGAGAAACCTTCACTCAAGATATAGACAAGTACCCCAAAGAAACTAGTAGAAGGAACAATATTTGATAATACCATCATATTTAATGATGCTAATACTGAGAATGATGATGACGATGATTTTACTCATAGACTTCCAATTCTGAAGACATTTATACTGACTTATCAGTATTGGAAGGCATAAATGAATTAGATACAAACTATTGTTGATAGTTACCTCAAACTGAATGAAGATAAAATACAAGACAAATTAATAATATAGCTTAAAGCATTAATATTCAAGAATATATTTAAATGCAAATTGAGGAACTACAACGTGAAATAAAATTAGAGAAAGAAGACAGTTATAAAATTGAAAAAGCAATTCTAAAAATTAAATAATTAAAAACAAATTGAAGAGTTTACGGTTAAATATATAGATTAGAAAATTAACTACATGTTAGTATAAATAGCTGAAAGTGCAAGATGTAGATCACAACACTTTCGAAAAAATCTGTGAAACAACTCAGTGTCTTTAAAAATGAATTTAGTAAACGAACTCCATATTAAATCTCAACAATTGTTTGTGCTTGTAGAGATGTAATGACAGGAATATATGATGTTTTATGGAGCTAAGTTAGGTGAAATGTAGAACTATTCTACAGAAAATAGAAATTGTTGATTTTTGAAGACTGTAATTGACACATTCTCAAAGTACAGCTGAAAATAAAAGCTGGACTCTAAAAACCAAGGCAATGGAAAATATTTTTGAAGTGGTACGGGTACCAAAAAACTTACAAACAGATGATTCTAAAGAATTTTTTAATAAATACTTGGGAAAACTCATACATAAATAGAAGATCAAACATTACTTAATATGAAAGCATCAATATTAGAATGATTTAATAGATCATTGAAAGGAATGATGTGAAAAGAATTAGCTTTAATGGTTCATATAAGTGGATTGGTATATATAAAGATTTACTTAGTGCATAAAATAGAAAAATTCATCTCACCATTAAAATGTTTACGATTAAACATTCCACAAATGAGAAAAAGCTACTTAATATAGTATAAAGTAATTTGAAGAATGAATGTTGAATTTAATAAAAATAAAAATAAAATTAAAACGAAAAATCTAGTTTGTGTTGTTTTTTGTAGGATTGATAAGGAATGATGGGTCTTAAGAAAGATAATTAACTAAATGTAGTGGAATTCTCTAAACTTGTTGGTCTGAATGAAATATTGCTAAAACTTCAGTGCAATATTCAGCAGCACATCATATTATCACTTTTTATAAAGTTGAATGTATATTTTCCCATCGAAAGCGCTAGCACGCAAAATTTTACAATATGAAAATGGGGTTATTATAGAAGATCTTCACTCTATTATTTCTTTAGCTATCAGATCTTTAGAAAATATAGATAAACTACGGAAATTGAACTTTGATATCCAATCTTTAAGAATGTACATGTGTATGAATAAGTATCAAACAAACTTAGTGAATGAATATACGCTTTAACTAGAATCATGCTGAAGCATGCATAAATTTTAAAATATACAGTAAACAGATCTTACTTTATATCTGTATCTGTATGAGTATTACATAAATTTATAGAAAAAAAAAAATGAAAGCATGCCGAAGCATGTATAATTTCAAAAAAAAAAAAATCCTCACGTCATACAATTTTGTAAGCAAAGAAATTTTATGATTTTGTGGTCAATGAAATACATACATATGTATCTACTTTGTAAAAATTCAAAAGAGCGAACTGGTAAATTCTAATAGTAAAGATTTTTAATTGTAACACTCTACATCTCTTACGTTACTATCGATAGAAGCATGCTAAGGCATGCATACTAGCAAAATATATAAAGCTGTTAGAAGGTGATGAGACAGCAATTGTATCTGGATCAACCCAACCCAACTCATGAATGTATTGTATACGGAGATGATTGATGGTGATGATGACCTTTTTAAAGTGAATAATCATTACATATGAATGCGACAGTGATTGACCCCTCAAACCTCATGTAGAAATACTTGAGGGGAACAATTCTCTCAAAACATAGATATTTCATTGTTTCTAACACTTTATGAAAACACCAACGGTGCATTGCTGGTAGAGGTAACTGAGTTAGTTGAGATCGATTTGATACAATAGTTGTTTATTAAACATGCATTTCTTTGTATCTTAACTAATTTCTACATACCTAATGTATATACCCAGCAAAAAATTAGACAAAAATTCTCTATTCCAAGTAGTAAAATCTGAAAAAAGGAGTGGCACATTAGAAGAAAAAAAAAAATAAAAATAGAGACTGACTGACCAACTAATACGTACACTCTGCCCGATGGCAGAACTTTAATAAAATGAAAAAAAATCATATAGAACATTAAATAAAAGCCATAGGTGCTCACCCTTCATAAAATAAACATATGTATATCTACCTTATTAATGTAAACATATTATCAGTATAAAGCAACAGAAATTTCGTCATACAAAGTCATCTTGTATCCTAGAGGAGCCGTCGATAGGGTATACCTAAATTATATGAAAACGAGTTCGTTTTCTGTTGATCGCTATTAAAGAAGAAAATATGTTTTTTCATTATGATTTAACTAATTTAAAAGTACATTTAAATTCAGTCTCATATCCGTACTTCTTAACATAAAAATTAAAAATAAATGTTATCCAATTCTATATTATACTATGTATCAAAAATTCCAAAAAAGCTGTTATATGAAAGAATCTCCAGCGCTTCTAACTGCATTAGAGTTTAAGAAAAAATCTCCTTTTATTCAGTTGAATAAAATTTTAATTTGAAACAGTAATCAAAGACATCAACTTACTGCATTCTTATTCATAATCGTATAATAGAAAATATAACTACCAAAGTACAAATTCTAAAAGTCTTATAAATTAAGCAATATAGAAAATAACATAATTTTTATAAACATGTAAGGTTTCAAAAGTAATTCAAATGATTTCATCGCAAAAGAAGTAGCGATTGTTTTCAACAATTATGAAAATAATAATTTCAATATAAAACTCCCTTTTGATTTTAAATGTTTATCAATAAAAAATAAACAGTAAGTTGAGTAACAAAAAACAAAAGAAAAAACACTATCAGTATCTAAGCTGGAGTGCCGGATCAGTTTCATTTAAAAATGTTTATAAATTTTATAAAACAGCAATGCAAGATTTCCAAAAATAAATGTAGAAAGTGAAGAAAAAAGGCTATAGTTAGAAAAAATTGCATACCCCCAAAAATGTCAAACGTTGACTAACTAACGTTGCGTCAACTTAAAAAAAATGTAAATTAAGTATAAGAAATATTTCTATTATAGTTACTATTACTATAGAGTATGTATCTTCAGGAATTCAGTTTTACTTAAAACAGAAAATCTTCACAAACTTTTAAGTAAATGCAGATAAAACAACGTTTTTAATTTTAGATAATACACAACAACAACAAAAGATATCATATGACAAAAAAAATGAATTCAAAGATTGAGTTGTACTCTTATTTGTATGTACGTACATACATACATACATACACACATAAAATCAATTTGTATGTATACATATCAAATTTCTTATCAACCCTGCAGATAATGCGACTAGTCCATACATGCATGTAAGGACTAGTCCAAAGAGGAGTTGGAGTACTCCAAAACTACTCCAAATATATGAAAAAAAAGGTGGTCGATTTAACATTGCGATGTCCTAGGGTTGGACCACATGGTACAACGTTGCATTACATCGGACTAACCCCAAAAACTACCCCATATGGAATAGTTATAGACTACTCGCATACAATTTGTGAGTGCCTAAGAAGAACGATCATATTCGTTTAAACACGAATATTTATCGTGCAGCATTGAATGGTTGTATGAAAACGATATGATCCATGACTGCATTACATGAGACTATGATGTAACTAGACTGTTTCATCTAGATTGGACCACATACTCCAATATTATTTTCATGGAATGCTCAAGTATTTATTAGATCTTAACAATCACACTTACATATCTACATCATGAAAATATATGAAGCGTCGTTTAGTCAAAGCACAATGTATAGATAAGCAATCAATACACTCAGGGAAAATGTGCAGCTTAAAAATAAGAATGCTTCACATTAATTCAATAATTTTCAATATAATAGAAAATGTATGAGTTTAATAAATGAATACTGTAAATTAATATTTTTCCGTATTGAAATAAGAAATTTCAATATGAATAAACTTTCGTTAATGTATAAAAACATACTAGGATTAGGGAAAATCAGATGTATGATAGTATTTTATAGTACCAAATGTCGATATTGAAAACAATTTATTTCTACCTACATATAAATATCAGCGCGAGAAAATCATTTACATACTGGCACACACACATACACAAAGAAGTGATCACGTAATACAAACATACATACATAATGAAATTTTATAATATTATGCAATTCAAACTCCTCTGTCATGAAATACGAAACAATATTTCTTAAATAAATAAACGAAGATTTCATAACATCACCTTCGTCTCCCACCATACGATCACGTACATTACTCCAAAAACATATATGTACATACATTATCAAATAAATTCCCTCTCCACTTCCATTTTCAGCAGATATCAGGGTTGCCACTATCTGCAGCTACTAGAATATTTCCCCAGAAATAAAAAAATGCATGCATACATACGAGCACAATAACCATACATATGCATAGCAACGACAACTCACAACAACAAAAATAATGATTCTACATACACACGAATTCGTTGTCACTACCCTGCAGTCAGACAGGGATCAAGTGTCTTTGTGTCAACACTAAAATTCTAGTGACCATTATAGTATAATACGTTTTATTCTATCTGTCAGTAAAAAGGAAAGATTTTGCAACAACTTGTCAATATACATACCTTTTTGTATGTACATAAATTATAGAAATATAACAGTAACTAACTGTCTGGTTGGTATGTCTCTACGTTCCAATAAGAACCACGTAGTCATACCTATTCAATTGTTTTAGTGTTACTAGTAGATTTTAAATGACAAGCATATGCTAAATGTCTATAGTGAAAATTATTGAATGGGATATAATTATATAGTAGTACTGGTGACAAAGTCAAAAGCGACTCAGTACATTTTCACCATCGACATTTCCTACTGGGTATAATGATTGTCTGCCACTACGACAAAAGTATCTGAGACCGACAAACATACAATTAAATACAAAAACGCACACATATACACACACACATACATACACACACAAACATCCCACACATACATACACTGTATGTATACATCCACTGTAAGCACAACGTTTCTCTACAATAACAACAAAACCTGTACACACATAGAATCAAACTCACACACATACACACATACAACACCCACATATACATACATCCATGCACTGTAAGCACAACGTTTCTCTACAATAACAATAAAAGCTGGGCACACAAGTATACATACACATAAACAAATAATCAAACTCACACACACACACACACATAGCCAAGAAACTCTCAGCATGAAAATCCCCAAAATACCCCCATTTGTAACAGGGTTGCCATCGTTTTTATTTTTTCCCGGTTTTGAATTCCCAAAACAGGACTCAGGCCGCCATTTACAATCTACTAACACCCGTTGAGTTTAAGCCACCTCTGCGCACATCTATTGGAAATTGGGCAAGAAGCGATACGGAAAAATGTAAAATATTTGCTGAGCACTTAAAATCCGTATTTACGCCAAACACATGTACTGGTGTTTCTGATTTGCCGAGTGTAGTTGCTCTACCCCCTCGACCCTTAAAGTTTAAGATGCGTGATGTACAAAAAGTAATTGCTGAACTCAAACCAAAGAAAGCTCCAGGTATTGATGGAATTAGTAACAAGATATTGATGAACTTGCCGCATATTGCAATAAGAATTATTTTTAATGCCATATTACGACGAGTATTTTCCAGAACACTGGAAGCATGCCAAGGTCAAAATGATTCCAAAGCCGGGCAAAGATCCTACCAGAGCAGAGCCATATAGGCCAATAAGTTTGCTGTCAGCTATGTCAAAAGTCTTCGAAAAGCTGCTCATGACAAAATTGTCCCCTTGTCTAACAGATAATATGTGCATACCATCAATTTGATTTTAGAAGTCAGCATAGCACCATTGAACAAACGCATAGATTTGTTCAATTTATAAGGAAAACATTCGAAGAAAAGAAGTATTGTTCTGCCCTATTTATTGATGTTTCTCAGGCATTTGATAAAGTTTGGCATGATGGCCTAATTTTAAAATTGAAGACATATCTACCAAATATCATTCTAAAACTTTTAGAAAGTTATATTTTAGGCCGGAAGTTCTCTGTTATGGAAGAAGAACTTATGAGTGCGCCCGAAACTATCTCATCCGTTGTACCTCAAGGAAGTATATTGGGACCAGTTTTGTATTTGTTTATACTTGTGATATGGCTGTGAACAGTAATATCCATACTTCTACATTTGTCGATGATACAGCCTTCCTTAGTATGCACGAAAGCCCTCATGAGGCATCCCGATATCTTCAGGAACATATAACACAGCTTGAGCTATGGTTAAAGTTATGGAGAATAAAAGTAAACGAACAGAAGTGCGTACATATAACCTTTACCCTACAAAAAGATACTTGTCCCGCATTAGAATCAACAGTCAAGTTGTGCCTCAACATTCACATGTGAAATACCTTGGTATACACCTTGATCGTCGGCCTACATGGAAAGACCATATTGAATCAAAGCTAACACAAATGAAACTTAAAATAACTCAGATACATTGGCTGATTGGTAGAAATTCAACACTCAGTCTAGGTTGTAAACTTTTAATATACAAGTCGATTTTGAAACCAATATGGTGTTACGGAATTCAAACATGGGGCACTGCTTCAGCTTCCAATATCGAGAAAATCCAACAAAAGCAAAACAAAATTTTACGGTTAATAACATCGGCTCCATGGTACATCAAAAATTCAAATATACATCGTGATTCAAAAATACCACTAGTGACTGAAGAAATTGCAAAATACGCAGGCAAATATTTAACAAAACTCGAATCACATCCTAATCCGCTTGCTCGTAATATTTTGAACTTTACTGGACACATCCGCTTAAAAAAGAGGGACACACGGGCTCTTATACCTAACACTCCAGATGGGACTACTTGAAAATACTTCCCCCCCCCCCACCCCTTTTTTTTTGATTATCACTACTAATGTATTATTTATAACTACCACTAAGTTTATGTCCGACACTGGTCGGGCCTAATAATTTTTTTTATAGATTTAAGATTTGAATACTTATTGTTAGTTTACATATGAAGATACAATAAATAAATACATGCACTACAAAAAAAAAAAAAAATATTTTTAAAACAACAACACATAAAACAACAAAAAAGCTGCTTTCCTGTTAAATTTTTAAAATGTTATTTAGGTCAGTTAGTTAAAACAGCGACGATATGTATGTATATTTTACAAATTTATGTATGTATGTACATATACATATGTGTATGTATGTATATTAACAAAAAATAAACACATACGATTGGCAAACTGGTTAGATTTTATAAAAAACACTTTTTTAGAAAACTAAATTTATTAAATATGCTATGTACGTATACAAATTAACCACTCAAAAGCTTAAATTATTAAAAGAAACAAAAGTACCAAATCAGGGCTATTGTGCCACACTCTCATTCAATATACATACATCCCATCACTGTCTACAAATGTCACGTAACGTCGTCATGAAATAATATTTTCTGCAGGTTCAGACGTTACATTTACGTGCCATTTCAGTCAGGTAAGCGTTTGCATAGCCTTTCATGCAACAAATTCAATCAGGTGACAAATTAACATTTACAGTTCCACATTTACAGTCGGGTAATTCTTCCTTTATGGCTTTCATACAACAACAAAAAAAAAAAAAAATTTTGGATCAAGAGAAATACTGCAAACACACACACACTCATGTTTTGTTTCTTTTTTACTTGTAAGCTAATAAATGCGTGTGTAATATGTGTGCATGCAGTAGTAGCAACTTTAAACGCTTATAGCTCCCAAAATACTTAACCGATTTCAATAAAATATAGATTCTGCACATCTGTACAGAAAATTCTTTAAAATTGGTGTAGTGGTACCAGCGTAAAAGGGATTACAAAAAAATTGTTCGCCTATTAATTATATAGATTATAAACGTTTATGAATTCCAGTTTCCTTGATAAATGCAATCAATTGATGATATATACCAATATCATGAGAATTTAATAAATAAAAAAGATTGGTGAATTTACGAAAGAACTGGTGCTTAACTCTGATATCTCTAAACTCAGAAAATTAAGTGTTCTGAATTGTCAATCATATTACAAAAGTCACACAAGTCTCTGATATCTCTAAACGCAGAAAATTAAGTGTTCTGAATTGTCAATCATATTACAAAAGTCACACAAGTTTGAATCCTTCTTTCGAATCATGTGGAGATAAACCACACTATAACAATTACCACATAAAAGTCTATTAATAATTTTCATATCAGTCTTATCCTATTTAACATTTATGTACCATGGACTAACAGGTATAACGGGAAAAAGAGAGAAGAAAAAGTGACCCGAAACATTAGATTTATCCCGTTAAAATTCCAACCACTCCTGCTTCAATAAATTAGCAATCTTACTGAGAGCATCACCATAAGGTATGCTTATCTCCAAAGGAGTGCCAAGAGAAGCGGCCTGCTTAGCCAAATAATCAACTCGTTCATTGAAACTAACACTCGTATGACCAGGAACCCATATAATATGTACTTCCATAATATGCGAGTCCTCAAAGACATTCAAAATATCCGAAACCAAATAATTCCTGGAAAAAGAACTTTCCAATAAAATAAAAGCATTTCTACTATCCGTATAAATAGCCAAACGAGTAACATTGTCCTCAATAGCGACTTTAATGGCCCTACTAATGGCAATTAACTCGACCGAAGGAGACGAAAATCTTTGAGATAATCTATAGGAAAAAAACGACTAGTTGCAATATTAATCAGTTAAGAAGGCATCCGTAGCATATGCGGTAAAACATTCGGAAATGTACGATTGAACAAAAGAAAGATAATAAGCACAGATGGCCTCCCGAGAAACACCTCTGTTCTTGTAAAAGGAAGACTCCATGAAAACTTTAAGTTTCGAAGTAGGACGACAAGCACTAATGCTCGGAACCAAGTCGAAAATGTCCTTGTATTTCCTATACACAAAAGTGTAACTATTTTTCAGATGAATAGGTGCTGATCTGATTAATTCCATCAGAGATGGATTGTAAGATGTAAATTTCAAAAGTTCCTTAGAAGCAAGGTATATTGATCTTAATTGGGGAGGTAACCCACCTGCCAAAACATAAATAGCCCGAATCGGAGCCGATGGGCATAGACCAAGATACCGCCTAAGGCTGAGTTTACATCTGGCATTTCTTGTGTGTCATTGCCCAAAAAGCGTAGCCAACTAATTACTAATGAAAATCTGTTTGATTCAGACATGTATTTATTGATTTAAACAGTTTGCAATCATGCTGGATTCTATAAAATTGTCTATTAGTTATGTATGGAACTATTTAACTTAATAAATACATGTCTGAATCTAAAAGTTTTTCATTTGTAATTAGTGGTTACGCTTTATTTACGCTTGTGTGGCACGTGGCACACAGATGGAAACCCGCCTTAGGCATGAGTTTTGAAACCCATTCTGAGGCGTCAGATCACCACGAATGGTAGTCAATCTTTTTAGATCTTTAATTTTGCTTGATTTTAAAGTTGCCCCTTTTTTTCTTAGAAATCTCCTTTTTGTGCCACTTTTTTTTTTAAAATCCCCTTTTTGTGCCCCCTTTTGGAATTTTTCAACGGTAACGCTGAGTATGATTAACATTAAATGATCAAACATAATAAGTCCGCAACTTCAGGAAAAATCGCTGTCAAATTAATAAAGCCCTTAATCAAATCAACGGCAGTAACTTCAAATGCTCTTTAATTTTTGTTAAATTTTCTTTTGTGCTTATTTTTCTTTGTAATTTTGTTCACAAAATGTATAAAATTTATTGAAAGTATGGTAGCATTGTTGAGAGAATGATTATATGTGAGAGCGTAAGAAAAAAAGATGTCAAAATAAAATAGATTCTATCTCTCGCAAGGCACATCAATCAGGTACCCGCATTTCTACAACAAATATTACAACAGCAATAACCACATGTTCTTTGTTGGTATAAATTATTCTTACTTTTCAAACTAGGGTAGCATCGTCAGATTGTATGTTTCTTATAGGAAATGTCAAATACCATACAAAACTGAATTTTCGAAAGGTGTTTATGGATACCCAATTAAAAGCATGCTTTTAGGCTTATACCCACACAATTCAAATTTTACATTTAGATTGGTATAATGAAATTAGTCACCTGGCGTAGTGCTGCCCCCTAATAAATGCGCCTTGATCTCTCGACTGCTTTCTGGCGCTACTTTTTTGTATCAATTTGTATGGAAAATGTGTTTATGCCGCAATTCTGTTTGATCTTTAAAGTTCTCATTATGAGATTATGTGTTGCTCTGTTGCTTTTTTTGTTTTTTTTTTGTGCAGGAATTGAAAAACAACCATATTTGCTACCAGGGATGATAAAGTTGGTACAATTGTACTTTTTTTTTGGTACAATTCAAAACTTGAAACTACGTTGGTAGCCCCGTGACTCATTTGGTACTATTTGAAATATTTGCGAGAGGCTATCCCTTATAAAAAAAAAAGTAGCGATCATTTAAGGTACATATATCCAGTCAAGTCAAGTTCTCGTTGTACCTTCATAGTGAATAGTCGATTAGCGGAATTTTTCTTAAATACTAAACAAAAAAAACATTATACAAAAAAAATTCGTAGTACATATTATTCGTAATAAGTACATACTGACTGTAATAAATAAGCTTTATTGCTTTGCTAATATTTTTACATAGTAGAAATAACAAAAACAAAAAAACCGCAAACAGAAAAAAAAACACAAACAAAGTACCCTTGAGGAATAATACTCTGTATGAGTACCTCAAACGAAAAAAATTTTGAAGTGAGTTCTAACGGCAGAAATGCTTATTTTACTATGAGTTCTGAAACTCTTAATGAAATCAATGAAAATAAAAAAATCTGATGATAGTAGTACTGTGAGTTCTGGAGCTCTTATTAAAATAAAAACAATAAAAATAAAAAATCTGGTGATAGTATTTTTCTAACGGCAAATCCAATTTTTCGTCAGCGTTCAACTTCGCTTTGCCCAATGCCAACTAGTGATTTGTTAAGATTTGAGTTGCCTGGTACTTCTTCAATTAAGTCAGCGATATCATCCGCTTCTGGCTCGTGTTCATCACTTAATCAAGTTATCACTTTAGATAACAATAGTCAAAAATCTAAAGTTCAAGTCGGAATGGACAGATATATTACAGTTGTAAAGCGTGGGCGAAGCCCAAATTCTTCAGAAATCTCATCGGTTCCCAAGATATCCAAGGATAACGACGATGCATCAATTAATCGTAGTAATCGTTTTTCAGTATTGCAGGCTAATAATGACCAACCCGCTGTATCTTCGACAAAAACCTCCAAACCACCACCAATATATTTGAGAGAAAAAAATTCTAACTCCCTTATTAAAAAATTAGTCTCGGCAATTGGTGAGAACGCATTTCACGTTATTCCAATAAAACGTGGTAACATTGACGAAACTAAAATTCAAATATACGAAGAAAAAGATTTCCGCAAAATAGTAACAGAATTCGAAAAAAATAAAACAAGTTTTTATACGTACCAGCTTAAGAGTGCTAAAGGTATGCAAATCGTGTTGAAGGGCATTGATTCTTATGTTAATCCCGAAGAAGTAAAAGATGCACTCATCATACAAGCATTTAAGGTAAAATATGTTACTAATATATTCAATAGGGAGAAAATCCCCCAGCCCCTATTTCGTGCTGAACTGGAGCCGAATGATATAAAGTTAAAAAAACGAGACACATCCAATTTATAACCTTAAATACCTCTTATATCGAAAAATCACAGTTGAAGAGCCACATAAGCGATCAGGTCCCGTACAATGCCATAATTGCCAAGAATATGGTCACACAAAAACTTACTGCAAATTACTTACAGTTTGTGTTATCTGCGGTGAATTGCATGGTACTGCTAGCTGCACTAAGCCAAAAGATCAAGCAGAAAAAAATGCAGTAATTGTGGAGGTAACCCCACCGCTAACTATAGAGGTTGTCCTGTGTACTCTTTCGTTAAGCAGACTATGGTGCAGAAGCCTAAATTAGTTCCAGTTCAAACAGCAAACGCTTCCTCCGCCACTTCTGCGCAAATGAGCCAACCAGTTACTTCGCGTCTATCGTATGCAGATGCTGCTAAGGCTAGTTCTATTCCCACACAAAATGTTTCACCGGCAAATAATTCAACAAATACAAATTCAAGCTTTAATTTCAATCGCCTTGAAGCTAATATTGATAATTTGGTGCAAACTATAAACAATTTTATAAGAAATATGACTAGCATGATGCAGGAAATGCTTCGAATGCAGAATACACTGCTTCAAGCATTAATTAACATGCAATACGTTAAAAATATGTTTCTGGAACGCAAACCGCATTCGCCAACATAAAAATGAACTTCAGCACTTCCTCACGGAAAAAAATATTGATGTAATGCTAGTCTCTGAGACTCATTTGACTTCGAGAAGCATTTTTAAAATTTATGGCTACACCTTATATGATTCAAAGGACCCGAAAGGAAGAGCATGCGGTGGATCAGCGATTCCAATAAAGTCCAGACTTAAGCACTATATTCTTTACAATATTTGTGAACAACACCTACAAGCAACAAATATTGGCATTGAAAGTTTTGGTACAAACTTCGTGATATCATCAATTTGCTCCCCTCCCAGATTTTCAATCACTGAAGATCAATACAAATCTCTTCGACCTCGTTTTGCAGCAGCTGGCGACTACAATGCAAAACATACGTTTTGGGGTTCGCGTCTTATTACACCCAGACGTCGAGCATTGTTCAACACGATTTCAAAAATGGGCTTGGATGTCATTTCGAGTGGGGAGCCCACTTATTGGGCTACTGACATACAATAAATTCCGGATGTTACAGATTTTGGCGTCATAAAAAACAGCTCTAGAGATTTAATTCAGGTTCAAGCTTCTCTTGATCTCTCGTCCGATCACTCGCCAACGGTCATTACAATTTGTAGCCCATTAAGAAGTAACTTATGTCAAGATGATCAATCGTGTTAATTGGCTAGGGATCAAAAAATATCTCAGTAGTCATTGCACGGAAAATATTACGCTAACACCCAATGATATTGAATTTAGCATTGTTAATCTTAACGAAAATATTAAACAGGCTGCTGAACATGCTACTACCTCCCACCCGCAGACTGGTTTTAATAGAATTTATTCTTCTGACATTGAACGTCTCGTACGTGAAAAAAGAAGAGCTAGAAGGGAATGGCAACAGCACAGATCACCCCTAAATAAAATCAGATTTAAAGAGTGCAATAAACGACTCCAAGAGTTGCTTGCATCTGAAAAAACTGCATCTTTTAAAAATTATCTGGAAGGTATTGATGTCACATTAGCATCTAATTACTCCTTGTGGCGCGCTGCGAGAAAGCTTAAAACACCCGTTGAGTATAAGCCACCTCTACGCACATCTACCGGAGGTTGAACAAGAAGCGCTACTGGAAAAGGTAACATATTTGCTGAGCACTTAAAATCCGTTTTTACGCCAAACATATGTACTTGTGTTGCTGATTTGCCGAGTGTAGTCGCGCTACCCCCTCAACACATTAAGTTTAAGACGCGTGATTTACAAATCCTGTTATTAATTTTTAATGCCATTTTTCGACTGGAGTATTATCCACACAGCTGGAAGCTTGCCAAGGTTAAATGATTCCAAAGCCGGGCAAAGATCTAACCAAGGCTGAGTCATATAGGCCAATAAGTCTACTATCAACTATGTGAAAGCTTTTCGAAAAACTGCTCAAAACAAAATTGTCCCCAATTCTAATTAGTAGTGGGTGCATACCAGACCATGAATTTGGTTTTAGAAGTCAGCATAGCAGCATTGAACAAACTCACAGACTGGTTCAATTTATAAGAAGAACTTTTGAAGAAAAAAAGTATTGTTCTGCGCTGTTTATTGACATTTCCCAGGCATTTGATAAAGTGTGGCATGAAGGCCTAAATTTAAAATTGAAGACTTACTTACCAATAAACATTTTAAATCTTTTGGAAAGTTACATTATTTCCCGTAAGTTCACTGTTGTGGAAGGAGACTTTACGAGTAGGACTGAAACTATTTCATCCGGTGTGCCACAGGGGAGCATACTGGACCAGTTTTATATTTGATTTATACTTGTGATATGCCTGTGAGTAGTAGTATCCATACTTCCACATTTGTCGACGATACAGCCTGCCTTAGTATGCACGAAAACCCTGATGAGGCATCCCGCAAACTCCAGGAACACATTAGCCAGATGGAGCTTTGGTTAAACTTATGGAGAATTAAAGTCAATGAACAAAAGTGTGTCCATATAACGTTCACCCTAAGAAGAGATACTTGCTCCCCCATTCTTATTAACAATCAAGTTGTTTCTCAACATTCACATGTGAAATATCTTGGTATACACTTTGATCGACGACTTACATGGAAACACCACATTGACTCTAAGTTAACTCAAATGAAACTTAAATTAACTCAGGTACATTGGCTGATTGGTAGAAATTCAACAATTAGCCTAGACTGCAAACTTTTAATACGCAAGTCGCTTTTAAAGCCAATATGGTATTACGGAATTCAACTATGGGGCACTGCTTCAGATTCAAATGTAGAGAAAATTCAACGAAGGCAAAATAAAATTTTACGCATGATAACATCGGCTCCATGGTACATCAAAAATTCAAATATACATCGCGATTTGAATATGCCACTAGTGACTGAAGAAATTGTAAAATACGCAGGCAAATATCTAACAAAACTCGAGTCACATCCTAATCCGCTTGCTCGTAATATTTTGAACTTTACTGGACACATCCGCTTAAAAAAGAGAGATACACGGGCTCTAATATTCAACACTATAGATGATGAAGCTGCTTGAAAGCACTTTTTTCTTTTTGTTGCTTATCACTACTTATGTATATTAACAACTATCACTAAGCTTATGTCCGACATTGGTCGGGCTTAATAATTTTTTTATAGATTTAAGACTTGAATACTTATTGTTAGTTCATATTTGAAGATACAATAAATAAAAAACATGCATTAAAAAAAAAAAATTAGGCCCGACCAGTGTCGGACATAAACTTAGTGATAGTTAGAAATAATACATTAGTAGTGATAATCAAAATAGGGGAAAAAGGTATTTTCAAGTAGTCCCATCTGGAGTGTTAGGTATAAGAGCCCGTGTGTCCCTCTTTCTTATGCGGATGTGTCCAGTAAAGCTCAAAATATTACGAGCAAGCGGATTAGGATGTGATTCGAGTTTTGTTAAATATTTGCCTGCGTATTTTTCAATTTCTTCAGTCACTAGTGGGATATTTAAATCACGATGTATAATAGAATTTTGGATGTACCATGGAGCCGATGTTATTAACCGTAAAATTTTGTTTTGCCTTCGTTGGATTCTCTCGACATTGGAAGCTGAAGCAGTGCCCCATAACTGAATTCCGTAGCACCATATTGGCTTCAAAAGCGACTTGTACAGTAAAAGTTTGCAGTCTAGGCTGAGTGTTGAGTTTCTGCCAATCAACCAATATATTTGAGTTAACTTAAGTTTCATCTGAGTTAACTTAGGGTCAATATGATGTTTCCATGTAAGTGTTCGATCAAGGTATATACCAAGGTATTTCACTTGGGAATGAGGAATATTTTGATTATTGATTCGAATGGGGGAGCAAGTATCTCTTCTTAGGGTGAACGTTATATGGACACACTTTTGTTCATTGACTTTAATTCTCCATAAGTTCAACCATATTTCCAGCTGGGTAATATGTTCCTGGAGATTGCGGGATGCCTCATAAGGGTTTTCGTGCACACTCATACAGGCTGTATTATCGGCAAATGTAGAAATATGGATATTATTGCTCACAGGCATATCACAAGTATATATTAAATACAAGACAGGACCCAGAATACTACCCTGTGGCACACCAGAAGATATAGATTCGGGCAAACTCATGAACTCTCCTTCCACAACAGTGAACTTCCTATCAATAATATAACTTTCCAAAAGCTTTTGAATGTTTATTGGCAGATATGTCTTCAATTTTAAAACTAGGCCTTCGTGCCATACTTTATCAAACGCCTGAGGAACATCAATAAAGAGAGCAGAACAATACTTCTTTTCTTCAAATGTTCTTCTTACAACTTGGACCAGTCTATGCGTTTGTTCAATCGTGCTGTGCTGACTTCTAAACCCAAATTGATGGTCCGGGATGCACCCATTATCAGTTAAAATTTTGAACAATTTAGTCATGAGCAGCTTTTCGAAAAGCTTTGAGATTGTAGATAGTAAGCTTATAGGCCTATATGACTCAGTCTTGGTAAGATCTTTGCCCGCCTTTGGAAACATTTTGATCTTGGCAAGTTTCCAGTTATGTGGAAAATACTGCATTCTTAAAATAGCATTAAAAATAAATAGCAGGATTCTTATTGCAATATGAGGCAAGTTCATGAGCATTTTGTTACTAATGCCATCAATACCTGGAGCTTTCTTCGGGTTGAGTTCAGCAATTACTTTTTGTACTTCACGCATCTTAAACCTTAAGGGACGAGGGGGTAGAGAAACTACACTCGGTAAATCAGCAGCACCCGTACATGAATTGGGAGTGAATACAGATTTTAAATGCTCAGAAAATAAGTTACCTTTCTCACTATCGCTTCTTGCCCAGCCTCCGGTCGCAGTACGCAGTGGTAATTTAAGATCAACGGGTCGTTTAAGATTTCTAGTATCGTGCCATAAAGAGTAATTAGATGCGGACGTTACATCAAGACCTTCTAAATACTTTTCCAGTAGTGCAGTTTTTTCCGACGATGGCAGCTCTTTGAGTCGTTTAGTACATTCTTTAAGTCTAATTTTATTTAGGGGTGATCTGTGTTGTTGCCATTTTCTTCTAGCTCTCCTTTTTTCACATACAAGACGTTCAATTTCCGTAGAATAAATTCTGTTAAAGCCGGTCTGCGGATAGGACGTAGTGGCGTGTTCAGCATCCTGTTTAATATTTTCGTTAAGATTGGCAATGTTAAATTCAATATCATCGCATGATTTAAGCTGAAAGTTTTCTACGCAGTGACTACTAAGATATTTTTTGAATGCCAGCCAGTTGATTCCATTAATCATCTTCACATATGAGTTAGTTAAATCACTCCTTAGTGGGTTGAAAATTGTAACTATTGTTGGAGAGTGATCGGAGGACAGATCTAGAGAGGCCTCTACGTGAATTAAGTCCCTATGAATATTTTTCGTGACGGCAACATCTATAACATCTGGAATTTTTCTTACGTCAATAGGCCAGTAAGTAGGCTCCCCACTCGAAATGACATCTAAGCCCATTTTTGAAATTGTATTGAACAAGGCTCGACCTCTAGGTGTAACAAGACGCGATCCCCAGTACGTATGTTTTGCATTGTAGTCACCAGCTGCCACGAAACAAGATCCAAGCGATTTGTAGAACTTCTCATACTGATCTTCGGTAACTGAAAATCTAGGAGGTGAGTAAATTGATGATATCACGAAATTCGCACAAAAATTTTCTACGAAAATATTCGTTGCTTGCAAATATTCTTCACTAAGGTTGTCAAAGACATAGTGCTTGAGTCTTGACTTAATCAGGATTGCTGATCCACCGCATGCTCTCCCTCTCGGGTCCTTTGTATCATGTAAAGTGTAACCATTTATTTTAAGTAAGCTTCTTGAGTTCAAATTAGTCTCAGAAACCAACATTATATCAATAATTTTTTTCATGAGGAAGCGCTCAAGTTCATTTTTATGTTGGCGAATGCCGTTTGCGTTCCAGAAACATATGTTTAACGTGTTCATGGTTTATTAACTAATGCTTGAAGCAGTGTATTCTGCATTCGCAGCATTTCTTGCATCATACTTGTCATATTTGTAATAAAGTTGTTTATAGTTAGCACCAGATTCTCAATAGTAGCTTCAAGGCGACTAAAGTTAAAGCTTGAGTTTGAATTCGTTGAATTATTTGGCGGTGGAACATTTTGCCTGGGAATTGAATTAGTCTTAGCAGCATCAGCATACGATACACGTAAAGTAACTGGTTGGCTCATTTGAGCAAAAGTAGCGGAGTTCGCGTTTACTGGTTGAACTGGAGTTAATTTGGGTTTTTGACCCATATCCTGTTTAACGAAAGAATATATAGGACACCCTCTATAGTTAGCTGTGTGATTACCTCCGCAATTACTAAATTTTTTTTCTGCTTGATCTTTTGGCTTAGTGCAGCTAGCAGTACCATGCAATTCACCGCAGATAACACACACTGTAGGTAACTTGCAGTAAGTTTTCGTATGGCCATATTCTTGGCAATTATGGCACTGTAGGGGACCTGAACGCTTACGTTGCTCTTCAACTGTGATTTTACGATGTAAGAGATACTTTACGCTATAAATTGGATGGGTTTCATTTTTTTTCAATTGTATGTCATTCGGCTCCAGTTCAACCCGAAATAGGGGTTGTGGGACCTTTTCTCTATTAAATATGTTGGTAACATTTTTACCTTGAATCCTTGGTCGACAAGTGCACATTTTACTTCTTCGGGTTCAACATATGAATCTATGCCCTTTAATACTATCTGTAGGCCTTTAGCACTCTTAAGTTGGTATGTGTAAAAATTTGTTTTATTTTTTTCGAATTCACTAACAAGTTTTCGGAAATCTTTTTCATTATATATTTGTATTTTAGTTTCATCAATATTACCTCGTTTAATTGGAATGATGTGAAAAGTATTTTCACCAACGATGGAAAGCAGTTTTTTGATAAGTGCGTTAGAATGTTTTCTCTCAGATAAATAGGTGGTGGCTTAAAAGACTTTTGCGATGATGTAGAGGGCTTGTCGTCGGTGTCTTGCAATAAAGAAAAACGATTTTGACGATTGGTAGATGATACGCTGTTATCCCTAGACATCTTTGGAGCAGATGAAATTTGTGAAGAATTTGGGCTTCGCCCACGCTTTACCACAGTTATATATCTGTCCATTCCCACTTGTACCTTGGGTTTTGAGCTACTGTTATCTGTAGTGATAACTTGGTTTAGTGATGAAGGCGAGCCCGATGCGGATGATATCGCAGACTTAAATGAAGAAGTACTAGGCAATGGTAATGTTAACGATTCACTAGTTGGCATTGGACAAAACGAAGTTGATCGATGGCGAAAAAGTGGCTTTTCCGTTAGAAAAAGACTTTCATCAGGTTTATTATTAATATTGTTTTGATTAAGAGTTTCAAAACTCACTGTAAAATAAGCATTTCTGCCGTTAGAACTCACTTCAAAATTTTTTCCTTTGAGGTACTCATACAGAGTATTATTCCTCAAGGGTACTTTGTTTATGTTTACGGTTTTTTTGGTTTTTGCTATTTCTTGTTTTGTAAAAAATATTAGTAAAGCCAATAAGCTTATTTATCAAGGTGAATATGTATTAAGAATATTTTCTGTATGATTTTTTATTTTGTTGTTTTTTATATTTGTTTCGTATGTATGTATGTAAAAAAAAAATCCGCTTTAACGTCTCTTCACTATGAAGGTTCAACGAGAACTCGAACTCGAACAACAATATTGTGAGTTTAAAATAGTGGGACGGGTAATGCTCATAAAATTATAAAGTATAGTTCACGCTAGACAGCAGAAATTTTATACACAAGTAAGTGTAGATGAGTAAGCCAATGCGAAAATCTTAAAACCAAGAAGTTTTTTTATCCTCTAAAACTCCAATTTTCACTAGAGAGCTGAAATTTGGTACACAAATTAATCTAGATCAGAGATCACTAAGAAAAATCTAATAAACCAGTAGTTTCAATCAGTTGGTGGGAACAAGCACTGTAAACTCAAAATTAAGTTAAATTTTATTGAAACTTTTCATACACATTGCACTTATCCAAAGTAAAAATTTCCTGTTTTGAAAAGCGGCCGTGAAACTTCACCCATAAGTCTTAGCTTTTTCTTTCATGTACTTCGGCTTAGCATTTTTTAGTCTATTACTCATGTATTTCCCATTAGCTTTTTCATACTAGCAGATATAAAATTCGGCGGGGGCAGGCCCATAAAAATTTTACGTAATATTATACTGTAGAGAGCTGACATTTTGTAAACAAATAGTCCTAATTGATTTACTCAATCGGAAAATCCAAAAATTAAAGCACCAGCTACCCTATTAAAACTTTGCATGCACATTGTTCATATCCTTGTGAGTTATTTACTTCGGCTAAACAGACTTTAATATGTAAATATATTGAGAAAATAGGCGGGGTCACGCCCAGTAAAATTTGCGCTGTATTTTACATATTTCTTTTCAGACTTATCAAATTGTGTACACATCGGAGACCATTTGTTATTACACAATGGTACATTTTTAAGGTGTACAATCCAATACCCATCAAGATCTAATCCATTATTTAATATAACTATGCTATTTTTAACTGGCACAGTGATCATGAATAGAAATAAAACACACTAGAAATTTTAAGTTTAAAAAGTTTTATCATATAAAATTTTTCAAAAAGTAGTCATATCCTCACAAAAACATAAATGTGAAAAAAGGCCAAGTTCCTATCAAAAACTTCGGCCATAAAAAGCAGTGAGATATAAATTTTGACCAAGTTCTTATTTGCAACAACACCTTTCACTGACATATGCTATGCGTTATATACATTTGTAATCGTAAGGGTGTCATATAATTTTTAGATAATCTGCTAACTTGACAATATTTTTACCTTTCTAAAAAAGGAGAAAATAATGTTTATTTGTTCATTTCCTTATATCGGTAAAAATGTTGTCAAGTTAGCAGATTATCTAAAAATTATATGACACACTTACGACTACAAATGTATATAATGCATAGCATATGTCAAAATTTATATCTCACTGCTTTTGATGACCGAAATTTTTGATAGGAACTTAGCCTTTTTCACATTTATGTTTTTGTGAGGATTATTTCCAACATATTTTTAAAAATTATTAAAATTATTAAACGTTGCATAGGAAAATGTACAGCAAAAGGCTTGCAGATGTAAATGAATCGGCAGTAATACACGAAAAAGAAAATAATAGAACTAAAAGAAATACGCCTAGCGATGAAATTAGTGCTTATTGTAGTATTTGTAAGCTAATTTTTTCAGTAAAATTTTGAGGAGTTTCAATGATAAAGAAACGAGCAAATTAAAAAAAGCGAGAATTTTTTGAAAGTTTTCTCTCCAAACATTTTGAATGGGAATAATGCAAAAATTTAAAAATCAAATTAATAAATGTTGTAAAACAATGTTATAAGCATTTATTTATAATAAAAGGTTTAAATAAGAGTAGTTGTGAACTGGGCATTCTGCCCCAATTAAAATTGTTAAATTGTGGGTGAAATTTATAAATTTGGGTAATTACAATTTGAAAATTGTTAAATTCTTGGAAATTTGTGAAATTTGATACCTACGAGGGTGGTTCAATAAGTCCGTCTTATTTCTTGTTTACATAAGGAGGTTTTTGTTTACATTAACCCTTGTGGGAACGGCTGATTTTTTTGGGTTACATTAATTGTGATAACGGGTGATTTTTTTTGAGGTTTTTCATAAGTATATATGCCGACGGGAAAATCATGAAAATGATTTTTCCTAATACCAATGGTGAAATAGTGATTATTAATTTTTCTTAATGCCTACGGCAATGCATGATAATTTTTCCTTATGCCGACGGCAAAACATGATTATTTTTCCTGATTTTTTTTAATGCATGTTTTTTTTATTATTTATTGTATCTTCAAATATGAACTAACAATAAGTATTCAAATCTTAAGTCTATAAAAAAATTATTAAGCCCGACCAATGTCGGACATAAGCTTAGTGATAGTTGTTAATATACATAAGTAGTGATAAGCAACAAAAAGAAAAAAGTGTTTTCAAGCAGCTTCATCATCTATAGTGTTGAATATTAGAGCCCGTGTATCTCTCTTTTTTAAGCGGATGTGTCCAGTAAAGTTCAAAATATTACGAGCAAGCGGATTAGGATGTGACTCGAGTTTTGTTAGATATTTGCCTGCGTATTTTACAATTTCTTCAGTCACTAGTGGCATATTCAAATCGCGATGTATATTTGAATTTTTGATGTACCATGGAGCCGATGTTATCATGCGTAAAATTTTATTTTGCCTTCGTTGAATTTTCTCTACATTTGAAGCTGAAGCAGTGCCCCATAGTTGAATTCCATAACACCATATTGGATTTAAAAGCGACTTGTATATTAAAAGTTTGCAGTCTAGGCTAAGTGTTGAATTTCCACCAATCAGCCAATGTACCTGAGTTAATTTAAGTTTCATTTGAGTTAACTTAGAGTCAATGTGATGTTTCCATGTAAGTCGTCGATCAAGGTGTAAACGAAGATATTTCACATGTGAATGTTGAGGAACAACTTGATTGTTAATCCGAATGGGTGAGCAAGTATCTCTTCTTAGGGTGAACGTTATATGGACACACTTTTGTTCATTGACTTTAATTCTCCATAAGTTTAACCAAAGCTCCATCTGGCTAATGTGTTCCTGGAGTTTGCGGGATGCCTCATCAGGGTTTTCGTGCATACTAAGGTAGGCTGTATTGTCGGCAAATGTGGAAGTATGGATACTACTGCTCACAGGCATATCGCAAGTATAAATCAAGTATAAAACTGGTCCCAGTATGCTCCCCTGTGGCACACCGGATGAAATAGTTTCAGGCCTACTCGTAAAGTCTCCTTCCACAACAGTGAACTTACGGAAAATAATGTAACTTTCCAAAATATTTAAAATGTTTATTGGTAAGTAAGTCTTCAATTTTAAAATTAGGCCTTCATGCCACACTTTATCAAATGCCTGGGAAACGTCAATAAAGAGCGCAGAACAATACTTTTTTTCCTCAAAAGTTCTTCTTATAAATTGAACCAGTCTGTGAGTTTGTTCAATGGTGCTATGCTGACTTCTAAAACCAAATTGATGGTCTGGTATGCACCCACTACTAATTAGAATTGGGGACAATTTTGTTTTGAGCAGTTTTTCGAAAAGCTTTGACATAGTTGATAGTAGACTTATTGGCCTATATGACTCAGCCTTGGTTAGATCTTTGCCCGGCTTTGGAATCATTTTAACCTTGGCAAGCTTCCAGCTGTGTGGATAATACTCCAGTCGTAAAATAGCATTAAATATGAAGAATAGGATTCTCATTGCAATACGAGGCAAGTTCATAAGCATCTGGTTACTAATTCCATCAATGCCCGGAGCTTTCTTCGGGTTGAGTTCGGCAATTAATTTTGTAAATCACGCGTCTTAAACTTTATGTGTTGAGGGGGTAGAGCGACTACATTCGGCAAATCAGCAACACCAGTATATATGTTTGGCGTAAGAACGGATTTTAAGTGCTCAGCAAATATTTTACCTTTTTCAGTATCGCTTCTTGCCCAACTTCCGGTAGATGTGCGTAGAGGTGGCTTATACTCAATGGGTGTTTTAAGCTTTCTAGCAGCGCGCCACAAAGAGTAATTAGACGCTGGTGTGACATCAAGACCTTCCAGATAATTTTTAAGAGATGCAGTTTTTTCAGACGCAAGCAACTCTTGGAGTCGTTTAGTGCACTCTTTAAATCTGATTTTATTTTGTGGTGATCTGTGCTGTTGCCATTCCCTTCTAGCTCTTCTTTTTTCACGTACGAGACGTTGAATGTCTGTAGAATAAATTTTATTAAACCCAGTCTGCGGATGGGAGATAATGGCATGTTCAGCAGCCTGTTTAATATTCTCGCTGAGATTGGCAATGTTAGATTCAATATCATCGGATGTTCTAAGCGTAATGTTTTCCGTACAATGACTACTGAGATATTTTTTGAACCCCAGCCAATTAATACGATTGATCATCTTCACATATGGGTCAGGTAAGTTACTTCTTAAGGGACTACAAATTGTAATGATCGTCGGAGAGTGATCGGACGAAAGATCAAGAGAAGCTTGAACTTGAATTAAATCCCTAGAGATATTTTTTATGACGCCAAAATCTACAACATCCGGAATTTTTTGTATGTCAGTAGGCCAATAAGTGGGCTCCCCACTCGAAATGACATCCAAGCCCATTTTTGAAATAGTGTTAAACAATGCTCGACCTCTGGGGGTAATAAGACGCGAACCCCAGAACGTATGCTTAGCATTGTAGTCGCCAGGTGCTACAAAACAAGGTCCAAGAGATTTGTAGAAATCCTCATATTGATTCTCAGTGATTGAAAATCTGGGAGGGGAGTAAATTGATGATATAACAAAATTTGTACAAAAACTTTCAATGCCAATATTTGTTGCTTGTAGGTGTTCTTCACAAATGTTATCAAGAACATAGTGCTTGAGTCTTGACTTTATTAGAATTGCTGATCCACCGCAAGCCCTTCCTCTAGGGTCCTTTGTATCATATATAGTGTAGCCATAAATTTTAAAAAGACTTCTCGAAGTCAAATGAGTCTCAGATACTAACATTACATCAATATTTTTTTCCGTGAGGAAGTGCTCAAGTTCACTTTTATGTTGGCGAATGCCGTTTGCGTTCCAGAAACATATTGTTAACGTGTTCATGGCTTATTAATTAATGCTTGAAGCAGAGTATTCTGCATTCGCAGCATTTCTTGCATCATGCTAGTCATATTTGTTGTAAAATTGTTTATAGTTTGCACCAGATTTTCAATAGTAGCTTCAAGGCGATTAAAATTAAAGCTTGCGTCAGTATTTTTTGAATTATTTGGCGGGGAAACATTTTGTGTGGGAATTGAATTTGTCTTAGCAGCATCTGCATACGATACACGGGAAGTAACTGGTTGGCTCATTTGCGCAAAAGTGGCAGAGTAAGCGTTTGCTGATTGAGCTGGAGCTAATTTAGGTTTTTGCACCATAGTCTTCTTTACGAAAGAGTACACAGGACAACCTCTGTAGTTAGCGGTGTGATTACCTCCACAATTACTGCATTTTTTATCACTTTAATATTTTGGCTTATTGCAACTAGCAGTGCCGTGTAATTCGCCGCACACAACACAAACAGAGGGTAAATTGCAGTATGTTTTTGTATGGCCATATTCTTGGCAATTATGGCACTGTACAGGACCTGAACGCTTATGTGGCTCTTCAACTGTGATTTTTCGGTACAAGAGGTATTTCAAATTATAAATTGGATGCGTCTCATTTTTTTTCAATTTTATATCATTAGGCTCAAGTTCAACACGAAATAGGGGTTGGGGAATCTTCTCTCTGTTTATTATATTGGACACATTTTTTACCTTAAACCCCTGGAGGACGAGTGCATCTTTTATTTCTTCGGGAACAACATAAGAATCTATGCCCTTCAATACGATCTGCATGCCTTTAGCGCTCTTAAGCTGGTATGTGTAGAAGCTTATTTTATTTTTTTCAAATTCAGCAACCATTTTGCGGAAATCTTTTTCGTCATAAATTTGGACTTTAGTTTCATCTATGTTTCCACGTTTTATTGGAACAATGTGAAATTTATTCTCACCAATGACCGAAATTAATTTTTTAATAAGGGCATTTGAATTTTTTTGTCTCAAATAGATTGGTGGCGGCTTGGATATTTTATTCGAGGATACCTCGGGTTTGTCGTTGTCATCTTGCAAAATTTCGAAGCGGTTTTGGCGATTAGTTGAGGCTGAGCTGTTATCCCTAGACATTTTTGGAGCAGATGAAATTTTTGAAGAATTCGGACTTCGCCCACGCTTTACCACGGTTATATATCTGTCCATTCCGACTTGTACCTTGAGTTTCGAGCCGCTGTTATCTGTAGTGATAACTTTGTTAAGTGATGAACACGAGCCTGAAGGGGATGATATTACTGGCTTATATGAAGAAGTACTAGGCAACTGTAATGTTAATGAATCATTACTATTTGGCATTGGACAAAGCGAAGTTGATCGCTGACGAAAAATTGGCTTTGCCGGTAAAAAAAAGGTTTTCATCAGATTTATTATTTATATTTTTTTCATTAAGAGTTTCAGAACTCACAGTAAAATAAGCATTTCTGCCGTTAGAACTCACTTCAAATTTTTTTGTATATGGGGCACTCATACAAAGAATTCCTCAAGGGATATTCGTTTGTGTTTTTTTATGTTTGCGGTCTTTTTTTGTTTTTGTTATTTATGATTGTTTATTTGTTTAGAGGTACACATATATATAGTATTCCTCAATATCAATTTGTTTAATTTTTTTTGCTTGCGTTTTTTTTTTGTTTTTGTTATTTTTACTATGTAAAAATATCAGCAAAGCATTAATCTTATTTATTAAAGACAGTATGTACCTATTACGAATAATATGTACTACGAATATTTTTTGTTTGTTTAATTTTTTTGTAAGTAAGAAAAATTCCGCTAATCGACTGTTCGCTATGAAGGTACCACGAGAACTGATTTTTCCTGATGCCGACGGCGATACATACTTATTTTTCCTAATGCCGACGGCAATGCATATTTATTATTTTTTGAAATGCCGACGGCAATGCATGTATATTACTTTTTTCAAATGCCGACGGCAATGCATGATTATTATTTTTGTACCAAATGCCGACGGCAGAACATTATTATTTTCTTATGCTGCAGAAATCATTACCAGTGTTGCCACACTGTAGAAATTTGTTATCGTAATACTATATCAGTAATATCAGATAAAATAGGTTTGATGACTACTAGGCGATTCTCATATGAATCGTGGGAATGTGCTTGTATGATTTCCTCACGCTAATAAATTGTTTATAAATAAAATAATTAATTAAATGTATGATTTGAACAGGCTAAAGTTCGTATCGCTTTTTAAACCAAATTACATGTGGTAATTATTAATGAACAAATAACTCCAAAGGTAGTTGTAACTATTCTGACAACACATAGTTGAACGGAACAGCTAGCCGTTTCCGAAGGCCACTAAACCTTCATCATCAGCGTTCTTCTGTGTTTGGTCCACTGTGTGTGGTGTCAGTTGATGTAAATTTCTACTTTATATACGAAACTTTTTTGCAAATGAAATATGTGAATTGCTTTGATTCATCGTATTTCAATTTGCTGAAATGTGTTTTGTCATGAAAGCTCAAATTTACCATCTCTAAATTTACAACAGTCTTACCATTGTCGTTTGAATCAAAACAATTCACATATTCCATTTGCAAAAAAGTTTCGTATAAAAAGCAGAAATTTACATCAACTGACAACACACACAGAGGACCAAACACAGTAGATCGCTTATGATGAAGGTTTAGTGACCTTCGAAAACGGCTAGCTGTTCCGTTCAATTGTGTGTTGTCAGAATATTTACAACTAACTTTGGTGTTATTTGTTGATTAATAATTATCACATGTAATTTGGCTTAAAAAGCGATACGAACTTTAGCCTGTTCAAATCATAAATATATAAACAAATGCAGTTCGAATAATAATTAATATTAAATAAATTGTTTATAAATAAAATAATTAAATAAATTGTTTATAAATAAAATAATTAAATAAATTATTTTATTTATTTATAAAACGTTATCATGTATGTGAACACCCCTAATGCTTGTGTGTATTACAAGTAGTATCATCAGCAATTGTGTTAAAGTGAAATAATAATAAAATAATCAAAAATGAGTTGTACACGTTATCAGTGTAATAGATGTCATAAGGTATACAATTCCAAAAGTCCTTTTTGCATCACGTGAAAAGTCATAGCGTGAAGGATCCAATGGTCATAAGTCGGGGTACAAATCAAGAGCAACCGCAGACAACTGTTCAAAATCGTCAACAGCAGATAAATACATTTCATCACCAGCAGCACCCTTTTCTACAGTATCCCCAATATCAACAATACGTTATGCCTAACTGTTACCCTACACCAATGTCATGAAGTAATCAGTTTTTGGGATCAGGAGTACCAATGCAATATGAGTATCCAAGTTACAAATATAATCCCGTCACACCAGTTAATCAAATGCAGCAGTATTCCAATTTGATGCAATGGCAACCTCTTACTTATCATCAACAAGAGCAGCAGCAGCAACAACAACAAGCTCATCAACAAGGTGTGGATATCCTTGGAGGGACTATATACAACGATGCTATGGACATAAGTTTACCGGGAAGTGATGGAGAAGTAGAAGTAGAAGAAAAAAGAGAAGAAACTCTGCCAACTCCAATGAGTACTTCGCATGCTAGGAGAGAAGAAGTCGAAGAGAATGTGAGATATTACAAAATATCGAAAGCCTTCACAAATCATAGCGCCACATATGCAATTCTAAAAAAAGGCTAACTTCTCTTTGGAAGAGTTTATTAAGGAAAACAAAAATATTTTTGTGTCAAATGTCTTTGTCTAGGCATACAATAATTAAATTTCATGTGAGTATTGTGGCGGAGTACATCGAAATTGTTGAAGAAGAATTGGATTTGTGTATTATAACACATGTAGCCAAAATGAGTTTGCTGACGAAGGCAGATAACATTGAAGAATTATTCCGTAAACAGATTGAGGAGATTTCAACAAAAATGTTCGAATTTGAAGAGCGAGATTCTGGTTGGACTTTGTCACGCATAGTCCGAGCAGAAATCAAGATCAACAAATCTTCGCTCGTAAAAGGATCAAGTTGGATATCCACTCCTGAAAAACTATTAAGAAAAAAGCTTGCATCAATATTGAAAATAGTGATGAATACTGCTTCAAGTGGTGTATAATCGCTGCCATAGATACTACCAAATACAACCATATAGAACGTTGCAGTACTTATAATATTCAGGACATTTCTGCAGAGACGATTGTTACACGAAATGGTGTAGCGTTCAATTTCAAAAATTTAACTTACCCATTAGCACTAAACAAAATTAAGGAGTTCGAGGTAAATAATCAGACAATAAGTGTTAATGTGTTTGGGTATGAAGAGGGAGCAGATCAAATCATTGGTCCTTATTATGTCACCAAGGACGAGAAAGTGAACCATGTAAACTTACTGCTTTTAGAAAATGGTGAAACTCTTCACTACATATTGATAAAGGACACATCAAGGTAAGTTAGAAAATTATACTACACTTTAACTTTAAGGATACATATAATTGTTTTATATATTTTATAGAATATCTACTTTTACGAAGTCAGATAACTCACCACCATGATAAGCTACATTTCTGCAACACCTGTCTCCAGTACACTTATAACGAAAATGGTATGAGTAGTCATAAAGCAGAATGCGGCAAAATCGTTACAACGATATCATCAGGTCCAGATGCAATTCTAAGCTTTAAGGGGCATAAAAAATATGGATGTCCCCTTTGTGGTTCACGCGGACTTCGAGTGCATCTTAGAAGTAATTAGTGATAATGTAAGTAGTAAAAAAAGTAGATAATTTAAGGGTCTATACAGGGAAAGATGCTTTACAAAAATTTGTTTAATTTTTAATTAAAGATTGTGAGGATATTTATAATAATCCTTTAGTAAATAATAGGCAAATGGATACTTTATCCCCTTTTGATATTTGTAATTTTTATATTGCGTTGAATTGTCATATTTGTCAAAAATTTCTAGGTAAAGAGCGTGTTAGAGATCATTGTCACATTAGCGGTAAATATAGAGGTGCAGCCCACAATAACTGTAATTTAAATTTAAAAAAAAAAGTTTACTTTCACAATTACTCAAAGAGAGGACATCTGTTTTTAAGTAAAGTTCCATGTAATCTTTCATAGTTTTGCAACCAAACGTATTCCATACCTTTTCAGCATGTGAGTATTCCTCTAAAGAACACTCTTTATTGTTCAACTTAGTAAAGAAATTACTGCGTGAAGGCAGCTGGCACTCGTCTAATCTTTGTAATGAATTTAGGTTCTCATACGGGAAAATACCTTTTTTCTTTATAAGCTGAAATTCTTTTTCTGACTGAAATAAGGATCTTATAGTGCTGAAATCATTATCCGATAAATTGCAGGCTAATGATTTCAAACTCTCAGCCATAAAGCGTAATTTATCAAGAAATCTTATTTCAAGACCATCGCTCATTTCTGTAAATTGGGAGAGTGATATATAAAGCTCCTTATTGAGAGAGAATACTTTCAGTTGCATAGAAATTTCACCTAGTTCTTTAATAAAAAGATGTGAGTTATTTATTTTGTTTAAAATATGAATTTTATGTAGTTTTATACTTGTTTTAATATTGTATATCGCTTGCCCATTCAGAAAACGTGACATTAAAATCATCGAAATTTTGCTTATTTGTGGACATTTTTGAAAAACTTTGAGGCTCTGGCGAAAAGTGAAATTTCGCTAATATTACTGTTTCTATGGTTTTTTGGGCTCTATTATATATCCTCCAGAGGTTATGGTGTGGTAGAGCATTGAATTCGAAAAAAGTCGAAAATCGAACCACTCTAATGCGCATCATAAAGCTCATCAGTGCTATTGGGTGGTATATATGATACACATAATAAAAATGAAGAATTTACATCAGAAATAGAGACAATTAGTTGATCAAGCAAACCATTATGGTAATAAATATTACATAAAGATGACTTAACTGAAGTTTTTACGGCAATTAAGACTCCTCCTCCCAATGATAAGCCAGTAGAAACAGCATTCCTATCTTTACGGAAAACATTATATAGTTTAGTATCAAAAAATTCAGCATCATAAAAATCGGAGTTGAGCCAGGTTTCAACCAATACAAAAACATCATATTTGTTTTGTGATGAGAAATCAAATATGGTCTTGGATTTGGTTCGCATTCCGGAAAGATTTTGATAATAAATTTTAAAACAAGTATCGCTATTAATTATATTGGATTTGCATGTGGTGACTGATTTCGAAAATTTAGGAAAGGTCGAACTTTAATATCAGCTGGCCAGATTTCAGGATTTAAAATTTCCTTGTAAAGATTATTGGAAATACCAATTTTAAAGTTCACACTACTTATTTGATTTAAATCAGCGTGTTTTTTTACAAGCTTGTAGCAGGCCATATAAGATTTACTAATCTTAGCTGTTTTCTCAACATAATTTAATATTCGATCGGTTGTGACAGTTGGCTTAAATGAAGAAATATGAATGCATTTCTTCTGTGGTATTACATCCAACTCATTAGACGAGTTGGCGCCATAAATAGTAGGGCCCTTGTTATAAAAGCGACTCTGCTCTGTAACTTTTACATTGGTATGTTTAGTAACAGTATTGGCATTTGACACAGATGGTAAAGAAGAGACAGATAGCGCAGACTGCTCGTGTAATTTATTACAAGGTTGTTTTTGTAATTGTATTTTTGCTGACTCAGTTTTTGAAGCTAGTGTATTAGTATTTTGCTCATTGTTAATGATAGAATCAAGGGGAGACGAGATAGGGAGTTTGGTTTCTATACAATTTGTTGTTATCGCTGCATTTAACATGGAAAGTGAAATATCCTCTTTCTCTGCAGAAACAGTATCAACATCACTCAAAACAACAGTACTGTGAGATAATGCATGGCTATTAAGTTGTTGTTGATTAATGATAACATTACCATTATGGTTGTTATTTGAGAAATTAGCAAAATTATCACTCAATAGTTGAAAATTATTTTTTATAGCCGTACTTATGGTTTCTTTAAGCTCGCTCATCATTTTAATGTTGTTAGTTTCAACTGTATCAGATAACGTTTTATTAAAAGTTTCAAATTTATGTAGAATACCATGTAAATTTTTTAACTCCGCCATATTTCGCTCACACGATTTTTGAACCACATCAATTTTTTTAGTCTTTCATCATATCTTTTTTCTATCGCCTCAAGCAATTTCTTAATTTCCTTTTCATTTTTTGCTAATGATGATTTAAATTCATTTTTATAATCAGCTAAGTGTTGTTTGTTTTTGTTTACACCATCTTGAATATCACTAAGGACCAAATCAACATTGTGAATGTATTGTAAACAATCATCACATATAAATCGAATAAAATTTTTTGCCTCCAGAACACCAGTGGAATATTGATCAATGTTAGAACACTTCATAGCGGAGTGAAAAACCTTTCCGCAGACACCACTATATCTTATTCCAGATTCACCTCGAATAGAGCTCTTGCATTTAAAGCACTCAGACATAATATTTTATTATACATATATGTATAAGCTAGTTGATGCGACAAAGTAAAATAACGTCCGTTCACTGCGGCAGATATTTTAATGTATAATGATTTTCTTCCTTTTAATGATTTGTTGAAAGTTTTTCGGGCAATTTTAATAGCTGAGTTAATAACTAGTGGTTTTTCCAGTTTTTTATCATTTAGCTTGTTCTTTTTAAAATTTTTTTTTTTCTCCACACCCATACCAAATTTTGTTTTGGCTTTCATTGCGTTAGTAACCATATAGGCAAATGATTTTTCTGCAAGACTACTATCTCTTGATAAAACTCGATCCCAAGCTGAATTTTCAAGTATTTTATCAGCTTTATGTCTAGTGCTTAAATCCTTATTTTTTGAATAAGCTATATCGTGATCTTTACAAGCAGAGTCGAATAAATTAATTCCTTTATCACCTCGATTTAAACGTTTTTGTAGTTTTGGTCCACAGTACTGATATCCAAAAAGATGAAGTTCAACAGGTATAGAGTTTATTATTTTATCTACTATACCTCCTCCAACGAAGGTGTTTTTATGACTAAACGTTTTCTGATATGGTATAACCATATTATCTGATTTTTTCTATAATAAGAGGTAACATTTATAAGTGTATTTAGTTACAAAAATGCTGTTATTAAAACAACATAAAAAAATAAAAAAAGCAATGTGAGTCCGATCACAGAGGAGATGTGTAAACATCTAGTAATGAAAAAATTTTTTTAAGTTGGAAGTAAATACGTATAAGCATAAGTATTCTTGTAGTATATTTTTTTTAATTATTTAATTAAAAGTATTAAAACTTTCAATATTGTAAATACATTGGAATTTGTTGGTTTTTGTTTGTTTTATTAAACTTATTTGGTTAGTAAATGGGCACACTGCAGTATATGTATATGCACTGCATTAAAAATTGCAGCAAGCAGTAAATTTACTGATTACTAAAAAAATTCAGTAAATTTTTACTGCTAATGAAATTTAATTTGCATTACCAGTAAAATCGTAGGGCCGTAAATTCAATGCACCTCATCATATAACAAATCATTTATGTAATTTATAAAAATTGTAGAAAAAAATTTTAGTAATCAGTAAAAATTTACTTGTTAAACATTTTTTATTATTTTTACTGAAACTTTAGTGGTACTGCAGTGCTCATCCATGATAAATGCCTTTGCTTTTACATTTTAATTTTTAATTCCTGTTGTTCATCGTTTAGTTGTTGCTGTTCTTGTTGTTGTGTACGCATTGCAATTAAAAAAAAATTCAGGGGCATAATTCCTGCACTCGTGACCAGAGAAACAAGTCCACCGGTTCGAAGCCGACGGCGCGCCGCCGCCGGTTATTCTTCTATGTGTCAAGCCGCCGCCTATTGTATCGGCTCGCATCGGCTCAAAACCAGCCGAAATTTTATCTGCTCCAAAAGACAAATTTCGGAGAAAAAAATTTTGAAAATCATTTTTCAGTTTCAATTTTTATTTTCTATTTAAATTTTCATATGCTTATTTGAGCCGCCGAAAATTCTCTCGGTACGCCGCCGCCGGTCATCTGTTTTTTGTTTACATGTGAAACTGAAAAATTATTCAGAAAATTTGCAAATATAGGTAAAAAGTTTTTACACACAAATTTATTAAAAAGCAAAATGGAAGGTTTTTTGAACAAAGTTGAAGTTGTAAGTGCATTTGTGCATATTTCTCCATTTCTTTAATATAAAAAGTGCTCTTTTTAAATAATTCACTTTTTTGGAACTCATTTTCATTTACTTTTTACAGCTGTTGCCAATGATGCAAATTTTTTGTTCATATAATGTTATGCGTTTTAAGCGACTAAAATCACTTGAATTAAATTTAATGTAAAAAGTAAGCAACATTAATATTTCAAGATGTGCAATTATGGTTTTTTGCGTTCCAGCAGTTTTGGATAACTTTTGCATATTCAGAGAGTAATTTTCTTTTTTCTCTCATTAGTCCGAACTTGTGCAAAATCTTGTGGAACACACCTGTTATTTTCATTTTAATTTTATTAATAACTTAATAATAATAAATTAGTGTAAAGTTAGAGAATAGAGCACTAGCCACATGTTCGATTCTTTTATTGCTTGACCAGAAGCATTTAATTTGTTATTTAGGTGCTCCCAGAGTTGGTTGATTTTTTTTTATTTTCCCCGAGACAACTCTTTGGCAAAACATTATGTATTTGCCAAGCCATTGTTTTTTGTTATATTTAAAGTCAACTAGAAATTTTTTAATTTGTATTTTTTTATACGTACATTTGTGCATTCATTCATTTTTAAATAAATAAGTAAAATATTGAACATACATTTTCTATTTCTTCGTTTTTTCTATGTTAAAAATGATTTCGAATGCCTTTTTGCTTGCGAGTAAAAACACGAACGGTTGCATTCGAATGTAAACACGTTATCGAATGCTGTCATTAGAAATTTCAATATGTGTTACTCGAAACCGAATGCGAAAATCCCAAAAGTTTAAAAACTCGCACATTCGAGTAATGACTCGCTCGCAATCGAATGCGGTAATTAGGCCCCAGTAAAGTACGTCTTTGGCTCGCGCACATTCGGTTTTGAGTATTTTTTTGATTTGGCTTTCTTCCTTTTTTAAGTTTTTTTCAGTTTAAACGATTTTTTCAGTTTTATCGCTTTTTTTCTCGTTTTGTCGTTTTTTCTCTTTTTCGGTTTTTTTAATTTTTGCAATTTTTTCATTTTGGCGATATTTTTCTGTTTTTTGGGGTTTTTTTCATTTTGGCAATTTTTTTTTGTTTAAGGGTTTTTTTCATTTTGGCGATTTTTCCGGTTTTTCGCGATTTATTTTAGTCCTAGAATTTTTTTTAATTTGGTGCTTTTTTTTCGTTTTGGCGATTTTTTTTTTGCTTTTGGCTATTTTTTGAGATTTGGCGATTTTATATTTTTTTGATTTTTTAGTTTTACCGTTTTTGAAAATTTCAAGAGTTTTGCTCTTACGCTTTTCAAGATACAGCAAGTTGTCAAAATTACAGAGCCAAAATTGCATTAACTGATGGAAATTAATTGATTTAAATTTTTTAAATTTAGTGTTAATTGTTGCAGTCTGTATAAAAAAACGAACTTTTAAAATTTCAAGTGTATATGTATATGTGCATACAATTGTATGTATATTACATGGGATTTTAACATTTTTCGTTGCTCGTTTTGGAACACCCTTTAATTTTTTTGTTGTTATTGTAGTGGCCAAATGTCAGTTTGTAGACAAATTTCAGGTCCGTAGCTCTTACGGTTCATTTTCACCTTTGGTGTACGGATCCCTAATAAAGCAATTATCAAGTTAAATAAAACAAACAAAAACCAGCAAAGTCCTATGTATTTACAATATTTTAAATAAGATTGTATTGCTTCTTTCAAACACTAATACACTCATATATAGCTCACACCGATTTAACAACGCGGTTTGCATCTCGCTCAAAATTTGTGATTGTATTGCGAAAAAGATTTTCACCCCCTAGCTTATAGATGTTTACACATCAAAAACCACAACGTCTTCGGATGTATGCTCTACCGACGTTTTGTTAGTTGTTATGATAAATTTTTATCAGGTATAGACGCTATATATGAATCAAGGCACATTTACTACAGGTACATGCATTAAGCCTGGTACACTGTTCAAAATTTCACGCGAAATGTTGACATAATCCATACAAAAAAAGTTTACGTGAAATTTATATAAAATAATGTTGCAAAAGTTGTACTCTGTTCAACTCGTGAAAAATGTATGAAATGTATCTGCCAACATTTTCTTGCTATCTGTGAAATAATGAGACTGGCATTTATTTCGTGCGAAATATTGACAGCTGATGTTTTTGCTAACAAAAGTCGATCAGTGTTGCCTACTTCAAACCAATAAATACGAACATTTTTTTCGAAAAAGTATAATGGGCATCACTTGTTACGAGTCAAATTTTTCACGCGAAATAATGTTGCTGAAAATTTTTCACAACTTCGAACAGAGTATTAGGCTTTAGAGAAAACACTGTGGCAACTCTGTGCTTCTCACATAGTTTGATATGCCTTGGTATGAATGACAATCTCAAAGACGAAGAAGACTTTTAGTTTAGTTTAAAGAATTATAAAATATAACTTGAAAACGCCGTGTGGTCCAATTTGTCTAGCTTCTGAACTACATATGAAGCCGATAGAATAAAAAATGATAATCCCATAATAACAGAAATGCAATTGATTCCTGTTTGTCTAAAGCTATAATTCAATTGGGATCTTCGGAATTAATAGGAAGAAAAACAAATACACTATGTGTTTTTTTCATCCGGTTGTTCAAAGCAATTTTCAAGTTATATAAATCAAACAAAAACCAGCCAATTCCTATGTACATACTTACAATATTTTAAATAAATTTGTATTGCTCAAGGTATATTTATATAAATATTTTTAATAAATAGGCCTTGGTATCAGAGAAACAAGTCGAGGCAAAATTATCGGCGGCGGCGCAATATTTTTGTGATCGGCGGCGGCGCGCCGAGAGAGTTTTCGGCGGCGCAAATAAGCATATGAAAATTTAAAGAGAGAATAAAAATTTAAACTGAAAATTGATTTTAAAAATTTTGTCCCGGAAATTTGTCTTTGAGCAGATAAAATTTCGGCTAATTTTGATCCGATACAATCGGCGGCGGCTCGATATATAGAAAAATAACCGGCAGCGGCGCACCGTCGGCTTCGAGCCGGTCGACTTATTTCTCTGCTAGGTATTGCTTCTTTCAAACACTAATACACTCATACATATGTAGCTCACACCGATTTGACAACGCGGTGTGAATCTCAGCAAAATTTGTGATTGTATTGTGAAAAAGAATTTTACCCCCTAGCGTATAGATGTTTACACATCAATATTTTAGTTCGTAATATTGATGAATCATCGAACATCACTTCAAAAATAAAGCATAGTCCCCTCTTACCAAATTCTATTCGTGCTCTAATAGTGGGGCCATCAAATTGTGGAAAGACTAATGTTATGATCGGCTTACTAGAAAGTCCTAATGGACTCAAGTTTGAAAACATCTATTTATACTCAAAATCTCTTTATCAACCCAAATATGAATACCTGAAGAAACTAATTTCACATTAAAGGAATGGGATATTATACATTCACCGATAATGAATCAGTTATTCCACCTGACGAAGCTAAAACTAATTCAATTATGATATTTGATGATATTGCATGTGAGAAGCAGAATAATATACGATCATATTTTTGTATGGGACGACATAGGGATATTGATTCATTCTACTTGTGTCAAACTTATACTAGAATTCCCAAACATTTAATAAGAGACAATGCAAATGTTATAATATTAAAGCAAGATGAGACAAATATGAAGCATGTTTATAGGGATCATGTTGCCAGCGATATGAGTTATGAAAAGGTCCAAGAAATTTGTCGAGAGTGTTGGAAGGATGAATATGGCTTTTTAGTGATAAGCAAAGATAATGAATTAAATGATAGTCGTTACAGAAAGCAATTTGACTATTTCATAACTATATAAACTACTTCTCATTAAAGATTGACTTTAGTTATTAATCTTACTTTAAACTTGATACATCTATTTGCTATAACCTCATCTGATACCTGATAAGCTGATCTCCAAACTAGACCATCTACCTGAAAACCAGACCAGCTCCAGCAAATCGTCACATCCGTGAACGTAAAACTCGTCACGTAAAAACACCATTTTCGGATTATGACATACGTGAACGTATTGAATTCCCATTCAGTTTATACGATTGACGTATTACTTAATTAGATTTCGTACGATTGCCGATACGATCACCTATGTAACGATTTGCACCCAGGTTCTGAAAAGCTGATCTGTAAACCAGACCAGGTCCTGATAAGCTGATCTGAAAACCAGACCAGGTCTTGAAAAGCTGATCTGAAAACCAGACCAGGTCCTGATAAGCTGATCTGAAAACCAGACCAGCTCCTGATAAGCTGATCTGAAAATCAGACCAGGTCCTGATAAGCTGATCTGAAATCCAGACCAGGTCCTGAAAAGCTGATCTGAAAACCACACCAGGTCCTGATAAGCTGATTTGAAAACCAGACCAGGTCCTAATAAGCTGATACCTGTTATTTGCTCTTAGCAAACATGGACGAGAAAATTTTAAAACAGTTGGTGTTGACAAGAAATGTGTTGAAGAAAAATCTTCGTAGTATAAAAACTGGTGAAATAGATACACGTGAACAACTAAGAGAAACATCTAAACCTATAACAGAACCTCTTAAAGAATTCATAAATAGTTCTAAAAATATTAAAAGAATTCGCATGAAAGAAGAAAGTAACATCAAGACAGAAGTTGAAAATAATACAAGTTTAAAGCCTGAAAAAACATGAGTTAAGATAGAGCCAAGTACACCAAAAAAAACTAGCAGAAGGAACAATATTTGATAATACCATCTTATTTAATGATGCTTATACTGAAAATGATGAGGATGATGATGAAGATGATTTTTACTCACAGACTTCTAATACAGAAGATACTTATACTGATTTGTCAGTTTTGGAAGGAAGAAATGAATTAGATACAAACTATGGCCCACATAAAGATTTCAATAATGAATGGAAATTTGGTGATAGTAACCTAAAACTGAATGAAGATAAAATACAAGTTGGTGGTCAAATATGGGCTCTAAAACCAGGACTATTTTCTCTAATGTTTCATAAAATACCAAAAAATTACGATAAATTTGAACTTGAAATCTATAAAAGATTTTAATTACTACTAATGCATATAGAAGAGACTTTAAACCTGATGGTCAAATTAAGGGTACTAGAGGATATAAATATAAACATATTATTAAGAAATTTATTGATGAGAAAAACCAAAAGAATTTACCTGAATCAACAGGATCTAAGCCCAAATGTAGCTATTTAGGTGATGGAATGATGCAATTTAACTTCAATAAGCCCAACTATATATACTGGGACGATCCAAATGAGTTAGTAGATCGACTTCGACTACTACTCGCATCACAAGGTGCAGGTCATACTAATCACAATAACGAGATTGTATCAATTATTGAAGAACTACGTGAAGCGAATATAACACACTAACTTTATTAAAGTATATAGAGTATGTCTGTTGATAGATTTGGACACTATTTAAAAGATACTAGCAGCACAATTTCTTTGAAAAATGCACCTAAACTGCTGGGGTTCTTTTTGGATACGAACAACCACATTGATGTCCAAAACAAAAGGATCAAAAATGTTGCAAAGGCTCTGGAGGAAAACGATGTTATCAATAAATTGTTTTTGCAAACTCAAATCGAAAAATTAGAAGAGAAATTATTAACATACTTTAAGGGAGAGAATACTATAATACGAGAAGATATTCAAATACAAATTGAGGAACTACAACGCGAAATAAAATTAGATATAGAAGAAAATTATAAAATTGAAAAAGATATTCTACAAATTAAAACATCCTTTGAAGAACAAATTGAACAGCTTAATGAAAAAAATTATAGATTAGAAAATTACATGTTTGTATCAATAGCTGAAAGTGTGTCAAGTAGATCACAACACTATGCAAAAAATCTTTAAAAACAACTTAATGTCTTCAAAAAGAAATTTAGTAAACGAACTCCATAAGCAAGCACGAAAAGATTTTGTGCGTCGCAGAGTTGTAATGAAAGGAAAAGATGATCTTTGGCAAGCTGATTTAGTTGAAATGGCGAACTATTCTAAAGAAAATAGAAATTATTGATTTTTGTTGACTGTAATTGACACATTCTCAAAATTTGCATGGGCAGTACCGCTAAAAACAAAAACTGTACTCGAAACAACCAAGGCAATTTAAGATATTTTTGAATTGGGACGAGTACCAAAAAATTTACAAACAGATGATGGTAAAGAATTTTTCAACAAACACTTTGGAAAATTAATGCATAAATACAACATTAATCACTACTCAACATATAGCAGTATGAAAGCATCAATAGTAGAACGATTTAATAGAACATTGAAAGGAATGACGTGGAAAGAATTTAGTTATAATGGTTCATATAAGTGGATTGATATATACAAAGATTTACTCAATGCATACAATAGAAAAGTTCATCGTACCATTAAAATGTCTCCTATTAAAGTCAACTCAACAAATGAGGAAAAGCTGCTAAATACAGTATACAGTCATTTGAAAATGTATAAAATGTCTAAATTTAATGTAGGAGATCATGTTCGCATAAGCAAATATAAGCACACATTTGAAAAAGGTTATACTCCGAATTGGACTACAGAAATTTTCACAATTACAAGAGTTCAAAATACAAATCATGCAACATACATATTAGAAGACTATCTTGGCAATCCTATTAAAGGTGGTTTCTATACTCAGGAGCTTTCAAAAACTAGATTTCCAAATACATATCTAGTTGAAAAGGTTCTTAAAATTAAAGGGAAGGAGGTATATGTTAAATGGCTGGGATTTTCTAATCAACACAATTCTTGGATAAGCAAAGATGAAATATTATATTTGAAAGAAAAACTAAATTAGCAACAACAACAACATCAATACCAACAACAACAATAGCATTAATATTAAGAAACTAATGTTAATTTTAAAATAAGAAAAAGTTTGAAATAAAATATGTAAATCATGCTTATAAACCATACTGTGTACTAAATATTATTTAATTGTAATCAGTCTGTTATAATGTCAATAACACTTAAGGCCTCATTAGTCTTTACTTTCTGTTGCTGTTCTGTGCCGTTCCTTTCTGTATAAAATATTTTGCAATTACTTTGTCTGTGAAAAAAATCAGCTGGCAACCTATAGAATTGATTACACTTGTACAGAAAATATCACAACACACTAATACATACACACTTTTGGCTGTCATTTAACGTTGAATTCTATTTTCTACAGATTTGTCCGCAGCAGAACAGAACAAAAAAGTAAAAACTAACCATACATACAGATTTTCAACTCAACAGAAACAAAACAGCTGATTCAGAACAGAACATCACGTACAAACTAATTCTGCCTTTACTCTGAGCTCTAACTCATCAGAACTATCTGCTAGTTACTTTCCTCCTATTGAATTACATGGTGCATATAAGTATGCTCTAACTGATTTTCATTCATACAAAAGTATTCCAAATGTAGACACCTACAACAATATGTTTCATATAGCGGAATATATAATTGAAATACCAATTGGATCTTACGAATTAAATGATATGGTTGATTTTATAGAAGAGGAATACAAACGACTCTGCCCAGCAAATAAGATTTTTATTGAAGCCAATAACAATACAATGCAAGTTAAAGTTAATAGTTCCAAGGATCCTGTATATTTTAATAAAGGCAATACAATTGGAAAACTTTTAGGATTCAGTAGAAAATCCAAACAAATATTATTATTCAGATCTTCCAGTTAATATTTTTAAAGTGAATCTCTTGCGAATTTAAAGTAGTATCGCTATTAACACATATATGAATAACTCCAAATCGCATACACTTCATGACTTTCCGATTAATGTGCCTCCAGGCTATAAAATAGATGAGATTCCAAGAAATCTTATCTATTTACCTGTAAACACCAGAGAGATAAGTTCACTAGCGGTGCGCGTACTTGATCAACGCGGTGATTTAATTAATTTCAGAGGAGAGGAAATTACAATACGAATACATTTAAGGCAAACTAAATAATGCTAACATACAACACAAGTACATTAAAAAATATAGCAGGAAGAACAGCAACAACATTAAAGCGACCAGCTCAACAAAAAGCTCTAACAACATCAAATAAAAATTTTCTAAAGCCCTTCAATTTTAAATTGAAGACAAAATGAGTTCAATAATAGATGTCTTAGATAAACCCTTCTCTGATGAGAATATAATCAAAAAGGACTATCATACATATGTACCATACTTACAATCTTACAACAATAATGATGAAATTAGAATTTCAATACAAAATCAAGATTTGTACGTGCTACCCAGTGAGATCTATATTTATGTAGAAGGGTTTGTCGCCGATGATAATAATCCCAAATCTTCTTCTTGATGAAATTCGCTATGAGCTCAATGGAATTGAAATTGACCATACAAGATATTTAGGAGCCACAAGCACCATAAAAAATTTGGTTTCTCTGTCTCCAACAGAAAGCAATGTGATGCAAAATGCTGGATTGAACAAAATTGACGATGTCACTCTTGAAAATGGACTTTTCAATTTGTATGTACCTCTAAAAATGCTTCTAGGATTCGCTGAAGACTACAACAAAGTTATACTAAATAGAAAACATGAATTGATACTCTTGCGCAATAAGAATGATCAAGATCTTGCACGCTCGAGTGTTTCTACTGAAAAAGCTAAACTTACAATTTCACTCATTTCATGGAGAATCCCACATGTAAAATTATCCGACTTTAGCGAATTGAATATGATAAAAATTATTAACAATGGTGCTTCTATACCTATGGCATTTCACAGTTATGATTGTCATGTTAATCCACAATTAAACACGGGAACTAGCCATATTTGGAATGTTAAACTGGCTGCAAATAGAGAACGCTCCCGTTTTGTATTGATTGCTTTTCAACAAGAAAATAAGTTTGTTCATTGTGATTTGACTAATTTAAAAGTACATTTAAATTCAGTCTCATATCCATATGATGATCTTAACATAAAGTTCAAAATTGAACGATATGCAATTCTATATGATATATATCTAAGATTCCAACAAAGCTACTATATGAAAGAATCTCAACCGCTTCTAACTGCATCAGAGTTGAAGACAAAAGCTCCTATTATCGTAGTAGATGTCAGTCACCAGAATGAATCACACAATAATGGACCGATTGATATAAAAATAGCATTTGAAGCAGCAACTAATATTGCAGCAAAGACATCAGCTTCATGATCGCATAATAGAATATATACCCATCAAAGGACAAGTTCGAAAAGTCTTATAAATTGAGTAATATGGAAAATAACACAATTTTTATAGACGTACAAGGTTTCAAAAGTAATTCAAATGATTTCATCGCAAAAGAAGTAGCGACTGCTTTCAACAATTATGCATATAACAATTTCATTGCAAAACCACCATTTGATTTTAATCAATAAAAAAGCAAAGAGAAGCAAAGTGGCAAACGAAAAACTATCATCACTTCAGCTGGACTGCTGGAACAGTTTCTTTTCAAAGCGTTTGCAATTTTTTAAAAGCCAACGCAAGATGTTCTAAAATTTATGTAAAAGGCGAAGAGAAAAAGACGATGGTTGGAAAAAATTTTATGCCGAAAAATTTTTAACGTTGAGGATATAGGCTGCATCAACTTTAAACAAATGGAGATTAAGTATCCAGAATATTTTTATTGTAATTATCATAAACTTGGGGTTTGCGCATTAAAAAATGCTATTTTACTAACAAAAGAAATATCTTGCTTTAAATGAACTTCTTCACTCTTTAAAATATTAATGTATGTATTATTATAAAATTTAAAAAAATTTGAAACAATAAATGTATAGAAAAATAAAAAATCTACAAGTGTTTTCTTATTTCAAATACAAACCACACAAAGGAAAGAGAAGGAAGTGGGAAGGAGGAGGAGAAGTTAGCCTTTTTGCTTACTTTTTTGTTTCTCTACTTATGACTGTAGTTAGTTGAAACTTTGCTGCTTTAAAATAATCGCAGCCAAAGACATGACTACGTTGCAAAATATAAATGTATTCTACACAGCCACAAAATATTCCACGCACAAGTTCCTTCGATCGGACATACATACATACACATACGTACATACATGCATCATACATACATACATGCATCATACATACATACATGCATCATACATACATACATACATACACATACATGCATCATACATACAAACAAATATATTTCTTAAACAAATAAACAAAATATAAGGTTACCAGCAACAAACAAGCTGGACCCCCCACAAACAAGCATTAGGGGTGTTCACATACATGAGGACGTTTTATAAATAAATGAAATAATTTATTTAATTATTTTATTTATAAACAATTTATTTAATTATTTTATTTATAAACAATTTATTAGCGTGAGGAAATCACACAAGCACATTCCCACGATTCATATGAGAATCGCTTAGTAGTCATCAAACCTATTTTCTCTGATATTACTGATATAGTATTACGATAACAAATTTCTACAGTCTGGCAACACTGGGAATTTTTTCTGCAGCATAAGAAAATAATAATGTTCTGCCGTCGGCATTTGGTACAAAAAATAATATTCATGCATTGCCGTCGGCATTTGAAAAAAAATAATAATCATGCATTGCCGTCGGCATTAAGAAAAATAAGTATGTATTGCCATCGGCATTAGGAAAAATAATCATGTTTTGCCGTCGGCATTAGGAAAAATTATCATGCATTGCCGTTGGCATAAGGAAAAATTAATAATCACTATTTCACCATTGGTATTAGGAAAAATCATTTTCATGATTTTCCCGTTGGCATATACATATACTTATCAAAAACCTCAAAAAAAATCACCCGTTATCACAATTAATGTAACCCAAAAAAAATCACCCGTTCCCACAAGGGTTAATGTAAACAAAAAACTCATGTCAAAAACAAAAAATAAGACGAACTTATTGTACCACCCTCGTAGGTATCAAATTTCACAAATTTCCAAGAATTTAACAATTTTCAAATTTTAATTACCCAAATTTAACAATTCCACCCACAATTTAATAATTTTAATTGGGGCAGAATGCCCAGTTCACAACTAGTAATAAACACTAGAATTTTGCATTTCCCTCTTGTTTTACGCATTTTTATTCAAGCCCTGAGCACATCAGCATAAAAAACGTGAACTACTTCTGCCTTTAGAAAAAATATTAAAACACTAAAAATTGCACGCCTCCTTTAAGTTCATATAGCAGGTAAATGGAAGACTTGTTTCCCTCTTATATCAAGACCGATAGGAAACGCTGTAAAATTTACAATTTCCTTTGACTGTATGCATTGGAAATGACTGTATGCATCGGAAATTTAATCCATTAGCATCTGCACCTGGGCAGTCTTAGCGCCAAATTTTCAACATAAAGTTATTACACATGCTTGTAAGCATAAAATATATTTAGTATATTAACACACAATTTTATTGGCAATGAAAACATAAAATTTTTATTCAATTTCAATGGCTGAACTCTGGCGTTACTGTAGAAAAATATGTAAACATAAACAGCTGATTTAGATTTGACTCTCTCCCATATTTGCCGGCTGTTTAGAATAGGATGATTATACCCCGGGAAAAATTGATAGGGAAGAGAAAAAACTCCCCGGGAATATTCCTAATCGGGCTCATTAACTATTTTTATACTTACTTTTCTGTTTGTTTAACGTTTTATGAGTCTAGATTTTACAAAACTTGAATTAATGTGTTACTGTTGATTTTGATAACTAAAAATTGCAAAGGAATTTGTTTGAATTACAAAATTTTTCTATTATTTGGTAGAAGTTTCCAGTTTTGGAAATTTCAAAAGGTGGCAAGTCTAGGTTACGCCCATAAAAATTAAAAAACTAAAAGTTGCGCTAAGGAACTGTAATTTGATATACAAGTAGGTCTAGGTGAGAAACCAACTAGAAAAGTCTGAAAACCCGGAAATTTTAGTTAGAGGGGCGGGGCTGCGCCCATAAAAATTAAAAATTAAAAGCTGCGTTTATGAGCTGAAATTTGATACACAAGTAGGTCTAGGTGAGAAACCAACTAGAAAAATCTGAAAACTCAATAAATTTTCCCAGAATGGGCGGGACCACTAGAGATCTGAAATTTGATACACAAATAAATCTATATCAGAGATGACGAAGAAAAATCTTAGAAACCAGAAGTTTCAATCGGGGAGCGGAAACAAGCACTTTTAATTCAAAATTAAGATAAATTTTATTGAAGCACACACATTGCACTTATCCAAATAAAACTTTCTTATTTTTAAAAGTAGCCGTGACTTCACCCATAAATCTTAGCTTTTTCTTTCAGTTTTTAATTTAAAACTCAGATATTTCTCATTAACTTTTTAATAAAACTTTGCATGAACCATAAGCACTAGCAGATATAAAAGTCGAGGGGCCAGGCCCATTAAAATTTTACGTAATATTATACTATAGAGAGCTGGCTAGAAAATCAAAAAATTAAAGCACCAGCTATCCTATTCAAACTTTGCATGCACATTGGGCATATCATTTTGATTTATGTACTTCGGCTAATCAGACTTTAATATGTAAATATATTGAGCAAATAGGTGGGATCACGCCCGCTAAAACTTACGATGTACTATACATTACAGAGCTGCGTAAACAGTCTTTAAATGTAAATACTTCTTGTTTTTTAAATGTATTCTCGCCGCATGTATTATAGTAAACCAATAATAAGTGCTGCCGCATTATAACCTAGCGGTAAAACTCAGAAGACCTTCTTTGTGCAGGCCTTATTAAAGGACTCTTTCGCATAAAATATATGATACACATTAGAAGGGAGAAGAGAAGGAGTTACATGGTTTTTTTTTTGTTTTTTTGCCAAAGCAAAAACAAAATCTATTAGTTTGAAGGCCTTCCAAAATTTCTGGAGAAAGAAGCAAGAACAGAAGGCCTGCACCACAATGACAACGCGTGTAAAAAAGATATGAGTATGGAATGGAGCGAGCAGGCCTTCTTCATCCAAAAGAATGCGTGCATATGCCTTCTAGAATGCACCCTTACTCCTTTTAGTTCCCGCTGGGGAAGATCATACGCACATACATGCATGACGTTTGTATATGCTCCTATGCGTAGAACGAAGCAAGCATAACAAATTCTTCCGTCACGAAGTATTTTCTTATTTACTCCTATACCTACAATACTAAAACAAAATTTCTTGCAAACAGTGTTGTTAACGTTTGCTTTAGAATATTTCGCTGTAGTAAAGCATTTGAAAAATCCCTTATGTGTTAAAAGTTCTTGTAAGGGGTCTTGTGCAGGATTACAAATTTATATCACACATAACATATTTCTGTGTTAGGTATTGTGCCAAACAAGAACTTGGTCAAAATTTATATCTCACTACTTTTAATGACCGAATTTTTTGATAGGAAGTTGGCATTTTTTCACATTTATTTTTTTGTGAGGATTTATATTACGAGTATCTGTTGTATTAATTTAAAGTTTATAAGAAATAAAAAACTTGCTATATTAACAATATATCAATCGTTTAGTTTAAGTGATAGAATGAAATGAAGCTTAATATGCTACATACGACTACATGCATAAGTAGTACAATGTATGATCCCCAACAATTAAAATTGTCAAATTTGGATAGCTAAAATCGAAATTTTGTAATTTATGGGCTAAAATTTACATATTAAGGTAATTACTGTCAATGGTGTGAAGTGACGAGGGTTATGGACGGTTTGTACATAGAAAATGGTAGTTTGATGTCGGCCCGTCGATGTGTTTTTGTTTTAATTTTATGGTTTGATATCCGTTCGTCGATGTGCATAGTTTATTATGTAGGCACGCAGGGCTTGTTTGTACGTAGTATGTTTTTTCGTTTGTTAAGCGGTTGCAGCAGGTTTATGATTTTATATTGTGTGTGCATGTGTGCATAGTTTAATTTTTTTTGTAATATTCTTTTGTTTGTATGCAGTATGCTTTTTTGTTTGTAAACCGGTTGCGGAAGGGTATTTGAGAAAGAAATTATGTGGGAATCTATGAATTTTTTTGTTATTGGTTTTATTTAGTTTGATTTTTATTTATATTTTTTTCCTATGTTTAAATAGTTCCAAGACATGAATAAAATATATGGTTTGTGAGATAAGCATGGTTTGATATCCGTTCGTCGATGTACATAATTAATTATGTAGGTACGAAGGATTTTATGTAGGTTTCTGTTTTAATTTTAATTTTGAATTGAATGTTTTTTTGGTTTGTTAAGCGGTTGCAGCAGGTTTATGATTTTAGAGTGTAAGTGCGTGTGTGCATAGAGAAAAATGTTGCTTTGGTCTTTTTGCAATATTCTTTTTTAGCTGGTGGTCATGGAAGATTATTTTAGAGAGAAATTATGTATGCTTGTGGGAAATCTATGAATGTTTTTGTTGTTGGTTTTATTTAGTTTGATTTTCCTATTTCCTATATTTAAAGAGTTTGAAGAGGTAAACTAAATATGTAATTTATGAGTAATGAACTTATTTGAAGGTTGGAAAAATTGAAGTGTAAGATATTTAGGATTGTCAAATGTAATTAGAGATGCGTGATCATGGGAGCCAACGTTATGCTCATACGTGTGTATTTGTGTATGTTTTTACAATAACTTGAGCGTTGGCAGATGGGTAAGTAGTCGTATATGTATATATGCAATGTCGAGTACAAATCTGGCATTTTCTTGTGTTCTAATCATTTTTTAAAATGTGTGCAACGCCTTTCACATTATGTTTTTTATATGGAATGCACCATACCACACAACAAAAAATAAATAATAAATCGGAAATGATAAACGTTCCCACTAGTGCACACTGTTGCGATGTCACAAAATATCATAGTGTGCACTTAGCATTACTTTTTTTTTTGTTTGTAATATTCGTTTTTTAGCTGGGGACATGGAGGGGTATTTTAGAAAGTAATTATGTATGCTGGTGAGATATCAATGTTTTGTTTTTGTTGTTTGATTTTAATTTTTTAAAGAGTTTGAAGAAATGAATAAAATATACAATTTATGCGTATTGTATTTATTCATTCTTTTCACTTATTTTGTAAAGAAATTGAAGTTTGTGATATTGAGGTTTGTCAAAGATTGGTTGTTATTTTCACTGCTTGCTGACATTTGTCTCCGTCTATTGACTTTTACATTGTGCATATGACTTAATCGTAATTCGTATAAATTTAGAAGTTTTCTATTCTAGCAGCAAGTACAGCATTGTATCTATAAGTGTCAAATCCTCAATAATTTCGCTTTTAATATGTAAACAATCAAAGTGACTTTTGAATAAAAAATATTAAATATAATAATATTAAAAATATATATTATATATTGCATAAACTCAATAAAATGAATTCTTTAGTTTATGAGTACAATGTGTGTAATAAGGTATATAAATACAAAAAAATGCTTTTTGGATCACATCCAAAATCATGGTGTAGAAGACCAAGTGGTCATAAGTCGAGACTCAAATCAAGAACGACCACTACCACGGAATAATACAGGCTTCACTTATCCTCAACAACTACAATATGCTCAACAATATCAATAGCCTTATCAGCAATATCCTCATCAAGAACAACAACTACAATATCCTCAGCAACACCAATATCAATATCCTTATCAAGAATATCCTTATCAAGAACAACAACAACAAGAACTACAATGTCTTCAACAACGACATCAATATCGTCATCAACAATATACTTATCAGCAATATCCTCATCAGCAACAACCACAACTACAAATGTATTGGCAGAAAAGTGCTACTCCCATGCAATAGTACCCAAATTTGCAGCAAACTCTTACTCCAATACATTGGTATCCAAATACTGACCAACACCAAACACTACAACATCACCCTCGACAACAACAACATCAACAACAACAACAACAACAGCGGCAAGGTTCACATGATTTTGGAAGTAGCTCAACAAATAATATCAACATTGATGGAGAGTGTACGAAATATTATGAAATCAGAAAAGCATTTAAAAACAACATTATTTCTTATGGAATGCAAAATAAAAAGGATCAACTTCTCTTTGAAGATTTTGTTGGCGAAAATGAATCGACTTTTATAGGGAGGCTTGAATGCCATTTAAGGTAACATACTATATTGAAATTTAATATAAGTATAGTTGCAGAATATCGAAAAAATTGTTGGTGAAGAATTAGAAATAATTATAATAGTACACACAGCAAAAATGAGCTTGTTGACTAGAGCAGATGACGTGAACGAATTTTTCTGTAAGCAGTTCAGAGAAATTCAAAATAAAATGTCTGAGTTCCAGGAAAGAGATTCCGGATGGACTCTTGTTCGCATAGTTCGAGCTGAACTAAATATTAATAAATCTGCTTTAGTAAAAGGAGCTCATTGGATTAGCACCCCGCAGAAGCTTGCTAGTCGTGTTGCTTGCATTAACATTGAAAACAGTGTTAATTACTGTTTTAAGTGGGCCTTAATTGCGGCAATGAGTACCTCGTCTATCAATGTTCCGAATCGATGCTCTTCATATGACATTGAAGATATTAGTGCTGATATAATTTCGCTACAAAATGGAACCATAATTGATTTTTCAAATTTGACATTTCCGATGTCACTAAAATATATTAAGGAATTTGAGAGGCGGAATGATGTTAGTGTGAATGTGTTTGGATATGACGACGACAGTGATGAACTAATTGGACCATTTTATATAACCCAAAATGAGAAGACCAAGCATGTTAACTTATTGCTATTGGAAAACATGGATGGGCATCACTATAAATAATACAATACGCGTGTTTGATGTCTTACAGACTACTAAAAAGGCAAACAACGACACATTGTGAACGACTCTTATTTTGCAACAGCTGTCTGCAATACACCAATCTTGAAAATATTATGGAGAAACATAAAATGGAATGTGGTAAAATAGTTACCACAATGCCAAAGGCAGAAGACTCCATACTGCGGTTCAAGAGCCACCATAGAAAAATTGGCGTCCCTTTTGTTGTATACGCAGATTTTTAATGCGTTTTGCAACAGATTAACTTTAATGTAAGTAGTAAAACTAAATTAAATCAAATACACGTACCCTGCGCATTCAGCTGTTTCATTAAGTGTAAGCATGACAATAAATTGGATAAGCTGAGAATTTATATGGGTAAAGATGCTTCTGAAAAATTTGTTACATTTTCAAATCAAGATTGTCAAGATATATATAACAATTATCTCACAAAACAAATTGAAATGGAGAAGTTGACAGATGAAGAAAATGTAACATTTTACAATGCGATAACTTGTCACATATGTGGACAATGCTTAAATAATGATCGTGTGAGAGATCATTGTCATATAGGCGGTAAATATCGAGGTGCTGCGCATAACAGATGCAACCTAAGTTATCAAGTACCCAAGTTTATTCCAAGTTATTTTCATAACTATTCATCCTATGATTCTCATCTTTTTGTGAAAGAATTAAGTAAGGTTGCGACAAATATAAAAGTCCTTCCGTTAAATAAAGAGTTATATATATCTCTATCTCAATTTATTAATATGAGTGATGGTACAGATCTTGAATTTAGTTTTCTTGATACAATGCCTTTTATGGCCGATAGTTTGGAATCGTTGGCAAATAATCTTACTGTCAACGATTTTCATACTATTAGAGCACAATTTCAAACAAGCCAAGAGTTTAATCTCATAAGGAGAAAAGGAATTTTTCCCTATGATTATCTTGATTCATTTGAAAAACTTAATGAAACACAACTTCCACCTAGAAAAGATTTCTTTAATAAACTTAATAACAAAGAATGTTCTATTGAAGACTATGCGCATGCGAATGAAGTCTGGACAATTTTCAACTGCAAAACTTTGAAAGATTATATGGTATTGTATTTGAAAACAGATGTGCTTCTCCTAACGGATATTTTTGAAAATTTGAGAAATGTCTGTAAAAAAATTTATAGCTTAGGTCCCTGTCAATACTATACTGCCCCGGGGCTATCTTGGGATGCTATGCTTAAGCATACAAACATTGAATTAGAGCTAATAACCGATATCGACATGTACAATTTCTTTAAAAGAGGGATACGAGGTGGAATTGTCCAATATTGTAAAAGATACTCCAAGGCAAATAATAAGTTTTTATACACTTTTGATAAAAATAAACCTTCCAATTTCTTATGTATTTAGATGCAAACAATCTTTACGGTTGGGCCATGCCTGAACATCTTCCTTATGGAGGATTCAGATGGTTAAAAAGCGAAGAACTAAATATTAATCCGCAGTTAATAGATGATAATTCAAATGATGGTTATGTATATGAGTTGATTTAGAATATCCTTCTTATGTATTTAGATGCAAACAATCTTTACGGTTGGGTCATGTCTGAACATCTTCCTTATGTAGGATTCAGATGGTTAAAAAGCGAAGAACTAAATATTAATCCGCAGTTAATAGATGATAATTCAAATGATGGTTACATATATGAGGTTGATTTAGAATATCCTTCTTATTTACATAATATGCATAACGATCTTCCTTTCTGCGCCGAAAACAAGGAAATTGGAGTATCAAAATATAAAAAACTAACAACTGATTTTTCGCCAAAACATTCTTATATAATTCATTACAGAGTACTTAAACAATGTCTAGAAAACGGTTTGATTTTGAAAAAAATACATTTCTAACTTTTAAGCAGTCTCCATGGTTGAAAGATTATATAGACCTTAATACTAAATACATAGCCGAAGCTAGAAATAACTTTGAAACTTTTTTTCAAATTACTCAACAACGCAGTATATGGGAAAACCATGGAGAATGTGGACAAAAGGAAAGATGTGAGGATTGTTACCAGTTGGACTACATTAAACCGAAACCGTTTGGGTGCTCAAAATTGGATATCTAAATCAAATTTTCATAGCTTAGCAATATTTTCAGAAGATATGGTAGCGAGTCAAATGAATCGAGTGAAGAGATGTTATAATAAGCCCATATATTTAGGATTTTGTGTGCTATCTAAATGGAAGATGTATAATTTTCATTATAGATACATGCAACCTAAATTCAAGTCAAAATTTAAATTAAATTGCATGGACACTGACTCATTCATATACACGATACAAACTGAAGACATTTACGCAGACATTAAAAATGATATATAACATGAATTTGACAATTCTGACTATCCAGAAACAAATGATTACGGGATTCCTCTCGTAAACAAAAAGTTCTGGGTATAATGAAAGATGAGAATTGTGGGGAGATTATGGAAGAATTCGTGGGACTACGGTCTAAAATGTACTCCTTTACTGTACAAAATGGAAATGAAATTAAAAAATCTAAAGGAGTAAAAAAATGTGTATTAGATAAGTATAGCCTAAGTTCGTATAGAGATTGTTTATTTAACAGATCAAATGTTTATGATAATATGCTAACTTTTAAGTCTAAGTTGCATGAATTATATACTATGCAAATACATAAAGTCATATTAAGTTATCAAGATGACAAGAGAAAAATCAAAAGTGATGGTACAAAGACATATGCATGGCATCATATTGAAATTGATGAAACAAATCCTGATTATGAACTTGATATGTTATTATTAGAAATAGAAAAACTTCAAGAAGATGAGTAAAATATGTATACAAATTAAAGCTTCTGTAACTTAATTCTCCAATTATAATTATTTAGTTTTAAGTAAAAATCTTTGTGTCTATTGTAAATTATTTTTTATTTAAGAAATATTGTCTAGTTATTTAGATAACAAAAAAAAATATAACATTTCCTATGTTATGTTTCTCTACATAATTTGATTTCCAAAATTGTATATATTATTTGCAAGATTAGTTATTAAATAAAACGCACTAATATGAAAATAAAAAAGCATTAAAAACAAATATTTTTGTGTACAGTTTTTTTTATTTATTATCCATTCTTAAATAAAATTTATGAATTTTCACATCTGTTACAATCTTGTGTTGCATTTTTTCTCCAATTTCATAACCAAGTCGTGTTAATTCAATCTTTACATCCCTTTCGTGTATTCCTTGTATTTCATTGATTTGAAGTTTTGTTTTGTTTAAAGCGGAGCAGGTTGGTATATAATATTCATGATAGAAATGAAAGTTTTGTTTTCTAACCCCCTGTTTGTGTAAAACGTTTTAGTTAAAAATCTTGGCGTTTTTGTAATAGACTAAAGGAAACTTGTACAACTTTTCTTTAATCTATTACAGAAACGCCAAGATTTCTAACTCCAACGTCTTACACAAACAGGGGGTTAGAATGTTGTTCCAACATAAAATTTATTTAAAAAATACTCGAATTTGAGTTAGTGATCTCCAAGTGTCAGAATCGATTTTTATTTTAAAGTTTCCTTGTATGATAACTAAAAAACAAACACCTCTTTTATATTGAAACTTATATTCAACATCTCTCTCACTTTCATTATTAATTATATTTATAGAATTTAAAAAATCCTGACGATTAAGCATATCATGAATATACTCATTATAGCACATGAGATGTAACCACTCTTCTCGATCCAGTCCAATGTATTGCTTATTTTTATAATTCAACCATATCATTGGCTTAAAACAAAAAGCTGTAGAAAATCCACATGCAATCTTCAATTTCGAATTGAGCAAGTATTCAAACTCAAAAACCAAACCATGTATTTGAGATTTTCGTTTTTGATTGTTGTGAAATATATTCTTTAAACTACGTTTATCCATCCTCAATGAAAATAATATTTAAACTAATAGCTTTTTCGGTCTATTAATCTGTATATATACATAAATATGCACATTAAAGTAAATAATAAATAATAGACATACAAATACATTTTATATTTATTCATAGTTTTTTTTGAGATACATTTTTGTAAGTCTCAATAATTTTAAAAATAATTTTTTTTCTTATGTGGAACATTGTACACCGACAAGTGTCCGGCCCTTCCTCGCATCCTTCGCTATACCAGGGGCAGCTGGCGAAATGCCCACTATCTTCGGACTCCTCCTGCTCTACAACTCCATACTCTTCATTTTCAGTTAGCATAGAGATAAAAAAAATGTATTGTTTACTTATGCTCATAGAGAAACAAGTCTCCAAAGGAATGAATGAATTCAAGCAACGTCTCACGGATTTGGCTCATTTTTAATTTAATTTTATTTCTTTAAAGAATTTTGTTGAATGCTATTTTTACACTAATATTCTTGAAAGGTTTACGTACATATTTAGAGTAAAATATTCTTGTAAAATCAAAATTTTACAAAAAAATTTGGGTTCTTTTAAAATTTTTTGTTTCACTTACACTTTAGAACATTAATATAACTATCTCTCTCTGTTTTGAAATTTTATGTTTCATTTACGTTTTGGAACGTCAATATAACTATCTATTTCACTACAATTCTATCAGTGACAAAACAAACAAAAATTTACATAAAAAATATTTATAATATGAGAAAAGGAGATAGCTACGATACTGATCTTAGTTTTTTAGATTTTTTGGTAGAATTGGTAGAAAATTTTAATACATCAGTTTACAAAAGCAGATTGAACAATCTGTCAAAAAAGAGAAAAAAAAAACATAAAAAGTACATATAAAAAAATTAAATTTAATTAACTAATATTCTGTCAATGAATCCACCAAATTTGATAACAAAGCTCAACAATTTAAATAAAAAACATTAATCCATATAAAAGAGCTCCAGGACTCAACTAAATATACAGTTAAAAATGGTAAACGGGTGACAAGTAAATACGGCACCACAATTCAAATTGAACTGGAAAATGACATAATGTTTTTACCAAATCGGTACAACACGCTATCGGATGATGATATAATAGAAATAGCATCCGGGATATATTGCATGTGTAAGCAAGGAGAAAATTCCTTAAAATTGGATACTGCTTCTGAAATAAGTAAAGGGTCCGCCAGATAACTTTTTTTAGTGAAAATGCTATAAAAAAAAACTACTGAAGCTTCGGCTGTGTGGCACTTAGCGCCGTCCTGTTGAAACCAAATGTTGCCAATATCCTCCTCTTCAATTGTTGTGAACCAAAATTCGTTCAACATGGCCCGATAACGATCGCCATTTATTGTAACGGCCACTCCGTGCTCAATGGCCCAATTATGCCTCTGGACCAAAATCCGCACCAAACAGTGACTCGTTTTGGGTGCGTCGGCTTTTCAATGTATGCGTGCGGGTTTTCTGTGCCCGAAATGCGACAATTTTGCTTGTTTACATACCCGCCAAGATCAAAATGAGCTTCATCTGAAAAGATTCTTTTTTTTTTTTTTGGCAAAATCGGCATCTTCTGTAAGTCGATCGCAGGCCCACTTAGCGAAGCGAAAACGCATTGGATGGTCAGTTGGCTCGTTCAGCGGAAGGATAAAACTAATTATCTGCCAAATCAGACATGAGCTAAGTGTTACCATTCACAAAATAAGCACTAGTTGAAAAAAACGTTAGATGGCGGACCCTGTATATTTCTAACAAATGATCAATACGCACAGTGGGAATAATATGTAGAAACTATATTTTATAAACTTTTTTATTAATAAAACAGTAAAATTTAAAAAATTGTTGGTGTGTTGTATTTACTTATTCTTTTCACTTATTTTGTAAAGAAATTGAAGACATAAATGGCCACATTTAAATGAATTATAATCTTGATATTGATTGTAATTATATTTTATATTTTTGCCTAGATATTTAACTAATTCTAATGGAGGTTGTAAATTTACAAAACTGTCGAAATATTCTTTATGTTCATTGTTTTAATAATATGCTACCCAATGGGTTCCAGGTCCTCTTGATAAATCCAAATTAATGATTCCGCATTCTCTTTTTCTCGATCGTTTTAGTAGTGTATCCAACATGAAAACTCCTCTAAAGTATGGAATGTTTGTTGAAAAATTTCTCAGACCAACATCTGATAGAGGTTTATTGGGTAGCTTTAGGAAAACTTTGGTTTTTGTTTTTCTTGACAAACCGATCCATATCCTTTCTTATATGGTTTAAGGTAAAAACCTTTCCCCATTGCTACTGCTTCCATTGTTTTATTATGTCTAGTTGCTTCATCAAGTTGTTGTTTGGCATTCTTTGCAGCATTTATTGCTTTTGCTATAGCTGCTCCGCCAGTAGAAAGACTACAAATTGCACTCAGAGCAGTAAGAATAGGTACCAAAGGTAAGAAGTCACCAATCTTTGGAACATTAATTATGCGTGGTAATATAACTTGCGATTTCTTCCCCCTTAACGACTTGTTGATAACCTTACGTGCAATCCTAATGGCAGAGTTAATCAGGGTTATCATGAATAAAATTCCGCGTGAAAATTTTCCCGGGAAACAATTCTAATTAATAGTAAGTAATAAGGAAAACAAAAAATTCTGATTGGAAAAGGGAGAAATTTGACACGGAATTTTATTCATGATAGGCCTGAATGTCTTTAGGTTTTTCATTCTTCAGTATTTTTGTTGCATTTTTAATTGATGTACTGAACAGCTTTTTTCCATATTGCTCACTTTTTTTTGCAACCTTCTTTTTCAATCCCATACCAAATTTTCTTTTGGCTTTCATTGCGTTAGTAACCACATACGCAAACAACTTTTCTGCAAGACTGCTATCTTTTGAAAGAACTCGTTCCCAAGCTTTATTTTCAAGAATTTTATCAGCTGGATGTCTACTATTTAAATCATTTCTTTTGAAATAAACAATGTCGTGATTTTTACATGCAGCGTCTAATAAATTTATTCCATTGTCACCGCGATCTAAACGTTTTTGTAATTTTGTTCCGGGTCCACAAAACTGATATCCAGGAAGGTGTAGTTCAACAGGTAGAGAGTTTATTACTCTATTCACTAAACCTTTTCCAACGGCTGGTTTTTTATAACTAAATATTTTGTGACAACTCAAGATGTGTGGTTGAAGTCTACTGATGATTTGTTACAGCAACAATGAAATGCATATAGACAACGCTGAACCACCAGCAAATAAATTTCAAGTTTTTTTATAATGTATAATCATCTTATTTTATTTTTTTCTTTTATAATAAAAGTAACATTTATGAAATGCAATTAGTTATAAGAATGCAATTAGTAAAACAACAGAGAAATATTGTGATTCGCAATATTGATGCTTCAACGAACATTAGATCTAAAATAAAACATAGCTCTCTTTTACCAAATTCTATTCGTGCTCTAATAGTTGGACCATCAAATTGTGGAAAGACTAATGTTATGATTAGCTTGCTAGAAAGTCCTAATGGACTCAAATTTGAAAACATCTATTTATACTCAAAATCCCTTTATCAACCAAAATATGAATACTTAAAGCGATTAATTTCACCAATTAAAGGGATGGAATATTACACATTTACAGATAATGAAAAAGTTATTCCTCCTGACGAAGCGAAAACTAATTCAATTATGATCTTTGATGATGTTGCATGCGAGAAGCAAAATAATATACGAGCATATTTTTACATGGGACGACATAAGGATGTTGATTCATTTTATTTGTGTCAAACTTATATGAATTCCCAAGCACTTAATAAGGGACAATGCAAATGTGATTATAATGTTTAAACAAGATGAGACAAACATGAAGCACGTTTATAGCGATCATGTTGCCAGCGACATAAGTTATGAAAAGTTTCATGAAATTTGTCGAGAGTGTTGGAAGGATAAATATGTGATTTTTGATGATAAGCAAAGATAATGACTTGAAAAATGATCGCTATAGAAAGCAATTCGACTATTTTATAACAATATAAATTACTCTACATAAAAGTAAAACATTAGTACTTAATTTGGCTTTGCACATAGTACATCTACTTATTTCCTAAAATATTTATGCCGGATCTGATAGCTGATCTGTTACCTGATCTGATAGCTGATATCTGATCTGATACCCCCTATACCTAATCTGAAATCTGCTCAAATACCTGATCTGTTAGCTGATCTAATACCTGATACCTGATCTGTTGCCTAATAGTTGAAAATGGATGAAAACGTTTTAAAAGAGCTAATAAAGACAAGAAATGCTTTAAAGAAAAAATTTCGTAGTATAAAAGTTGATAAAGCAGATACACATGAGCAATTCAAAGATACATTTAAACCCATAATAGATCCTTTAACAGAATTTGTGAACAGTTCTAAACATAACAAAAGAAGTATTAAAGCAGAAAAAGATGAACTTAAAACGAAAGTTTATAAAAAATCAAATTTTCCATTCAACGAACAATCAGTTAAGTTAGAGACAAGTACTCCAAAGAAGCTTGCTGAAGAAACATTATGCAATAAAAATATCTCACTTAGTGATCGAAACGCAAATAAGATTGATAAGGTTGATACTGATGATGATGACGATGATGACAACGATGATTTTTACTCTCAATCGGAAACTCTAGACAATTCAGATAATAATAATAAGAGTTATACTGACCTAGCACTCTTGGAAAGCAGAAACGAATTAGATACTCTCTACGGTCCACATAAAGATTTTAATAATGAATGGAAGTTTGGCAATAGTAGTATTAAACTTACTGAAGATGAAATAGTGATTGGAAATCAAATATGCGCTTTTACACCAGGTTTATTTTCTTTACTGTTTCACAAAACACCAAAAAATTACGATAAACATGAATTAGATATATATAAAAAAAAATTAGTAAGCAGAAATGCATATAAAAGAGCATATAGACCTGATGCACAAATCAAAGGAACGAGAGCATATAAATATAAGAATATTATCAGTAAATTGTTTAAGAAAGAAAGTGAAAAGAACTAATCAACTGCATCATCACTACATAAAATAATAAGTCCTTACAAGGGCGAGGGTTTGATGCAACTAAACATATACAAACCTAACTATATATACTGGGACGATCCTAATGAGTTAGTAGATTGCCCTAGGCTATTGCTGGCATCACAAGCTGCAGGTCATACTAATCACAGTAACGAAATTCTCTCAATTATCGAAGAATTATATGAGGCAAACATTATAGAATAATGTTTATCTGCATAAATCATGTCCATCGATAAGTTCGGGCACTATCTTAATGATACAAGTGGTACTGTTTTTGTGAAAAATGTTCCTATATATATATATATATATATATACATGAAAAAAAGCGAGAGTGTAATGCCGAGACAAATCTGCCACATTTTTGATTCTTTTGTTTTGAAAGTCAATGTTATTAGTTTTATCCATAACGAAGCCCAGTAGCTTAGGAACATTTTTCACAAAAACAGTACCACTTGTATCATTAAGATAGTGCCCGAACTTATCGATGGACATGATTTATGCAGATAAACATTATTCTATAATGTTTGCCTCAAGTTATTGTAAAGACATACACAAATACACACGTACGAGCATAACGTTGGCTCCCATGATCACGCATCTCTAATTCCCTTTGACCATCCTAAATATCTTACACTTCAATTTTTCCAACCTTCAAATAAGTTCATTGCTCATAAATTACATATTTCATTCACCTCTTAAAACTCTTTAAATATAGGAAAATCAAACTAAATAAAACCAACAACAAAAACATTCATATATTTCCCACAAGCATACATAATTTCTTCCTAAAATAATCTTCCATGGCCACCAACTAAAAAAGAATATTGCAAAGAGACCAAAGCAACATTTTTCTCTATGCACACATGCGCTTACACTCTAAAATCATAAACATGCTGCAACCGCTTAACAAACCAAAAAAACATTCAATTCTAAATTAAAATTAAAACAAAAACCTACATAACATCCTTCGTACCTACATAATTAACTATGTACATCGACGAACGGATATCAAACCATGCTTATCTCACAAACCATATATTTTATTCATGTCTTCGAACTCTTTAAACATAGGAAAAAAATAATTAAAAATCAAACTAAATAAAACCAACAACAAAAAACATTCATAGATCCCCACATAATTTCTTTCTCAAATATCCTTCCGCAACCGCTTAACAAACGAAAAAGCATGCTGCATACAAACAAAAGAATATTACAAAAAAAAAACTGAACTATGCACACACGCACACACAATATAAAATCATAAACCTGCTGCAACCGCTTAACAAACGAAAAAACATACTACGTACAAACAAGCCCTGCCTGCCTACATAATTAACTATGCACATCGACGAACGGATATCAAACCATAAAATTAAAACAAAAACACATCGACGGGCCGACATCAAACTACCATTTTCTATGTAAAAACCGTACATAACCCTCGTCACTTCACACCATTGACAGTAATTACCTTAATATGTAAATTTTAGCCCATAAATTACAAAATTTCGATTTTAATTACCCAAATTTGACAATTTTAATTGTTGGGGTTCATACATTCTACTACTACTTGCATAGATATGTACATATGTAAGCAACTAAAAATTTACTTTGAAATGAAAAACTTTATCGGCCTTATGTATAAGCAAAAACTGGCATGAAGTTAGCATAAGTGACGACATTAAGCTAGGTGCTAACGAGCTCCTCCATGTAATTTGACATTAAATATCGGCGCACAATATAGTTTTAACGCGCTATCAAATCCTAGTGTGATTTTTAATGTAAAATTATATGGCAAAACTCTTTAAGATCATATTCAATTTTGCCATTATGCTAACTTATTGCTATTTATTTTTCTTATACATACATAGGGCCGTGTATTTCTAGAAATAAAATTGAAAGTTGTATATAACCTTTTGCGAAACTAAATAAAGTTACTTTTCATGTTGAAATTTTAAACTGGCTAACAAAATTCACTGCCGAAAATGTTAGTAGTGTAGCACTTTTCTTATTAAAAATATTCCCAAAAGAAAATGAAAATTATGATATTATAAATAACGAGTTTCGAGCTTTGAAAAATTGGTTAGATGAGCTAATGTTTCCGTAGCTTTCAAAACTTATCCGGAGAATATTGTCAATTCCACACTCATAAGCGAATGTGGAAAGAATATTTTCATAATCAAAATGAAGACTTCAAAGTCTAATACAAACAAAAGTCTTATTGGAAGGCTCTAGCTCGTTTTTTTACGAAATTGATTTTTTCTGTGATTCCAATACATTTCACACATATACACCTCGTCACAAAAATTTGTTGCAATATTTTAAAAAATAACGCTTTTACAATTAGTTGCATAAAAATATTACAGAAAGAATATTAGTTACTATTGTGTTTTTACCTTCTTCTGTAAAACAACAATTATTTGAGTTAGGGCATTTCTACTTGAGACCAACGATATGTACTTGTACTTACTGCCTCTTCCACTATGTCGAAAAAAACCTGCGAAACAAGACTAGTAACTCGAATTCTAATAAATTTTCATTATTGAGTTAATTATGCAGATTAATCCCCATATCGTTCTTTATTTAAACAATTTTTTTTGTGTTATGACGTTATTTGAGTAAATGAGCGAAATGTTCTAAAAATGTAATAAAAAAGTTAAAACAAAAAACCGAGTTTAGTACTATTGGGGTTGAAAAAGTACAATTTTAAAAGCTAATTGGTACTAAACTAGTTTTCATATTTATCATCCCTGTTTGCTACTATTGTATACTATAGGTCTGCACAGATATGACTGTTTGCACGAGTTTTACGTGTGTTGGTTCTGGTATGTACAGGTACATATTTTTTTTATTATTATTAGTATTAAAAATACTTTTACAATATACATATGTATGTACATGATTGAAACTTCCTATCATTATAAATCAACATTAAATCTTACAAAATAAATAAATTTTTTTCTAAATACATTCTCGTTGTTTAAGTCGAAATTCAATTACATATTTATTTTGTATATTTTTATATGTACGTTGGTTGATTGGTTTACTTCTCCTCCTTTTTGTGGATTTAAAATTTACTCCTGGAGTGAACAACTTTGTTTTTTGGAATAACTATTTATTTTCCAACGAGTAAACCGCTAACGGTTCACTTAAATACTGCTTTTGCCATCTTAATGAAAAAATTACTTACTTATCGTTTGCTTTTTGAGTGCGACACACAGTCACCTACATATACCATTATATTCATATTTGCAGTGAATTCTATAATTACAAATTAAAGATTTACTTATAATCAATTACTTCTAATTTAAAGGTAAATAAAGTAAAATTTTAATATTTGTATAAGAAAATGTTTACTGTGTTTTATTTCCCAAAATTTCTCCCTTCTCGGCCAAACAGTCGTTATTTTCATTTTTCATATTGAATGTATTCATTTCAGTTTCTTTTTGTAGGAAAATTTTTAAATTCAATTTTTGGTGAAATTTTTCCTGTGTTTGTTTGAAAAAAAAAATACATTTTTCCAACAAAAAAAAAACTGAAATTAATACCTTTATTATTTGGTAGTGTATTATATTGTATTGTATTGATTTATTAGTAGTATTTATAATACTTTTTAAATGACATTTCATATTAATTTAACAACATATAGTGAACTCTTATTATTTTTTATTATGTTTTATAAAATTTGCTGTTTTTCTTCTAAAAATATATATGTTAGTTTAATTTTGGATATTATTTGGTATCATATTGTAAAGGTTCAGTTCTTAAAAAAAATAAATTTTTGCATTGTGTAGGTGTCTGCTCGTTGTGTTCTAAAATCCAGAGTTCGGAAAAGTACACACTAGGGATGCCAAACAGGAAATCCCGAACCCGGAAATCGCGGGATTTTCGGGATTTGGCAAACCCCGAATCCCGGGATTTGTGAAATTCAATCCCGGGATTTCATTTTCGGGATTTCTTAGCAATTTTTATATAAAAACTTTATAAATTCAAATTTTCGTTGATTTTAATGTATTTTTCATAATATTTAAAAGTCCCATACAATTTTATACATACAGTTTTAACAATTTAATGACTATTCGTGACATATTTCTTATAAATTAATAACAAGAGCAAAATAAATAAACTACTTTCTTACGGTTATTTTCATCAAAGGTGCTACAATATATGTACATTTTAGTATTATTTTGAAAACAAAAGAAACATATTACCTTTCGAAGGGAAATAACATTTGAAAAATTCATAAGTTTGACAAATTTATTCCGTCTTATTCTATATTATGAGGTCAATTATTATTCAAATTCCACGAGAAATTTTCCCCGGGGAATAATTTCAAAAAGTAGCAAATAATAGGGAAAACAAAAAAAATCTAATTGGAAAAGGGAGAAATTTCTTGCGGAAATTTATTCATAATTGCAGTGTATAAATATCTGTATGTCTACTCCTCAACGCTCAAAAAAAATTCCACTTATCTACTTGTCGGTAACAATTGAGTACAATTGACACATCCTTACAACTGGAGTAGAATACAATACAAGGCAAGTGAAAACTTTTTGTTGTCGGGTTGACGTAAAAGCGATAAATATTTACAGATTAATGCGGAGTATTTTGTCTAAAAAACTGCTCGAGTATGTTTTTTACATTGCAGTTCAAAATTATTTTGTTTTTTATTTAGACCATTTAGCTCGTTTTTGATACAAACCTTAGATCAAACCCATTTAAATTACATGGATTTGATAAATAGTTTTAGTCAAAAACGACCGACTGAATGAGTTCGACTCAATTATAGTTGTATTCGAGTTGCAGAGTGGAATGCCAGGACGCTAATAAACCATACTCCTCTTAGCGAACGTATGAATACATACATATGTATCTGTTGAACTTGCAGAAAAAAACTTATGTATGAATTTAAAATTTTTCAGTAGAGCAAAAATACTGTTCAAATGCTCAGGTAAACTTTTAATGTATGTGCCTATAAAAATGTGATCTTTAGACGTAATTTATCCAATTTGATTAGAATAGTGTATACATTTCTTTTAATTTTTCGACATGTTCAGCCTTATTAGTCGTAACGAAATCGATAAAAAAAATTAGATAATGCTTGGTATACATACATATGTAACAACCGTTATACTTGTTTTTAATCAATCGCAATTTAAAAAACGTTAGTAGACATATTTTTAACAAAACAATGTTGTTTTTGCAACTTATTTGTATGAAAGTGAATCTAAAAATTTTCGTAAGTCAACTTAAGCGGTAGTGCTAAAAGTCCACCGATATGTACATATATTCGTTTTGGTTTACATAATAGAAAAACATTTATATTGAAAACAAAAACAAGTTTTCATATTTAGTTATTGTTTTCACTATAAACTCTCTAACATCAAATGTGATTAATTAACTTAAAAATATTTGTGATTTGAACGGGCTAAGGTTCGTATTGCTTTTTAAGCCAAATTACATGTGATAATTATTAATGAACAAATAACAAAGTCTGTTGTAAATATTCTGACTAACAACACATAGTTGAACGGGACCGCCAGCCGTTTTCGAAGGCCACTAAACCTTCATCATCAGCGTTCTTTTGTGTTTGGTCCACTGTGTGTGGTTTCAGTGATGTAGATTTCTGCTTTAAATACTTAGCATTATTGCAAATGGAATATGTGAAGTGTTTTTGATTCATCGTATTTCAATTTGCTGAAAGCTTTTTTGTATTGTAAGCTCAATTTTACCATCTCTTTATTTACAACAGTCTTACCATTGTCGTTTGTTCTTTACTAATTATGCACATGTTAGTTAATTTGCTTATTTTTGTTCTACTTAAGACAAACTTTTTTGGTTTGTTACTATTAAGTACCTTTTTTATTTTTAATTTTTGCCACAGGTCCATGGCTATTAATTTTAGTTAATTTTAATTATTATTCGAACTCCATTTGTTTCTATATTTGTGATTTGAACGGGCTAAGGTTCGTATTGCTTTTTAAGCTAAATTACATGTGATAATTATTAATGAACAAATAACAACAAAGTCTGTTGTAAATATTCTGACTAACAACACATAGTTCAACGGAACAGCCAGCCGTTTTCGAAGGCCACTAAACCTTCATCATCAGCGTTCTTTTGAAATAAGATGAATCAAAACAATTCACACATTCTATTTGCAATAATGCTAAGTATGTATATAAAGCAGAAATCTACATCACTGACACCACACACAGTGGACCAAACACAAAATCCCGAATCCCGGGATTTCCAAAAATCGAACCCGATTGGCATCCCTAGTACACACATTTTGTTAAAATCTCGTACTGAAATGTAAAAAACACAGCTAAAGCAACCAACACATATTTTTATTTTCATATAAATTATGTGTGTTTGGTTTTAATATTTGGTTGCGTACACGTACATGAGTAGTACCAAAGAATATAAATCATATAGAATGCGCATCTCATAAAAGCTAAAATTTTCTCTGACGGGTATTTCCAGTACTACCCGTCCAGCGTACGCACTCTCATTTCTTTCTGCAGTGTATGCTACGCAGTGATGCCAACTTTTTTGGCTCTAAAAGCACATCAGAATTTAAAAAAAGCACTAAAAAGCGTAATTTTGAGAGCTAAAAAGCGTAAAAAGCACTAAAGTGAAAAACGAGTGCAATTTAACAATGTTTTCTAAGCTATTCTGTATTTCGGCAATATTATCAACATCTTTAATGAAATATATCAGATGAAAAAGGTATGATTTACACAGAAAAAATAAATACACCAAGTGTTTTATTAAAGTAATTTTTAAAAATACACAAATTTCTTAATAGCACTACTTAGTGCTTTTTGTTAGTTTGGCAATAACGCTCAAAAATTGGCGTTTTTAGTCTTCAAAAAGCACTAAAAATAGTGCCAAAAGCACCAAGTTGGCATCGCTGATGCTACGCTCGTATTGCTGAGAGCAGCGTTGCCGCTGTGACACTAAAGTATCACTTTTGACTCGTTTTCGTGCCAATGACACTTTTTATTACCGTTTTATCAAATTATCCTTTTGTATCATTTTAACAGAATGTATGCCGTATGGCAATTATATACACAGTTTAGCATATCAGGTATTAGAAAAAGAGCTGTTCGTCCAGTTGGCGACATTCGGGTCGACGATGTCGATCATTTTACTGTTTTGGTCGATAGAAAAGCCAAATATTAAAATATTTGAAAATATTGCAAAAAATCTGACACCCAAATTATTTCTCGGGGTATCACAATTAAAAAAATATGTATTTTAACTTACTTTCATCTTTAATTTTAATAAAACTTTTTAAAAGTTAGTAAGTAAGTTTTCATAAAATGTTTATAAGTTAAAATAGGTTCAAATGAAGTAAATTTGGAAGCCAAAATTTGGGCCTTAAAGTATACATGTAAGTATATACATGTATGTATATAAGCTACTAAATATAAAAAAAACCATGAAATCTAAAAAAGAGTGGTCAAGTTGCAGCATTTCATATCGAATTAAATGCCAATCGAAATTAAATGCATATTTCGTTCGATATCTAGTGCCGTAATTTACCCAATTACTTAAGATTAATAAAAAAAATTTGAGACTGTAAAAACATAAATACATTATACATGGTTCACCTCACTTATTTACTTAAAAACCAGCATAAATCAAAAAATTTACTTTGAGGAAAAACCATTTAAATTTTTGTAGAAAATTTTAAAATTCGATTCTGAAGAGGATAATATATACTACACATCCTGTATTTCTTAATAAGTTCTTCACTTGGAATCCAATCTTTGACAAGTGTCTACTTTAAGTCTATTTGTTTAGTAACGCTAATTTATGTTTATACTTTGTTTTTTTTTAAAATTATATTTTATAAAGATGAAGACTTTACAACTGCAGAATTTGGAAACTTATCATCCTTAAAACAAGCTTTATTTCATCAACAGCAACTTTCATCCGAAAATCGGTATTTTTGTGGTAAAACTCGGATATTTTTACATAGTTTTTTTGCAATTGTCCGCATGTTTTGCTGTTGAAAAAGTAGCAAAATGCGACTTAAGCCGCACAACGGCAATGCTGGTGATAAGAGCAAATAATATAATGCTACCAGTGTGTGTTTGCTTGCGCTTTATACCTTCCCCCCGCACCTAAAGCGTAAGCAAAAAATGTTTAATTTTTAAGTTCAGATGCGCATTCTATACAATTTATATTCTTTGGTAGTACACGTATTGTTCGATCGGAATACACTTGAACTGCATATGTTCAAGTGTAGCTATTATCAAAGAATATAAAGCTGTATTCACCCATTGTTTCCGAACAAAATTTTCCGGAGAAAATTTTTTTTATATGTAGCAAGGCGCATTTATTAGGTGGCAGCACTAAACAAGGTGACTAATGTCATTATACCAATCTAAATGTCAAATTTGAATTGTGTAGGTATAAGCCTAAAAGCATGCTTTTGTTTGGGTATCCATAAACACCTTTCGAATATTCAGTTTTGTATGGTGTTTGACATTTCCTGTAAGAAACATGCAATGTCACGATGCTACCCTGTTTTGAAAAGTAAGAAGGTAATTTATACCAACAAAGTACATGTGGTTGTTGCTGTTGTAATATTTGTTGTAGAATCGCGGGTACCTGATTGATGTGCCTTGATATGTAGTTTGACTTCCCTCTTCTTGAGAGAGAGAAAATATTTTTTACGAACAACTTTCAGTTTGAATTGGTTTAATGTTATATTTTGTCGGGACAAAATCGAACTGAGCTGCCAAGTATTTTATTTTTTCAGCCAAAGTTGAACTGAGCTGCCACGTCATGTTATATTAATAATAAAAACACAGAGTATACTTGCAGTGATGGGAAATGAGATTTGCATTTCGGTATCAAAAACAATTTTTTTGAGTACTTTTTTGATCCCGAGAGTTCCAAAAATTATTATTTTTGATGTGTAAACATCTATACGCTAGGGGGTAAAAATCTTTTGACTTTGATTTGTTTCCTGAGATTTCTTTGCTTTTCTTTCACAGCATTGTCAAATTGGTGTGAGCTATGTATGAGTGTATTAGTGTTTGAAAGAAGCAATACCAAGCAGAGAAACAAGTCGACCGGCTCGAAGCCGACGGTGCGCCGCCGCCGTTTATTTTTCTGTATATTTCCGTAGACCAAAGGTGAAAATGAACCGTAAGAGCTACTGACTTGAAATTTGGACACAATGTGTAGACATTTGGCCACTACAACAACAAATGCATGAGAGTTGAAAATTAAAGGGTGTTCCAAAACGAGCAACGAAAAAGGTTAAAATCCCATGTAATATACATATATACAATTGTATGTACATATATACACTTCAAATTTTAAAAGTTAGAGTATTTTTATACAGACTACAACAATTAACACTTTTTTTTGTAATGCATGTATTTATTTATTGTATCTTCATATGTGAACTAACAATAAGTATTCAAATCTTAAATCTATAAAAAAAAATATTAGGCCCGACCAGTGTCGGACATAAACTTAGTGGTAGTTATAAATAATACATTAGCAGTTATAATCAAAAAAAAGGGGGGGGGGGAAAGTATTTTCAAGTAGTCCCATCTGGAGTGTTAGGTATAAGAGCCCGTGTGTCCCTCTTTTTTAAGCGGATGTGTCCAGTAAAGTTCAAAATATTACGAGCAAGCGGATTAGGATGTGATTCGAGTTTTGTTAAATATTTGCCTGCGTATTTTGCAATTTCTTCAGCCACTAGTGGCATATTTAAATCACGATGTATAATAGAATTTTGGATGTACCATGGAGCCGATGTTATTAACCGTAAAATTTTGTTTTGCTTTAATTGGATTCTCTCGACATTGGAAGCTGAAGCCGTGCCCCATAACTGAATTCAAAAGCGACTTGTACAGTAAAAGTTTGCAGTCTAATAAGCTGAGTGTTGAGTTTCTGCCAATCAACCAATATATTTGCGTTAACTTAAGTTTCATCTGAGTTAACTTAGAGTCAATATGATGTTTCCATGTAAGTCTTCGATCAAGGTGTATACCAAGGTATTTCACTTGGAAATGTTGAGGAATATTTTGATTGTTGATTCGAATGGGGGAGCAAGTATCTCTTCTTAGGCTGAACGTTATATGGACACACTTTTGTTCATTGGCTTTAATTCTCCATAAGTTCAACCATATTTCCAGCTGAGTGATATGTTCCTGGAGATTGCGGGATGCCTCATAAGGGTTTTCGTGCACACTCATACAGGCTGTATCATCGGCAAAAGTAGAAATATGGATATTATTGCTCACAGGCATATCACAAGTATATATTAAATACAAGACAGGACCCAGAATACTACCCTGGGGCACACCAGAAGATATAGTTTCGGGCACACTCGTGAACTCTCCTTCCACAACAGTGAACTTCCTATCAATAATATAACTTTCCAAAAGCTTTTGAATGTTTATTGGCAGATATGTCTTCAATTTTAAAACTAGGCCTTCGTGCCATACTTTATCAAACGCCTGAGAAACATCAATGAAGAGAGCAGAACAATACTTCTTTTCTTCAAATGTTCTTCTTACAACTTGGACCAGTCTATGCGTTTGTTTAATCGTGCTGTGCTGACTTCTGAAGCCAAATTGATGGTCCGGGATGCACCCATTATCAGTTAAAATTTTGGACAATTTAGTCATGAGAAGCTTTTCGAAAAGCTTTGAGATTGTAGATAGTAAGCTTATAGGCCTATATGACTCAGTCTTGGTAAGATCTTTGCCCGCCTTTGGAATCATTTTGATCTTGGCCAGTTTCCAGTTATGTGGAAAATACTGCATTCTTAAAAGAGCATTAAAAGTAAAAAGCAGGATTCTTATTGCAATATGAGGCAAGTTCATGAGCATTTTGTTACTAATGCCATCAATACCTGGAGCGTTCTTCGGGTTGAGTTCAGCAATTACTTTTTGTACTTCACGCATCTTAAACCTTAAGGGACGAGGGGGTAGAGAAACTACACTCGGTAAATCAGCAGCACCCGTACATGAATTGGGAGTGAACACAGATTTTAAATGCTCAGAAAATAAGTTACCTTTCTCACTATCACTTCTTGCCCAGCCTCCGGTCGCAGTACGCAATGGTGATTTAGGATCAACGGGTCGTTTAAGATTTCTAGTAGCGCGCCATAAAGAGTAATTAGATGCGGACGTTACATTAAGACCTTCTAAATACTTTTCCAGTAGTGCAGTTTTTCCGACGATAGCAGCTCTTTGAGTCGGTTAGTACATTCTTTAAGTCTGATTTTTTTTAGGGGTGATCTGTGTTGTTGCCATTCTCTTCTAGCTCTCCTTGTTTCACATACAAGACGTTCAATTTCCGTAGAATAAATTCTATTAAAGCCGGTCTGCGGATAGGAGGTAGTGGAGTGTTCAGCAGCCTGTTTACTATTTTCGTTAAGATTGGCAATGTTAAATTCAAAATCATCGCATGATCTAAGCTGAATGTTTCTACGCAGTGACTACTAAGATATTTTTTGAATAATTGCCAGTTGATTCCATTAATCATCTTCACATATGAGGTAGTTAAATCACTCCTTAGTGGGTTGAAAATTGTAACTATTGTTGGAGAGTGATCGGAGGACAGATCTAGAGAGGCCTCTACATGAATTAAGTCCCTATGAATATTTTTCGTGACGGCAAAATCTATAACATCTGGAATTTTTCTTACGTCAGTAGGCCAGTAAGTAGGCTCCCCACTCGAAATGACATCTAAGCCCATTTTTGAAATTGTATTGAACAAGGCTCGACCTCTAGGTGTAACAAGACGCGATCCCCAGTACGTATGTTTTGCATTGTAGTCACCAGCTGCCACGAAACAAGATCCAAGCGATTTGTAGAACTTCTCATACTGATCTTCGGTAACTGAAAATCTGGGAGGTGAGTAAGTTGATGATATCACGAAGTTCGCACAAAAATTTTCTACGAAAATATTCGTTGCTTGCAAATATTCTTCACTAACGTTATCAAGGACATAGTGCTTGAGTCTTGACTTAATCAGAATTGCTGATCCACCACATGCTCTCTCTCTCGGGTCCTTTGTATCATATAAAGTGTAACCATTTATTTTAAATAAGCTTCTTGAGGTCAAATGAGTCTCAGAAACCAACATTATATCAATATTTTTTTCCATGAGGAAGTGCTCAAGTTCATTTTTATGTTGGCGAATGCCGTTTGCGTTCCAGAAACATATTTTTAACGTGTTCATGGTTTATTAACTAATGCTTGAAGCAGTGTATTCTGCATTCGCAGCATTTCTTGCATCATACTTGTCATATTTGCAGTAAAGTTGTTTATAGTTAGCACCAGATTCTCAATAGTAGCTTCAAGGCGACTAAAGTTAAAGCTTGAGTTTGGATTCGTTGAATTATTTGGCGGTGGAACATTTTGCGCGGGAATTGAACTAGTCTTAGCAGCATCAGCATACGATACACGTGAAGTAACTGGTTGGCTGATTTGAGCAAAAGTGTCGGAGTTCGCGTTTACTTGTAGAGCTGGAGTTAACTTGGGTTTTTGACCCATAGCCTGTTTAACGAAAGAAAATACAGAGCACCCTCTATAGTTAGCTGTGTGATTACCTCCACAATTACTACATTTTTTTTCTGCTTGATCTTTTGGCTTAGTGCAGCTAGCAGTACCATGCAATTCACCGCAGATAACACACACTGTAGGTAACTTGCAGTAAGTTTTCGTATGGCCATATTCTTGGCAATTATGGCACTGTATGGGACCTGAACGCTTACGTGGCTCTTCAACTGTGATTTTTCGATGTAAGAGATACTTTACGTTATAAACTGGATGGGCTTCATTTTTTTTCAATTGTATGTCGTTCGGCTCCAGTTCAACCCGAAATAGGGGTTGGGGGATCTTTTCTCTATTAAATATGTTGGTAACATTTTTTACCTTGAATCCTTGGTCGACAAGTGCACATTTTACTTCTTCGGGTTCAACATATGAATCTATGCCCTTTAATACTATCTGTAGGCCTTTAGCACTCTTAAGTTGGTATGTGTAAAAATTTGTTTTATTTTTTTCGAATTCACTAACAATTTTTCGGAAATCTTTTTCATTATATATTTGGATTTTAGTTTCATCAATATTACCTCGTTTAATTGGAATGATGTGAAAAGTATTTTCACCAATGGTCGACAGTAGTTTTTTTATAAGCGCGTTAGAATTTTTTTCTCTCAGATAAATAGGTGGTGGCTTAAAAGACTTTTGCAATGATGTAGAAGGCTTGTCGTCGGTGTCTTGCAATAATGAAAAACGATTTTGACGATTGGTAGATGATGCGCTGTTATCCCTAGACATCTTTGGGGCAGATGAAATTTTTGAAGAATTTGGGCTTCGCCCACGCTTTACCACTGTTATATATCTGTCCATTCCCACTTGTACCTTGGGTTTTGAGCTACTGTTATCTGTAGTGATAACTTGGTTTAGTGATGAAGGCGAGCCCGATGCGGATGATATCGCAGACTTAAATGAAGAAGTACTAGGCAATGGTAATGTTAACGATTCACTAGTTGGCATTGGACAAAGCGAAGTTGATCGCTGACGAAAAATTGGCTTTGCCGTTAAAAACAGATTTTCATCAGATTTATTATTTATATTTTTTTCATTAAGAGTTTCAGAACTCACAGTAAAATAAGCATTTCTGCCGTTAGAACTCACTTCAAAATTTTTTTCCTTTGAGGTACTCATACAGAGTATTATTCCTCAAGGGAACTTTGTGTTTACGGTTTTTTTTTGTTTTTGCTATTTCTTGCTATGTAAAAAATATTAGTAAAGCCAATAAGCTTATTTATCAAGGTAAATATGTATTACGAATATTTTTTGTATGATTTTTGATTTTGTTGTTTTTTATATTTGTTTCGTGTGTATGTATGTAAAAAAAATCCGCTTTAATGTCTCTTCACTATGAAGGTTCAACGAGAACTGACAATTAACACTAAATTTAAAAAATTTAAATCAATCCATCAGTTAATGCAATTTTGACTGTAATTTTGACAACTAGCTGTATCTTGGAACCGTAAGAGCAAAACTCTTGAAATTTTCAAAAACGTTAAAACTAAAAAATCAATAAAATATAAAATCGCAAAATATAAAAAAATCACCAAAAACAAAAAAATCGCCAAAACGAAAAAAGCACCAAATTAAAAAAAATCTCCTGGACTAAAATAAATCGCGAAAAATTGGAAAAATCGCCAAAATGGAAAAAATCCTTAAACAAAAAAATTGCCAATATGAAAAAATCGCCAAAATGAAAAAATCCCTAAATAAAAAAACCCCAAAAACAGAAAAAAATCGAGAAAATGAAAAAAAACCACAAAAAACAGAAAAAAATCGCCAAAAATGAAAAAATCGCCAAAATGAAAAAAATTTCAAAAATTAAAAAAACCCGAAAAGAGAAAAACAGCGCCAAAACGAGAAAAAAGCGATAAAACTGAAAAAAAATCGTTTAAACTGAAAAAAACTTAAAAAAGGAAGAAAGCTAAATCAAAAAAAGTTATCAAAACCGAATGTGCGCGATTCAAAGTCGCACTTTACTGAATTTATTTTTATTGCAATGCGTACACAACAACAAGAACAGCAACAACTAAACGATGAACAACAGGAATCTATCTATCTTCTATATAATTAGTAGGCAAACATGTTTTTTGTAATCCCTTTACGCTGGTACCACTGGATTAAAGGATTTTTTTTACAGATATGCAGAATCTATATTTTATTGAAATCGGTTTAGTATTTTGGGAGCTATAAGCGTTTAAAGTTGCTACTACTACATGCAAACATATTAATAACGCATTTATTAGCTTACAAGTAAAAAAGAAACAAAACATGAGTGTGTGTGTGTGGGTTTGTAGTATTTCTCTTGATCTAACAATTTTTTTCTCTTATTTGTTGTTGTATGAAAGCCATAATACTTAAAGGAATAGAGTTGAATAAATTGAATTAACTTGGTTAAAGGGATTTTGTTTATGTTTTTTTAATTTCATGTATTATTTAATTATGCTTGCATATGTTTGTAAGTTTGTGTGTGGCTGTGTTTTAATGAAGTTTTTATGAAGTTTAGAATCTAAACTTTAGATACATTTTCTTTGAATCTTAAATTATTTACATTTTGATTCTAGAATACGGACGAGTGTGTCGTCCGTTTGGTATATCTAGTTAAAAATTAAGAAGTAAAAGTAAAGGCATTTACCATAGATGAGCACTGCAGTACCACTAAAGTTTCAGTAAAAACAATAAAAAATGTTTAACAAGTAAATTTTTACTGATTACTAAAATTTTTTCTACAATTTTTATAAATTGCCTAAATGATTTGTTATATGATGAGGTGCATTGAATTTTCAGTAATCAGTAATGCCCGTATTCATAATGAAATTCTACCAAGTGGCTAAATGTTGTTCATACAAAAGTTTCAAAATTTGAATGAAAAAACTTTTCCACTTGCTAGAATTTTATTATGATTACGGCCCTACGATTGTACTGGTAATGCAAATTAAATTTCATTAGCTTTTGAATGCAGTACATATACATATACTGCAGTGTGCCCATTTACTAACCAAATAAGTTTAATAAAACAAATAAAAACCAACAAATTCATATGTATTTACAATATTGAAAGTTTTGATACTTTTAATTAATTAATTTAAAAAAAGATACTAAAAGCATAAGTACTTCCAACTTAAAAAAAAATTCCCATTACTAAATGTTTACACATCTCCTCTGTGATCGGACTCACATTGCTTTTTTAATTGTGATACTCCGAGAAATAATTTGCATTTGGAATCAAGGATTTGGTTGTCAGATTTTTTGCAATATTTTCACCATTTATTGGCTTTTCTATCGACAAAAACAATAAAATGATCGACATCATCGACCCGAATATCGCCAACTGGACGAGGAGCTCTTTTTCTAATACCTGATATGCTAAACTGTGTATATGATTGCCCTACGGCATACATTCTGTTAAAATGATACAAAGGGATAAATTGAAAAAAGGGTCATAAAAAGTTTCATTGGCACGAAAAGGGGTCAAAAGTGATACTTTAATGTCACAACGGCAACGCTGCTCTCAGCAATGCGAGCGTAGCATACACTGCAGAAAGAAATGAGAGTGTGTAAGCTGGACGGGTAGTACTGGAAATGATTTATATTCTTTGCTATTATTTAAGTTCGTGTTCGCGTACATCGAACAAAAGTACATGTACAATAGACAGGTTCGAGTGTGGCAATACTTTCATGTATGTACAATGTACAGTGTACAATGTTATGTGAAGTTATGTGAAAATTTGGCTGTTATTTTTTAATTTGGTTTTTTCTGGATTAAATATTAATGTTAAAGGAATCTTATACAGAGCAACATTGTTCATGAAATATTGCCCTAGAATATTTGTGAATAAGGTTTTTCTCTAAAATAAATATTACTGAAGTTATGATCAATTGAAGCTAGCCATAGTGAGAAAAATAGCATTTTTAGCAAACTTTGTGGGCTGAAGGCACGCCCAATAATTATGCAAACGATCTAAAATTTTTTATATATATTTTTTTTCTAATTTGGAATCAATCTAAGGGGTTTGATAAGTGAAAATACTAAACAAAATAACGGTCACCCTAGTGTACATGTACGACAAAAAAAGTACATAAGCATATCATGTATGTGTAGGTGTATGTATTAATTGAAAATATTTATTTGAAGAGTGAAAATTATGGAGAGCAATAAGAAAAAAAGTTTTGTTTTGAAAAATTCGCTAGTTTTAATAACCAAATAAAAAATACACATGTATCATTGAAACTTGCAAAAAAGAATTGAGTTCAGCACTAAAAATTTAACACAGTGGCAGACGGAACACCCGTACGGGCCGATGAGGTTTCCGACAGCTCATTTCGGTTGCATTAATATCCCAACGGGTTCTAACTCTCTCATTGGATACGCTGTAAACAAAAAAAGAATTATTCAATTCAATTTCGTATGCTGGCCGAGGTAGTGTTTTTTATATAGATACGTGAAAAACGTCATCGAATCAGCGAACTTGCATGGGTTCTAGCACTCATTTCAATAATGAGCAGTTTTGTTAAATGTGAACCCATTCTCATCAATTACACGCCTGTGTTAAAATCTTACGTTCTGCACCTAAATTGAACTAATTCATTTTCAGCAGAACCCATGCACTAACTATTTCTTTTGCATGTCTTTTTTGCTGGGTCTGAAAATAACTTAATTATTCTATTGCTAAATAAACTTATCTAAGGAGAAGTGTTGGTTTAAAAAAATTTTGTAGCTTTTATATCTAAAGCCATTTTGTGTTCCTGCATTTTATTGGTGCTTGTGTCAACTCATTGGTAGATCTGCAACCGTAATGTTTGAAAAGTTTTTCTTAGATCGTATCAGGTATTATAAGAACTTTCAACGGTGCATATTAGGCTAGTAGGTTATTTGCAACTTGACAAGCTACATAAGTACTAGAAGTGAGCACAAGCTATAAAAAAGTGCACAGTATTGTGATTTTTGGTGTAGTGGTGATCGTAATTGAGTGTGAAACAAAAATAGAGAACAAGGAAACAAACAAAACACAAAACCATTGTAGAAAAGTTGAATAGACAGTTGTGCCAAGTGTGCAATATTTTTATATTTGTTATTTTTTTTTGAATATTTTTATTGTACACTTCATAGTGCACAATACTTCATTTCACGAACTAAAAATTTCATAAAATATTAAGTGATAATAAAACTTTTTACAATTATATTCATTGAGAAAGATAATATTTTTTTTAATTTATTATTTATTCATTTTATTTTTTAGTCTTAAATTAATAAATTATAAAACTTAGAACCAGCATGACCATTTTAACATTTTTGCAGCTAAATTTACCATTTTTTTTTGTTGATTTGGCTGAAAATTTTTAATTTAGCAGTTAGCATTTTCCAATTATTTATTTAGCTTTTTCCAGCATTTTTTGTAATATAATCTACTAAATTTTTAGCAATATAATTTATGCAACTTTCGGTATATTAGTAATTTTGACGAGCAACCTATTTTATGATGCATTTGTAACACGAGAAATGATTCATTTTTATAAATTTTGTTATCGTTGCTTATGTCGCTTGCTTTGGGCTTTATCGTCAGCGCTTGCGTGATATTGATTTCCTTTTTTTCTGGACTAGCTACAGCGAGGTGGATTGCGTTTGCGATGCGATATGCCCACGGTGTTATGTATTCGTACGCTTTTCGCCTGGCACATAAATGAACGTAACAAAAAAAATTTTATTTCAACTACATTACAAGACTTATCTACGTCGGACCCGACTAGTAGACAACAATGGCATCCCAGTTGGTATGGAATACCCCAATGCCCTCCCTGTGGATTACTCAAAGTATAATCCCCTTTTGGCAACTCTGTCGGAATTTGTAGAGCGCCCCTAAATCGAACATGGCTCACACAACTGTTACCTTACCTTACTTTTATTCTCTCGCTATCGAAATATTCACTTACGATGATAAATTATTATCCATTTACTTTTATTTCCATCGAATTACATTGTATTATATTTCATATACATATGTAAAGATATATAAGTATATCTATATTAAACGTTTTTATTAGGTGGTAATTGAAATTCTAAATTTAAGGGTAATACTCGCCGTACTACTAATTTGGCTTACGCCCTTAACAATGAACGACAAACGTGCGCTCGCCCGCAGGATTATGCGACGATAGCAAACCACGGTCCAACCTGCGAAACCTACTGCTTGAGCTCAAGAACGGGTCGAGGGGTCAGACAAAGCTTTAACAATCGAAATATTCAAATATATTCAAATCGGTACGTTTATAACGCGGCGCGGCACTTAGAGGACATGAACCAAATCGGCTTGTCGGTCCATGCAATAATACACAGGTTTATTATCTAACATACTAAAACTGAGATCTTATTAAATCTACGATACAATTATACCCACTGGCGTATGTATACTTATATACCTGTACATATGTATATACATATATTAGATATAAGCGAACCAATACTAGTACGTTCAATTATGCTATTAGTAATATAAATATACTAATGGCTCACTATCTAAAATAGTTTAATCAAAAATAAAATAAAAAATGTGTTCCAAAAAAATTGGCCAAATGTGGATAAGCTGACACTGACGATCAGGCCGGCTAACGTGGCGTACGCAGGAGTCAAAGTCGTCGTAGGGAAACAAATTTTTCAGGCCACGTGCGGTCAAGGTGACTAATAAATTATGGCGCGTTGCCAACAGGTCTTGAACTTTTGAATAATGGCTGCCAGTACGGCTTATATATATCACGCTTACCTTATCCCCGTTATACTCAATGGTCACACGTCGTTTCTGCATTCCGTCACGTGTTCCGGACTGGCTGGATGTTGCCTATCCCCGCTTCTCCCGTCACTTGTGGGAATTGTTACCAGCCTGCTGTGCCTGCCGACAACTCTCCCGCAAGCGGGCGACGGCCGACTCACGCTACAGCACGTGGCGACCGGTCGTTAAAGCGTTGCGGGTAGTCCTCTCGTTCAAATGTGGCTATCAGATGCTTTTAAAAGTTATCGCAGTTCGCCTGTAACACCTTTCAATACCCCTAAGATGTCGAAAAAAATTTAAGTCACCCTTCTCTAGCCCGTATATGGAAATACGACCACACTTACCTTATTTTTTCTCCAAAACACCTAAGTGACCTTCCCTAGTAATGGTAAAGTTTCTCCTCCAAACGCTAACTCCTGCGCGTGTTGCTTACTATCCGCTCGCCTAATTTGAAGGTTGTATGACAACTCTAGGGTTGCAATTAAAATTCATTGCCGATATCCTATTTAGATACAACTCTGTAACAAGCAGTACCACTTATGTCTCAGAGTGGGGAAGCGATAATATTTATGTCACATAACAATTTAAAAGTTGATGTAGGTACTAAATAAAAATTTTACATCCGTTTAATTTTTCATATTAATATTCTAACAATGTACAAACTGTCTTATTCATTTTTTTTAATGCATGTTTTTTTTATTTATTGTATCTTCAAATATGAACTAACAATAAGTATTCAAATCTTAAATCTATAAAAAAATTATTTGGCCCGACCAATGTCGGACATAAGCTTAGTGATAGTTATTAATAATACATAAGTAGTGATAAGCAACAAAAAGAAAAAAAGTGTTTTCAAGCAGCTTCATCATCTAGAGTGTTGAATATTAGAGCCCGTGTATCTCTCTTTTTTAAGCGGATGTGCCCAGTAAAGTTCAAAATATTACGAGCAAGCGGATTAGGATGTGACTCGAGTTTTGTTAGATATTTGCCTGCGTATTTTACAATTTATTCAGTCACTAGTGGCATATTCAAATCGCGATGTATATTTGAATTTTTGATGTACCATGGAGCCGATGTTATCATGTGTAAAATTTTATTTTGCCTTCGTTGAATTTTCTCTACATTTGAAGCTGAAGCAGTGCCCCATAGTTGAATTCCGTAACACCATATTAGCTTTAAAAGCGACTTGTATATTAAAAGTTTGCAGTCTAGGCTAAGTGTTGAATTTCTACCAATCAGCCAATGTACCTGAGTTAATTTAATTTTCATTTGAGTTAACTTAGAGTCAATGTGATGTTTCCATGTAAGTCGTCGATCAAGGTGTAAACCAAGATATTTCACATGTGAATGTTGAGGAACAACTTGATTGTTAATCCGAATGGGGGAGCAAGTATCTCTTCTTAGGGTGAACGTTATATGGACACACTTTTGTTCATTGACTTTAATTCTCCATAAGTTTAACCAAAGCTCCATCTGGCTAATGTGTTCCTGGAGTTTGCGGGATGCCTCATCAGGGGTTTCGTGCATACTAAGGCAGGCTGTATCGTCGGCAAATGTGGAAGTATGGATACTACTGCTCACAGGCATATCACAAGTATAAATCAAGTATAAAACTGGTCCCAGTATGCTCCCCTGTGGCACACCGGATGAAATAGTTTCAGGCCTACTCGTAAAGTCTCCTTCCACAACAGTGAACTTACGGGAAATAATGTAACTTTCCAAAATATTTGAAATGTTTATTGGTAAGTAAGTCTTCAATTTTAAAATTAGGCCTTCATGCCACACTTTATCAAATGCCTGGGAAACGTCAATAAAGAGCGCAGAACAATACTTTTTTTCCCCAAAAGTTCTTCTTATAAATTGAACCAGTCTGTGAGTTTGTTCAATGGTGCTATGCTGACTTCTAAAACCAAATTGATGGTCTGGTATGCACCCACTACTAATTAGAATTGGGGACAATTTTGTTTTGAGCAGTTTTTCGAAAAGCTTTGACATAGTTGATAGTAGACTTATTGGCCTATATGACTCAGCCTTGGTTAGATCTTTGCCCGGCTTTGGAATCATTTTAACCTTGGCAAGCTTCCAGCTGTGTGGATAATACTCCAGTCGTAAAATGGCATTAAATATGAATAATAGGATTCTCATTGCAATACGAGGCAAGTTCATAAGCATCTGGTTACTAATTCCATCAATGCCCGGAGCTTTCTTCGGGTTGAGTTCGGCAATTAATTTTGTAAATCACGCGTCTTAAACTTTATGTGTTGAGGGGGTAGAGCGACTACATTCGGCAAATCAGCAACACCAGTATATATGTTTGGCGTAAGAACGGATTTTAAGTGCTCAGCAAATATTTTACCTTTTTCAGTATCGCTTCTTGCCCAACTTCCGGTAGATGTGCGTAGAGGTGGCTTATACTCAATGGGTGTTTTAAGCTTTCTAGCAGCGCGCCACAAAGAGTAATTAGACGCTGGTGTGACATCAAGACCTTCCAGATAATTTTTAAGAGATGCAGTTTTTTCAGACGCAAGCAACTCTTGGAGTCGTTTAGTGCACTCTTTAAATCTGATTTTATTTTGTGGTGATCTGTGCTGTTGCCATTCCCTTCTAGCTCTTCTTTTTTCACGTACGAGACGTTCAATGTCTGTAGAATAAATTTTATTAAACCCAGTCTGCGGATGGGAGATAATGGCATGTTCAGCAGCCTGTTTAATATTCTCGCTGAGATTGGCAATGTTAGATTCAATATCATCGGATGTTCTAAGCGTAATGTTTTCCGTACAATGACTACTGAGATATTTTTTGAACCCCAGCCAATTAACACGATTGATCATCTTCACATATGGGTCAGGTAAGTTACTTCTTAAGGGACTACAAATTGTAATGATCGTCGGAGAGTGATCGGACGAAAGATCAAGAGAAGCTTGAACTTGAATTAAATCCCTAGAGATATTTTTTATGACGCCAAAATCTATAACATCCGGAATTTTTTGTATGTCAGTAGGCCAATAAGTGGGCTCCCCACTCGAAATGACATCCAAGCCCATTTTTGAAATAGTGTTGAACAATGCTCGACCTCTGGGGGTAATAAGACGCGAACCCCAGAACGTATGCTTAGCATTGTAGTCGCCAGCTGCTACAAAACAAAGTCCAAGAGATTTGTAGAAATCCTCATATTGATTCTCAGTGATTGAAAATCTGGGAGGGGAGTAAATTGATGATATAACAAAATTTGTACAAAAACTTTCAATGCCAATATTTGTTGCTTGTAGGTGTTCTTCACAAATGTTATCAAGAACATAGTGCTTGAGTCTTGACTTTATTAGAATTGCTGATCCACCGCAAGCCCTTCCTCTAGGGTCCTTTGTATCATATATAGTGTAGCCATAAATTTTAAAAAGACTTCTCGAAGTCAAATGAGTCTCAGGTACTAACATTACATCAATATTTTTTTCCATGAGGAAGTGCTCAAGTTCATTTTTATGTTGGCGAATGCCGTTTGCGTTCCAGAAACATATTGTTAACGTATTCATGGGTTATTAATTAATGCTTGAAGCAGAGTATTCTTCATTCGCAGCATTTCTTGCATCATGCTAGTCATATTTGTTGTAAAATTGTTTATAGTTTGCACCAGATTTTCAATAGTAGCTTCAAGGCGATTAAAATTAAAGCTTGCGTCAGTATTTTTTGAATTATTTGGCGGGGAAACATTTTGTGTGGGAATTGAATTTGTCTTAGCAACATCTGCATACGATACACGGGAAGTAACTGGTTGGCTCATTTGCGCAAAAGTGGCAGAGTAAGCGTTTGCTGATTGAGCTGGAGCTAATTTAGGTTTTTGCACCATAGTCTTCTTTACGAAAGAGTACACAGGACAACCTCTGTAGTTAGCGGTGTGATTACCTCCGCAATTACTGCATTTTTTATCACTTTGATCTTTTGGCTTATTGCAACTAGCAGTGCCGTGTAATTCGCCGCACACAACACAAACAGAGGGTAAATTGCAGTATGTTTTTGTATGGCCATATTCTTGGCAATTATGGCACTGTACAGGACCTGAACGCTTATGTGGCTCTTCAACTGTGATTTTTCGGTACAAGAGGTATTTAAAATTATAAATTGGATGCGTCTCATTTTTTTTCAATTGCATATCATTAGGCTCAAGTTCAACACGAAATAGGGGTTGGGGAATCTTCTCTCTGTTTATTATATTGGACACATTTTTTACCTTAAACCCCTGGAGGACGAGTGCATCTTTTATTTCTTCGGGAACAACATAAGAATCTATGCCCTTCAATACGATCTGCATGCCTTTAGCGCTCTTAAGCTGGTATGTGTAGAAGCTTATTTTATTTTTTTCAAATTCAGCAACCATTTTGCGGAAGTCTTTTTCGTCATAAATTTGGACTTTAGTTTCATCTATGTTTCCACGTTTTATTGGAACAATGTGAAATTTATTCTCACCAATGACTGAAATTAATTTTTTAATAAGGGCATTTGAATTTTTTTGTCTCAAATAGATTGGTGGCGGCTTGGATATTTTATTCGAGGATACCTCGGGTTTGTCGTTGTCATCTTGCAAAATTTCGAAGCGGTTTTTGGCGATTAGTTGAGGCTGCGCTGTCATCCCTAGACATTTTTGGAGCAGATGAAATTTTTGAAGAATTCGGACTTCGCCCACGCTTTACCACGGTTATATATCTGTCCATTCCGACTTGTACCTTGAGTTTCGAGCCGCTGTTATCTGTAGTGATAACTTTGTGATGAACACGAGCCTGAAGGGGATGATATTACTGGCTTATATGAAGAAGTACTAGGCAACTGTAATGTTAATGCATCATTACTATTTGGCATTGGACAAAGCGAAGTTGATCGCTGACGAAAAATTGGCTTTGACGTTAAAAAAAAATTTCATCAGATTTATTATTTATATTTTTTTCATTAAGAGTTTCAGAACTCACAGTAAAATAAGCATTTCTGCCATTAGAACTCACTTCAATTTTTTTTTATTTGAGGCACTCATACAAAGAATTCCTCAAGGGATATTTGTTTGTGTTTTTTTTTATGTTTGAGGTCTTTTTTTGTTTTTGTTATTTATGATTGTTTATTTGTTTAGATGCACACATATATATAGTATTCCTCAATATCAATTTGTTTAATTTTTTTTGTTTGCGGTTTTTTTTTGTTTTTGTTATTTTTACTATGTAAAAATATCAGCAAAGCATAAAGCTTATTTATTAAAGACAGTATGTACCTATTACGAATAATATGTACTACGAATATTTTTTGTTTGTTTAATTTTTTGTAAGTAAGAAAAATTCCGCTAATCGACTGTTCGCTATGAAGGTACCACGAGAACTTATTCATAAAAAATATTTCTGGTTTATTAAGCGCTTATTTGACATATTTCTATGGGAAATTTGTCAAATAAACCTGTAATAAGCCTAAAATATTTTTTATGAAATAGACCGAAAGTATTGTTGCGAATTGTAGTACAGTTGCTGCTGATTTTCTCGTGTAGAATAGGTCAGCTGGGATAACAATTCAAGTGAATGAGCAGCGCAATAATAAGAATGACAGGAGCGAATAAAGGAATTCTAGAAAATGGTTGATTGAACAACCACGTTTTTTTGTATGTTACGTAACTAAGAATTAATAAAATTTAATTTTTGTATTGAATATTAAAAACCTCTCGGGACCGCCTTTTTATTTAATTAATAATTCGCAAACCACAACATTGGTGTCAGATGTGGGGTTTCCGTTCTAGTGCGAGAACGCATTTTTCCACAATTTAAAGGCAAAAATGCCTAACAAAAAATCCAAGCAAGTGCAGAGGCAGATAAGTGAAGAGTTCCAGGAAGAGCTCCAGAGGCAAATGTCCAGTTTTACGGATTCAATGTACGCCCGTCTTGGCAGTATGATTCCTTGCAAACTGGCCAACGAAACTCATGCCAACAACAAATAAGAGAGCTAAGAGTGGAGATTGACAGAAAATTCGAATTACAGCAAGCCTTTTTAGAAAGGCGTTTGGTAAGTTTGGAAAACAACAGCAGTTCCAACGACAAGTGTTGAACCCAATTGTACATCGTCATTAATTCATGACTCATGCAATGGCTGCTTCTTCGAGCTCAACTTTTATGCATTTAACACAGCCTCAAATTTGTACGGGGTACCCACTTCCCTGTTCAACTAGTATGTCACCACTACCCCCAATGATAACTCGGACAACACATACACCAACTACAATTAATCACTTAACCAGTTCTTCAAGAGCTTCAGTTGTAAACAGCAGCGTAAACACAACCCCTTCAACACTGGAATTTCCTAGCATTTCGAGTTGCAGTGAGACTTCTGCAAGCCAATTACAGCCGTAAATATGTCATCATAGCCCTCAAATGGACTCGATCGTTTTTAGAGGTCAACTACATTCGCCTGCTGACTTGAACGCCAGTAGCGCTCATCGCCATAACAACACACCCACGTTTACCGCAAACATGAATCCAGGTGATGCTCCACATACTGGCTTGCCTGTCGTACAGTCTCATAATGCAAATGTTGACAGAACGCGCCCGTTTAATCAACACGATATATCAACCTATGACGGGAAATCTCCGTGGTCCAATTATGAATGTTTGGTCGAGCATACCGCGCATTTTTATGGTTGGAGTGAAGAAGAGAAAGTGATGGCTGTCATTTCTAACTTGAGGGACGATGGTCTTCGCCTTTTTGCCACTGTGCCACCCGATCACTTACCCACGTGGGCCTCTTTACAGCAGCTTATGAGAGAACGGTTTACAGTTCATGAGCAAGTATGCTTTCAAGAGTTTAAAAAGCGGGTGCAGGGTGCGTGTGAGACTCTGACGGAGTTTGCAACTGCTTTAGAATTGTTGTCAATATCAGCATTCCGATCGGCCCCGAAAGCGTATGTATACGATTTGTTAAAAAATCAATTTAAAGACGGCTTAAAAGATGCCGAGTTGATAAAACTGGTAGCTGCAGGCCAACACACGTCCCTTAAAACTGCATTAGCCGCTGCCCAAGATATCCAGGCTCGTTCAGATCGCCAAAGATCAAGGCAGGTTTATGCTTTGGACCCTCTAAACGTTAATAAGAATTTATTTAGAGGCAAAGACACGCGCCGTAAAACCACACCACCGCCGGAAAACATAAACCAGGCTGACCTCGAGGAGCGAAGGTCGAGCAGAAACAATGAATTAGGTCCAGACTCAACTCAACAAACATATATTAGCACAAATGCACACCTACATACTCATTTTAAATTACAAAATTATATAAAAAATTCACGTGCGTGAAATCCACGTTGTTTTATAAATTATAATATGGAAAATTTTATTACAAAAAAAATTTATTACAAAAAAAAAAAAATGCTGCATTACAGTCACTTTTTCACACCCCTGCTTTTATAACAATAATTTTAAATATTCCAGAGCATGGCGAAATATGTCGATTCAATAAACACCTATGTCTTTTATGTGTAATCATAAAGACCTTGTTAAGTACAAAGCTTAGTAGAAAAGCTATCCGGCCGTTTATGATTCTTTCAAGAATAAAAGCAATTAATAGTGACTTTTTATCTGGCAAACAGGAATACGTTCATGAATTCTTGAAATTTTTTTTGGGCCACTTAAGTGAAGCTGTCTGCAACCTGAAATCAATAGAGTCGCAATGTACAATAAATAGCTTTGAAGAATTATTTGGAGGCACCATCACATATTTGACTAAGTGCTTAGATTGTAATACGGTGGTCACGTCTGTCGAAAATTTTCTGGACTTATCCCTATCTATAGCCACTGCTTTTACACTGGAGGGTTCGTTGAAGGAGTACTGTAAGGTCGAAAAACTTGGCGAAAACTTGGCTGTTCCGTTCAACTATGTGTTGTCAGAATATTTACAACTAACTTTGGTGTTATTTGTTCATTAATAATTATCACATGTAATTTGGCTTAAAAAGCGATGCGAACTTTAGCCTGTTAAAATCATAAATATAGAAACAAATGGAGTTCGAATAATAATTAAAATTAACTGAAAGAAAACAATTATAAATGCGATAATTGTGGACAGTACACAAATGCGATTAGACAAATTTGAATGAAGCAAATGCCTCCCGTATTATGTCTACACCTTAATAGGTTTTCTGCCAACAATGTGCTCATAGAAAAACCCATTCACAATAATCTAGACCTCAATTTCAATAATTATGGAATTTTGTGCGAGCCTTCACATTGTTTATATCGTATGGTAACAATGATCTCGAGGGAGGGCAACACACTTAATCATGGCCATTTCACAGCACTCTGTTCGGTGGGGATATATGATTTTTATAAATTTAATGACAGCTCAGAGTGAATGCAAGCGATGTAGTAAATGCTACCGCTGTTGTTTTGTTCTATGAGAAAGTCTATAATAACCAGACTGCAACATACAATACTGAAAGAACGATATCCCCACAGAACTGTTACCCACGTTATTTCACCAAAATGAGGGTGAGGATGGTGACCGAGGCTTGCATGCCTTGGTGTGCTTAAGTCGTAAAGTAATTCCATTTATAATTGACACAGGCGCTAGGGTGTCCTTAATACCAGCTACTTTAGTGCAGAGGAAGGCAAAATTTAAAAATAATCGCGTAAGACTTGTTGGCTGTTGGTAACATAAATTTAAATTTTTCAATTGAAGGGATCGTTTTTCAACACAACTTTTTGGTCGTTAGAGTCCCTGTGCCACCTATACTAGGAGTTGACTTCTTGCACGCGCAAAAAGTGTAAAATTAATATGGCTGCCATGTGTATAGAGTTTTCTAGTGGCATGGTAAAAATTAAGCTACCAAGTAATCATAATAGTAACTCAGTGAGGCTAACTCACCCTCTTCAGCTAGCCCCTCGCTCTGATACTTTTTTGAGCATATCACAGCCAAATAAGCGGGAAGCGGAATTCTACATGGTTGAACGATCTACTAGTTTTAATTCCTCCAAAGGCGTAATGATTGGTAGAACTTTGATGAAGGCTAGTCAGGGGCTTATTCCTATTCGCTTAATTAATGTCACCGATCAAACAGTGGAGCTAGACGCCAATACTCCCCTGGGGATGCTCTACCCGTAGAAGTTATAAAGGACGACAAATCAACAGCTGCCACTAGCATGGATTTATTGCCCATAAGTGAATGTTCGGAACTTACCAGTTGTGAAAAATCGAAATTCCATGGCATGTTAGAGAAATATAGTAATGTGTTTTCTAAAAGCGCTAATGACTTTGGCCGAACCTCAATGGTTAAGCATCACATTAACACCGGTGATTGCCTCCTATTCGAGTTCCACCGAAAAGAATGCCTTTCGCCAGACGGGAAGTCGTGGCTGAATTAATTCGGGGTGTGACATCCAAAGGTATCGTGGAGAAGTCTTCCAGCCCGTGGTCATCACGAGTCGTTCTTGTAAGAAAGAAAGATGGGTCTCTTCGGTTTTGTGTGGACTACCGAAAACTAAATGAGGCTACTCGTAAGGATTCATATCCTCTTCCTAGAATGGACGATATTTTGGTTACTCTACATGGTTCGAGGTGGTTCTCTACTATGGACCTGCAGTCTTGGTACTGGCAAGTGGAAGGAAAAGACAGCATTCTCTTGCGGAGCAGGGCTTTGGCAATTTAATGTCATGCCTTTCAGACTCTGCAATGCCCCTGCGACCTTTGGGAGACTGATGGATCAAGTATTTGAGGGGCTGCCATGGAGTACAGCACTAGTTTACCTGGACGACATTGTCGTTCATTCCCGTACTGTTGAGGATCACCTATCACGGTTGGAAGATGTTTTTCGAAGACTTTTGAGAGCCGGACTAAAACTAAGCCCTAGCAAGTGTAATTTCTTCAAAGATAGAGTATGCTACTTAGGGCATATTGTGGGTCGTAGCGGCTTAGAAGTCGATCCTGCCAAAATTGAAAAGGTGCTGGATTGGCCAGTACCCAAATCAAAAACGGAAATTAAAGCTTTTTTAGGGCTATGCTCATACTACAGACGATTTATTCGGGAATTTTCTACGTTAGCCAAACCATTAACAGAATTAACTAAGGTCAAAATTAAGTTTGCATGGGATGAGAGTGCAAATAAGGCCTTTAAAACTTTTAAACAGTGCCTTACAAGTACCCCAGTTCTAGCTTTTCCAAATGAAAAAGGACAATTCATACTAGACACTGATTCCTCTAATGTAGGCATAGGAGCCGTGTTAAGCCAAATTCAAGACGGAGAGGAGGGAGTGATTGAATGTTATAGTCGTACACTCGACAAAGCTGAAAGAAATTATTGTGTGAGAGGAAAGAGCAGTTATTATCGCCACCGCACATTTCCGACATTACCTTTTAGGCCGTAAATTAATTTTAAGATCCGACCACGCTTCATTTAGATGGCCTTACAACTTTCGGGAATCAGAAGGGCAAGTAGCTCGTTGGCTAGAGCGTCTTCTGGAATACCAGTTTACCCTTAAATATCGTCCTGGTAGTAAACATCTAAATGCCGACGCACTATCTCGCAGGCCATGTGGTGAATGCAAGCACTAAGAAAGAGCCGAAAAAAGAGGGTGCTGAAGTTTTTACAGTTGGAGTTACAGCAGGGAGTTTGAGTTTAGATCAAATGGAGGATCCAATCCTTCAAAACGTTATTAATTGGGTCACTATGCAGGAGAGACCACAGAAATCTGATATTCTTGCTTTTGAGCCTGACCTTAAAGCTTGATGGGCTATGTTTAAGCAATTGATATTGGATAGTGGTATCCTAAAAATAAAGTTTAAAGGAGAGGAATTAGTGCATATTGCTCCACGAAAAAATATTCCAACTATACTTGAACAAGCCCACAATAGGTGGCAATTTGGGTCGTTTTAAAACTCTGGGGAAAGTGCGTAATAGATTTTATTGGGTTGGCTGCAGTGAGGAAGTTATTCGCTGGTGTTCTATGTGCAACATTTGTGCAGCAAGGAAAGGACCAACCCAAAAGACTGTTGGTAGGTTGCAGCCATCCGTGATTGGTGCTCCATTTGAGCGCATAGCTGTGGACATTCTGGGACCTTTACCCATAACTGAAAATGGAAATCGATATGTAGTGGTTATAATGGATTACTTTTCAAAATGGCCAGAATGTCTCGCGGTGCCTGATCAGTCGGCAGAGGTAGTTGCACAGCGACTTGTTTCAGATGTAGTTTGTCGGTTTGGCGTTCCTTACATCATCCATTCGGATCAAGGGCGGAACTTTGGATCCAACGTCTTCAAGGTATTCTGAAACTTCTAGGACCTGAGAAGGCTAGAACCACCCCTCTTCACCCTCAATCAGATGGGATGGTCGAAAGGTTCAATAGAACTCTTCTTGATTACCTTGCAAAGTTCATAGCGGCGAATCAAAAGAATTGGGACATGCATTTGCCCTTGGCATTACTTGCGTATAGCTCCGCAGTGCATGCAGCCACCGGGTACTCCCCCTCACGTTTGATTTTTGGTCATGAACTTCGTTTGCCGTTAGATGTAATGTTCGGTTCTCCACCACAAGGTACTCATAGCATTTATCAATATGTCCAAAATATGATCGACAGCATGCATAAGGTGCATAATCTAGCGCGAACTAATCTAAAATTTTCATCAGAAGCTATGAAATCTCGATACGACCTGAGATGTAATCCAAATCAGTTCAATGAACAAGATTTGGTCTGGATATATTTGCCCACAAGACGTAAGGAATACTGTCCAAAATTGCAGAGTGATTGGGTCGGACCGGGTGTTGTAACAGGAAAAATATCGGACCTAGTGTACGAAGTACAATTGCCTCAGAAAAAAACAAGAAAAGTTCTCCATGTAAACCGGCTTGCTGTTTATCGCAGTCCAGAAATTTAGTGCTTGTTCAGGGGCCACGATCTTGAAAGAGGGGGTAGTGTTCGAATTCGCTCGTGTAACACAGTTGCTGCTGATTTTCTCGTGTAGAATAGGTCAGCTGGGATAAAAATTCAAGTGAATGAGCAGTGCATTAATAAGAATGACAGGAGCGAATAAAGGAATTCTAGAAAATGGTTGATTGAACAACCACGTTTTTTTTTTGTATATTACGTAACTAAGAATTAATAAAATTGAATTTTTGTATTGAATATTAAAAACCTCTCGGGACCGTCTTTTTATTTAATTAATAATTCGCAAACCACAACAGTATATAATTTTAATTAAATATGTGTGTAGAAATAAATATACACGAACAGTTGCTATTTAATTTAACGATATTTTCAAAATAATAACCACATTAGCTTCAAAAACATAAGCATTGATTCATGAGATATTTGTGAGAACATAAGAACAGCTTGTGTTTCGAAAATGAATAAATATGTAGGTATATACGTAATTAAAAATAACAAACGAAAACAATTTACGTTATTGTAACTTTGAACCATTTTCATGCGAGTGACAAAAAACTGCCTCAAGTTTTCTTTTATACGGAAATATACCTTGCTTCCAAAACATCAATTTCTTTTTCTTTGAACAAAGTGTATTGTTTCATAGTGCAGCACTACAAAATATTGATAATGCACACATACCCTTTCAAAACGTTGTCGACAGGTTGCTGCAACCAAGCAATCGGTTTCAAAGTTGGTGCTCATGGTCTCAATGTTTTGCAACTTTGTATGTGTACAAGATGTACATAAATACTGCATCGAAAAAGTATTCACACTTTCGAAGTAACCCCAATCACTTTTTAGGTATAAATTAAATAAACAAAAGCTTTAGATTACACTAGTTTACAAAATTACATTTTTTTTTCATAAAAATTTAATGAGATTTAGATTTCCGTATGTATTTTCTTCCGCTGAATTCGAAAATCAAGGTTAAATTTTGTTTCATGAACAGTTTTTGAGATATTGTAATTTGTTCATTTTTTCGACTTTTTCACTTGACCAATCATATCTCGAGCTAGAAACGTCCGATTGGGTCGTTCTTGGTATTCAAATGCAAGGTATTCAAACGATGAATAAATATGTATAATCATATCTTTAATTTGTAAAGCTGTTCAAAATATATCGATGAAAATAAGGCACATTATCAAAAAAATTATATTTTACAGTGATTCTATGCCGACAGAAAAGTACAAATCGTTAAAAAAAAACGTTTGTTTTCTGTTTATGAAAAATTACAATATGTCAAAAACTCTTTCATAAAACAAAAGTTAACCTTGTTTTCACCACTCATCATATATACATTTTCGGTGTAAACTAATGTTATTTTATAAAAAGTAATTTTTAAATGTTGCTTATCAACGAAATACATGTTCAAAAAGGCTTGTTTTCGAAAAACCAACAGCGAATTAATATTTTTGCTTTGCTTTTAATGATTTTTAACTATTAGTGCTTAATGCATTATGCACAATGAAAAACTGAAAGTTAGCATAAGTGATGAAATTTAACTAGGTTTTAACGAATTCCATCATACAATTTCACATAAACAATTTGCCCATAATGTATTTTTAACTAACAATTACATCCTAGCGTGGTTTTTAATGTGAAACTGTATAGCAAAACTCGTTAAGACATTAAATTTTGACAATTAAGTATGTATGCTAAACTCATTGCCGGTTTTCCAGAATTTAAAAAAATTTGGTTCATTCAAATGAAATACAATAAAAGAATAAATAGCAAAAATAAGCACTTTCGAAGAAACAATGTAATTAAAAAGAAGCATGTATTAAATTTTAGCATTAGGTTTTAGCACTTTAATTATTTTTTAGCTTTTTTTGAAAGTCAATTTAGCTGCAAAACTTTTTAGGATCTGGTCATACTGCTTAGAACAGTAGCATGCGAACTAACACGCTCAAATAATCTACGACGTAGATTCTACGTTGTTTGTTTTTTCTTTTACACATACACACACTGTTGCCAGAATTGACGATTTCTCTGCATTTTGACGATTTTCACTTCTCAAAATACACTAGTGACGATTTTAGGTCCAGAAATGACTATTTTTCTAAATTTAACATATATGAAAACTTTTTTTAGTATTGCATTTTTAGAGTTGGTTTTTTGTTATGTTATGATTTTTTTGTGTTCAAAATGTTAAATTCTGATATTTGTACATAAAATGTTTCTATAACAAAAATGCTAATTATTTTTTTTTATAAATTATCTGTTTTAAAAATAAATATACATAACTTTTATTTTTAATTTTAATGGTTTTCATGTTTAGGTAATATACATACATATATTTAATGTATATGTGTATATTTGTTGAAACCATAGTTAAAAAAAGGCCCAATTATAATATAAATAAGCTAGCTTAAGCAACTGTGCCGTTACATGTGACATGTGACAAACTATAATGTACTTAACAAACTTTTCGTCAAGTTTTGTCAAATGTCATTTGCTTAAGTGAAGTGAACGCACATTCCGTAAGGAAACAACTGTTTGTGCATTTTTTAAACTCAAGCAGCAGCAGAAATATTCATTGATTTTAAATATTTTTTTATTGTTTCTTATTTTAAACTCGGAAAATAAAGCAAAACTTTTATTTTCATTGTTTTACAATACATATATACACACATACACATGTATATTCACTGTTGTACTTTTTGTAGGCAAAACAAATAAAACAAGTGATAAGGTGATGGATATATTTATATGTGAATTTTTAATAGATTAGGACATTCTTTCAAGTTAGTTTGATTGAATTTCATTCATTTAGGAGTTATGAGAAGAAACAAAATTACTGCAAAATTATTATTACCTATATGTGCAACTGTGGTTAAAGAATACTTAAGTGCATGTAAGTACATTATGGTCACCTAAAAGTCACATCTGAATTGTTTAAGCATTTGACAGACTTATCGTTCAATTCTGACATTAGCTTAAGTCAGCTTATTCATATTATAGTTGGGCCTTTAAGCAAATAAATGTTTGGTTCATCATTTGTATTTTTTATTTGTAAAAATAAAGTTTGCTTGACATTTATGTAACAAAAATTGTGAAAAAAGGATTTTAAATTGCACTAAAATATTTCTGTGTTCCACATAAGGGAACTTTATTAAGAAAGCACTTATAAAACTATATACATACATACATATGTATGTATATATATATATATATACATATATATATGTATGAACAATAGTAATAGTTTTTGTAATAAAACAATTAAAATACAAAAAAATTTAATATATTTGATTTGAAGTTTTTTTGACGATTTTCTAAAATGACGACGATTTTGACGATTTTTTGCACAGAATTCTGTATTTTTGGACGATTTCACCCCTAGAAGTTCTGGCAACAGTGCATACACATAGTTTTAGGCTGAGTTTACATCTGGCATTTCTTGTGTGTCATTTGCACAAAAAAGCGTAACCAACTAATTACTAATGAAAAAGTGTTTGATTCAGACATGTATTTATTGATTTAAGCAGTTTGCAATCATGCTGGATTCTATAAAATTGTCTATTAGTTATGTATGAAACTATTTAACTTAATAAATACATGTCTGAATCTAAAAATTTTTTATTAGTAATTAGTGGTTACGCTTTTTTTACGCTTGTGTGGCACATGGCCTTACACTTGTATGCTTATTTTACAATTGTCATTCGGTGTGCACTAGTGAAATGTGCTTCGACACAACAATAACTGATCAGCGTTCCCGTTGAAAAAAGGTTTTACTTTCTGTTCTGTTACGAATCAGCTGACTCTTTTTGCTTTTAGAAATCTTACACAAGTCGTTAGTTTTTCTATTTCGTTCTGTTCTGTTACGGTTTAACCTGTGAAAATCCAATAAATTTTAAGTAATTCTAAGTGACAGCATAAATAAAATAAAAATTGTTACTATGCTTTTCAAATTTAAAAAATTTACAGCTATAAAAATTATTAAGGCTTTATAAAGGCTTTTTAAGAAAAATTTTGTATGAAAATTTGTTATACAAAACATTTATAAAGACTTTAAGTTTTATAAATAAGGCTGTTAATTTTATCAGAAAAACATAAAATTATTATATTATATAATATATAATATAATATAATATATAATATAATATAATAATATATAATATTATATTATATAATATTATTATATTATAAATTATTTGAAACATAAAAATAGACGAACTCATCACTTCAGTGGAAAACTGTGGCCGTACTGCTCAGAAACAGGTGATAAGTTATAACATAAAATGTAACTATTAAAATTTAGAAACAGAACGGCACAGCACAGAACATCAACAGAAAGTAAAGAATAATGAAGAATGTAATAACTCACCTGAACAATTACTGATTACTGTGGATGAGAAGTATGTATACAGAAAAAGAAATTTTTGATTTTAAAATTATTTATTTGACGACTGTGAATATATTTCTATAATACCGGCTAGTTTAGTACTTGCAAATATAGTTTTTATTTACAAATAAGACGAGTATAAACGCAGTATATATAGCTACTAAATATAAAAAAATTCATAAAATCTATGATAATAATGAAACACTGATCAAAATGTGGCATTTGATATTGATCGAAACTCCAATAGAAAATAAATGGAAATTTCGTTCGATATTAAATACCGTACTTTGCCCCAGTTCTTAAGATTTACAAAAAATTAAAAAATACATTAATAAATTTTTTGACATATATAGGGGCATATCACTTTTTTACTTAAAACCCAGTATAATTCAAAAAATTTACTTAATAGTATGTTTCCACCGACTTTAAATCAAGTAGGTTTAAGTAAATCACTTCAAAATGTTTCCACCGAACTTGTGAGTGATTTGGTTCGAATTTTCATATTCAATTTATGCACGTGCCTTATGAGGTGGGCGCAGCAGCTGTAATGTGAATTTTATTTACATGTAGTTGACATTTAAGATTGATTAAATATTCCTGAATGTCAGTTTATTCGAAATTGTCAATCACTATGCATGGATGACCCGGGGATGGAGTTTGTAATTTTAAATGCAACGCAGGGTTGCATATATAAATTGAGTTCGAAAAATAGTATTTTCGACATTATTTATAATAAATCAACTACTTTGAGGTGATTTATCGATATGCAAAATGTATGGTAAATCATGTATAAATTAACATGATTTGCACAAATCATCATTATTTGTCTAAATCATGCCGGTGGAAACATACTACATATAACCATTTAAAGTTTTGATAAAAAAATTTAAACTTCGATTCTGAAGAGGATAATATATTTATGGTATTATTTTTATGCATAATGCAATACCTTACATATCAATTCCTTTGAAATTGTACATCTGTATTTATTAATAAGTTCTTCACTTGCAATCCATTCTTTCAAATCGTTTTGAAATAAATTTAAGACAGACAGCATGGACAGACAAGTGTCTTCTTTCAGTCTATTTGAAATTTTTTTAGCAATGCCATTTTAAGTCTACGCTTTATGTTTTTTTTTTGGTAAATTTTTTTATAAAGATTAGGTGAAACTCACCGACTTTGCAACTCCTGAATCTGGGTATATTTTTGGGTTTAATTTGGCCAATTTGGTCATTCACTCAAACGAGAAGTTGCAACTTATCATCAGCATTAGTCACTTTTCTCCAAAAATAAGTATTTTTTTTGGTAAAAACTCGGATATTTTAGATCATTTGTGTTTGGCTGTTTTAGTTTTCTGAAATCATGCGATTTTAACTCGATCGGTTTACAAAACAGCCTTTTAAAAATATGAACTTTAATTAAATTTGCCTTCACAACAGCTGTCGAAAATACAGATAGAATTATCAAGTATGTATGAGTGTGCAATTGTACTCTTATATTTAAAAATGTTTCACAAATGAAAAGATTTATACCAAGGTATATGTTTTTATATGAAGTTTTACATATAGGAAATAAAATCTTGTTGAAAATTGTAGAATCTGTACGAATCTGCGTACATTAATTGTCAAAATAAAAACGAAAGTTGACTTTGAATAAAAAGGGGCACAAAATAACGCAAATGATACTAAAAAGGATTTAAAAGTAAGGGGCATAAAAAGTGGCAAGGCAGTTGAAAAAGGGGCAAAATTCGACTTTAGTCGCACAACGGTAACGCTATAACTGATGCCCTCGCGTGGCAGATAAACAAATGCTGTTGCATGCTTTTGATAAGATTGAATACCATTTTTAGTTTTCTCATAAAATCAAGAGCACTAAAAAGAGAGAACAATTCAATGCTGTACAACATGAAGGCTAAGGAACCAAGCACCTTTTGCACAGCACTACTGTTTACACATCAAAAAGTCTTCATACAATTAACCGCCACTCTAATACACATACATATAAATATACTAGCTGAGCCCGGCAAACGTTGTCGTACCCTCAATAATTTATTTTTTAACTCCAAATTTCTCTACCCTGTGGTCACTTGTTGGGTTAAAAACAAAACAAAAGCCTACCTGGTATTGACTCGAACGTGTGTTGAAAATTTCAGCTCCACTGCTCTTATAGTTCCAGTGATCATGCGTTAGTAACGAACACACAATACAATTTTACATATATATTGAGCCTTATTTTCGATTTTTTCGTAAGCGACAAAAATTAAACCAAATTACATGTGATAATTATTAATGAACAAATAACACCAAAGTCTGTTGTAAATATTCTGACTAACAACACATAGTTGAACGGAACAGCCAGCCGTTTTCGAAGGCCACTAAACCTTCATCATCAGCGTTCTTTTGTGTTTGGTCCACTGTGTGTGGTGTCAGTTGATGTAGATTTCTGCTTTACATACTTAGCATTTTATTGCAAATGGAATATGTGAATTGTTTTGATTCATCGTATTTCAATTTGCTGAAAGATTTTTTGTATTGTAAGCTCAATTTTACCATCACTATATTTACAACAGTCTTACCATTGTCGTTTTGTTCTTTTTACTAATTATACACATGTTACTAAATTTGCTTATTTTTTGTTCTACTTAAGACAAACTTTTTTGGTTTGTTACTATTAAGTATATTTTTATTTAATTTTTGCCACAGGCCCATGGCTATTAATTTTTAGTTAATTTTAATTATTATTCGAACTCCATTTGTTTCTATATTTGTGATTTGAACGGCTAAAGTTCGTATCGCTTTTTAAGCCAAATTACATGTGATAATTATTAATGAACAAATAACACCAAAGTCTGTTGTAAATATTCTGACTAACAACACATAGTTGAACGGAACAGCCAGCCGTTTTCGAAGGCCACTAAACCTTCATCATCAGCGTTCTTTTGTGTTTGGTCCACTGTGTGTGGTGTCAGTTGATGTAGATTTCTGCTTTATATACTTAGCATTTTATTGCAAATGGAATATGTGAATTGTTTTGATTCATCGTATTTCAATTTGCTGAAAAATTTTTTGTATTGTAAGCTCAATTTTACCATCACTATATTTACAACAGTCTTACCATTGTCGTTTTGTTCTTTTTACTAATTATACACATGTTACTAAATTTGCTTATTTTTTGTTCTACTTAAGACAAACTTTTTTGGTTTGTTACTATTAAGTATATTTTTATTTAATTTTTGCCACAGGCCCATGGCTATTAATTTTTAGTTAATTTTAATTATTATTCGAACTCCATTTGTTTCTATATTTGTGATTTGAACGGCTAAAGTTCGTATCGCTTTTTAAGCCAAATTACATGTGATAATTATTAATGAAAAAATAACACCAAAGTCTGTTGTAAATATTCTGACTAACAACACATAGTTGAACGGAACAGCCAGCCGTTTTCGAAGGCCACTAAACCTTCATCATCAGCGTTCTTTTGTGTTTGGTCCATTGAGTGTGGTGTCAGTTGATGTAGATTTCTGCTTTATATACTTAGCATTTTATTGCAAATGGAATATGTGAAATGTTTTGATTCATCGTATTTCAATTTGCTGAAAGCTTTTTTGTATTGTAAGCTCAATTTTACCATCACTATATTTACAACAGTCTTACCATTGTCGTTTTGTTCTTTTTACTAATTATACACATGTTACTAAATTTGCTTATTTTTGGTTCTACTTAAGACAAACTTTTTTGGTTTGTTACTATTAAGTATATTTTTATTTAATTTTTGCCACAGGCCCATGGCTATTAATTTTTAGTTAATTTTAATTATTATTCGAACTCCATTTGTTTCTATATTTGTGATTTGAACGGGCTAAAGTTCGTATCGCTTTTTAAGCCAAATTACATGTGATAATTATTAATGAACAAATAACACCAAAGTCTGTTGTAAATATTCTGACTAACAACACATAGTTGAACGGAACAGCCAGCCGTTTTCGAAGGCCACTAAACCTTCATCATCAGCGTTCTTTTGTGTTTGGTCCATTGTGTGTGGTGTCAGTTGATGTAGATTTCTGCTTTATATACTTAGCATTTTATTGCAAATGGAATATGTGAATTGTTTTGATTCATCGTATTTCAATTTGCTGAAAGCTTTTTTGTATTGTAAGCTCAATTTTACCAACACTATATTTACAACAGTCTTACCATTATCGTTTTGTGCTTTTTACTAATTATACACATGTTACTAAATTTGCTTATTTTTTGTTCTACTTAAGACAAACTTTCTTGGTTTGTTACTATTAAGTATATTTTTATTTAATTTTTGCCACAGGGCCATGGCTATTAATTTTTAGTTAATTTTAATTATTATTCGAACTCCATTTGTTTCTATATTTGTGATTTGAACGGGCTAAAGTTCGTATCGCTTTTTAAGCCAAATTACATGTGATAATTATTAATGAACAAATAACACCAAAGTCTGTTGTAAATATTCTGACTAACAACACATAGTTGAACGGAACAGCCAGCCGTTTTCGAAGGCCACTAAACCTTCATCATCAGCGTTCTTTTGTGTTTGGTCCACTGTGTGTGGTGTCAGTTGATGTAGATTTCTGCTTTATATACTTAGCATTTTATTGCAAATGGAATATGTGAATTGTTTTGATTCATCGTATTTCAATTTGCTGAAAGCTTTTTTGTATTGTAAGCTGAATTTTACCATCACTATATTTACAACAGTCTTACCATTGTCGTTTTGTTCTTTTTACTAATTATACACATGTTACTAAATTTGCTTATTTTTTGTTCTACTTAAGACAAACTTTTTTGGTTTGTTACTATTAAGTATATTTTTATTTAATTTTTGCCACAGGCCCATGGCTATTAATTTTTAGTTAATTTTAATTATTATTCGAACTCCATTTGTTTCTATATTTGTGATTTGAACGGGCTAAAGTTCGTATCGCTTTTTAAGCCAAATTACATGTGATAATTATTAATGAACAAATAACACCAAAGTCTGTTGTAAATATTCTGACTAACAACACATAGTTGAACGGAACAGCCAGCCGTTTTCGAAGGCCACTAAACCTTCATCATCAGCGTTCTTTTGTGTTTGGTCCATTGTGTGTGGTGTCAGTTGATGTAGATTTCTGCTTTATATACTTAGCATTTTATTGCAAATGGAATATGTGAATTGTTTTGATTCATCGTATTTCAATTTGCTGAAAGCTTTTTTGTATTGTAAGCTCAATTTTACCAACACTATATTTACAACAGTCTTACCATTGTCGTTTTGTTATTTTTACTAATTATACACATGTTACTAAATTTGCTTATTTTTTGTTCTACTTAAGACAAACTTTTTTGGTTTGTTACTATTAAGTATATTTTTATTTAATTTTTGCCACAGGCCCATGGCTATTAATTTTTAGTTAATTTTAATTATTATTAGAACTCCATTTGTTTCTATATTTGTGATTTGAACGGGCTAAAGTTCGTATCGCTTTTTAAGCCAAATTACATGTGATAATTATTAATGAACAAATAACACCAAAGTCTGTTGTAAATATTCTGACTAACAACACATAGTTGAACGAAACAGCCAGCCGTTTTCGAAGGCCACTAAACCTTCATCATCAGCGTTCTTTTGTGTTTGGTCCACTGTGTGTGGTGTCAGTTGATGTAGATTTCTGCTTTATATACTTAGCATTTTATTGCAAATGGAATATGTGAATTGTTTTGATTCATCGTATTTCAATTTGCTGAAAGCTTTTTTGTATTGTAAGCTGAATTTTACCATCACTATATTTACAACAGTCTTACCATTGTCGTTTTGTTCTTTTTACTAATTATACACATGTTACTAAATTTGCTTATTTTTTGTTCTGCTTAAGACAAACTTTTTTGGTTTGTTACTATTAAGTATATTTTTATTTAATTTTTGCCACAGGCCCATGGCTATTAATTTTTAGTTAATTTTAATTATTATTCGAACTCCATTTGTTTCTATATTTGTGATTTGAATGGGCTAAAGTTCGTATCGCTTTTTAAGCGATAAGTGATAATTATTAATGAACAAATAACACCAAAGTCTGTTGTAAATATTCTGACTAACAACACATAGTTGAACGGAACAGCCAGCCGTTTTCGAAGGCCACTAAACCTTCATCATCAGCGTTCTTTTGTGTTTGGTCCACTGTGTGTGGTGTCAGTTGATGTAGATTTCTGCTTTATATACTTAGCATTTTATTGCAAATGGAATATGTGAATTGTGTCCACACACAGTGGACCAGACACAAAAGAACGCTGATGATGAAGGTTTAGTGGCCTTCGAAAACGGCTGGCTGATGATGTGTGGGCTCCCCACTCGAAATGACATCCAAGCCCATTTTTGAAATAGTGTTGAACAATACTCGACCTCTGGGGGTAATAAGACGCGAACCCCAGACCGTATGCTTAGCATTGTAGTCGCCAGCTGCTACGAAACAAGGTCCAAGAGATTTATAGAATTTCTCGTATTGATCCTCAGGGATTGAAAATCTAGGAGGGAAGTAAATTGAAGATATCACGAAATTTGAACAAAAATTCTCAATGCAGATGTTTGTTGCTTGTAGGTGTTCTTCACAAATGTTATCAAGAACATAGTGCTTGAGTCTTGACTTTATTAGAATTGCTGATGCACCGCATGCTCGCCCTCTAGGGTCCTTTGTATCATATAATGTGTAGCCATTCATTTTAAAGAGGCTTCTAGAAGTCAAATGAGTCTCAGAGACCAACACTACATCAATATTTTTTTCCGTAAGGAAGTGCTCAAGTTCATTTTTATGTTGGCGAATGCCGTTTGCGTTCCAGAAACATATTTTTAACGTGTTCATGGCTTGTTAATTAATGCTTGAAGCAGTGTATTCTGCATTCGTAGCATTTCTTGCATCATGCTAGTCATATTTGTTGTAAAGTTGTTGATAGTTTGCACAAGATTTTCAATAGTGGCTTCAAGGCGATTAAAATTAAAGCTTGAGTTTGTATTTGTTGAATTATTTAGTGGGGAAACATTTTGTCTGGGAATTGAATTTGTCTTAGCAGCATCTGCATACGATACACGGGAAGTAACTGGTTGGCTAATTTGCGCAAAAGTGGCTGAGGAAGCGTTTGTTGTTTGAACTGGAGCTAATTTAGGTTTTTGCACCATAGTCTTCCTTACGAAAGAGTACACAGGACAACCTCTGTAGTTAGCGGTGTGATTACCTCCACAATTACTGCATTTTTTTCCGCTTGATCTTTTGGTTTAGTACAACTAGCTGTGCCATGTAATTCGCCGCACACAACATAAACAGAGGGTAAATTGCAGTAAGTTTTTGTATGGCCACATTCTTGGCAATTATGGCACTGCACGGGACCTGAACGCTTATGTGGCTCTTCAACTGTGATTTTTCTGTATAAAAGGTATTTTAGGCTATAAATAGGATGAGTCTCATTTTTTCTTAATTTTATATCATTCGGCTCCAGTTCAACACGAAATAGGGGTTGGGGTACCTTTTCTCTGCTTATTATGTTAGAAACATTTTTTACCTTAAATCCCTGGAGGACGAGTGCATCTTTTATTTCTTCAGGAACAACATAGGAATCTATGCCCTTCAATACGATCTGCAGGCCTTTAGCACTCTTAAGCTGGTATGTGTAGAAGCTTGTTTCATTTTTTTCAAATTCAGAAACCATTTTGCGGAAATCTTTTTCGTCATAAATTTGAATTTTCGTTTCATCGATGCTGCCACATTTTATTGGGACAATGTGAAATTTATTTTCACCAATGACCGATATTAATTTTCACCAATGCCCGATATTAATTTTTTAATAAGGGCATTCGAATTTTTCTCTCTCAAATAGATTGGTGGCGGCTTGGATGTTTTATTCGAGGATACATCGGGTTTGTTGTTTTCATCTTGCAAAATTTTAAAGCGGTTTTGGCGATTAGTTGAGGCTGCGCTGTTATCCCTAGACATTTTTGGAGCAGATGAAATTTTTGAAGAATTCGGGCTTCGCCCACGCTTTACTACGGTTATATATCTGTCCATTCCGACTTGTACCTTGAGTTTCGAGCCGCTGTTATCTGTAGTGATGAACACGAGCCGGAAGGGATGATATTACTGGCTTATATGAAGAAGTACTAGGCAATTGTAATGTTAAGGCATCATTACTATTTGGCATTGGACAAAGCGAAGTTGATCGCTGACGAAAAATTGGCTTTGCCGTTAAAAAAAGGTTTTCATCAGATTTATTATTTATATTTTTTTCATTAAGAGTTTCAGAACTCACAGTAAAATAAGCATTTCTGCCGTTAGAACTCACTTCAAATTTTTTTGTATTTGAGGCACTCATACAAAGAATTCCCCAAGGGTTATTCGTGTAGGAACCCCTTTTATAATCACTTTACATTTTTAATTTTATTTTTCTTTACATTAACTTTTGTTGAAATGTTAGAAAATTTAAATTTCATTTATTATTTTTCAGTTTTATATAATTCATTGTGTAAGAGAGTTGATATACGAATTGTAATTTTGTAACAATTAAATTTAACCAAAATTAAAGAAATAAATATATTTTATTTTGTTCCTACAATTCGTTTGTGTTTTTTTTTTGTTTGCGGTCTTTTTTTGTTTTTGTTATTTATGATTGTTTATTTGTTTCGAGGTACACATAGTATTCCTCAATGTAACTTTGTTTATGTTTTTTTTGTTTGCGGTTATTTTTTTTTGTTTCTGTTATTTCTACTATGTAAAAAAAATATTTGCTTGTATCAGCTAAAATCATTATTAATTATTATAATAAATGTATCCCTAATTTATCTAGCGAACTGCAGTGTCTGTACAAGTTAACAAAAGAAAATGTACAGTTGTCACGGAAAACTAAACACAGTGAATGTTTTCAAAACAGTAAATTATTGCGAATAATATTAATTTAGTAACACATTATGATCCTACAAAACCAATTATTGTATCCGCAGATGCTAGCCCATATGGAGTTGGTGGATTGTTATCTCACATTGTCGAAGGTGTAGAACGTCCGGTTATGTTTGTGTCTAGTACGTTGAGTGCGCTGAACGCAATTATTCACAACTTCACAGAGAAGCACTTGCCATAATATTTGCGATGAAAAAATTTCATAAATATTTGTTTGGGTTTCATTTTACTATACAAAGTGACCATCAACCCCTAAGGACAATTTTTGGTGAGAATAAAGATGTCTCTGAAGTGGCAGCAAATCGCTAGCAAAGATGGGCTATTTTTCTATCTATGTATTCCTATGATATAAAATACAAGAAAGCAAAATATATGGCAAATGCTGATGCTTTATCAAGATTACCATTGGATAATGATACAAATATTGAAAAATGACAGTATAAATAATTTGAATGCTGTGTCGTTTCCACTGAGTATTGATGATGTTCGGAGTGCAATGCAAAGCGACGATAATATAATGCAATCGCATAACTACACTGTTACTGGTAAGTGGCCGACTGAAATGACAGAAGAGTTAAAAAAATATCATAAAAAGAGAAATTCATTGGCTACTGAAAAAGCTTGTCTATTTTATGGTGATCGAATTGTAATTCCAAGTTTAATCCGTGATGATGTTGTAAAATTAATACATGATCAACATACATATTTATAGGAATAGTACGAAGTAAAGCATTAGCAAGAAGCATAGTATGGTGGCCAGACATAGATGAGCACATTGAGAGGTATATTGGCCAGTGTGATCAATGTCAGTCTACTCAGAGAGCAGAGTCTGCTAGTTTATCACAATGGAGGGAGGTAACGTTCCCATTCGAAAGAATTCATATGGACTTTTGCGCGTTACATGGCCAAGACATTTTGATTGTGTATGACGTATATTCGAAATGGATGGGTGCTATTATTTTAACCACAACGACGGCAACTATGGTAATTGGGAAATTAAGGTCGATATTCTCCATTTTTGGCTTGCCAAATTATATAGTTAGTGACAATGGACCTCCATTTAGCTCCAAAGAATTTTTAGCGTTTTGCAACGCAAATAGCATAACCGTTCTTAAATCGCAACCTTACCACCCACAGTCCAACGGAAGCGCTGAAAGAGCTGTACAAACTTCCAAAAATGGATTGCGGAAATCTATTGGATGTTAAACAAAAGAAAGTTCCATTACAAATACGAATTGATAGATTTTGTTGAAATATAGAACAACGCCAACGTTGTCAACTGGCTTAACACCGTCTGATATGATTTTTCAATATAAACCCAGAACATTACTAACAATATTAACTTCCAGTAATTCAGATTTAAAATCTAATAAAATTCAGAACCAGGCAAAAAGAGGTGTAAAAGTTGAAAACTTGTAATTAAACCAAAAGGAAAACACATTTTTTAAGGAGGGCGAGGAGGTATGGTACAGAAATGTATACCCCAATTGGGTAAAATGGGCGAAAGGGAAAATAATAAAGAAGTTAAGTAGGTGTAGATATTTAGTATTGATTAAGGAAGTAATAAGACAGGCACACATGATCATATTAGAAAGAGCGTTGTAAATGAAGGACAGATAACAATACTACCTTTGAAGGGCCGCAGCCAGCAAACAATGGATAGTTCGATAGGTGGAGAAAGAAGAGGTATAGTTACACGTAGTATGGCACGAAAAATTAAAGTAAATGATGACGATAAAACGTAGTTTAACTTGGGAGGAATGATGTGTATGTACAATTAAATATCTCCATTTAATTAAGTACTATAATACTCTTAAATAACTTTTCTTAATTACATTATTTTAAGTACAAAGCTCATGTATATTAATTATTCATATAAGCATAATAAATTAGTCTTTAAGTGAACTCGAAAACGATTGTTTCATTTATAACATTAACAACTTTTAACAAATATGACTAGCATGATTCAAGAAATGCTCCGAATTCAGAATACACTGCTTCAAGCATTAGTTAACAAACAATAAAGACGTTAAAATTATGTTTCTGGAACGCAAATGGCATTCGCCAACATAAAAATGAACTTAAGCAATTCCTCATGGAAAAAAATATTGATGCAATGTTTTGCTCTGAAACTCATTTGACCTCAAGAAGCTTATTTAAAATAAATGGTTACACTCTATATGAAACAAAGGACCCGAGAGGGAGAGCATGTGGTGGATCAGCAATCCTAATAAAGTCAAGACTCAAGCATTATATTTTTGATAATATTTGTTCAAAACATCTACAAGCAACTAATATTTGTGTCGACAATTTTTGTACGAATTTCATTATATATTCAATTTACTCCCCTCCCAGATTCATAATCACTGAGAATCAATACGAGGATTTCTATAAATGGCTTGGACCTTGCTTCATAGCAGCTGGCTACAATGCAAAACATGCGTTCTTTCGCGTCTTATTACTCCTAGAGGTTGGGCGTTGTTCAAAACAATCTCTAAAATGGGCTTGGATGTCATTTCGAGTGGGAAGCCCACTTATTGGCCAACTGACATACAAAAATTCCGGATATTATAGATTTTGGCTTCATGAAAAATATTTCTAGGGATTTAATTAACGTTGAAGCTTCTCTACATCTCTCCTCCGATCACTCCTCCACTATCGTAACAATCTTTAACCCACTAAGAAGTGGCTTACTTCACTCATATGTGAAGATGATCAGTCGTGTTAATTGGCTGGGATTCAAAAAATATCTTAGTCATTGCACAGAAAATATTACGCTAAGAATACCCAATGATATTGAATTTAGCATTGTTAATCTTAACGAAAATATTAAACAGGCTGCTGAACATGCTACTACCTCCCATCCACAGACTGGGCTTAATAACATTTATTCTAGGGATATTGAACGTCTCGTGTGTGAAAAAAGAAGAGCTAGAAGGGAATGGCAACAGCACAGGTCACCCCTAAATAAAATCAGAGTGCACTAAACGACTCCAGAGTTGCTTGCATCTAAAAAACTGCATTTCTTAAAAATTATCTGGAAGGTCTTGATGTCACACCAGCATCTAATTACTCTTTGTGGCGCGCTGCTATGCTAAAAAGCTTAAAACAACCGCTGAGTTTAAGCCACCTCTGCGCACTTCTACCGGAGGTTGGGCAAGAAGCGATACGGAAAAATGTAAAATATTTGCTGAGCACTTAAAATCCGTATTTACGCCAAACACATGTACTGGTGTTTCTGATTTAAGGTGGAGGTACATAGTACTCGTTACGCGGCAACGATTTTCTGGCTTGTTAGACGTCCAACGCTACACAAATGGAAGGTTACACACCACACTTTTGAAGCTTTTTTACGTTGTATTATTTTTTTTAACATTTAATGCATTTTTGTATCCATTGTTTAATAAAAAAAAATGGATTTCTAATCATGTATGTGAGTAGATTGTTAATGGCGGAGGACGACATGTTTTGGGAATTCAAAACCGGGAAAAAATAAAACCTAGGGCAACCCTGTTACAAATGGGGGGATTTTGGGGATTTTCATGCTGAGAGTTTCTTGGCTATGTGTGTGTGTGTGTGTGTGTGCGTGAGTTTGATTCTTTGTTTATGTGTATGTATACTTGTGTGCCCAGCTTTTGTTGTTATTGTAGAGAAACGTTGTGCGTACAGTGCATGGTTGTATGTATATGTGGGGTGTTGTATGTGTGTATGTGTGTGAGTTTGATTCTTTCTGTGTATGGGAATGTATGTACACTTGTGTGTACAGGTTTTGTTGTTGTTGTAGAGAAACGTTGTGCTTACAGTGGATGTATACATACAGTATATGTATGTGTGGGATGTTTGTGTATGTATGTGTGTGTGTGTATATGTGTGCGTTTTTGTATTTAATTGTATGTTTGTCGGTCTCAGATACTTTTGTCGTAGTGGCAGACAATCATTATACCCAGTAGGAAATGTCGATGGTGAAAATGTACTGAGTCGCTTTTGACTTTGTCACCAGTACTACTATATAATTATATCCCATTCAATAATTTTCACTATAGACATTTAGCATATGCTTGTCATTTAAAATCTACTAGTAACACTAAAACAATTGAATAGGTATGACTACGTGGTTCTTATTGGAACGTAGAGACATACCAACCAGACAGTTAGTTACTGTTATATTTCTATAATTTATGTACATACAAAAAGGTATGTATATTGACAAGTTGTTACAAAATCTTTCCTTTTTACTGACAGATAGAATAAAACGTATTATACTATAATGGTCACTAGAATTTTAGTGTTGACATAAGACACTTGATCCCTGTCTGACTGCAGGGTAGTGACAACGAATTCGTGTGTATGTAGAATCATTATTTTTGTTGTTGTGAGTTGTCGTTGCTATGCATATGTATGGTTATTGTGCTCGTATGTATGCATGAATTTTTTTATTTCTGGGGAAATATTCTAGTAGCTGCAGATAGTGGCAACCCTGATATCTGCTGAAAATGGAAGTGGAGAGGGAATGTATTTGATAATGTATGTACATATATGTTTTTGGAGTAATGTACGTGATCGTATGGTGGGAGACGAAGGTGATGTTATGAAATCTTCGTTTATTTATTTAAGAAATATTGTTTCGGATTTCATGACAGAGGAGTTTGAATTGCATAATATTATAAAATTTCATTATGTATGTATGCTTGTGTATTACGTGATCACTTCTTTGTGTATGTGTGTGCCAGTATGTAAATGATTTTCTCGCGCTGATATTTATATGTAGGTAGAAATAAATTGTTTTCAATATCGACATTTGGTACTATAAAATACTGAACTTCCCTAATCCTAGTATGTTTTTATACATTAACGAAGGTTTATTCATATTGAAATTTCTTATTTCAATACGGAAAAATATTAATTTACAGTATTCATTTATTAAACTCATTAGTTTTTAGGTATTTCAATATACATTTTCTATTATATTGAAAATTATTGAATTAATGTGAAGCATTCTTATTTTTAAGCTGCACATTTTCACTGAGTGTATTGATTGCTTATCTATACATTGTGCTCTGACTAAACGACGCTTCATATATTTTCATGATGTAGATATGTAAGTATGATTGTTAAGATCTAATAAATACTTGAGCATTGCATGCAAATAATATTGGAGTATGTGGGCCAATCTAGATGAAACAGTCTAGTTAAATCATAGTCTCATGTAATGCAGTCAGGGATCATATCGTTTTCATACAACCATTCAATGCTGCACGATAAATATTCGTGTTTAAACGAATATGATCGTTCTTCTTAGGCACTCACAAATTGTATGCGAGTAGGCTATAACTATTCCATATGGGGTAGTTTTTGGGGTTAGCCCGATGTAATGCAACGTTGTACCATGTGGTCCAACCCCAGGACATCGCAATGTTAAATCGACCACCTTTTTTTCATATATTTGGAGTAGTTTTGGAGTACTCCAACTCCTCTTTGGACTAGTCCTTACATGCATGTATGGACTAGTCGCATTATCTGCAGGGTTGATAAGAAATTTGATATGTATACATACAAATTGATTTTATGTGTGTATGTATGTATGTATGTATGTACGTACATACAAATAAGAGTACAACTCAATCTTTGAATTCATTTTTTTTTTTTGTCTTGTGATATCTTTTTGTTGTGTATTATCTGAAATTAAAAACGTTGTTTTATCTGCATTTACTTAAAAGTTTGTGAAGATTTTCTGTTTTAAGTAAAACTGAATTCCTGAAGATACATACTCTATAGTAATAGTAACTATAATAGAAATATTTCTTATACTTAATTTACATTTTTTTAAAGTTGATGTAATGTTAGTTAGTCTACGTTTGACATTTTTGGGGGTATGCAATTTTTTCTAACTATAGCCTGTTTTCTTCACTTTCTACATTTATTTTTGGAAATCTTGCATTGGTTTTTTATAAAATTTATAAACATTTTTAAATGAAACTGATCCGGCACTCCAGCTTAGATACTGATAGTGTTTTTTTGTTTTTTGTTACTCAACTTGCTGTTTATTTTTTATTGATAAACATTTAAAATCAAAAGGGAGTTTTATATTGAAATTATTATTTTCATAATTGTTGAAAACAATCGCTACTTCTTTTGCGATGAAATCATTTGAATTACTTTTGAAACCTTACATGTTTATAAAAATTATGTTATTTTCTATATTGCTTAATTTATAAGACTTTTAGAATTTGTACTTTGGTGGTTATATTTTTTATTATACGATTATGAATAAGAATGCACTAAGTTGATGTCTTTTCTTACTGTTTCAAATTAAAATTTTATTCAACTGAATAAAAGGAGATTTTTTCTTAAACTCTAATGCAGTTAGAAGCGCTGGAGATTCTTTCATATAACAGCTTTTTTGGAATTTTTGATACATAGTATAATATAGAATTGGATAACATTTATTTTTAATTTTTATGTTAAGAAGTACGGATATGAGACTGAATTTAAATGTACTTTTAAATTAGTTAAATCATAATGAACAAACATATTTTCTTCTTTAATAGCGATCAACAGAAAACGAACTCGTTTTCATATAATTTAGGTATACCCTTGCGACGGCTCCTCTAGGATACAAGATGACTTTGTATGACGAAATTTCTGTTGCTTTATACTGATAATATTTTTACATTAATAAGGTACATATACATATGTTTATTTTATGAAGGGTGAGCACCTATGGCTTTTATTTAATGTTCTATATGATTTTTTTTTTTCATTTTATTAAAGTTCAGCGTATTGTATATATATTTCTGAAATGTTTAAGTGTGTTTTGTGTGCCCATCGGAGAGAGTGTACGTATTAGTTGGTCAGTCAGTCTCTATTTTTATTTATTTTATTTTTTTTCTTCTAATGTGCCACTCCTTTTTCCAGATTTTACTACTTGGAATAGAGAATTTTTGTATAATTTTTTGCTGGGTATATACATTAGGTATGTAGAAATTATTTTAGATACAAAGAAATGCATGTTTAATAAACAACTATTGTATCAAATCGAGCTCAAATAACTCAGTTACCTCTACCAGCAATTCACCGTTGGTGTTTTCATAAAGTGTTAGAAACAATGAAATATCTATGTTTTGAGAGAATTGTTCCCCTCAAGTATTTCTACATGAGGTTTGAGGGGTCAATCACTGTCGCATTCATATGTAATGATTATTCACTTAAAAAAGGTCATCATCACCATCAATCATCTCCGTATACAATACATTCATGAGTTGGATTGATCCAGATACAATTGCTGTCTCATCACCTTCTAACAGCTTTATATATTTTGCTAGTATGCATGCCTTAGCATGCTTCTATAGATAGTGACGTAAGTGTCCGAGATGTAGAGTGTTACAATTAAAAATCTTTACTATTAGAATTTACCAGTTCGCTCTTTTGAATTTTTACAAAGTAGATACATATGTATGTATTTCATTTATCACAAAATCATAAAATTTCTTTGCTTACAAAATTGTATGACGTGAGGATTTTTTTTTTTCGAAATTATACATGTTTCGGCATGCTTTCATTTTTTTTTTCTATAAATTTATGTAATACTCATACAGATACAGATATAAAGTAAGATCTGTTTACTGTATATTTTAAAATTTATGCATGCTTCAGCATGATTCTAGTTGAAGCGTATATTCATTCACTAAGTTTGTTTGATACTTATTCATACACATGTACATTCTTAAAGATTGGATATCAAAGTCCAATTTCCGTAGTTTATCTATATTTTCTAAAGATCTGATAGCTAAAGAAATAAATAGAGTGAAGATCTTCTATAATAATCCCATTTTCATATTGTAAAATTTTGCGTGCTAGCGCTTTCGATGGGAAAATATACATACAACTTTATAAAAAGTGATAATATGATGTGCTGCAGAATATTGCACTGAAGTTTTAGCAATATTTCATTCAGACCAACAAGTTTAGAGAATTCCACTACATTTAGTTAATTATCTTTCTTAAGACCCATCATTCCTAATCAATCCTACAAAAAACAACACAAACTAGATTTTTCGTTTTAATTTTATTTTTATTTTTATTAAATTCAACATTTTGCACATCTTTAAATTACTTTATACTATATTAAGCAGCTTTTTCTCATTTGTTGAGTAAACTTTAATCGGAAGCATTTTAATGGTGAGATGAATTTTTCTATTTTATGCACTAAGTAAATCTTTTTATATACCAATCCACTTATATGAACCATTAAAGCTAATTCTTTTCACATCATTCCTTTTAATGCTCAATTAAATCATTGTACTATTGATGCTTTCATAATGCTATGTGTTGAGTAGTGATTAATGTTGTATTTATGCATTAATTTTCCAAGTGTTTGTTGAAAAATTCTTTGCCATCATCTGTTTGTAAGTTTTTTTGGTACTCGTACCACTTCAAAAATATTTTCCATTCCCTTGGTTTTTAGAGTACAGCTTTTATTTTCAGCTGTACTAAACTTTGAGAATGTGTCAATTACAGTCTTCAAAAATCAACAATTTCTATTTTCTGTAGAATAGTTCTCCATTTCACCTAACTTAGCTCCATAAAACTTCATATATTCCTTTCATTGCATCTCTACAAGCACAAACAATTGTTGAGATTTAATATGGAGTTCGTTTACTAAATTTCTTTTTAAAGACATTGAGTTGTTTCACAGATTTTTTCAAAAATGTTGTGATCTACATCTTGCACTTTCAGCTATTTATAATTACTAACATGTAGTTAATTTTCTAATCTATATATTTAACCGTAAACTCTTCAATTTGTTTTTAATTATTTAATTTTTAGAATTGCTTTTTCAATTTTATAACTGTCTTCTTTCTCTAATTTTATTTCACGTTGTAGTTCCTCAATTTGCATTTAAATATATTCTTGAATATTAATGCTGTAAGCTATATTATTAATTTGTCTTGTATTTTATCTTCATTCAGTTTGAGGTAACTATCAACAATAGTTTGTATCTAATTCATTTATGCCTTCCAATACTGATAAGTCAGTATAAATGTCTTCAGATTTGGAAGTCTATGAGTAAAATCATCGTCATCATCATTTTCAGTATTAGCATCATTAAATATGATGGTATTATCAAATATTGTTCCTTCTACTAGTTTCTTTGGGGTACTTGTCTATATCTTGAGTGAAGGTTTCTCAGGCTTTAAACTTGTATATTTTCAACTTCTGTCTTGATTTTACTTTCTTCTTTCATAAGAATTCTTTTAATATTTTTTGAACTATTTATGAATTCTTCTGTTATAGGTTTAAATGTATCTTTTAGTTGTTCACTTATATCTATTTCACCAGTTTTTTACTACGAAGCTTTTTCTTCAACACATTTCTTGTCAACACCAACTGTTTTAAAATTTTCTCATCCATGGTTGCTAAGGGCAAATAACAGGTATCAGCAATCAGATCAGCTTTTCAGGACCTGGTTTGGTTTTCAGATCAGCTTTTCAAGACCTGGTCTGGTTTTCAGATCAGCTTTTCAGGACCTGGTCTGGTTTTCAGATCAGCTTATCAGGACCTGGTCTGGTCTTCAGATCAGCTTATTAGCACCTGATCTGGTTTTCAGATCAGCTTATCAGGACCTGGTTTGGTTTTCAGATCAGCTTGTCAGGACCTGGTCTGGTTTTCAGATCAGCTTTTCAGGACCTGGTCTGGTTTTCAGATCAGCTTTTCAGGACCTGGTCTGGTTTTCAGATCAGCTTATCAGGACCTGGTCTGGTTTTCAGATCAGCTTTTCAGGACCTGGTCTGGTTTTCAGATCAGCTTTTCAGGACCTGGTCTGGTTTTCAGATCAGCTTATCAGGACCTGGTCTGGTTTTCAGATCAGGCTATCAGGATCTGGTCTGGTTTTCAGATCAGCTTATCAGGAGCTGGTCTGATTTTCAGGTCAGCTTATTAGGAGCTGGTCTGATTTTCAGGTCAGCTTATTAGGAGCTGGTCTGGTTTTCAGGTCAGATGAAATAACTAAAGTCTATCTTTTATTAGCAGTATTTTTTTTTCTATAACGAAAATCGTTTAATTCAATATATTTGCTTATAATCAAAAATCCATATTTATCCTTCCAACACTCTACAAATTTTTTAAAACTTGTCAAAATTCATATTACTGCCAACATGAACCTTGTAAACATGCTTCATATTTTCCTCATCTTACTTAAACATTATAATTATTGTATTATGTAATTTCATTAGGTATTCATATTTGTAGTAGTATATAGATAATTTTAGTATAAATATATGTTTTTAAACCTCAGATAGTAGTTGTGAATTGGGCATCCGGCGTAGATTAAAATTTTTAAGTTTAATTACCCATAACCCCGACAAAGGACACCCAGAAATTATTACACAACCCAAATCACTGACAGACTCAAATTTCCACGGTCATGCAGACAGACAGAGAGACCGACAGACAGACATACACTTAATGTAAACAAAAACTCCTAATGTAAACAAAAAACTCCTAATGTAAACAAAAAACTCCTTATGTAAACAAAAAAACACAAATTTCCAAGAATTTAACAATTTTCAAATTTTGATTACCCAAATTTAACAATTTCAGCAACAATTTCACAATTTTAATTGGGGCCGGATGAACAGTTCCCTACTACTATCTGAGGTTTAAAAACATATATTTATACTAAAATTATCTATATACTACTACAAATATGAATACCTAAAGAAATTACATAATTTCATAAGTAAAAGAATGGGTTATTATACATTTATTTTTTTCTGGTGATGAAGCTTAATACATTTCAATTATGATATTTGCTGATGTTGCATGTGGAAAGCAGAATAATATACATACATATATACGTGTACGTGTATATTTTTGTATGGGGCGACAGAAGAATGATGACTCATTCTACTTGTGCCAAACATAAGCATAATTCTTAATACATGCATACATACATACATACAGGCAAAGTTAAAAATATAAATAAACAAGAAGCAAAACTACAACGACGTCAATTCAAAATTATTTTAAATATGGGTGCATTTAATTTTTAAGATTTGGTGATTTACGCAAGTTAAAAAACGTTTTTACGCTAATATTCTATTATGAATACAATTTTAGCGAATTTTGCTCAAACAACATTTGAAATGCTGTTTAAAATTTTTATGAATATGGCTATAAGCATTTAATAAGAGACAATGCAAATGTAATTATAATGTTTAAGTAAGATGAGGAAAATATGAAGCATGTTTACAAGGTTCATGTTGGCAGTAATATGAATTTTGACAAGTTTTAAAAAATTTGTAGAGTGTTGGAAGGATAAATATGGATTTTTGATTATAAGCAAATATATTGAATTAAACGATTTTCGTTATAGAAAAAAAAATACTGCTAATAAAAGATAGACTTTAGTTATTTCATCTGACCTGAAAACCAGACCAGCTCCTAATAAGCTGACCTGAAAATCAGACCAGCTCCTAATAAGCTGACCTGAAAATCAGACCAGCTCCTGATAAGCTGATCTGAAAACCAGACCAGATCCTGATAGCCTGATCTGAAAACCAGACCAGGTCCTGATAAGCTGATCTGAAAACCAGACCAGGTCCTGAAAAGCTGATCTGAAAACCAGACCAGGTCCTGAAAAGCTGATCTGAAAACCAGACCAGGTCCTGATAAGCTGATCTGAAAACCAGACCAGGTCCTGAAAAGCTGATCTGAAAACCAGACCAGGTCCTGAAAAGCTGATCTGAAAACCAGACCAGGTCCTGACAAGCTGATCTGAAAACCAAACCAGGTCCTGATAAGCTGATCTGAAAACCAGACCAGGTGCTAATAAGCTGATCTGAAGACCAGACCAGGTCCTGATAAGCTGATCTGAAAACCAGACCAGGTCCTGAAAAGCTGATCTGAAAACCAGACCAGGTCTTGAAAAGCTGATCTGAAAACCAAACCAGGTCCTGAAAAGCTGATCTGATTGCTGATACCTGTTATTTGCCCTTAGCAACCATGGATGAGAAAATTTTAAAACAGTTGGTGTTGACAAGAAATGTGTTGAAGAAAAAGCTTCGTAGTAAAAAACTGGTGAAATAGATATAAGTGAACAACTAAAAGATACATTTAAACCTATAACAGAAGAATTCATAAATAGTTCAAAAAATATTAAAAGAATTCTTATGAAAGAAGAAAGTAAAATCAAGACAGAAGTTGAAAATATACAAGTTTAAAGCCTGAGAAACCTTCACTCAAGATATAGACAAGTACCCCAAAGAAACTAGTAGAAGGAACAATATTTGATAATACCATCATATTTAATGATGCTAATACTGAAAATGATGATGACGATGATTTTACTCATAGACTTCCAAATCTGAAGACATTTATACTGACTTATCAGTATTGGAAGGCATAAATGAATTAGATACAAACTATTGTTGATAGTTACCTCAAACTGAATGAAGATAAAATACAAGACAAATTAATAATATAGCTTACAGCATTAATATTCAAGAATATATTTAAAGCAAATTGAGGAACTACAACGTGAAATAAAATTAGAGAAAGAAGACAGTTATAAAATTGAAAAAGCAATTCTAAAAATTAAATAATTAAAAACAAATTGAAGAGTTTACGGTTAAATATATAGATTAGAAAATTAACTACATGTTAGTAATTATAAATAGCTGAAAGTGCAAGATGTAGATCACAACATTTTTGAAAAAATCTGTGAAACAACTCAATGTCTTTAAAAAGAAATTTAGTAAACGAACTCCATATTAAATCTCAACAATTGTTTGTGCTTGTAGAGATGCAATGAAAGGAATATATGAAGTTTTATGGAGCTAAGTTAGGTGAAATGGAGAACTATTCTACAGAAAATAGAAATTGTTGATTTTTGAAGACTGTAATTGACACATTCTCAAAGTTTAGTACAGCTGAAAATAAAAGCTGTACTCTAAAAACCAAGGGAATGGAAAATATTTTTGAAGTGGTACGAGTACCAAAAAAACTTACAAACAGATGATGGCAAAGAATTTTTCAACAAACACTTTGGAAAATTAATGCATAAATACAACATTAATCACTACTCAACACATAGCATTATGAAAGCATCAATAGTACAATGATTTAATTGAGCATTAAAAGGAATGATGTGAAAAGAATTAGCTTTAATGGTTCATATAAGTGGATTGGTATATAAAAAGATTTACTTAGTGCATAAAATAGAAAAATTCATCTCACCATTAAAATGCTTCCGATTAAAGTTTACTCAACAAATGAGAAAAAGCTGCTTAATATAGTATAAAGTAATTTAAAGATGTGCAAAATGTTGAATTTAATAAAAATAAAAATAAAATTAAAACGAAAAATCTAGTTTGTGTTGTTTTTTGTAGGATTGATTAGGAATGATGGGTCTTAAGAAAGATAATTAACTAAATGTAGTGGAATTCTCTAAACTTGTTGGTCTGAATGAAATATTGCTAAAACTTCAGTGCAATATTCTGCAGCACATCATATTATCACTTTTTATAAAGTTGTATGTATATTTTCCCATCGAAAGCGCTAGCACGCAAAATTTTACAATATGAAAATGGGATTATTATAGAAGATCTTCACTCTATTTATTTCTTTAGCTATTAGATCTTTAGAAAATATAGATAAACTACGGAAATTGGACTTTGATATCCAATCTTTAAGAATGTACATGTGTATGAATAAGTATCAAACAAACTTAGTGAATGAATATACGCTTCAACTAGAATCATGCTGAAGCATGCATAAATTTTAAAATATACAGTAAACAGATCTTACTTTATATCTGTATCTGTATCTCAAGTTCTCGTGGTACCTTCATAGCGAACAGTCGATTAGCGGAATTTTTCTTACTTACAAAAAAATTAAACAAACAAAAAATATTCGTAGTACATATTATTCGCAATAGGTACATACTGTCTTTAATAAATAAGCTTTATGCTTTGCTGTTATTTTTACATAGTAAAAATAACAAAAACAAAAAAAACCGCAAGCAAAAAAAATTAAACAAATTGATATTGAGGAATACTATATATATGTGTACCTCTAAACAAATAAACAATCATAAGTAACAAAAACAAAAAAAGACCGCAAACATAAAAAAACACAAACGAATATCCCTTGAGGAATTCTTTGTATGAGTGCCTCAAATACAAAAAAATTTGAAGTGAGTTCTAACGGCAGAAATGCTTATTTTACTGTGAGTTCTGAAACTCTTAATGAAAAAAAAATAAATAATAAATCTGATGAAAACCTTTTTTTACCGGCAAAGCCAATTTTTCGTCAGCGATCAACTTCTCTTTGTCCAATGCCAAATAGTAATGATGCATTAACATTACAGTTGCCTAGTACTTCTTCATATAAGCCAGTAATATCATCCCCTTCAGGCTCGTGTTCATCACTTAACAAAGTTATCACTACAGATAACAGCGGCTCGAAACTCAAGGTACAAGTCGGAATGGACAGATATATAACCGTGGTAAAGCGTGGGCGAAGCCCGAATTCTTCAAAAATTTCATCTGCTCCCAAAATGTCTAGGGATAACAGCGCAGCCTCAACTAATCGCCAAAATCGCTTCGAAATTTTGCAAGATGACAACGACAAACCCGAGGTATCCTCGAATAAAATATCCAAGCCGCCACCAATCTATTTGAGACAAAAAAATTCAAATGCCCTTATTAAAAAATTAATTTCGGTCATTGGTGAGAATAAATTTCACATTGTTCCAATAAAACGTGGAAACATAGATGAAACTAAAGTCCAAATTTATGACGAAATAGATTTCCGCAAAATGGTTGCTGAATTTGAAAAAAATAAAACAAGCTTCTACACATACCAGCTTAAGAGCGCTAAAAGCATGCAGATCGTATTGAAGGGCATAGATTCTTATGTTGTTCCCGAAGAAATAAAAGATGCACTCGTCCTCCAGGGGTTTAAGGTAAAAAATGTGTCCAATATAATAAATAGAGAGAAGATTCCTCAACCCCTATTTCGTGTTGAAATTGAGCCTAATGATATAAAATTGAAAAAAAATGAAACGCATCCAATTTATAATTTGAAATACCTCTTGTACCGAAAAATCACAGTTGAAGAGCCACATAAGCGTTCAGATCCTGTACAGTGCCATAATTGCCAAGAATATGGCCATACAAAAACATACTGCAATTTACCCTCTGTTTGTGTTGTGTGCGGCGAATTACACGGCACTGCTAGTTGCAATAAGCCAAAAGATCAAAGTGATAAAAAATGCAGTAATTGTGGAGGTAATCACACCGCTAACTACAGAGGTTGTCCTGTGTACTCTTTCGTAAAGAAGACTATGGTGCAAAAACCTAAATTAGCTCCAGCTCAATCAGCAAACGCTTACTCTGCCACTTTTGCGCAAATGAGCCAACCAGTTACTTCTCGTGTATCGTATGCAGATGCTGCTAAGTCAAATTCAATTCCCACACAAAATGTTTCCCCGCCAAATAATTCAAAAAATACTGACGCAAGCTTTAATTTTAATCGCCTTGAAGCTACTATTGAAAATCTGGTGCAAACTATAAACAATTTTACAACAAATATGACAAGCATGATGCAAGAAATGCTGCGAATGCAGAATACTCTGCTTCAAGCATTAATTAATAAGCCATGAACACGTTAACAATATGTTTCTGGAACGCAAACGGCATTCGCCAACATAAAAATGAACTTGAGCACTTCCTCACGGAAAAAAATATTGATGTAATGTTAGTATCTGAGACTCATTTGACTTCGAGAAGTCTTTTTAAAATTTATGGCTACACTATATATGATACAAAGGACCCTAGAGGAAGGGCTTGCGGTGGATCAGCAATTCTAATAAAGTCAAGACTCAAGCACTATGTTCTTGATAACATTTGTGAAGAACACCTACAAGCAACAAATATTGGCATTGAAAGTTTTTGTACAAATTTTGTTATATCATCAATTTACTCCCCTCCCAGATTTTCAATCACTGAGAATCAATATGAGGATTTCTACAAATCTCTTGGACTTTGTTTTGTAGCAGCTGGCGACTACAATGCTAAGCATACGTTCTGGGGTTCGCGTCTTATTACCCCCAGAGGTCGAGCATTGTTCAACACTATTTCAAAAATGGGCTTGGATGTCATTTCGAGTGGGGAGCCCACTTATTGGCCTACTGACATACAAAAAATTCCGGATGTTATAGATTTTGGCGTCATAAAAAATATCTCTAGGGATTTAATTCAAGTTCAAGCTTCTCTTGATCTTTCGTCCGATCACTCTCCGACGATCATTACAATTTGTAGTCCCTTAAGAAGTAACTTACCTGACCCATATGTGAAGATGATCAATCGTGTTAATTGGCTGGGGTTCAAAAAATATCTCAGTAGTCATTGTACGGAAAACATTACGCTTAGAACATCCGATGATATTGAATCTAACATTGCCAATCTCAGCGAGAATATTAAACAGGCTGCTGAACATGCCATTATCTCCCATCCGCAGACTGGGTTTAATAAAATTTATTCTACAGACATTGAACGTCTCGTACGTGAAAAAAGAAGAGCTAGAAGGGAATGGCAACAGCACAGATCACCACAAAATAAAATCAGATTTAAAGAGTGCACTAAACGACTCCAAGAGTTGCTTGTGTCTGAAAAAACTGCATCTCTTAAAAATTATCTGGAAGGTCTTGATGTCACACCAGCGTCTAATTACTCTTTGTGGCGCGCTGCTAGAAAGCTTAAAACACCCATTGAGTATAAGCCACCTCTACGCACATCTACCGGAAGTTGGGCAAGAAGCGATACTGAAAAAGGTAAAATATTTGCTGAGCACTTAAAATCCGTTTTTACGCCAAACATATATACTGGTGTTGCTGATTTGCCGAATGTAGTCGCTCTACCCCCTCAACACATAAAGTTTAAGACGCGTGATTTACAAAAATTAATTGCCGAACTCAACCCGAAGAAAGCTCCGGGTATTGATGGAATTAGTAACCAGATGCTTATGAACTTGCCTCGTATTGCAATGAGAATCCTATTATTCATATTTAATGCCATTTTACGACTGGAGTATTATCCACACAGCTGGAAGCTTGCCAAGGTTAAAATGATTCCAAAGCCGGGCAAAGATCTAACCAAGGCTGAGTCATATAGGCCAATAAGTCTACTATCAACTATGTCAAAGCTTTTCGAAAAACTGCTCAAAACAAAATTGTCCCCAATTCTAATTAGTAGTGGGTGCATACCAGACCATCAATTTGGTTTTAGAAGTCAGCATAGCACCATTGAACAAACTCACAGACTGGTTCAATTTATAAGAAGAACTTTTGGGGAAAAAAAGTATTGTTCTGCGCTCTTTATTGACGTTTCCCAGGCATTTGATAAAGTGTGGCATGAAGGCCTAATTTTAAAATTGAAGACTTACTTACCAATAAACATTTCAAATATTTTGGAAAGTTACATTATTTCCCGTAAGTTCACTGTTGTGGAAGGAGACTTTACGAGTAGGCCTGAAACTATTTCATCCGGTGTGCCACAGGGGAGCATACTGGGACCAGTTTTATACTTGATTTATACTTGCGATATGCCTGTGAGCAGTAGTATCCATACTTCCACATTTGCCGACGATACAGCCTGCCTTAGTATGCACGAAAACCCTGATGAGGCATCCCGCAAACTCCAGGAACACATTAGCCAGATGGAGCTTTGGTTAAACTTATGGAGAATTAAAGTCAACGAACAAAAGTGTGTCCATATAACGTTCACCCTAAGAAGAGATACTTGCTCCCCCATTCGGATTAACAATCAAGTTGTTAATCAACATTCACATGTGAAATATCTAGGTATACACCTTGATCGACGACTTACATGGAAACATCACATTGACTCTAAGTTAACTCAAATGAAACTTAAATTAACTCAGGTACATTGGCTGATTGGTAGAAATTCAACACTTAGCCTAGACTGCAAACTTTTAATATACAAGTCGCTTTTAAAGCCAATATGGTGTTACGGAATTCAACTATGGGGCACTGCTTCAGCTTCAAATGTAGAGAAAATTCAACGAAGGCAAAATAAAATTTTACGCATGATAACATCGGCTCCATGGTACATCAAAAATTCAAATATACATCGCGATTTGAATATGCCACTAGTGACTGAAGAAATTGTAAAATACGCAGGCAAATATCTAACAAAACTCGAGTCACATCCTAATCCGCTTGCTCGTAATATTTTGAACTTTACTGGGCACATCCGCTTAAAAAAGAGAGATACACGGGCTCTAATATTCAACACTCTAGATGATGAAGCTGCTTGAAAACACTTTTTTCTTTTTGTTGCTTATCACTACTTATGTATTATTAATAACTATCACTAAGCTTATGTCCGACATTGGTCGGGCCTAATAATTTTTTTGTAGACTTAAGATTTGAATACTTATTGTTAGTTCATATTTGAAGATACAATAAATAAAAAAAACATGCATTAAAAAAAAAAAAAAAAAAAATATCTGTATCTGTATGAGTATTACATAAATTTATAGAAAAAAAAATGAAAGCATGCCGAAACATGTATAATTTCGAAAAAAAAAAAATCCTCACGTCATACAATTTTGTAAGCAAAGAAATTTTATGATTTTGTGATAAATGAAATACATACATATGTATCTACTTTGTAAAAATTCAAAAGAGCGAACTGGTAAATTCTAATAGTAAAGATTTTTAATTGTAACACTCTACATCTCGGACTCTTACGTCACTATCTATAGAAGCATGCTAAGGCATGCATACTAGCAAAATATATAAAGCTGTTAGAAGGTGATGAGACAGCAATTGTATCTGGATCAACCCAACTCATGAATGTATTGTATACGGAGATGATTGATGGTGATGATGACCTTTTTTAAGTGAATAATCATTACATATGAATGCGACAGTGATTGACCCCTCAAACCTCATGTAGAAATACTTGAGGGGAACAATTCTCTCAAAACATAGATATTTCATTGTTTCTAACACTTTATGAAAACACCAACGGTGAATTGCTGGTAGAGGTAACTGAGTTATTTGAGCTCGATTTGATACAATAGTTGTTTATTAAACATGCATTTCTTTGTATCTAAAATAATTTCTACATACCTAATGTATATACCCAGCAAAAAATTATACAAAAATTCTCTATTCCAAGTAGTAAAATCTGGAAAAAGGAGTGGCACATTAGAAGAAAAAAAATAAAATAAATAAAAATAGAGACTGACTGACCAACTAATACGTACACTCTCTCCGATGGGCACACAAAACACACTTAAACATTTCAGAAATATATATACAATACGCTGAACTTTAATAAAATGAAAAAAAAAAAATCATATAGAACATTAAATAAAAGCCATAGGTGCTCACCCTTCATAAAATAAACATATGTATATGTACCTTATTAATGTAAAAATATTATCAGTATAAAGCAACAGAAATTTCGTCATACAAAGTCATCTTGTATCCTAGAGGAGCCGTCGCAAGGGTATACCTAAATTATATGAAAACGAGTTCGTTTTCTGTTGATCGCTATTAAAGAAGAAAATATGTTTGTTCATTATGATTTAACTAATTTAAAAGTACATTTAAATTCAGTCTCATATCCGTACTTCTTAACATAAAAATTAAAAATAAATGTTATCCAATTCTATATTATACTATGTATCAAAAATTCCAAAAAAGCTGTTATATGAAAGAATCTCCAGCGCTTCTAACTGCATTAGAGTTTAAGAAAAAATCTCCTTTTATTCAGTTGAATAAAATTTTAATTTGAAACAGTAAGAAAAGACATCAACTTAGTGCATTCTTATTCATAATCGTATAATAAAAAATATAACCACCAAAGTACAAATTCTAAAAGTCTTATAAATTAAGCAATATAGAAAATAACATAATTTTTATAAACATGTAAGGTTTCAAAAGTAATTCAAATGATTTCATCGCAAAAGAAGTAGCGATTGTTTTCAACAATTATGAAAATAATAATTTCAATATAAAACTCCCTTTTGATTTTAAATGTTTATCAATAAAAAATAAACAGCAAGTTGAGTAACAAAAAACAAAAAAACACTATCAGTATCTAAGCTGGAGTGCCGGATCAGTTTCATTTAAAAATGTTTATAAATTTTATAAAAAACCAATGCAAGATTTCCAAAAATAAATGTAGAAAGTGAAGAAAACAGGCTATAGTTAGAAAAAATTGCATACCCCCAAAAATGTCAAACGTAGACTAACTAACATTACATCAACTTTAAAAAAATGTAAATTAAGTATAAGAAATATTTCTATTATAGTTACTATTACTATAGAGTATGTATCTTCAGGAATTCAGTTTTACTTAAAACAGAAAATCTTCACAAACTTTTAAGTAAATGCAGATAAAACAACGTTTTTAATTTCAGATAATACACAACAAAAAGATATCACAAGACAAAAAAAAAAAATGAATTCAAAGATTGAGTTGTACTCTTATTTGTATGTACGTACATACATACATACATACATACACACATAAAATCAATTTGTATGTATACATATCAAATTTCTTATCAACCCTGCAGATAATGCGACTAGTCCATACATGCATGTAAGGACTAGTCCAAAGAGGAGTTGGAGTACTCCAAAACTACTCCAAATATATGAAAAAAAGGTGGTCGATTTAACATTGCGATGTCCTGGGGTTGGACCACATGGTACAACGTTGCATTACATCGGGCTAACCCCAAAAACTACCCCATATGGAATAGTTATAGCCTACTCGCATACAATTTGTGAGTGCCTAAGAAGAACGATCATATTCGTTTAAACACGAATATTTATCGTGCAGCATTGAATGGTTGTATGAAAACGATATGATCCCTGACTGCATTACATGAGACTATGATTTAACTAGACTGTTTCATCTAGATTGGCCCACATACTCCAATATTATTTGCATGCAATGCTCAAGTATTTATTAGATCTTAACAATCATACTTACATATCTACATCATGAAAATATATGAAGCGTCGTTTAGTCAGAGCACAATGTATAGATAAGCAATCAATACACTCAGTGAAAATGTGCAGCTTAAAAATAAGAATGCTTCACATTAATTCAATAATTTTCAATATAATAGAAAATGTATATTGAAATACCTAAAAACTAATGAGTTTAATAAATGAATACTGTAAATTAATATTTTTCCGTATTGAAATAAGAAATTTCAATATGAATAAACCTTCGTTAATGTATAAAAACATACTAGGATTAGGGAAGTTCAGATATATGATAGTATTTTATAGTACCAAATGTCGATATTGAAAACAATTTATTTCTACCTACATATAAATATCAGCGCGAGAAAATCATTTACATACTGGCACACACATACACAAAGAAGTGATCACGTAATACACAAACATACATACATAATGAAATTTTATAATATTATGCAATTCAAACTCCTCTGTCATGAAATCCGAAACAATATTTCTTAAATAAATAAACGAAGATTTCATAACATCACCTTCGTCTCCCACCATACGATCACGTACATTACTCCAAAAACATATATGTACATACATTATCAAATACATTCCCTCTCCACTTCCATTTTCAGCAGATATCAGGGTTGCCACTATCTGCAGCTACTAGAATATTTCCCCAGAAATAAAAAAATTCATGCATACATACGAGCACAATAACCATACATATGCATAGCAACGACAACTCACAACAACAAAAATAATGATTCTACATACACACGAATTCGTTGTCACTACCCTGCAGTCAGACAGGGATCAAGTGTCTTATGTCAACACTAAAATTCTAGTGACCATTATAGTATAATACGTTTTATTCTATCTGTCAGTAAAAAGGAAAGATTTTGTAACAACTTGTCAATATACATACCTTTTTGTATGTACATAAATTATAGAAATATAACAGTAACTAACTGTCTGGTTGGTATGTCTCTACGTTCCAATAAGAACCACGTAGTCATACCTATTCAATTGTTTTAGTGTTACTAGTAGATTTTAAATGACAAGCATATGCTAAATGTCTATAGTGAAAATTATTGAATGGGATATAATTATATAGTAGTACTGGTGACAAAGTCAAAAGCGACTCAGTACATTTTCACCATCGACATTTCCTACTGGGTATAATGATTGTCTGCCACTACGACAAAAGTATCTGAGACCGACAAACATACAATTAAATACAAAAACGCACACATATACACACACACACATACATACACAAACATCCCACACATACATATACTGTATGTATACATCCACTGTAAGCACAACGTTTCTCTACAACAACAACAAAACCTGTACGCACAAGTGTACATACATTCCCATACACAGAAAGAATCAAACTCACACACATACACACATACAACACCCCACATATACATACAACCATGCACTGTACGCACAACGTTTCTCTACAATAACAACAAAAGCTGGGCACACAAGTATACATACACATAAACAAAGAATCAAACTCACGCACACACACACACACACACACACATAGCCAAGAAACTCTCAGCATGAAAATCCCCAAAATCCCCCCATTTGTAACAGGGTTGCCCTAGGTTTTATTTTTTCCCGGTTTTGAATTCCCAAAACATGTCGTCCTCCGCCATTAACAATCTACTTATGTGTATGTTAGTTTGTGAATCTGGCAACACTAGCTGTCATTTTATATACAACGCGTGAAAGTTGAAGAATGTTCAACTTTTGGCGAGGTACGCGCGTCGCGAACTTCTCTATGTAACTTGCCGTATGAAAACACACTATTTCAACTTTTTTGACAGACGCGTGTATCGCATTAGACATTGAACGCGTGTTATGTACTTCCACCTTTACCGAGTGTAGTTGCTCTACCCCCTCGATCCTTGAAGTTTTAGATGGTTGATGTACATAAACTAATTGCTGAACTTAAGCCAAAGAAAGCTCCAGGTATTGATGAAATTAGTAACAAGATGATGAACTTGCCGCATATTGCAATAAGAATCCTGTTGTTTATTTTTAATGCCATATTACGACTGGAGTATTATCCACAACACTGGAAGCTTGCCAAATGTACTGTCCATTTATCACTTTTTATTTGATAGTTGGTAATATACCGAAAAACGAATGTGGGTTATAGCATTGCACAGATACATCTGTTTGCACCAGTTTTGCGTGTTTTTTGGTTCTTGTATGAAAAAATATGTTATTTAGCGTTTCTTTTACTAGTTGTAAATGTTGATTTTTTTAAGCAGTTATTGTATGGTTGGGCAATGACCAAATGAGAAAAACACGTTTCTATGGATTTGTTTTTTGTATAACAAATAAGATACATAAAACTGGTTTTAACATAAGTACCACATGGTGTGTTGAAAAAAAATCCATGGTTGATGAATGAATGAATGAAATCAAAATTTCACATACACATGTAAGTAAATGATACATGTACATGAAATACATGCATGTGTAATTACTCTCAGAGCAAAATTGTCTCTCTCTCTCTCTCTCTCTCTGTATACTTGGCTGCGCCACAAAATAAGATAACGAACGTCCGCACATACATCTGTCCGTGATCAGCGTGACCGTTTGTGCTACTAAAGTATCAATTTGCTACTTTATTAGATTTTTGATACTTTTAGTGACACTTTTTTAAAACAGCGAAATCTGCTACTTTTTGTTACGCTTTGACCCTTTTTGCCCCTTTTTAGAAATACCATTAATTGATTTAAATTTTTTGCAACAATATGCTTGTGTATTAGTATTATGCATTAAACACATTCAATACAGAAATCTACCGGCTACCAAATGTCAAGAATAGAATACACATGTTTATATGAGAATGATTCTTTTGAAGACAGCAAGGCAACATGGCGAAAGGTTGTTGTCTATCCTGATTTTGTCGTTGTAGTCCACTTAAACTAATTTCTATTTCTTTGGCTACAATGAGAAAATTCAGTGTTACCAGTATAATATAAAATGTTGAATGAATGATTTTGTGCAATTATTTCATATTATTTAACGGAAACAATATTCAAAAATTGATGTAAAGAATAAATTGGTTCGTTTTTGTACTTTTACGTGAAATAAGTACATTTTAAAACAGTAATCAATTTTTATAAATGCTAAATATATGAAAGTGGTACTACTGAACTATGTATTTGTACTTGAATATCAGGTGCTGATGGTGCTGCTGCCGTCTGCAAAATAATTAAGTAGCCGGCTACGAGGCGACAAATGCTGCTAGCGGCATTTGAAGTCGTGTGTTCGTGTGGCCTGCTGTGGTGAATGTGTTTAATGCATTATTTCTTAAGATAGACAGTGTTGTCAACTAGGCGATTTTCGCACCGTTTTTAGTGCTTTTTGAAATTTTCGACGCGAAAAATTTTGAAGTTAGTGCTTGGTGCTTTTTTAAACTAATTTTTGGTGCTTTTTTTTTCTTGGCGGTGGCACTAAGCCCAAAATTCAAAAAGGATTTTCCTTATATAATATATATATTTTTTTTTTGAAGAAGTCTAACATTTAAAAAACATAAGCACTGAAGTTAAATGGAACATTTCAAAATATTCTAATAAGATTGTACAAAACTTGGTTGAAGAAATACGTGCATTTTATTCTGAAACTTTCACATTTTAAGCACAATTAATGGAAACAGTGTTTTGCCACACGACAAAGAAGATATAATGCAAGTATAGTCTAATAGCTAAATATTTTCTAGAATATGCAGTAAATAGCGAATAATTCACTTAATGCAATGGAGAAACTTTGAGTTCGCTATCGAGTTTTGGGCAGAAATAAAGTCTTATAACGATTCATTTCACATAAACTCGTTTGGGGCAATATCGAAATTGCATTTCCATCAAAATTTAATGTTTAAATGCAGAAGTTGATCACGTTTTTACATTTATTACTTTATTTAAGTCTTAAATACGTAAAAAATTTTCCTTACAATTGGCTTTATATAAAAGCGGTCTGAAACGAGAAATTTGTGTGACTAATTTCAGGTGATTTGTTGCTTCGTTGACGAAAAAAAAATTAAATTTTAATTAATAACTTAAAAAGGTTTCGTCAAATTCATTTTAGAATTCACTGATTCTCATAGAATCAAAATGTGTATCGGATGCTTCAAATTTGAAGTTTTTAGGGATAAAATGCAAGGTCGACCGATTTCTATATTTTTTATATACAAAAATTTTTTTTTTATAGAACAAAAATTTTAATTTAGTGCTTTTTTACTTAAATTACGCGTTTTTCTCTTTTCAAAGCTTTTTGAAATTTAAAAGTTGACAACGCTGATGACAGACTATTTTTTATATCAACCTATACGAAAGCTGACATTTTTGTAACAAAGTTTGAGTTGATTAGAAGTAATAAGCAACTGTCTATGATTAAATTTGTTGGAAGATTGGAGTCCAACAGAAGATCTTTTCAAGAAATATATAGCCACAGTTCCCAAAAATTGAAACCTCAGAAAATTTTGCATATATTATTTATTTAAAGTACAATAGTTTCTAATTTTATTATACATACATATCGTTACCTTTATATAGAAAGGCCCTAACTCAATTTTTTTAAATCGAGTTTTTTGTATATTTCGATAGAACAATTATGTTCGAAAAAATGCTGAAATTTCCATTTGGAAAAAATGAGTTACGGCCTTTCTATATTAAGGTAACGATATGTATGTACCACATTATTATTAATTCGATTAAGCAACGTCTATATAGGTTTCTTTCTGCTTAAGAAAATCATCAGTAGATTTCAACCCAAACATTTTTGAAATAAGCTAAAAAACTTCATAGGCACAGTAAATAATAAACAGTAAAATAAATATGAGTGATGCTTTTTCTTCTGACGGAGTTTTCTTTAACTTGGAAAGATTTTCGTCATCATACGTCAAATAAATATGCTACGGTATTTCTTATACATATGAATTGTTAACTAGCTTTTTTATCTATAAATTGTTAATCTTTTTATTATGTTTTTCAATTATTACTTGTAAACAAAATATAATCTATGAAAAAATTAACAAAACTAACTCAAAATCGTGTTTTTACTTTGAATTTTTGTTTCTAAAATAGTTGCCCTTTCGTTGAAAAAATCCCCTTTTTTGTGCCACTTTTATTTCTTATAGCGAACAGTCGATTAGCGGAATTTTGCTTACATACTTACCAAACAAACAAAAAATTGTACAAAAAAATATTCGTAGTACATATTATTCGTAATAGGTACATACTGACTTTAATAAATAAGCTATAGGGTGTTTTTTAAGAGGTATATAACTTTGAATTGAAATAAAACACAAGAAAATCGTTTTAATGCCCATCAATTTGGCTTTATTGGAAGGATAATTTTATGCCATTAATGTTTAAATATGATTTTGGGCATGTGGCCGCCGCTGCTGGCTCGAATAAAGCCAATTCTACAGGTCCAATTTCAACCACTTTTTCGAGCATATGGGGCCGTATGTTGGCAATAACGCCACGAATGTTGGCTTCCAAGTCCCCTAACGTTTCTGGTTTGTTGGCGTAGACGAGCGACTTCAAATATCCCCAAAGAAAATAATCCAATGGTGTCAAATCACACGATCTTGGTGGCCAATTGATAGGTCCATTCCGCGAAATTATGCGCTCATCGAATGTTTCCGCTGTGAATGCGCTGTGTGGCATGTAGCGCCGTCTTGTTGGAACCACAACTCATCCACATTCATGCCATCCAATTCGGGAACAAAATAGTCGGTTATCATGGCTCTATACCGGTCTCCATTAACGGTAACTGACTCTCCAGCATTATTTCGGAAGAAGTATGGCCCAATGACTCCACCAGCCCATAGAGCACACCAAACAGTCAGTTTTTGTGGATGTAATGGCGTCTCAAGGGTCTCATGTGGATTCTCTTCACTCCAAATGCGGCAATTTTGCTTGTTGACGTAGCCATTCAACCAAAAATGAGCCTCATCACTGAACAAAATTTTGCGATGAAAATCAGCATCGAGATCAATCTCATTTTCGGCCCATACACCAAAATCACGACGCATTGCATAATCTCGCGGCTTTAATTCTTGCACAAGCTGGATCTTGTAAGGTCGCAAGCCAAGATCTTTGCGCAAAATCTTCCATAAAGTTGATGGACAAAGCTCCAATTGCTGTGCACGGTGGCGAATCGATTCATTCGGGTCCTCTTCAACACTTTGCTCTACAGCGGCAATTGTTTCTTCTGTGCGCACTGTTCGACGTCTCTGCGGATGCGTATTATCACATAGAGTAAACGTAGTGCGAAAACGATCCATGGTTAACCGAATTAATTGCTCTGATGGACGATTATGTCGACCATAAAATGGACGGAGCTTGCGGTAAACTTCGCGAACTGAACCATTATTTTCGAAATAAATTTGCACGATTTGCAAGCGTTGTTGTTTTGTCAACCTGTTCATGATGAAATGGCAAACCAAACTAAATATTAATCACTTGACAGCTGACAAAATGGCCGCCAGTTAAAAAAGTGATGCCAACTTAAAGTTCTATACCTCAATAAAAAACACCCATTATATATATATATATATACTGAGCAAGTTAAATAATAATTTAAGGAATAAGTTCGAAAAAATATATATTTAAACTTAATTTAAGAAAATTCCTAAGAACGCACAAACTTACCAATTTTTGGTTTAGAAAAATTTTATCGGCAACGCTGGTTTTTCATTATTCTTTTGCATATGCAAACGGTAATTTTTATTAGTTTCTTGCGATGGGTCGTAAGCGGAATCTTTTTGTACGTGAATATTTTGTTAAGAAAAATAGTGAATATGAATGCAAGTTTTGTGGAAAAATTATAAGTAATTATACAACAAATTTAAAAAGACATTTAGAGAAAAATCATAATGAAATATTTAAAAATTTAAAAAAAAAATTGTGAAGACAACATTATGGATGTTAAAACAAAATTTTCTGTGCAAATATGTAAAACCGATGTGTTAAACTCATGCATTGAAATGGTCACCAAAGAAGCGCTTCCATTTTCTTTTTTTGACTCAAATTCATTTAAAACTTTAGTTAATTCTTTATTTGACGGCTTATGTTTACCAAAATTGAATTCAAGAAATATTGTAGACTTAGTAGTGAACAAATCAAATGAAATTAAAAATAAAATAACACATATATTAAAAAATAAAATAATAAATTTAAAATTGGATACCGCAACACGTAGTGATCGAACATTATTAGGGATCAATGTGCAAATAATTGTAAAAAATAAAATTGTGATTATCACCCTTGCGATGTTGGAATTAAAAAGAAGGCACACAGCCCAATATTTAAAAACTGAAATCGAAAACGTTCTAAAAAAGTATGAAATTCATGATAAACAACTTTATTCAGTCACAACAGACAACGGCCGTAATTTAATAAAAGCGGTTAAGCTTTTATCACCGCAAGAAAGCAATAGTGAAAAGTCTGATCAAACGCATACTGATTTCCTAGCTGAAGACATTATTAATAATGTAAAATTTGATAATGTTATATCAACAAAATGTGCTGCACACACAATACAACTTGCTGTAAAATATTTCCTTCAGGAATACGTTGGCGATATCGAACGTGCTCGACATGCAGTTAAAGCTCTCAGAACTTCATCGTTTAGGTATGTTAGTTTTTAAAATGTTCTTTTTTATCAACTTACATATAGTATATGAGTTGCTCTCTGCACAATTCTGATAATGCCATTTTGTAATTACAATTTTAAGCAAAAACCCTTTAATAAATAAAATTTAAAAAAAAAAATTAAACATAGCCGAATTTCAACCACCAGGCAATTCTAATAAATTACTTTCTATTTCTACTTCAGATATATGATATTGAATTCTGGTGTGTTGAAACCACAATTAGATGTTGTGACACGATGGGGCTCAACTTATAATATGCTAAATCGTCTTTTAGATTTAAAAGAGTTTTGTACAAGCAACATTTCTGCTTCAGACCAACTAAATGATAATGAATGGGTAAAACTTGAAAATATAGTGTCAGTCTTAAAACCAGTACATGAACTAACCCTAAAACTGCAAAACGCGCAATTGATTTTAGGAGATTTTTACAAATCTTGGATGGAATTGATTTTTAATTTGAAAAATATTACTACGAATGACAGTAGAATACTTTTAAGGCATGTTGAAACAAAACCGTTTTGTTAGAAAATGATACTATGTATGCGGCGTTATTTTTGGATCCCCGATTCAAACGCATATTAACAAGCACCAAAATACAAGCAGAAAAACAAGATTTAAAAAAACTTTTTTTGCATACTCAAAGCTTGGAAAAGGTGAGCTCTGTGAAATTAGCTCATAAACATTAATTGTGGAGAAAAAAAATTACGTATCTAATTATTTATATTCTATTGTAATTTAGCATAGTGATGATCTTTTGCCAAGAAGATCAACACAAATAGATGAAAATTTAATTGATGACTGCAGTATGCAAAAGTCATCATCTATACTGAGGAGTGGTTTCCGTGAAATGGAAATTTTAAACTCATCATCTGATACTGACGAAGACTGCGAAATTACAGACAACACTCGCAAAGTATTTTACGAAATTGACAACTACAAAGAAAGGCGATTAGATATCGATGAAGATCTCATTGATTACTGGAACAGAAAAAATTTATTTTACCCTGGCTACAAAAACTTGCCTTAACTTGACTCTGTACCAGCGTCGCAAGTAAGTGTAGAAAGATCGTTTTCTGCATTAAAACTTGTTCTCGGAGACTTACGATACAACTTATCTGAAGAAACTTTAGAGGCAATTATGATTGTAAAACTTAATTGCAACAACTTTTATGAAAAACCTTTGTAAACCAGATGTATACACTAAATATTTATGTAGCATATATAGTATTGTATGTAAATAAATGAATTGATACACATATGTACTATGTATATTCATATACATACATACATTCACGTACATATGTACATACATATATTAAATGAAGTAATTTATATTCATAGAAAAATAAGAAATATGTACATACATATATATATATTTTTTTGGAATATCTAAATAACATTAATAAAATATATCATTTAAATAATACTCATTCTTGTTTGTTAAAGGTTTCATCGCATTTCATCTCCTCAAAAATCCCTTTCATTTGATAGCCATATCATAAAAGTGATAAATTGACGGTAATGTCCACTTTTTGGCGCCTCCGCCATTTTTCCATAGCATTTTTGGTCAACTTCTCAAAAATCCCTTTCATTTGATACCCATATCATGAAAGTGATAAATGGACAGTAATGTCCACTTTTTGGCTCCTCCGCCATTTTTCCATCGCATTTTTGGTCAGCTCTTCAAAAATCCCTTTTATTTGATACCCATATCATGAAAGTGATAAAAAGACTAATACGACCCTTTTTGGTGTCCACCTTATATTTATCGTTAGCGGAATATCAACAGGTTGATCTCATCGTAGTAGCTACATATGTATGTACATACATACAAACGTATGTATGTATGTACAATGTACAACATGTGCATATAAAAATTATTTGTTACATTTAATGTAAAAATAAGAAATTGATTTTTATTTCTGCTCAAAAAAATAAAAATCAGATAATAACAATTATTTCTGCTCAGAAAAATAAAAATCAGAAATTGATTTTTATTTCTGCTCAAAAAAATACAAATCAGAAAATAACAATTATTTCTGCCCAAAAAGATAAAAAAATTTAAATCATTTGAGTTTTGAAAAATCTAATTGAAAACTATCAAAATGGTATGATTGCCTAGGCTCTGCAACATTTCCTTGTACTTGATGTTTTTCTTTAAAAATTCAAGAATAACAATTATTTTCGGTCCCTGCTCAAAATATAAAAAATGTTATTGATAATGGGAAAATTGATTTACATCAATTCTTCCCACGGCTTGAGAAATTAGGCATTAGTAACAATTTGAAGAAGTTTCAAAAGTCATTGAATGACTCATTATTTAAAAAAATAAGTATACAAGAATATAAAGGTAAAGGTAATAAATTACTCGAGTACGCCAACCATAACAAAAAACTGATGATAAAACAAAAAAGTTTTTTTTTGGTGTCAAGTAAATAAAAATTACAAAAAGACAAAAGAGGAAATGGTCATAACTCCAGAAAGAAAAAACTAAATTTCGATTTCAGTAACCAAATTCATTGAATCAGTAAATTGTTTGTGTGAATGCGGACCTACAAAGAAATTTGTAGATTCTGATAACAATTTTGTAAAAGTTTAACTGAAAAAAAAAATAAATTTATTTTTGGTTAACTTATTATGGCATTAGAGAAAAAAGTTAACTGAAACTCAAAATATTTTCATTCAAATTTATTAATAGGAACAGAAAAACATTTTTGCAAATTTTTTTTGTATTATTCAGCAAATTTTTTTTTTATAATTTACAAACACATCCACTAAAATTTTCCGTATTATCAGAAAATAAATAAACTGAATCAATAACAATTCTTAATTTTTTTTTTTTTTAAATTAGTAAAAGTTTTATTTGAAAAAAATAACTGAATCAAATGAATGGTTCAAATATTTTTTTTACTTTCAAAAATTGGCTTGTTTTTATGGTTAAGCATTTCGTTCCCACTTTTGGAACTCGTCAGTAGACTTCAACCCAAAAAATTCTTTAATTTAGCTAACAAGCTCCGTATGTTTATAGTAAGACTCTTAATACTATATTGAGAATCACAATATACAAACATAATAAGTTTGAAAACCGCAAACAAAAATCTTTTAAAAAAAGAAAATGTTTTTTATATCTATAAAATAATTTGTAGAAAAAATTAAAAAAAATCAGACAAATTTTTTTACAGTATATAAAAATAAATTCAACTGCAAAAATTAAAAAAAAATCAGACAAATTTTTTTACTGTATATAAAAATAAATTTAACTGGAAATAACAAATTTAAATATAAAAAAAATAAATCTAAAATTTTTTTTACAAATTTTACTTTATATAGATAATTTTCATCTATACAGTTTTTTTACATAAAATAAAATTGGAACAGTAAAAAATGTTTACTGAAACTAAATTATATTTCAAAACAGACGTTTGTTTGAACATTTTTTGGGAATATTTTTTTCTGTGCAACACCATTGAATGCATTTGAAGTGTTACAGATAGACACTATCGGACCACGGCCAAGAACTGCAAATGTCAACGTATACACAGTTACTATTGTGTGAACTGACGAAGCATTTAGTGGCTATTCCGGTGGCTGATAAAAGCGTTAAAACTATAGCTAAGGCAGTTTTCGATAATTTCATATTAATATATGGTACTATGAAAAGAATCGCCACAGACATGGGCACTGAATATAAATTTTTTGGCAATTCAAAATACTACATCTACAGCATCCCATCATCAGACATTGCCCAGTAAAAAACTTTCATCTTTTTTGAAGCAATAGGAAAATAAAACGCATCATAACTCGCTTTAAAATATGAGCTTATTAAAAACCAGTGAACGTATGTATATGAAGGAAACTACAGGAAAGGAGTGATTTAATAGCACCACAGCAATGCAGGTTTTAAACCCAGAAAGTTAGCTAATGTACACACATCCAATATTATATATGTACTACATGCCATCTACATATGTATGTGACAGCGCATAGAGAAAGGGACCTAAGGGTAAAAAAATCAATTTTCACTTTTGAGAAATTTTTTGATTTTAATTGAACTATAGTGAATTTTTAATCAGAAATAATTTTTAGTCAGGCTTAAGTTCAGTGATTTTAAATCTTTAATTGAATGAAATATTTTTATTAATTAATGTGAGTTTCTAAAGAAGAGAAGAAAAATTAAATTAGACTTTTAAGCTGGGGGAAATACCGATATTTTTCTGTGCAGCAACGCACTTCATCAGCACCCTAGTCTTTATACTTGGGTAGAGGTTGTTATTAACATCAGCTATTTAACGTAAATTCTAATGAAACGGAATGTAAGAAATGATTGTTGTGTACAATTATTGATTTACCTTTGGTAAATACATATATAAGTATCACTATTTATTTCCCCTGTTTTTCCATTTTTTCATTTTTCTCTTTAGGTTAGCACGAAGTTATATTACTCTACCTACGTATGTTTAACTATTCTTGCTTATCTTTTACGATCATCACATTAATTATTTTTACTTATTCGATGTACCGTCGGTACATACATATAATTATTATAGTAGTGGATATTATGTTACTTTGGTTTTGCTTTTTCTACCATTTATTTGGTATTCCAAGAACTGTGATTGCCAAGTGAACAGTGATTGCCAAGTGAACATATTTTTTTGTCACGTGCCCTTGATGAATTGAGACATTTTTTTATTTTAATTGAACTATAGTGAATTTTTAATCAGAAATAATTTTTAGTCAGGCTTAAGTTCACTGGTTTCAATTCTTTTATTGAATGAAATATTTTTATTATTTTATAAAATGGAAAAACAGGGGGAATAAATAGTGATACTCACATATTTATTTATCAAAGGTAAATCAATAATTGTACACAACAATCATTTCTCACATTTCGTTTCATTAGAATTTACGTTAAATAGCTGATGTTAATAACAATGTCTACCCAAGTAGATAGACTAGGGTGCTGATGAAATGCGTTGCTGCACAGAAAAATATCGGTATTTCCCCCAGCTTAAAAGTCTAATTTAATTTTTCTTCTCTTTTTTAGAAACTCACATTAATCAATAAAAATATTTCATTCAATAAAAGAATTTTCACTTTTTTTTATGTGGACAACATCTGAGCATCGAATGAGACCGATCCCATGCCCCAAAAGTGTTCCCTCCCAGAGATATGCGCGTTTTATGAAATTGAAGTACACCAAAGATACACTTATATAAATCTTTAAAATGGCTCTCCTGAACAAAACCGGTACCCTTAGGTCCCTTTTTGCGCGTCACATATGCGCGTCACATATGCATATGCACTAGAAGATTTTTCTCATCTAGGTTGCCAAATGTATTGCACACCCAAACGCACACGTGAATACATACAAATCAAAACTGACGAGAGTCAGTCAGAACAAAAGCAAATTAATCAGAGGAATTTTTTATAACAGAAATTTAATTTTTCCACAGAAAAATTAATAAAAATTTAACTGCTATGTTTACATGTTTTATTAGATTCAAAAAAGCGCTTTTGTGAACAAAAATGTAGTACTCCAAACCGAGAACTCGCCATACAGAAATCAGCAGCGATATCAGCAGGTTTGTCAGCGCTACTTTTATTTTATAATAGTGAAAACCTGCTTTATTTGAAGCAACATTTTTACTGGGTGGGAGCTGTGGAAAGAAGTCATAGAACATTAAATGAATACATTCGTTCTTATGTTTCGGTAGACCAAAATGAGTGGGACGAATGGATTAAATATTTCACATACAGTTACAACACAACACCATCAATGGCTCACGATTATTGCCCCTATGAGCTTATTTTCCCCATTATTAGACTCCCAATAATTTTGAATTTCCCTTTGAAGATAAAATTGACCCATTATACAACATAGACGCGTATGATAAAGAAGTTAAATATATATTGCAAATAGTCCATAGGAGAGCTAAAGAATTAATTAGTATTGCTAAAATAAAAAGGAAAAAATATTATGACAAGACCAAACGTAGTTCAGAAATACGAATTGGAGAACTAGTTTTTGTAGACCAAATAGGTCATAAAATAGATGCTTTATATAAGGGACCATATAAGGTTAAAAATTTAGATAATAAAAACAATTATATTTTAAAAGATAACAATAATAAAACAATAAAAATACATTTAGACAGAATTAAGAAATGTAATATATAAATTATCTATAAAAATTAAATATTAATGCAATAGAAAAAAAATGACGAAATTTTTTTTTTGCTCTTGTAAATGGGAAGGGGTATCAACTCCTCCCCCATAACTTTTATTTCATAAGTATAGTAACTAATAAAAAAAAGAATAATCAACTAAGTATTGGTTATTCTTTTTTTCTTTAAAAAGGAAGGTGTAGTGTGTTTGACCAGCAGCAGTTGACATACCTTCTGTATGCAACTGAAACTCAATACTTTGTTTGAGTTATTTGTCCACACAGCCAAACTTTAAATGTGGGTACTGCTGAGTTTGCATGTTCCCACAGGTAGTTCAGTTAGCTTTAGGAAATTAGAGTTAGGAAATCATTAAGTTAATAAAAACATAACTAGATGGTCGCATCAGCGGCCGTGCAAACAAATAATCGTTTTATTATCATCACAAAACGTTCTTATTAAAAAATTAATTTCGGTCATTGGTGAGAATATATTTCACATTGTTCCAATAACACGTGGTAACATTGATGAAACGAAAATTCAAATTTAAGAAGAAAATGATTTCCGCAAAATGGTTTCTGAATTTGAAAAAAGTAAAACAAGTTTCTACACATACCAGCTTAAGAGTGCTAAAGGTCTGAAGATCGCATAGATCCCCCAACCTCTACTTCGAGTTGAACTTGAGCCAAATGATATAAAATTGAGAATAAATGAGACCCATCCCAATATATAATTTAAAATATCTCTTATGCCCGAAAATAACAGTTGAAGAACCACACAAGCGTTCTGGACCCGTACAGTGCCATAATTGTCAAGAATATGGCTACACAAAAACTAACTGCAATTTACCGACAGTTTGTGCTATCTGCGGTGAATTGCACGGTACTGCTAGCTGTACTAAACCAAAAGATCAAGCAGAAAAAAAAATCAGTAATTGTGGAGGTAATCACACCGCTAACTATAGAGGATGTCATGTTCATTTGTTAAACAGACTATGGGGCAAAAACCTAAATTAGCTCCAGCACAAACAGCAAACCGTTACTCCGCCACTTTTGCCCAAGTGAGCCAACCAGTTATTTCACGTGTATCGTATGCCGATGCTGCTAGGACTAGTTCTATTCCCACACAAAATATTTCGCTGCCAAATAATGCAACAAATACAAACTCAAGCTTTAATTTTAATCGCCTTGAAGCTACTATTGATAAGCTGGTACAAACTATAAGTAATTTTACAACAAATATGACTAGTATGATGCAAGAAATGCTGAGAATGCAGTATACTTTGCTTCAAGCATTAGTTAACAAGCCATCAACACGTTAAAAATATGTTTCTAGAACGCAAACGGCATTCGCCAACATAAAAATGAACTTGAGCACTTCCTCACGGAAAAAATATTGATATAATGTTGATTTCTGGACTCATTTGACTTCAAGAAGTCTATTCAAAATTAATGGCTACACTTTATATGATTCAAAGGACCCAAGAGGAAGAGTTTGCGGTGGATCAGCAATTCTAATAAAGTCAAGCCTCAAGCATTATATTATTGACAACATTTCTGAAGAACATCTATTTATTTTTTTTTTTTTTTTTTTTTTTTTTAATGCATGTATTTATTTATTGTATCTTCGTATATGAACTAACAATAAGTATTCAAATCTTAAATCTATAAAAAAAAATTATTAGGCCCGACCAGTGTCGGACATAAACTTAGTGATAGTTATAAATAATACATTAGTAGTGATAATCAAAAAAAAAAGGGGGGAAAGTATTTTCAAGTAGTCCCATCTGGAGTGTTAGGTATAAGAGCCCGTGTGTCCCTCTTTTTTAAGCGGACGTGTCCAGTAAAGTTCAAAATATTACGAGCAAGCGGATTAGGATGTGATTCGAGTTTTGTTAAATATTTGCCTGCGTATTTTTCAATTTCTTCAGTCACTAGTGGCATATTTAAATCTCGATGTATAATAGAATTTTGGATGTACCATGGAGCCGATGTTATTAACCGTAAAATTTTGTTTTGCCTTCGTTGGATTCTCTCGACATTAGAAGCTGAAGCAGTGCCCCATAACTGAATTCCGTAGCGCCATATTGGCTTCAAAAGCGACTTGTATAATAAAAGTTTGCAGTCTAGGCTGAGTGTTGAGTTTCTGCCAATCAACCAATATATTTGAGTTAACTTAAGTTTCATCTGAGTTAACTTAGAGTCAATATGATATTTCCATGTAAGTCTTCGATCGAGGTGTATACCAAGGTATTTCACTTGGGAATGTTGAGGAATATTTTGATTGTTGATTCGAATGGGGGAGCAAGTATCTCTTCTTAGGGTGAACGTTATATGGACACACTTTTGTTCATTGACTTTAATTCTCCATAAGTTCAGCCATATTTCCAGCTGGGTGATATGTTCCTGGAGATTGCGGGATGCCTCATAAGGGTTTTCGTGCACACTCATACAGGCTGTATCATCGGCAAAAGTAGAAATATGGATATTATTGCTCACAGGCATATCACAAGTATATATTAAATACAAGACAGGACCCAGAATACTACCTTGGGGCACACCAGAAGAAATAGTTTCGGGCACACTCGTGAACTCTCCTTCCACAACAGTGAACTTCCTACCAATAATATAACTTTCCAAAAGCTTTTGAATGTTTGTTGGCAGATATGTCTTCAATTTTAAAACTAGGCCTTCGTGCCATACTTTATCAAACGCCTGAGAAACATCAATAAAGAGAGCAGAACAATACTTCTTTTCTTCAAATGTTCTTCTTACAACTTGGACCAATCTATGCGTTTGTTCAATCGTGCTGTGCTGACTTCTAAAGCCAAATTGATGGTCTGGAATGCACCCATTATCAGTTAAAATTTTGGACAATTTAGTCATGAGCAGCTTTTCGAAAAGCTTTGAGATTGTAGATAGCAAGCTTATAGGCCTATATGACTCAGTCTTGGTAAGATCTTTGCCCGCCTTTGGAATCATTTTGATCTTGGCCAGTTTCCAGTTATGTGGAAAATACTGCATTCTTAAAATAGCATTAAAAGTAAATAGCAGGATTCTTATTGCAATATGAGGCAAGTTCATGAGCATTTTGTTACTAATGCCATCAATACCTGGAGCTTTCTTCGGGTTGAGTTCAGCAATTACTTTTTGTACTTCACGCATCTTAAACCTTAAGGGACGAGGGGGTAGAGAAACTACACACGGTAAATCAGCAGCACCCGTACATGAATTGGGAGTGAATACAGATTTTAAATGCTCAGAAAATAAGTTGCCTTTCTCACTATCACTTCTTGCCCAGCCTCCGGTCGCAGTACGCAATGGTGATTTAATATCAACGGGTCGTTTAAGATTTCTAGTAGCGCGCCATAAAGAGTAATTAGATGCGGACGTTACATCAAGACCTTCTAAATACTTTTCCAGTAGTGCAGTTTTTTCCGACGATAGCAGCTCTTTTAGTCGTTTAGTACATTCTTTAAGTCTGATTTTATTTAGGGGTGATCTGTGTTGTTGCCATTCTCTTCTAGCTCTCCTTTTTTCACATACAAGACGTTCAATTTCCGTAGAATAAATTCTGTTAAAGCCGGTCTGCGGATAGGAGGTAGTGGCGTGTTCAGCAGCCTGTTTAATATTTTCGTTAAGATTGGCAATGTTAAATTCAATATCATCGCATGATCTAAGCTGAATGTTTTCTACGCAGTGACTACTAAGATATTTTTTGAATGCCAGCCAGTTGATTCCATTAATCATCTTCACATATGAGTTAGTTAAATCACTCCTTAGTGGGTTGAAAATTGTAACTATTGTTGGAGAGTGATCGGAGGACAGATCTAGAGAGGCCTCTACATGAATTAAGTCCCTATGAATATTTTTAGTGACGGCAAAATCTATAACATCTGGAATTTTTCTTACATCAGTAGGCCAGTAAGTAGGCTCCCCACTCGAAATGACATCTAAGCCCATTTTTGAAATTGTATTGAACAAGGCTCGACCTCTAGGTGTAACAAGACGCGATCCCCAGTACGTATGTTTTGCATTGTAGTCACCAGCTGCCACGAAACAAGATCCAAGCGATTTGTAGAACTTCTCGTACTGATCTTCGGTAACTGAAAATCTGGGAGGTGAGTAAATTGACGATATCACGAAATTCGCACAAAAATTTTCTACGAAAATATTCGTTGCTTGCAAATATTCTTCACTAACGTTGTCAAGGACATAATGCTTGAGTCTTGACTTAATCAGAATTGCTGATCCACCACATGCTCTCTCTCTCGGGTCCTTTGTATCATATAAAGTGTAACCATTTATTTTAAATAAGCTTCTTGAGGTCAAATGAGTCTCAGAAACCAACATTATATCAATATTTTTTTCCATGAGGAAGTGCTCAAGTTCATTTTTATGTTGGCGAATGCCGTTTGCGTTCCAGAAACATATTTTTAACGTGTTCATGGTTTATTAACTAATGCTTGAAGCAGTGTATTCTGCATTCGCAGCATTTCTTGCATCATACTTGTCATAGTTGTAGTAAAGTTGTTTATAGTTAGCACCAGATTCTCAATAGTAGCTTCAAGGCGACTAAAGTTAAAGCTTGAGTTTGAATTCGTTGAATTATTTGGCGGTGGAACATTTTGCGTAGGAATTGAACTAGTCTTAGCAGCATCAGCATACGATACACGTGAAGTAACTGGTTGGCTGATTTGAGCAAAAGTGTCGGAGTTCGCGTTTACTTGTAGAGCTGGAGTTAGCTTGGGTTTTTGACCCATAGCCTGTTTAACGAAAGAAAATACAGGGCACCCTCTATAGTTAGCTGTGTGATTACCTCCACAATTACTACATTTTTTTTCTGCTTGATCTTTTGGCTTAGTGCAGCTAGCAGTACCATGCAATTCACCGCAGATAACACACACTGTAGGTAACTTGCAGTAAGTTTTCGTATGGCCATATTCTTGGCAATTATGGCACTGTACGGGACCTGAACGCTTACGTGGCTCTTCAACTGTGATTTTTCGATGTAAGAGATACTTTACGTTATAAACTGGATGGGCTTCATTTTTTTTCAATTGTATGTCGTTCGGCTCCAGTTCAACCCGAAATAGGGGTTGGGGGACCTTTTCTCTATTAAATATGTTGGTAACATTTTTTACCTTGAATCCCTGATCGACAAGTGCACATTTTACTTCTTCGGGTTCAACATATGAATCTATGCCCTTTAATACTATCTGTAGGCCTTTAGCACTCTTAAGTTGGTATGTGTAAAAATTTGTTTTATTTTTTTCGAATTCAGTAACAATTTTTCGGAAATCTTTTTCATTATATATTTGGATTTTAGTTTCATCAATATTACCTCGTTTAATTGGAATGATGTGAAAAGTATTTTCACCAATGGTCGACAGTAGTTTTTTTATAAGTGCGTTAGAATTTTTTTCTCTCAGATAAATAGGTGGTGGCTTAAAAGACTTTTGCGATGATGTAGAGGGCTTGTCGTCGGTGTCTTGCAATAATGAAAAACGATTTTGACGATTGGTAGATGATGCGCTGTTATCCCTAGACATCTTTGGAGCAGATGAAATTTTTGAAGAATTTGGGCTTCGCCCACGCTTTACCACTGTTATATATCTGTCCATTCCCACTTGTACCTTGGGTTTTGAGCTACTGTTATCTGTAGTGATAACTTGGTTTAGTGATGAAGGCGAGCCCGATGCGGATGATATCGCAGACTTAAATGAAGAAGTACTAGGCAATGGTAATGTTAACGATTCACTAGTTGGCATTGGACAAAGCGAAGTTGATCGCTGACGAAAAATTGGCTTTGCCGTTAAAAAAAGATTTTCATCAGATTTATTATTTATATTTTTTTCATTAAGAGTTTCAGAACTCACAGTAAAATAAGCATTTCTGCCGTTAGAACTCACTTCAAAATTTTTTTCCTTTGAGGTACTCATACAGAGTATTATTCCTCAAGGGAACTTTGTTTGTGTTTACGGTTTTTTTTTGTTTTTGCTATTTCTTGCTATGTAAAAAATATTAGTAAAGCCAATAAGCTTATTTATCAAGGTGAATATGTATTACGAATATTTTTTGTATGATTTTTGATTTTGTTGTTTTTTATATTTGTTTCGTATGTATGTATGTAAAAAAAATCCGCTTTAATGTCTCTTCACTATGAAGGTTTAACGAGAACTGAACATCTATTTATGCCGAAAATTTTTGCACAAATTTTGTGATATCAGCAATTTACTCCCCTCCCAGATTCGCAATTACTGAGGATCAATACGAGGATTTCCAAAAACGCGTTCTGGGGTTCGCGTCTTATCACACCCAGAGGTCGAGTGTTGCTCAACACAATTTCAAAAATGGGCTTGGACGTCATTTCGAGTGGGGATTCCACTTACTGGCCTACTGATATACATAAAATTCCGGATGTAATAGATTTTGTTACGATCGTTACAATCTGTAGTCCACTGAAAAGTGTTTTACCTCACTCATATGTGAAGATGATCAGTCATGTTAATTGGCTGGAGTTCACAAATATTTCAGTAGTCATTATACGGAAAATATTAAGCTAAGAATACCCGAAGATATTGAAGCTAACTTTGCCAACCTTAACGAAATTATTACACAGGCTGCTCAACATGCTACTATCTACTGTGCGCAGATCATCTCAACATAAAACTACATTTGAAGAATTAACTAAACGACTCCAAGAGTTGCTTGCATCTGAAAAAACTGCATCTCTTAAACATTATCTGAAAGGTCTTGATATCCCACCAGCATCTAAATACTCTTTGTGGCGAGCTACTAAAAAGCTTACAACCCCCGTTGAGTTTAAACCGCTTCTACGCACATCTACCAGAGTTTGGGCAAGAAGCGATACTTATAAAGGCAACATATCGCACTTGTTCCTCAAAAGCGTAACAAAATTCACGAATTTTGAATAGGGGCTAAAAACTGTTTCTGTTGATTCTAACGAAATATTACAGCAAAAAATTATGTCATTGTAAGAAAATACCATTAAAAAAGAATATAACGTTTTGTTTCTTTTTATTGCTTAAGTGATTTCAAAAAAAAATACTTTTTGAGTTGTTATTCTTTTTCTAAATTTTTTTGTTTAACTGGTGGTGTTATTTCGAGTTTACCCAGTTTAACTGAAAATTCACTCTGGAGTACGTAAACATGTTAATAAAACACAAAAATGTCAATTTACTAAACAAAATTATATATAATAATTAGAGCAGGGCTATTCAACCTTTTTGGTTAGCGTACCACAAAGCTCACAACCAACAATTCGCGTACCACCAAAAAAAATTTTATGTGTATAAACAAGTATGGGCTCAATAAATAACAAAAAAAAAATTAAAGTATTTAATATATTTCATTTATTAATAATAATAAACAACAAAATTAAAAGGAAATTAAAATTATGGAAAACATTACAAGAATAAATAAAATTAAATACATAAAAATGAGGAGATCTTGACGATTTCAGTACTTTATTATTCAACTAATAAACAAGCAAGAGAAGATGAAGAGGCAACGACCATATACGTACATAGGCATGTATATAACATTCGACCATCTATTTCTATTTGACTTCAGAAAAACTCATGTGTAATTTTAAGCCCCTACGACCACGCCTTCCCTAAGCGACGTGGCCTTGAAAAGTAAAATATGAGATTTTTTTTATTTTTGTATTGATTTTGAACTAAAAATTTAGTTTTTTCTTATTTTGATAAAAAAAAGAACTGGTATACCTGGATATGTAACATAATTTTTTTTATTATACACTACCCCGATGTGTGCCATTGATTGGGAACGGAGAAATGCATCAGGAACGAATATATTTGTATTGATTTTTTTTGTTTTAGTTAAAATCCATCATTATCCAATTAAAAAAGTATTATTTATTTAAGTTTTTCAGAGAAAACAAGTTTTTATTTAAATAAAAATAAAAAACGCGTAATCAAAATTAAAATAAAAAATTCAAAAAAACTTATGATATAAAAAACATTAGGGTGCAGTAAATTTTCTTTTTAGAGATGTTTTTGTGCAATTTGGATAAATTTTTCGGTGCTCTTCTACACACTGTAATAAATATTGCTTTTGCTCTTCTTGCACTGTCAGATGTCCATGAAATTGTTGCATGAGGTTAACAGTTTTCAGAGCTGTCATTTGCCGCTTTTAAGTGAATTACTTTTGATTTAGCAGTTAAAAAAGGATTCACTGCCTGCCCAAGTTGATGGGTCGTCGGTGACAAAACGAGTGCTTATTTTCAATCTGTCAAACATATTGTAGCTTTTTATTGAAACAAAGTCACAAAGTTTTTTATTTGTAAAAAATGAAAAATGAAATTAACGTATTGACAAAGAACTTAGTATTTTGAAAATACTTACCAAATAATGAGCAACGTAAAGCTATGTACAGACGGTTGTCAGATCTTACAATATTGCCAGTAAAATGTGCTAAAAATTTCTTACAACCGTGTGAACTGGCAATTTTTGTCAGACGACGTTGCCAGAAAAAGCATTGTCAGTCCATTGCAAGACTAGCAACTGACAACATATTGTCAGACATCTTACAATCGAGTGAACACATTGTAAAATTATTGCCAGATATATGTCAGACATTTTAATATTGTCAAATGTGCGAAGTTCATGCATCTGACAATGGCGTCATTGTAAGATAATTCTTTCTATGGGCAACACTGCACACGCTTGATTTTAAAGAAAAAGTTTATAATAAAATATATGCAGACAAAATCATTGGAATTGCTTCTTTATGGTACATAATAATTTATACTTTCACTTTTTACATTTAACACAAACACAAACGATAAATATTTAACAATGGCCAACAAATGGTTTAAGTCTGGCAACGCATAACAACAGATCGAACAATTTGTGCATATGACAACCGTGTGAACTGACAATTTTTCTACTGACGATTTTGTCAGATGAATTTATTGTCATACAACCGTCCAGCAATAAATTGTAAGATTTTCTGACATCCGTGTGAACTGACAAGAAATATTGTGCTGGCAATTTTCAATTGCTAGTACATTGTCAACACATTGCCAGATCTGACAATATTGTAAGATCTGACAATCGTCTGTACATAGCTTAATTCTTGTATCGATGGAACATATCGCTTTGCATTTTAAAACTTGCTTTCTTTTGGTAAACTAGCCACAATATTTCTTTTTGTCTCAGTACCAACCATATCATCAAAAAGGGATAAAACGACAACTTCTTCAGTTAGATAATAAAGATGCTGGCAAAATTTTTTTAAAACAGCTTCCGCAATTAAGTGGTTAACACACTCATAGGTCTTAATAGCCTTTATAAAACACAAGTCTTGGTATGGGGCTTTTACGGCTAAGCTGCATTGCATCCATGGTTTAACATAAGTTGTTGAAATGAAAAGAGGAACTTCTTTCAAACCTTTTTTCTCTTTTCTTGTTAATTTCAGCTGATCGCGAAACGAAAACATTTTAATTGCATAAATAGCTCTCGCCATCCATTGTGCTTGATGCATAGCCCTAGGAGGCTTTACTTTAAATGTTTTATTAAAATTTTCGCTTAAAAATAATATCGAAAGCTCGATTAATTCACGGTAATCTCCTCCAACAATTGAATTTTCGAGTTCAGAGAGATAAAATGTAGGCAAGTTGTCAATCTCAGATGGTTGAAAATGCAGATTTGAAATGGAGATACCATTTTGAATATTGTTGTACCTAATATTGCTTCAGTTGTTTTTCAACTTTTTAAAGAGTGGTACATCTGCCCTAACTGTAATTTGAGTCACTTAAAACACAATTAAATATAAAAACGCATTTGCATTGCTGTCTCACTAGTCTTTATGTACCATTAATTTTTTTATTTCTACTATTTCTTATTTTTCGCTGCCATTTCGTTTGACTGCTCTTAAAGCAAATTTATTTTATCAGGTGGCCGCAAAAGAGCAGCTGTTGTCCTTTTTGTCTTTGCCATGAGAACAAAAAACACAAATCTTCCATTTAAAAACTGATTGCAGGTATGTGCAATGGCTTTTACTACGGAAACCTACAAATTTGGTGGTAGTTTTGTTGTTCGTTCAAGTGATTATAATAATAATTATTAGAATAAACACATAATAATAATTATAATAATAAATAAAAGAAAAATTTCTAGTACAAAAATAATACGACCATAGGAAAATCACATATTTTGCTTTTTATAGCCCCGTCGCTTAGGGACCACGCCGTAGGGGCGTAAAATTGCACATGAATTTTTCTCAAGCCAAATCGAAAATAAAAATAGCGGGTATCGTTGAACTTTTAAGCAAAAAAAAAAAAAAAAACACACGGCCCCAAAAATGTCTAATCTTTTTTTGGGTTTTATTTTTAATTCTGATAATTTTGTCACTTTTAGTTTTGTTTTTTTAACACCCCAATGTTTTAGCTTTTGGTGACGAAGAGTTTAACGTTAAAAATGGAAAGGTCCATTTTGGTCTTAGACCCATGATTTCTTGGGCAAAACTTCTTAGAATTCGTCCTAGTTTTCGATTTTGACAACCACTTGGTGCATTTTTTTTTGTCCATACAAATTGACCCGGTCTAATATACACATTTACAAGGAATACGTATTAACAAACTATTACGATTTCCATGTTATACAAAATACACACACAAACATATATATTAAGTTAAAAAATAATATTTTGCCACAATTTCTAATAATACACAAGTAAAAGAGGCATAAGGCGACTCACATATACCCTCACCTTTCAGTAACCATCGGGTAAATTAACAAAAAATTTTGGCCGCTTTTTTAAAAGTTATAGTATAAATAAACTACTTCAAACTATCCCAATACTCAGTAGGATTTAAGTTGTTTTTTTACATTAATTTTTAAAAATTCTGCGTCCTTATACGATGTTTTGTAAAGAAATGAGTCAATTGTAGGTACTGTATCTTTAAGAAACTTAGTTTGTAATTTATTATTTTAAAAAAAAATTAAATTATATCAAATATTCTTTTATTATTTTGTTAACTTTTAAAATTCATTCGAATAATAATTTTCATTATCATAACTTCATTGTTTTAAATAAAATAATAATTTTTAAATAAATAAATGTTTTTTATGTGAATACATAATTGGCGATCCTGCATACTTGGAATTGTGCTAGGAAACTATTTATATTACATTGAAAGAGCTTTACTTCAATCAACTACCTTTTGGGCAAAGAACAATTTGGGTCGTATTGATGGAATTTTAAACTTTGGAATTTTAGACTTAAACTGGAATCTTAAACTTAAACTGGAACTTTAAACTTTATTTGGATCATATTTAATGGAATCAAAATCTAGATATACTTCATCATCTACCTTTTGAAGCTGATATCAATTAAAATAAATTATTCAAGTGAATTAAACAAGGAAGCTGGTGGGATACAAGCAAGATAAGTCATACGTTATTTAAAGTTCATAGACTTTGGTTTGTGTTATTACAATTATTTTATACTACTCATATATAAACATAAGTACATAACTGAATATTTGTACTATATATTTTTTTTTTGTTGTATTTAACGTTTTTGTAACACGTTTAATATGACTACACGCTCTCCAAAACGTTGTAACTCCCAACCGCAAAATTCCTCATCTACACAGTCAATCTCTATAGCTGATAACACAAACACACATATGTTACCTAATGCTCAGACGATTAATAGTTTTCCGCAAATAGATTTCGATATTTGTGCTTCTTCGGTCAAACTCCCTCAATTTTGGACTAATTGTCCAGAGGCCTGGTTTGTACACGCGGAAATGCAGTTTGCAACTAAAGGTATTTCAACTGATCAGACAAAATATGAATATATTATCACGGCTCTTCCGGAAGAAGTTATAATAAAAGTTTTAGATACTATTCAGAACCCTGCAGCAAATGATCGGTACATTAATTTAAAGAAAATTCTAATCGAACGTCATTCCTTAAGTGAAAATAATAAATTAGATAAAATTCTCTCGGATAGCGATATGGGCGACAGAAAGCCTTCGGAATTTTTTAGAACTTTGGCACTGCTTGCGGGTTCAAGTTTTAGTCAAGACGTTTTAAAAAAGCTTTGGTTACGTAAATTACCCAAATCCCTTAATGTTGCTTTGACAGGGTCTAATATTAGCGATCAAACGGAATTGATTCAGTTAGCGGATAAATTGTGGGAAATTATGTATAATGGATAAGTTTGTACTATTAGGGGATCTACTGAAACGTCCAAGATTGAGAAGTTTGTGCAAGATATAACTACTTCTTTATGTGAAAGTGTAAATAAATTGTCACTGGAAGTAAGTTCACTTAAAAGAGATTTTGAATACCGAACTTCACGGCCTTTATCTAGGAATTATGGTAGAAGTAGTTCACGTTCTCGGAATCGTTCTTTAAATAAAAACTGGTTGTGTCGTTTTCATTATAGGTATGGTTCTAGAGCGAGAAAATGTGAACAACCTTGCTCATTTGCTAATGGCAACAATGATTCAACAAACTAAAGCCATCCATTGTTGCAGCGACGAACAATGGAAATATTGATTTTTCTTCAAGTCGCCTTTTTATTTTTGATCGTAATAGTAAAATTAAGTTTTTAGTTGACAGTGGTGCCGAAATTTCTGTTTTACCATCCTCAAAATTTAGGAATAGTAATAAACGATCGGACATTATTCTAACAGCGGCAAATGGTTCAAGCATTCTGACATATGGAAAGAAATTGCTTAATGTAAATTTAGGACTTCGTCGTGAATTTCCTTTCGTTTTCCTTATTGCAGATATTTCTAAACCTATTATTGGTGCAGATTTTCTTCAAAAATATGGACTTTTGATAGATTTAAAGCATAAATGTTTGATCGATCCTCTGACTAAATTGTCAGTAAATACTTTTTCAAGTATGTGCGAAATTTTACTTCCGAAACTGTTTTCTATGGATAACCAATACACTAAACTTTTGAGACAGTATCCCGACTTGATGTCAGAGCCAGATTATACAAAACCAATTAGACATTCCACCGTTCACAGACTAATAACAGAAGGACCGTTACCTTTTACAAAACCTAGACATTTGGATCCTATTAAGTATAAGGCTGCAAGGATGGAGTTTGATTTTCTAGTAAAATCAGGTATATGCAGACCATCGAATTCTTATGTAGCGTCGGCTTTACATTTAGTTTCTAAAAAGGATCCAAATGAGTGGCGGCCTTGCGGTGATTTTAGGCGATTGAATGCCGTTACTATACCAGACAGGTATCATTTACCACATATTCACGATTTAAATATGAATATGAGAAACAAAAAGATATTCTCTAAACTAGATTTAGTACGTGCTTATCACCAAATACCAATGGCAGATGAAGATATTTTTAAAACGGCTATAACAACACCATTTGGCATGTTTGAATTTCAACGAATGCCATTTGGGTTGCGTAATGCCGCTCAAACCTTTCAAAGGTTTATCAATGAAGTTTTTAATGGTTTAGAATTCGTTTTTTCATACATTGATGATATACTAATATTTAGTGAGAATGAAAAACAACATCTACTTCATTTAGAGAAAGTTTTTCAACGACTCACCGATTATGGATTAAATATTAAACCCGGAAAGTGTATTTTCGGAGTTTCAGATATAGACTTTCTTGGACATAATATATCAGAAAGCGGTATTAAGCCTTCAGAAGAAAAAGTGTCAGCTATTCGTAATTTTGAATGTCCCAAAACCGTTAAACAAATGCAGAAATTTGTCGGTATGGTTAATTATTACCACAAGTATATCTCTGGGTTAGCAAAATCTACAAGTTTCCTTCATGATTTAATTAGTAAATCTTTAAAGAACAAGGATAAGGTTTTGAAATGGACAGCAGACTCACTTAGGGCTTTTGAACATATTAAAGAATCTTTTGCAACACGAATTTTATTAAATCATTTTAACAGTGCAGCAAAACTAACTATGACGGTGGATGCCTCAAATGTGGCAATTGGTGGAGTTTTACAACAAAATTATAACGGAAATGTAGAACCTTTAGCTTTCTTCTCTAAAAAACTTAGTTCCTCTGAAAGAAAATATAGCGCTTTTGATAGAGAACTATTAGCCATTTACTTAAATATTAAACATTTTAGATATTTGTTGGAAGGCAGAAATTTTGTTGTTTATACTGATCATAAGCCTTTAGTTTTTGCTTTAAAATCAAAAACTGAAAGGAGTCCAAGACAGATTAGACAGTTAGAGTATATTTCTCAATTTACGAGCGATATTCGACATATACATGGTAATGCTAATGTAGTAGGTGATACGTTATCTAGGTCATTTGAAATAAGTTCTTATAAGGGCTCTGAGCTTGATCTTAAGGTTTTATGTAGTGAGCAACAAAAAGATAAAGATATCATTGATTCTGTTCAAGATGAAAATAATTACCTTAATCTTAAATTGATTAAAATACCCACTGCCGGTGTAGACATTTGGTGTGAGTGCTCCTTAGGTTCCCCAAGACCTTTCGTGCCGTTGAGATTGCGAAAAATAGTTTTTAAAAACTTACATAATGTTTCTCATCCAGGAATAAGAGCAACACGAAAGCTTGTAACTCGTTGTTATTTTTGGCCAAAAATGAATAAAGAACTCAACATATGGTCAAAAGAATGTATTGAATGTCAAAAATCAAAAATTACTAGACATACCAAATCACCCATAGTAAAAATTGACATACCGAAAGGAAGATTTGAGCATATTCATATGGATATAGTGGGACCCCTACCAATTTCACGTGGACATCGATATATGTTAACAATAATTGATCGTCATACTAGGTGGCCTGAAGTATATCCTCTGAAAAATATTACAACAGATGTTATTATTGACACATTTGTAAGGAATTATATTTCTCGATTTGGAGTTCCATTATATATTACCACAGATCAAGGTAGACAGTTTACTTCCAATACCTTTAAAGAATTGACTAAAATCTTAAGATGTTTTAAAATTACAACTTCTCCATATCATCCCCAATCTAACGGCATGATCGAAAGGTTTCATAGACAAATCAAATCAACATTAATGGCTAAAGGTAAATCAACAGATTGGTACGACGAGCTACCGATTGCTTTGTTAGGACTCAGGTCCATATTCAAAGAGGACTTAAGGGCTACACCTGCAGAAATGGTGTATGGTCAGAACTTACGTTTACCAGGAGAAATAGTTGCTGGTGCAGAGAATTTTGATGCTTCTGATTTATTATATAACTTAAGAAATCACTTCAAGAATGTTAAATCAAATTTAAATCACCACAGAGATTCTGAATCAGGTATCTACGTTCCTAAGGAACTTACAGATTGTAAATATGTTTTAGTGCGTGGTACACACAAACGGGCCCTTCGACAACCCTATGAGGGACCTTATAGAGTAATTGAAAAGAAGGACAAATATTTTAGAATAGAGATAAATAATCAAATTATAACTATTCCTATCGATCGTCTGAAACCAGCTTCAATAGAAAGTACTATTGATGAAACAAATAAATATGACAATTGTAATCAACACAAGACTAAAAAAGTATCATTTAATATATCGGCAGTTAATTTTGTGGAAGGGGAGTAGTTGTAGGTACTGTATCTTTAAGAAACTTAGTTTGTAATTTATTATATTTTTAAAAAAAATTAAATTATATCAAATATTCTTTTATTATTTTGTTAACTTTTAAAATTCATTCGAATAATAATTTTCATTATCATAACTTCATTGTTTTAAATAAAATAATAATTTTTAAATAAATAAATGTTTTTTATGTGAATACATCAATGTTTTCCTTATCCACGAGCAGAACTTTAATGTCGAGCCATTTAAGTTTTTGATTGACTTCATTTATAAAAAAATTTTGACCCCATTCCTCTTGCAGGGACTTCAGGTCATAATAGGCGTCATGCGTTGATTCGTGAACTGTATATGGAGGACCGGTTTTTTAGCTGTTGCGATTGTAGTACGCTGATCTGGAGTACATATCGGTTTGCTACCTAAATGTCGCTTTACTTGTTTTTCTATAACGCTATGAAGGATACAATGTATATCCTTCATTTTGAGAGTGACCTTGAATCAAATATTTATGAGTAATGCTTCGTAAATTATGCTTCTGAACCGCATAAAAATACATTGAATGTAGGTAATGTAGGTATTTATTTTTCTGCTGTCCACAGCAATTATCAGAGTAAAAAATTAAGTCGAAATCTTGAACATTTTTTCCTTTTGCACAAGATTTTTAATATATAAAATTAGACAAGTTCCAATTTCATTAGCACCATGCTTTCCTTCTACTTCGGTCCAAAAAAAGCATTCCACATGTTTTGCTTTAAGGTCACTAATGGTAAAATTGTAGCAATTTATTTTACTTTTGTAATAAAAGCTCGACGTAAAGCTTTTTGGCAATTGCAGAACTGCCCGTAGATCGTAGACAGCTACATTAGGTTTTTTTTATCCAGATCTTTTTTTTTTCTACATAACTATTTTTCTTCTTGGTAAAGTGTAGGCTTCATTCAACTCAATTTTTCCATTTTCATCTGAATTTAAAAACGATTCGCAGAGGTCACTGATCTTTTTTGGGATTAAAAAAACGAATTATTAAATTCTTTCAATATCCTGTAGAACATAATTCGACTTCCTGGAAGTAAATGCTCAGATTCTCGATATTCTTTATAGTCCATGTATAGGTCTCCAATACTTTTACCGCTTTCAATATACTCACGTGTTGTTTGGGAACTTAAGTAATGGGACTCGATTTTCGGTATATTTTTTATAAATTGCCATATGCTGTTCTTAATTTCTGGGTTTACAGTCACATGGTTCTTATGCTTCCCACGAAAGTCAATCTCAACAAATCCCTCTTTTGCTTTTCTTTAATTTCTGTTTTACATACTCTAATTGGTTTTGATTGTATCTCAAAGAAATAGGTGTTGTTTAGTCTACGAAGATCTTGAGTGCAGAAGTACCTGTATTTTGGTTTAAGTGGATTTGAATGTCTAGCTATGAACTCTCGTTGTCTCTGTAAATTACCAGTACACCAATGTTCATTAATGATTTTAAGTCGAGCATCTGATATTTTCTCGCTGCATCGAAAACGATAATTTTTTGAGCAAGGTGGTTGCAATCTTTTTTTTTTTTTTTTTCTTGGACTTAGACCATGATGTGATAAGATTTGTATAAAGAAGTTTTTCTTTTTTACCAATAGCTTCCTCAGAGCGGAACTTCGGACGAATTACTTGCAGACGGATTGAAATCGTCCTCAGAATTTTCGCTGAATGCATTTAAAGGGCTCTCATCCCTATAAGCAGACGAATGGTGGTTTGCATTTGTTGTGTCATCTTAATACGAAATTATTGAATAGTGTTCTAAGTTTGGACACGTCAGGGAAAGGTTTTTCATGCATTTAAAATCACGTTTTATGTACATAAAATATGCAGCAAAAATATAAATATATGCATTTAAAACTAATAAAATATGCATTTATCAACTTTTTTTCAACATTTAATTACATTAAAAACTTCAAAAAATCACCTTCATTGCTTTCTTAACAAACATTTTGTCATTAAAAACTTAAAAAAACATAAAAAGCTTAGTTTCAATGACTTCTTAATATATATTTGGCAAATCATATGCAATTCAAAATAAAGTTCAGTCTAACTTTTATTTACGTACACGAATGAATAAATATTTTTTTATTGTCAAATATAAATCTGAAGATTTTTTCTGAAAAATTTTTATGTAATAAAAATTAATGTTCCACGTCAGCAGAAGTTATTGGTGCGCATTTAGATGCTGCTATTTCGTTTGTGTAATATTCAGTTTCTTAATTTTCGTTCTTAGAACTATAAACTATTGATCCAATTTGTTGCATATGTATATTTAAGTTCATAATTTTTTTGTATAACTATTTCTAATTGATGTGTTAATAATTAAAGCCTCTAATTGGCCTATAGTGTGAACAAGAAAGCAATACTATGTGTACCCATATATCAATTAGGCAGAAGGCTGTCGGATATTATATTTCTATTAATAAAATTAAAGAAATTTTAAATTAAAAAAACTTGCACCCATATGCAAAAAATAGCGTGTGCCTCAAGTGTACGTTAAAACCAGTTTTAGTATGGAAATTTTAATTTGACATACACTTCGAGCACGTTATTTTTTGCATATCAGGGAACGGTTTTTGACTTTAAAATTTTTTAATTTTATTAATAGAAATTAAGTATCCGACATCCTTCTGCCACGTTCCCCATCGATGTAGTTACTATAAGATGTATCCGTATCATACCACTTGATATTTTTCATTAAAGGCTGAAACACGCAAAGCTGCTTTCAAAAGCACTTTATATCCACATGAAATTAATGCAGAACCAGAAGAGAGGACTGAAAAAAATTACACATTCCATGCTATTTTTTTTAAATTTTCAATGGTGTTGGTATTCTTGAATCGAATAATATCACAAAAAATACGATCGTAAATTTTTCTCGTTTTCCTCTTTTTTTGTTCTTACACAGTCGTAAAAACTGCAGTATTAAATACTTTTCCAGTAATAAAAAAAACAAAATTGGATTTATAACATGAAAAAACTAAAAAATGTATTAAAAATATACATTTATAGTAAAATATGCAAAAATATGTATTTATTGTAAAATATGCAAAAATATGAACAAACAAATCGATGCCATTTTGTCACAAATTTGTTGATTCGCAAAGATATGTTATTTACAATGATCTAAGACCAACGACAGAAAACATGTGTTTACATGAAAATCCTTTCCCTAATAATTACCTAATAACCGTACTTTTGAGTTTAGAAAACTAAACTATTTATCAAAATAGCCACCAAAAAAAAATTTTCATCAAAATTGCAAAAACACGAACTTAAACACTAAACTGAACTTACCTATATCAATTAAAGAGTAATGACTCAAAATTAAAACACAACTTATGTAAACCGTTCACAGTCTAAAACAACAACAACTCGAAATGTCGCTCTTTGTATGAAAAAACTTTGATCTGTTTTGCTCAAGCACTTGACAACAACTAAAAATTTCTTCCTTTAATTGAGACTAAAGTAGTTATTCTAAAAATATAAAGAGACTCATATCGGTTTTTTTTTCACGGAAAATAAGAAAAATCAAAGGGAGATTTTTATAGTGGGTAGATATGACCTCTGTTGTTTGGTTTTTTGCAAAAAGTGAAAATTTGAAAATTTTGAAATGTTTTGAGGAAGAAGTGCGATATTTGCGTATCATTTAAAATCTAGGCGCACGGTAGTGCGCCAGGCCAAGTTCTGGCCAATGCACGCAGTGTGTATATTTGCACGAAGCCATTCGAGCTGTTTTTACCCCCCTCATAACTTTGTTCCCCGCAATCGTAAAATTATAAAATTTAAACCATAATTAGAATAAATTAATGTAACCTCAGATGCGAAGTTTGAAAGTTTTACAAAGAAAGGTTCCGGAGATATGGAGGTGCAAAAAGTGCATATATTAAGACATACTCACTTATCACTGACACACTCATCAAATTGATGAAGCACTTCCGCTATAGCTATAGAGCTAATATTTGGTACACGTGTAGATCTAGGTGAGCAATGAACCAGAAAAATCTGAAAACATCTAAATTTTAACCAGGGGGGCGGGGCTACTGCCATACAAATTAAAATTTACGCTAGTAGGCTGAAATTTGATACAGAGCTAGGTCTAGGTGAGCACTAAAATAACAAATCTGAAAACTCGAAAATTTTGGCCAGGAGGGCGGGGCTACGCCCATAAAAGTCAGAATTAAACAAGCTAATATAAGGCGCTTAATGGAAGCTATTTTATTGAAATTTGGCATATATAGAGCGATAATGCAAGGCTATAAATTTGTTATTAAAAAAGTGGGCGTTGGCACGCCCATACAATTTAAACCTCATTTTAATGCCCTGTAGCTCAGCATATTTAGACATACTATTTATGTGGTTATTATTATCCGTTTGCAACGAAACTTGACACGAATAATAAGCACTGGCCGAAAAAATCTTAAGTGTGAAAAAGTGGGCGGGGCTACGCCCATAAAAATTAAAAGTTGACCTAAGGAGCTGAAATTTGATATACAAGTAGGTCTAGGTGAGAAACCAACTAGAAACATCTGAAAACACGGAAATTTTAGTTAAATGGGTGGGGCTGCGCCCATAAAAACTAAAAATTAAAGTTGCACTAAGGAGCTGAAATTTGATACACAAGTAGGTCTAGGTGAGAAACCAACTAGAAAAATCTGAAACCCCAAAAATTTTTACCAGAATGGGCGGGGCAACGCTAATACTGTTTGGAACTAAAAACTTAATATACAGCTTTTAATTCAAGCCAATTTATTGAAACCTTGCATACGCGTTGCACGTTTACAGTACTTTAAACTATCACCTTAAAAAGTGGGCGTGATCAATCCTATAAAATGTTAGCCTTGTGTTTAATCTACTTCGGTCTAGCATATCTAGAAGAATATTAGCATGAATTATAAGCGCTGCTCACAACTAAATTGTGTGTTTAAAATAATGGGAGGGATAGTGCTCATAAAATTTAATTCTCGCTAGAGAGCTGAAATTTTATACACAAATAAATATAGATCAGAGATCACTAAGATAAAAAAAACCTGAGGTAACAAGCACTTTTAATTCAAAATTAAGATAAATTTTATTGCACTTATCCAAAATAAAAATTTCCTATTTTGAAAAGTAGCCGTGACTTCACCCATAAATCGTAGCTTTTTCTTTCAGGTACTTCGGCTTATCAGTATTTAATTTAATACTCAGGTATTTCTCATTAACTTTTTAATACCAAACTTTGCATGAACCATGAGCACTAGCAGATATAAAAGTCAGCGGGGCCAGGCCCATAAAAATTTTACGTAATATTATACTGTAGAGAGCTGACATTTTGAAGAAAAATAGTCCTAATTGATTTACTCAATTGAAAAATCTAAAAATAAAGCACCAGCTACCCTATTGAAACTTTGCATGCACATTGGGAATATTCGTTTGATTTATGTACTTCGGCTAATCAGACTTTAATATGTAAATTAATTGAGAAAAAAGAACTGATCACGTCCACTTAAATTTACGCTGTATTTAACATGTTTCTTTCCAGAGGACTCTAACCAAATTGCGTACACACTAGCGACCCGTTGTAATGACACAATAGTGCATTTTTAAGGTCAACAACCCAACACCCATCACGCTTTAACCCATTTTCTAAAATGGAGAGAATAATGCGTATTTGTTCATTTCTGTATATCGGTAAAAATGTTGCAGACTATCTAGAAATTATATGACACTTACGATTACAAATTTATATAACGTATATTCTGTATTAGGTATTGTGCCAAACAAAAACTTGGTCAAAATTTATATCTCACTACTTTTAATGGCCGAAATTTTGGATAGGAACTTGGCCTTTTTTCACATTTTGTGAGGATACGTATTTACCCCAAATACATGTACTGGTGTTGTTGATTTGCCGAGTGTAGTTGCTCTCCCCATCGACCCATAAAGTTTAAGACGCGTGATGTACAAAAACTAATTGCTGAACTTAATCTGAAGAAAGCTCCAGGTATTGATGGAATTAGTAACAAGATGCTATTATTATAAGCCTACAAGCTTACTATCAACAATCTCAAAGCTTTTCGAAAAGCTGCTCATTATTAAATTGTCCAAAATTTTAGCTGATAATGGGTGCATCTCGGACCATCCATTTTGCTTGAGAAGTCAGCATTGCACTATTGAGAAAACGCATAGATTGGTTCAAGTTATAAGGAGGACATTTGAAGAAAAGAAGTATTGTTCTGCCCTTTTTAGAGATGTTTCTCAGGCATTTTATAAAGTATAGCACGAAGGCCTTGTCACACATACAAAAACTTTTGCAAAGTTATACTATTGAAAGGAAGTTCACTGCTCTGGAAGGAGACTTCATGAGTGTGCCCGAATCTATAGCTTCCGGTGCACCACAGGGTAGTATTCCGGGGCCAGTCTTGTATTTAATATAAACTTGTAATCTGCTTGTGAGCAATAATATCCACACCTCCACATTTGCCGATGATACAGACTGTATGAATTTGCATGAAAACCCTTCTGAGGCATTCCGCAATTACCAGGATCATATTACTCATATTACTCATTGTTGAACTTATAGAGAATTAAAGTAAATGAACAAAAGTGTGTCCATATAACGTATATTCTAAGAAAAGATATTTGTTCCCCTATTCGAATCAACAATCAAAATATTCCTCAACATTTTCAAATGAAATACATTGGTATACACATTGATCGAACGCTTACATGGAAACATCATATTGACTCTAAGCTAACTCAAATGAAACTTAAGTTAACTCAAATACATTGGTTGATTGGCAGAAATTCAACACTCTGCAAACTTTTACTATACAAGTCACTTTTGGAGCCAATATTGTGCTACGGAATTCAGTTATGGGGCACTGCTCTAGTTTCAGATTTTGATAAAATCCAACGAAGGCAAAACAAAATCCTACGTTTGATAACATCGGCTCCATGGAACATCAAAAATTCAAATTTACATCGTGATTTATATATGCCACTAGTGACTAAAGAAATTGCAAAATACGCAGTCAAATATTTAATAAAATTTGGGTCTCATCCTAATCCGCTGGCTTGTAATATCTTGAATTTTACTGGACATATCCAAAAGAGGGACACTAAGGCTCTAATTCCTAATACTGCAGATGAAACTTTTTGGGAATATTTTTGTACATCATTCTTGTATTAATAATTACTATCACTAAATTTGTGTTCGGCATTGGTCGGGCCCATTAATTGTATATAGACCTAAGATTTGAGTACTTGTTGTTAGTTCATTTATTTTTGAAGACTCAATAAATAAAAATGTATATAAAACGTATTCATTTCAAGTTTTTTGTTATTGGAGAAATGGAAAAATTTAATTTTTTCAACAAAAACAAACTGAAATGAATACCTTTATAAGAAAAAAATATATGTAAATGAAAAGCCAAATGCATTGATATAAGGCAAAAGAAACAAATTATATTACTAAAAAAATATTACAAAATATATCTTTGGAAACAGGACTTTAGTACAGAATAAGCACTAATGGAATATTTTTTTTTTATAAATGAGAATATGTAATTATTAATTATTTTGTATTTTTCTTCTATTTCTTTCCGCATTTCTGTTTTTACTTTTATGTATTGTAGAATTAAATTTTGAACGTTGCGTTTGGCTTATGGCAAATAAAGCCTTCTTAGTCGCAGAGCACATGTGTGCCAGATGTAAACTCGGCCTTAATTATTGTAAAGCATTCATAAAGTGAATGACGACACTCATCAAGTTGCCATAATCATATAAAAAAAAATCCGGCAATTTCTGCACAAATTTCTTGGGATATCGTTCCTGGAAAATGTGTGGGATCCCGGAAAATCCCGTCTGAAACACACTAGTCGATAAATAATAAATACATTCAAAATATGTTGATTGTACATAATTTTTAGATTAATATCAAAACCCATCCATTATAATTGCAACTTTGAATAATTACTAGGTTCAATATAGAGGCATGCTAGCAACTGCTGTTGGTATTGTTCGTGAAGAAGGAGCTCTTAAGCTGTGGCAAGGCGTGACCCCTGCATTGTACAGACATATCGTTTACAGGTAATTGTTTTTCATGTAAAATTTTTTAAATGAAAATGAAATATTAAATTTTACAGCGGTGTCAGAATATGTACTTATGACTTTATGCGCAAAGAATTGTCCAAAAGTGAAAATATCAAAAGCATGTCACTACCTCTCTACAAATCTGCAGTGTGTGGTGTTTTTTCAGGCGGTTTGGCACAGTGGCTCGCTTCGCCAGCCGACTTAGTGAAGGTACAAATACAAATGGAAGGTAAAAGACGCCTAATGGGTGAAACACCTCGTGTTCATGGAGCAGCTCATGCTTTAAGACAGATCATTAGAAGAGGTGGCTTTAAAGGATTATGGAAAGGCAGTATACCAAATGTACAACGCGCTGCTCTGGTCAATTTGGGTAAAGATAATAAAGTTGAATAAGATTAAATTATTTGTTACGTACTTATGTAAACATGTTTGCAGGCGATTTAACTACATACGATACAATTAAGCATATGATTATGAATAAACTAAATATGCCAGATTGCCATACTGTTCATGTTCTAGCATCTATATGTGCGGGATTTGTAGCAGCAATTATGGGTACTCCTGCTGACGTTGTCAAAACTCGTATTATGAATCAACCTACCGATAATAAAGGAAGGTATGTATCCTGATTGCAGCTATTTTGCAAAAAGTTTATTATGTGTTAGGCTAGTCTACGCCTGCTTTTCTTTGGTAAAAAAGTCAAATCATCGGTAGACCTTCAAACACTTTGTAATGTGATGTTACAATTGCGTTTATGTTTGTTCCAATATATAAATGTGACACATGTAGCCAAATCGAACACATTTTCTGAGGCAGCACAACTATAACCATGTTAATATCTACATGTTACTTGTACACGGCATGTTACTCTTTAATCAGTTTATATTGCTTGCGAAAAGTTATTGAGTGCCCCCGGATCAATGAAATTTAGCAGATATATGTCTAATAATCCTAGGCTGTTAAACCTTGAAAATAAGAAAAATCGAAGAGGAAAAAAGTTCCCCTCAGAGAAACTAATATTACCTCTGAAAAATTAAGATTTTTTCTTAACTGTTCCCATACTTTTGTTTAGCTAATGCAACTTTTAATGTCGTCGAAGGTTCAAAACACTTAACTTGGACCCTGGAGACTGTTAGATGTCATTTTTGTTCCGGTTTTTTTTCGTGGGCGGTGACAGAAATATTATTTGAAAAAATAATGTAAATATTAAAAACATTTACTACTTATGCCTTAAACTTTGAGCTTTTTTTTTAAAGCAAAACATTTTATGACCGACGAAAAGATTTCTTACTCGTATTTACCTATGCAAGATGAGCAAAAGCAGAAAAAAGTTGAAATTTTCAAAAAATCACCATAAAAAATGGCGCAAACTTTTTTTCTTGCGTCTGAAATTAGAGATTTTAAATTTTATTGCGGTATAAAACATACAGGGTTGTCACAGAAACCATATCGGTTTCGCTAATTGTAGTTTTTGAAAACTAATGTTGGTTTCATTTGGTGTCATGAAACTAAGTTAATTTTGTTAATTTCGAATGTAATTAAAACGAATGATCGAATCAGTTGCTGCTCATATTTGCTTATTGTTTGAAAATTTTTATTTTGATTTTTTGCAGGAAATATTAAATAAAATTATTGTTTTCATTAGAATAACAACAAAATTATATTTCATTAATAAATTATATAAATAATATTTTATTAATTATTATTAAAATAAGGAATAAGGTGCTATAAATAAATTCAATCGGCAACTGCAGTTGCAACAGTTTTCCTATTAGAAGAAGAGCGTTTAGGAAGTAGTCTCCTGCGCAAGATATCTTATCAGAACTTTTAAGACATGAAGGATTTTTCAAATGCTTTGCTACAGCGAAATTTTATAAAACAAACGGTAACAACACTGCTTTCAAGAAATTTATTTGAGTATTGTAGGTAGAAGAGTAAAGAAGAAAACACTTCGTGACGGAAGAATTTGTGATACTAGCTTCTTTCTACGCATAAGCGCGTGTACAAACGTCATGCATGTATGTGCGTATGATCTTTTCCCTGCAGCCAGAACAACTTCAAATACTCTTTAGATACTCATGAATAAGATTTTAATTCAATATTATTTCATTGATCACTTAACTTGCAATTTATTTGAAAAGTTTTAGTTAAAAAAAAACTTTGACTTGACTCCAGGATTCCAACCTGCGATCCTCCGACTGCAAGACTAGTACACTGGCTACCAGCCTGCCACAGTTTGTCGGCTGTTTACAAACATAAAAAAAACAACAAAAATACAAAAACAACTCACACAACTAAGTACGAAAGTGTACTGCAGCTATGAATAAAGCAAATAATCACCAACACACTGAAACAACATATTATTTCTTGTAAATTTAATGTGATTTGAATCAAACTTTTTGCATGGTGATTTCACATTGGTATTTTTTTCTGTGTGTAGACATTTTATCTATGGAAGTACGTACATACATACATTGTATGTAGATACCCTCTAGTCAGCCTAGAACCATATGTCTCTGCGTCAACACCCTTTCTCCAGCGACAATTGCACTAGTTAAAATGTCGACAACTTTCCTTTTATGCGCGAGTAGAAATACGTTAAAGGCAACAGTTCTAGTGTATTTTTGGTGATATTGTTAATGAACGTGATTATGTGAAATATTTTTCTCCAAAAAAAAAATATATAAATGAAAACAAAATAGGATTAAATTCGGGTTATTTAAAACGCTATAATATATTTGGGGAGCTTACGTTCGATTCAGGGGTTTATACAAGAATACCGATTAAGTATATAGAAAAACTTTGCACCAATAACAAAAAAACAGCTTTAGGCGTCAAGAAAAATAAGAATTAAGTAAAACATGAAAATGTCAAAAAAGCAAGCTTTGACTGAACATTAACATGGGGTATTTCATACATAAACATCCCGCCCCCCCCCCCTTGCACGAGTGCAACAGTGGAGGCTAAGACAGAAAAAAATTAGCAAATAATACCTAATTTACGTTAAGCATTTTTTCATGAAATTAGTTGCATGAAAATTTATTATTTTTCAATGGGAGGCCTGGAGGGGCTACTAATATCAAAAAAATTGTCAAAAATGCATCAAAGATTCATTATACGCTTTTTTATATAAAATTATCTTCTATTGCGCTGCAATTAGGAGATAGAAAAAGTTGCATGCAACAAAATTCATGAAATTTCATGAAAAAATGCTTAATGTAAATCAGGTATAAGATACAAATAAATAAGATTGAGTATAAAGAATTCAATATAATTTAAGGAAATTCAATATTGGCAAAATAAAAAATACAAAAATTTGTTTGAAAAAATTTAAAAAAAGTTTAAAAACTAAGAAATACGTCCACTTTGAACATTTATAATTATATTAAGTTACCACAAATAGCCCGAAGAAATAACATACAAATTTATAATTATAGTTGCAGCATCTTTGGTGTAAGGTTGAACCTGTGATTGTTGCTGTTGTTGTTCTAATTGTTGTTTTAAATCTTTGACTTGTTGTTGTAATTGTTGGGTGTGTGTGGTATTGTAGTTCCGCATTCTTTTATTGGATTTTTTGTTGTTTTTCGTTCTTTTTTCCTTGGATATCTTTCCCTTTCGATTTGTTTTGAGAGTCCTTGTTCTACCTTCAAAGCGATGAAGGAGGGTGTGAAGTTCGGCTGAACACTCCATGCACCTCTCTCGGCTTATACATTTGTCTCGCATATGGGAATGAGCAAGACAGTTGAAGCAATAACAGTATTTTGTTACCACCTTCCAACGCTCTCCTACCGACATCTTACGGAATTTGAGACACTTCCGTATAGCATGCTCACTTTTGCACAAGCGGTAATCACGCATATTCTCCTCACGAGGGGCCAATTTTATATCCAGAGGATCAGCTGGCGATTTTTCAGCGGTGCGGTGCACTTCAAAACGAGCGACGGACTTAGACATTACGAAAATCTAGCGGGAAACAAGAAACAAAAGAAAAAAAATGCATTAGTTGGAGTCCGAGTTAGGGAGGAGAACGAGCTTCACAATTGGCCGGGTAATAGTGCCTGAAACTGTTCTCACGTCAGCGACTCTAACTTTAGAATCCTGACCACAGTAGACTCCCTCAACACGACCTAATCTCCATAGGGTAGGGGCAAATTATCTTGACGAACAGCTACCAAATCACCTACGGCAAAATCTCTCTCAGGTAATTTATACTTTGTGTGCTTATGTAGCTCCTTTAAATATTCCTCTTTCCACCTTACAGCAAATTGGTGGTGGAGAATTTTAAGCTTTTGCCATCGGTTAGCTAAGCTTAAGGACAATCCCGAATGGTCTGGTTCGGCTCGTCCGAGTATTGGCCGTCCGACTAGGAAGTGACCGGGGGCTAGCGGAATCAAATCAGTGGGATTGTCAGACATTGCACACAAGGGCCTGGAATTCAAGCAGGCTTCAATACGAGTCAACATTGTTTCAAACTCAGGGTGTGTAAATTTCTGTGAATGAGAAATTCTTTTCAAATGGCTCTTGAAACTCTTTACTCCGGCCTCCCATAAACCTCCCATATGAGGAGCACCGGAGGGAATAAAATGCCATTCCATAGGTTCTGCATAATCGAGGGAAAGCACTTTACATCTTAATTCTGGCAAAAACTTCTTCCGGTCGCGAGTAAATAGTTTTGCAGCACCAACGAAAGCCGTTCCATTGTCAGAGTACAAGTGTTGAGGAGCCGAGCGACGTGATATGAAGCGGCTGAAGGCTGCCAGAAACGACTCTGAGCTCATATCCTCCGTCACTTCCAAGTGAATTGCTTTTGTGCCAAAGCAAACAAACACCACGACGTAGCCTTTCGAAATTCGACAACCTCTTCCACTGTAAGATTTAATATCAAAGGGTCCAGCGAAATCAACACCAATATGGTCGAATGGCTTGCCAATAAAAGTTCTTTCGGGGGATAGAGCTGCCATCATTTGATGACTGGTTTGTTTACGTTGAATGACACATTCTTTATAATTGTTCACAATAGTACGGACCAAGTTCCTAAGTCTAAGGACCCAAAATTCACATCTGACGATGCGTATTAGCAAGGTATTCCCACCGTGAAGCGAATATTTGTGGGCATAGCTCAGGTAAAGACGAGTAAAGGGAGCACAATAAGGCAGAATCTTTGGAAAACGTTCATCATACGTCAGACCTGCAGCTTGAGCAAGCCGGCCATTTACTCTCATGATTCCACTCGAATCTAGAAACGGGTTCAAGGAGAGTAGTTTACTTCCTTAATGTAAACTATCGCCTTTCAAAAGGTGGTGATATTCGGGTAAGTAAAGCTGCTGAGATAAAAGAGTTAAACGGGTCTTTACCAATACTATTTCGGATCTGGTTAACTCGTGGGAGTTGTAGATACAATTACGTTTCCTTAACTGATTATAGAATCGAAAAATATAGGCAATGACTAGCATAGCTCGGGGTAAAACAGAAAAACGTTTGAGTATATCATTTGAATCATCAGTCTGGGTAAAATGAGTCATTATATTTTTCGTTTCGAGATTTGTATGAAATACAATTTGGGTACGGGGTCATGTATCCTGAGGCTGACATAGCCATTTAGGGCCATGCACCACAAGGGATTGTCTATTAAATCTCGAGCTAGAGATCCGCGACTTGCCTAATCGGCCGGGTTATTTTTAGAGTCGACATGAGAGCAATTCTCAATGCCAACCGTTTTAAGATTTAACGCAACTCTATTCGCCACAAAAGTAGGCCAATGGCAAGGAGGTTTTTGAAGCCAGGATAAAACTATGGTAGAATCAGTCCAAAAATGAATATTTTTCCTGGCTAAATCCATTTGACTGCATAATGAGTCTACCATATTTGCCAATAATGCAGCTCCGCAGAGCTCTAAACGGGGTAATATCTCTGATTTGACCGGCGCCACTTTTGTTTTTGTCGCCAGTAAGTAACAGGTGATTTCATTACTGGGCGCAACAGCTCGTAAATATAAAGTTGCAGCATAAGCCTTCTCGGAGGCATCGCAAAAGCCATGGATCTCAATGTCATAATCTGGGTGGAAATTAACCCATCTTGGAATGTTAATTTCTTCAATTCGCGGGTAGTCCTCTAAAAATGCGTGCCATTTATGTAGAGTTAAGGGGTTGAGGCATTCATCCCAATCTGTCTTGTCTTTCCAAATCTGTTGCATAATCATCTTAGCGACAATAATTTTAGGAAAAAGCCATCCAGCGGGGTCAAATAGCTTTGATATTTCTGACAAGACAGCACGCTTTGTTATCAAATCCTTGTTCGGTGGCGTTACAAGCCTAAAATAGAAACTATCGGAACTAGCATTCCAGCGCAAGCCGAGTGTCTTAGTCGTGCTTGTATCCGAAAATTTCAAGAAATCCGCTGCTAGCAGATTCTCTACGGGTAAATCCTCTAACAAACGCTTATGTTCGCAGTCCATTTTCGGAGAACAAGACCGGCTGAAGCAAGAACATTTGTTAGATCATTACGACGCATAATGGCCTCATCTAGTTCATGGGAGCCAGCGAGAACATCATCGACGTACATTTGAGTTCGCAATATTTCGGATACAGCAGGATTTTGAGCTTCATATTCACTGGCTAACTGAATAAGGGTACGGATAGCAAGATACGGCGCACAGTTTACTCCGAACGTAACCGTATTAAGCTCGAAATCTTTGACTTCGTCATAAGGATTTTCACGGAACAGAATCCGCTGAAATGGGATATGACTAGGATGAACTAGTATTTGCCGATACATTTTCTCAATATGGGCATTGAACACAAAGCGATAAAGTCGCCAACGCAGCATCAAGACAATAAGGTCCGCCTCTAGCACAGGCCCAGGGTATAATATGTCGTTTAAACTAACGTTGTTTGACGATTTGCTGGAAGCATTAAATACGACACGGACTTTGGTAGTAGTGCTGTCAGGTTTAAAGACAGCATGGTGAGGCAAATAATAAGAAGTACTTTCTGCAGTACTGGGTTGAACTTCTCTCATATACCCCAATTCAATATATTCGCTAATTACCTTATCATATTGCAATTTTAGTTCGGGGTTGCGTAAAAGACGAGTTTCATTTCTCTTGAATTGAGACAACGCACAATTTCTAGAATTTCCTAAAGCTAGGGTCGCCGGAAATTCATGCTTAAAGGGCAAGGAAACTACATAACGGCCATCGGGGTTTCTATATGTTGTCGACTGATAGTGTTGTTCACAGAACTTATCAGAATCAGTCGATTGGGTTACTTTTGGAACTTCTTCAAGTTCCCAAAAGCGGGCAAGCTGATTATTTAAATCAATTTTATTGAAATACGATTCAATCGATTTTAAGGGGTAGTTGTGATACATCTTGCCAGTCACAATCCATCCGAGCATGGTATTCTGAGCAACAAGGTTGCCATTCGGGTGCTCTTCGACCTCGGGCAATAATATCTGGGGATATAGATCTCCCCCCAGCAGGAGATCCATACGCGTAAACTTAACATCATTCATACTAATATTAGTGAAATCGGAAGATCTGATGTTAGAAATCGAGCATGTAGGTAACCTGCCAGTCAATTTCTCCACGACATAGGCGTCACACTGAATTCTAAAATCGGGGTTTGTTTTAGATCCAATCGTGATACAGCATATTTTAGAAGCTGTCGCCGATAAACTATCATTAAGGCCTGTAATTTTCGCCATTTTAGAGGACAGTGCTGGTAAACAAAGTTTACGTTGTAACGTTTGTGAGATAAACGTTGCTTGAGACGCAGGGTCAATCAGCGATCGTGCCACATATTTAATATCGCCAACCACGACTTCACAAGTTGTTGTCCCCAGCAATACCGTAGATTGAGGATTAGAATCTACATGTGAGGTATACGTCTGGAAGTATCTAGCGGCACTTGAGGTAGATGGTGTATCATCAGGGTTGTGTTGGGGTGGACTATAATTTAAAACATAGGCGCCAGAACTTCGGGAGTTATTTTCATTAGAATGATAGCTGGAAGGGTTCAAGCGAGAGGGGTTAGGGTAAACTGAACCTTTCGATAAGGAGTTATTTGAGTTTCGGCTAGGGTTTCTGTGCAAAAGCGAGTGGTGTTTTTGTTTGCAAATGAAACAGACATGAACGCTTTTGCACGTTTTGTAATCGTGGGATGATGCTAAACAGTTAGTGCAAAACTTCATCCTTTCCAAAGTTAACAGACGGTCATCAACACTTTTTCCTAGAAATATCGGACATAGCCTAATGGGGTGTTTTTCTGGGCATAAAACACATTGAGTTATGTTCTGACTCGGGCTGGACTTAGTAATAAATGCTTTAACTTTTTTGGAATCAGAGGATTTTTTCGTGTTGTTAAAGGTTTGATTTTTGACGGGATTTTGTGGGGGGTTTGAATTCGATCCTTTAATGTCATACACTGATTCCAGAGTTTTATAACGCAAAGTCAGAAATTTGTCCATTTCATTCCATATCTGCATCGACTTTTGCTGACTGTTCCCAGAGATTGAGAGTAGTATCGGGGAGTTTTGTGGAAGCAATGTAAACAAAAATTACATCCCAGCTATCAGTTGTCACGTTGAACAGTACAAGGTTAGTAATGCAGTCGTTTATAGTTCTCTGTAACTCTTTAATATTAGGACCAGTTTCGCGGGTGATAGGATTGATATTAAAAAGAATTTTAAGCTGAGCGTTAGTGAGAACGCGTTTATTCTCATATCTGTCCATTAGGTTTTTCCATGCTACAGGAAAACCATCACTGGTCAGTGGGCAGGTTCGTATCATTTTATGGGGGTCGCCTTTAGTGTACTGCAAAAGGTAGTACATATTTGACACCGAGTCGATTCGCAGATTTTCCCCAACCATACTTTTGAATGATTCACGAAATGAAGGCTACTTTAAATAATCTCCGTAAAATGGATCTATTTCACAGGGAGGCAGATGAGCAAAAGGGATAGGTCCGCGCTCTTGCTCTTTTTTTATTCTGCAGGGCATCTTTTAGGGGATCTAAGTGTTCAGAAATGAAGGAAACACCTCGAACATAAGTATCGTACGAACCTCTATACTTAAGCTTCACTGCAACAATGTCTATCTTCTTATCACTTTCAGCTAAAATTAGTAAAGAGTCATACGTCTCTCTAATTACCTCCCATAAAAGATGTAATTCCTTTTCGTGAATTTCTAACGAGCGAATGTTATGATCTGTTGCAGGTATATTTCTAAGATAATCTTCGAACTCTGCTAAACGGTCACCGTTTCTTATCAAATCGTTTACGATCGACATTTTTTATTTGCGAAATAAGTTTTTGTGGTGTAAATCGGTAAAAACTTTGAATTAAAGTCGGGTTACTCACGTTAAGGCTACTTGTTTACAAATTGGGGTAAAATATCCTACTTAGAGGTAGCACGGGTTTATAAGTATATTAAAAAGAGTTTTCAAAGTATTTCTACACTGTTACTCTATTTAAACTAAAAGCGGGTTAAAAAAAATCAACGAGTGACAAATTTTCACCGTGTAAAATCACTAAATCATTTAAATTGTGGAATGAAAAGGGTTAAAGCCAGATTTACAAAAGTATTGCACAAAAATTCACGATTACTCAGTTCGGGTTCAACGAATAATATGATTATTCAAAGGGTAATATGTTCCGGTACACGACTTTACTTTATTATTTTAATACGAGTTATATCCGGTATTTTAAGCTTGTAAATGCTTCTTATGGGTAAGTTTAAAAAATATTATTCAAAATACAATCGGTTATTCGTATTAATCGTTCACTCGAAAACCGTGCAACACTAATGTAAAGTGTGTTATAATATAAATGCAAAATAAAAAGCAAAAATATATTCATACAACAACAACAATTTTTGTCATGAGAGAGAGAGAGAGAGCAATGCGTTTTGTTATTTTTAATTAATTTATTTTAAATTTAATATGGCACCTGCTGGAAATAAATTAATATAAATATATTTATTTTAAATGTTTGGTTGATATCTGCATAAGCTTTAAACCAATTTGTAGTCACTTGCTAATAATTAACTTATAAACTAGTGTTTTTTTGTCAACTGATTATTTTATTTACTATAGGGTAGCTTACCATCTACATATTACACACACACTCAAACGTACAATATGAAAAATAACAAGCATACACTAAAGGCTCCGTTACCCGACTGTATAAATCGCAGATGTAAGGTAAATGTAAATGTAATGTAAATGTAAACGTTTGAGCGCTTATAGAATACTTAAAAACGTGTCATGTGTTTTCTACACACAAAAACTTCTTTGTGCACACACACATACATACTAATTGCATTGTGCCCAGCAAACACGCATTTTTGATTTTAAGTTGCGAGTTATATGAAGTCTAACGCGAAAGTTCATATACTTATGTATAATATTTAAATTCATGAAATTCATTTTGATTGAAATTTACATACATATGTATACGGACATACACACGAGTATGTATGTATGTAATAGAACTTATAAGTAAATAATATATAAAATAGTAATGTTTTAATTAATCCAAGATTTTTTAATAATTTCGCTGAAACTATTTTAATTTACTTTCTTTTGATGGCAAGATTTAGCCTGTTGGAAAAAACTAATCGAGTTTTTGAAATAACACCTTTTAGAACGAAAATGCGCCTAGAGGTTTTGAAAATTATTATTATTATTTTATTTAAATGAACTCAATTATAATAATTTTAATAGCAGCTGTAACGCTCAACCGTAATATTTGTCATTGTACATTACATCATCGGAAAGACGAAGTATTTAGCTATTTAATTTCCAGGAATGTGTATGCTTGCAGTAGCACCTCAATCAAATCTTTACTTTCTTGTTTTATCCTTTTCTTATTAATGTTCGTACCTGCTCATAATAATTTAGTTTTATTCACATACATATGTATATTTTTTTTAAACAAAAATACATACATATGTATGTACATATACAGGACTTTTTGTTTGCTGGGTGTTTATCAGCATAAAAAAAATCAAATAAAATGGAAAACAGCTGTTCGAAACATTGATGAGAGTTCAACATCTTCTCATTATTTTTGATTGTGTGGAAAAGGTCCCAAAATTACATTACAACGTATTATAATTATAAAAAATATTTATATTTTTGTTTTTTTATTTTTATTGGAATTATTTTTAAATAAAAATAGTTTTTTGTAAGCTTGAATGTTTGTACGCACATATGTATGTATATTTTACATATTCATACATACATATGTACATGTATGTATATTTAAAAAAAAATAAACACATACGATTGGTAGTCTCTGGTTAGATTTAATAAAAATAAACTTTGCTAGAAAACTAAATTTATTATATATACCATGTATGTATACAAATTAACCACTCAAAAGCTTAAACTATTAAAAGAAACAAAAGTACCAAATCAGGTCTATTGTGCCACACTCTCATTCAATATACATACATCCCATCACTGTCTACAAATGTCACGTAACGTCGTCATAAAATTCTATTTTCTGCAGGTTCAGACGTTACATTTACGTGCCATTTCAGTCAGGTAAGCGTTTGCAAAGCTTTTCATGCAACAGATTCGATCAGCTGACACATTTACATTTACAGTTCTACAGTCTGGTAATTCTGCCTTAATCAACAATACTTCTCTTGAGTGTTTGTTACAGACAAGCTGTCTTGACGTCATCGCTTGTTAACACTGGTATACACATACACCAATACATCCATCGTGCTTCGCTTATAGTACGACAGCATTTATTATTGGTTTAGTATAATACATGCGACGTGAATACATTTAAAAATCATAACGTTTTTCCATTGCAAGACTGTTTACGCAGGCCTCTATTAGAAAGAGAGTATTCTATTAGAAAGAGTAAAATGAACTTGCGACCGTTGGTACAACATGAGAAGGTTGTGTATGAGATTGGAAAGTGTGTGGGGTCGTAGTATGAAGTTGTGTCTCGGTTGTATGAAGGATTAAAAATATTTGATTTTTTGGCAAGTTGTATAATTTAGGAGTATGTTGTAAAGGGTGTTTTTTATTGAGGTATAGAGCTTTAAGTTGGCATCACTTTTTTAACTGGCGGCCATTTTGTCAGCTGTCAAGTGATTAATATTTAGTTTGGTTTGCCATTTCATCATGAACAGGTTGACAAAAGAACAACGCTTGCAAATCGTGCAAATTTATTTCGAAAATAATGGTTCAGTTCGCGAAGTTTACCGCAAGCTCCGTCCATTTTATGGTCGACATAATCGTCCATCAGAGCAATTAATTCGGTTAACCATGGATCGTTTTCGCACTACGTTTACTCTATGTGATAATACGCATCCGCAGAGACGTCGAACAGTGCGCACCGAAGAAACAATTGTCTACGCCAACAAACCAGAAACGTTAGGGGACTTGGAAGCCAACATTCGTGGCGTTATTGCCAACATACGGCCCCATATGCTCGAAAAAGTGGTTGAAAATTGGACCTGTAGAATTGGCTTTATTCGAGCCAGCCGCGGCGGCCACATGCCCGAAATCATATTTAAACATTAATGGCATAAAATTATCCTTCCAATAAAGCCAAATTGATGGACATTAAAACGATTTTCTTGTGTTTTATTTCAATTCGAAGTTATATACCTCTAAAAAAACACCCTATACAACTTTATTTCATTTTGTTTTTATTTTCGTAGCATCATATAAAAAAACGTCACGCACGAATTCAAATGTGCGTTTAAAATGTCATGCAAATGTAATTTTTGTAGTCTTTTGGCTCACTTTCTGTTAGTGTTTTAAAAGTTTGTTGTTAGAATATGTTTCTTTTTATATAAACCAAATTTTTTCTGCCCTTTTTACATTCTTCTTCTTCGTTTTGCACGAAAAAAATCATCGAATACAATATGCGCAGTAGTACCCGATATCATGTTTATTCAAAATTTTTTTTGTGAAACGAAGTTGTGCGCTAATGTTGCACACGTTGTTGTATACTTTGTGCCCAAAACACACAACTTGATAAACCAACGTGTTGTACCAATGGTCGCAAAGTCTGTGGCTTGCATAAGACTTTCGTTTTTAGAAAATTTTCTAAAGCCCCGTTTAGACTATTATGCAAGTTTAATACTTTCAATACATTTTACGATAGAGCTGCAAAACTATCGATAGTCGCTCCACTCGATAGTTTCGATAGTTTTATGTAAAACTATCGATACTATCGATAGTATCGAATAGTTTTATAAAAGTTGCCACATAAACTACATTTGACTCGAAAAAAGAATCCAGAGTCATCAACATTTTCATTAGTATATAAAAATATATAAAGCATTTTTTCGATTTTATCGTAAGCGGCACATTATCGAAAATATACTTTTTTATTGAAGTTATAATTTTATGGGCCTACCCATGGTTTAGAATTATCAAAATGCGAAAATTGTTGATAACTTTTAAGACACTAACTGTAAAGTTTTATCGTAAGCGACAATTTTAACCTTCTTCTAAAAATTTAATTTTTATCGCATACGATTACATCGAAGATTAGGCTGGATATGTAGGTATGTATGTACAATTAAAAAAAAATTTTGTAGGGAAATACGCTAGGGTACGTCAAAATAAATCCGAGACGATTGGCGGCCGTCGCGATATCAGTACCACCAAAATTTATCTTTGTGTCGACGATGTTGAATTTATTAAGATACTTGTGGCTACTATTTGTCGAATAACACTTGGATTTATAAATAAATTCATATACATACATATGTATGTATTTAAGTACTTATGTATACAGAAGCAGGGATGCGATGTCATATTTACAAATTGTACTAACTTTCAAAAAAAATTTTAATTTTTTCAGTGCGATTGTACCTAATTCATTATTTATATTTTTGTAATACTTTTACTTTTTAATTAACTAAAAATCAATTAACAAAACGCCAGAAGGTGCACAAAGAATATTAGTTGCTGGGATCTGAATATAAAAGTAACATTTACGATATACTACGTTTATAACATTTTTTTTTATTCGATTGTTCACAGTTGATGCAAATAGTTGGCTTCTCCCTTTGGTACGAAAATAAAATTTCCACATGTGTAGATGAATTTGGAATAAATAACATTCCTCCAGCAATTCTTTAAGTACCGGAAAACATCGTTTGATTTACATAATTTTCTAATACCTTCGAGCTAAAGATTAACCCCCTTGTGCAAAAAAATAAGTGAATGTTAAAACCGGGTTTTCTATGGAAATTTTTTTAATGTACACTTCAAACACGCATTATTTTTTGCATTAGGGGGTTAATATATTTTAATGCTATTTTTGGCATGTAATAAATATAGAGATTCCAGTAGTGCTAAATGGGTCATTGCGGTGCTACGGTACTTTTGGCATTCAAATAGCGCCAAAATTATACAATTGTACCAACTTTTGCATCGCTGTACAAAAGCTTAAATCAACGATGGATAATTTGCTTCAAAGCTGCCGGCTACTGTTTACTGACTTCGATTATTTTTACTCTTTTAATTACTTGTTTTTTTTACCGATAGTATCGATAGTGGAAAAAACTATCGATATTTCATTTACAACAAAACTATCGATACTATCGATAGTACTATCGATAGTTTTGCAGCTCTATTTTACGATACAGAAATCTAAATACATTCATTGCAACTGTCAACAAATCTAATGTAAAATCACGTATTGCGTTCAGCCCATCAATATAATAAAAAAATAAAATGTGTAATACAAGCAGAAAACAAAACAGTTGTTCAATGAAAATGTCTGTGCTATTCATTGACTAGCGGCGGCAAAGCGATTTTATGTAGGCGGGGCCATGTCGGCACTTGAAAAATTCAGCAGTTAAAAGTATTCTATGTAAATAACAGAAAAAATTTAAGAAAAGATATTACAAAAACGTTAAAAAATTAAGTCAAAGAAATATACTTCCATACGATTCACTCATTCATAATTTTGAGCCGATATACATATGACAAAACATTACATCAATGACGACATGAAAATGCAACTCTGATCTAATAAAAGGTAGAGCTACAAATCACAACGGTACCATGAAATAAGTCCCAACAAATTAAATAACTCCCAAGAAAAAAATTAAATAACTTCCAATGATTTTTTCATACAAAATTGGGACTTATATCATTATAAAATAAGTCCGAATGCATTGAGATTATTTATATTTTTCTTGTTGGGAATTAATTCATGTTCTTCTGCCGTTGGAAATTATTTAATTTCTCTATTTGGAATTATTTAATTTTTTTGAGCTATTTAATATTTTTTGTTTTGGTGTTATTTAATATTTTTTTTGGGTGTTAATTCATTTATCTTATCATTGATTTTTTCAATAGTATTGTTATAAGTTCGGCTAAAGGCCGGCTTTGCGAGAAACCTTTAGTAAGCCGCACAGTGTCGGGGAATACCATGGTGGAAAAAATCCCTAATTACGGCCAAAGGCCGGCTATGTAAGAAACCTGTAGTAGGCGCCGCGGTGTCGGGGAATACAATGGTGAAGACATTTTTTTGATTGTCCCGATTTTTTAAATTAAACCACACGTACCGAGCGGGATTTAAAAATTCCGCTTTTTTAAGTTTTATTTTTTCTATTTAACACCAGAGATTCCAACTAAAGCCTAGTACTCTGTTCCAAGGTGCGAAATTTGAGCAACATTAGTTATTTATTTATTTATAGTACATATTCTGCAAAGTAAATTTGCAGAATATGGTTGCACAAAAATGGACGGGTGGCTAAGACCATATGTCCATGATGTTATTAACAGTATTCTTAAAAATGTTTTTGTGACTGACCGTACACAACCTATGCCTTCACATAGGAAGTAGCAACGTGGTTGTTAAGGGAATTCCACAAAAGAACCGCAAGATCAAGGCACATCAATCAGGTGCCCGCGATTCTACAACAAATATTACAACAGCAACAACCACATGTACTTTCTTGGTATAAATTACCTTCTTACTTTTAAAAACAGGGTAGCATCGTCAGATTGCATGTTTTTATAGGAAATGTCAAACACCATACAAAACTGAATATTCGAAAGGTGTTTATGTATACCCAAATAAAAGCATGCTTTTAGGCTTATACCTACACAATCCAAATTTAACATTTATATTGGTATAATGACATTAGTCACCTGGTGTAGTGCTGTCACCTAATAAATGGGCCTTGCGCAAGATTATACGGTAGTCCGTGGCAGATCAGTCAACCAGTGCGAGTGAGACGTAAAACTTTCGAAGGCCTGGTTGCATTTAAGAAATAATTGCCAACGACGCGTGATATTGACTCGCCCAGAGCTGCTTTACGACTGAAAAACATTAATTATTTCGCGTGAAAAGTTTGACATGCACCCAGCGTTGCCACTTTCTGTGTAATAGTGCAAAATTTGTACTATTTCAAATTCCTTGCACTATTTTTGCACCATAAATTTTTTGTATAACTTTGCACTATTTGACTTTAACGGCATTTATATGTCTCTGTTTAAAAGCGACAAGAGCATAAGATAACCTAGGACAAATTCGAGTTATATATGATAGAAAATTCTGGAAACGAATTTCTGCGTGAAACCCCAATGTCTCTAACGAAGTTTATTATAAAGATACATAAAAACAAAACAATTTTGACTTCCATAAGTTTAAAATCAATAAAATTTGTAATAAGGGTCAAATTATACCCAAAATATTTGGAAGATTTGCTAAGAAATATTGGATTCCATTTCACCCTCAGTTGTTTCAAGGCAATGTAAATTATATAAGATTAGAAGTTTATGAAGTTCCTTCAATAATAACTGAATCAATGCTTTCTGCATTGGATGTAAAATCTGTAAAAGGTCATAAAAGTTGATTTTTTAAACAAAATTAGTTATTTTTGGTTCACAACAAAAACGAGAAACTTTTTCTACAGAAAAATTAAATTTATTGTAGTAGACCCAAAATTTGTACAATCATTGAGCTAGATTATCAAAAATTAGACATTGAGTTAAGTTAGGTTAGGTTCAAAGAGGGACAGTAAAAATTTGCCGAATCTGTTTCGGACTACACCTACCTATGCTACAGCGTTGTCAACTCGGTGCTTTTCGCACCGTTTTTAGTGCTTTTTGAAATTTTCGACGCGAAAAATTTTGAAGTTAGTGCTCGGTGGTTTTTTAAACTAATTTTTGGTGCTTTTTATTTCTTGGCGGTGGCACTAAAGTTTAGTGACTAAACGCAAAATTCAAAAAGAATTTTCCTTATAAATATAATATACATATATATTTTTTTTGGTAGAAGTCTAACATTTAAAAAACATAGCACTGAAGTTAAATGGCACATTTCAAAATATTCTAATAAGAACAAAACTTGGTTGAAGAAATACGTGCATTTTATTCTCAAACTTTCACATTTTAAGCACAATAATTGGAAACAGTGTTTTGCCACACGACAAAGAAGACATAATGCAAGTATAGTCTAATAGCGAAATATTTAAAAATACAGTAAAAAGAGAATGCAATGGATAAACTTTGAGTTCGCTATCGAGTTTTGGGCAGAAATAAAGTCTTATTACGATTCATTTGATATAAACTCGTTTGGGGCATTATCGAAATTGCATTTCCATCAAACTTTAATGTTTAAACACAGAAGTTGATCACGTTTTTACCTTTATTACTTTATTTAAGTCTAAAATACTTAAAAAGTTGTCCTTACACTTGGCTTTGTATAAAAGCGGTCTGAAACGAGAACATTGTGTTGCTAATAGAGCTGCCGTTTTAGGTTACATATTTATAACCTACTTCGTTCCTATTTTCTAAAATAATAGTACAAATTATTTAAGTTTATATAACTTGGTTAACTTGCAAATTATTTTTTTTTAATTTTGTAACTTTGTTATTAATATCGCGTTTGCTCTCAAAGAATGTTTCCACAGCATGGTTTAATAAAAATCAAATTTTGAAAGTCTTGATTTTAAAAAATTTAACTACTACTCCCATCGAGTTCAAAATCTAATCAGAAAGTCAAAAAGACTTGCCTATTACTGCTAATTTCAGGTGATTTGTTTCTTCGTTGACGAAAAAAATTAAATTTTTTATAATAATTTAAAAAGGTTTCGTCAAATTGATTTTAGAATTCACTGATTCTCATAAATAAAATGCAAGGTCAACCGATTTCTGTATTTTTTATAAAACAAAATTTTTTTATTAAACAAAAAAAGTTTTAATTATAATTTAGTGCTTTTTTACTTAAAATACGCGTTTTTTTTTCCTGGTTTCAGTGCTTTTTGAAATTTAAAAGTTGACAACGCTGCTATGCTATTATAGCATATTGAGCGCGCTTGATAAGAAATATTGAGGAGATACCCAATAAAAACTACACTGTGTGTAATATTTTAAGTCATTGAAATATAATTATATAAAAGACCTGTGTCCCCCAGTTTTGTTCCAAGTCATGTACTTTTTTATGGGCCCCCAAAGATTTGGGGCCTCGGTGTCATTTTTGCATTTTCTCAGGCTCATATCTTCAAGATCAATATCGCAAAAAATTTAAAAAAATTCTATTTTGTGTACCTTTTTTCCCCTGTTAAGGTCCATAGGTAGCAAACCGTTCAAAATTCAAGGAAATAATCAGCTACAAAAATGCACCTAAGAACTCAATAAATAACTTTCTAGAACATATAAACTTCCTAGAAATGATTCTTAACACCGTTAGGTAGCGCTTAGGTAGCCGCAAAAGTGAAAAACTACCAAACAAATGAAATTAAAAAAAATTCATTTAATTTTTATGTTGAGGACTTTCTTCTCAATCGCCTAGTTTAAATAAATATTTTATGAAATTTTTACACAATTTAAAGAGGAAGGCGGCAATGATTTTGCGTTGAAGTAAATAAGCGACATAAATAGGTATGTACATATCTACCTGACTATTTTTGAATTAGTAAAAAATTATCTCCTTTTATTTTTCAACTTAAATTGTAAAGCTTACCAAAAAATATATTAAAAAAATATATACTTAAATTGTTTTGCACTGTTTCATTCAGTTTTGCACTATTTTAGACTTGCACCTGTGTAACTTTTTGTTGAACTTGTGGTAACGCTGCATGTATCAAATGTAGCCCAACTCGCGGTTTTTTTTAAATAAATTGCTCGCTTTTATTGCTGGAAAGTATACAACCATGGTAAAATTATACTAGGTACATGCACGACTGCAACAAAAATACAACACCAAAAAACACATGTATTTTGTTGGTATAAACAAACGTATAATTGTCAGAAACAGGTGCCTTTTGTTTTTAAAAGTAATAATTGCAGGGTGATTAAAGTACAATTGCAGACGCGGCATTCATGAATGAACGTGTTGCCAGTACGTGTGTTATGACACAGAGTGTGCAATTACTCTAATGTGTAGGCCATGTTATTACATTCATGTATAATCTGTGTGTAATTCTACTTTATTTTTGTTTTCATTTTAACCTACAAAAAGCATGTGCAGTGTACTTTTCTTAAATGTGTAATTGGAAATACATTTATGTGTAATCTCAATGGGAACACTGTAATCATTTTATTCACAACACATACACTAACATTTTTGCAGCTTGTAAACAAAGTTTGACAACTACTTGTATTGTATATAATAACAGGCTGGGTTTGTACATGTAATTGATATAATTGTATCATGTATGCAACATTGTTAAAATTCCATGCGAAAAAAGTACTGCTCATGTTGTTTCGCAGCTGAAACTTAAATGATGCCAAAATCATTTTGCATGGAAAAACATGCTGCCAGATAGATTTTATGTGTTTTTCGCAATAAGAACAGAATTTATTTCCCAAATATTTTATACCAAATACTTTTTTTTATATTTTTTATTTTTTATATGTGTTTATTTATTCAGAATATATGTGTATTGTAACATTTTAAATAAACAAACAGTTCTTGTATCTCAAGTAATTATAAGTATACTCTGTCCCATATTCGAGCTCTCTAGTATAGTAACTATTATACTTAATTTTTATTTTTTACATTAAACAATAACAGGTGTTTAAAAATTTGGGAGGATTGAAAATTTGGGTCACTTTCTACCGAGGTTGCGAAAGTGTTAAAATTGGAGTTAGAGTTAATTTAGGGAAAACAGATCAGGAGGGAGAACCTGTTTCTATGCCACTTGTTAAATAACAACAGTTCTTATTTAAATGCTTAACTTACATTCTTTATTTATAATTCCACTTATGTATATATATGTGTATATTTGCCAAAATGGAGTCTTCACACTGTGTCGGCTGCAGTAGCCCAGCCGACACAGTGTGAAGACTCCATAATAAAAAAAGTTTCTTTCTTTTCATGATCAGAGCCGAACCACACTGAAAACTGATTAAAAAAAAATATATATATAAAAAAAGGGGGAAATTAATTTGTTAACTAAACAAAGCTTAATATGTTACAAAGCAGAGACGGAGCTCTCATTATTGAAAACAAAGCAAATCATAAAATATATTAAAAAAATTGTATAAATCAATTCAATATTACAGAATACAAGGAAACGATGAAGTTAGCCTCAACATAGTGCCGCCCTTGGTCTATCAGACCAATATTAAGAAGTTATAGGCAGTCTTCCAGGCGACTGAAGTAGTAGGGAACTGGCGGTTCTGGCGCCGATTAAAATTGTGAAATTGTGGCTGAAATTGTTAAATTGTGGGCTGAAATTGTTAAATTGTTGCTGAAATTGTTAAATTTGGGTAATTAAAATTTTAAAATTGTTAAATTCTTGGAAATTTGTGTTTTCGGCGGCGCTTTGATGTTTTTTGTTTACATTAGGAGTTTTTGTTTACATTAAGTGTATGTCTGTCTGTCCGTCTGTCGGTCTGTCTGCCTGACCGTGGATGTTTGTGTGTGGAATATTTTGTGTGAATGTATTAAGGCGGTTCATAGTTTGGCGGTTTTTATGTGTGTATGTGACGACGAGGAAAATCATGAAAATGATTTTTTCTAATACCAATGGTGAAATAGTGATTATTAATTTTTCCTAATGTCTACGGCAAAACATGTTTATTAATTTTTCCTAATGCCGACGGCAAAACATGAATATAATTTTTTCAAATGCCGACGGGAAAATGATTTTTCCTAATGACGACGGGAAAACATGATTATTATTTTTTTTTTCCTAATGCCTACGGCATGCATGATAATTTTTCCTAATGTCTACGGCAAAACATGTTTATTAATTTTTCCTAATGCCGACGGCAAAACATGAATATAATTTTTTCAAATGCCGACGGGAAAATGATTTTTCCTAATGACGACGGGAAAACATGATTATTATTTTTTTTTCCTAATGCCTACGGCATGCATGATAATTTTTCCTAATGCCTACGGCAATGCATGATAATTTTTTCAAATGCCGACGGCAATACATGATTATTTTTTTTTCCTAATGCCGACGGCAATACATACTTATTTTTCCTAATGCCTACGGCAATACATAATTATTTTCAAATGCCGACGGCAATACATGATAATTTTTCCTAATGCCGAAGGCAAAACATGATAATTATTTTTTTCAAATGCCGACGGCAAAACATGATTATTATTTTTTTCCTATTGCCGACGGCAAAACGTGAAAGTTATTTTTTCTAATGCTAATGTAGGTGTTGCTAGACTGTGGGAATTTAAGGCTGACCGTGATTTGAGTGGGTGGCGTTGTTGCCGTAATATGTAACCATAGGAATTCGTGGGTGTGTCTGTCTGTCTGTGAGAATTTAGTTGAAGCTTCGATTGGAAGGGGGGCGGGGTGTAGTAGAGCTAGATCAATTGCATGTATATATATATATATATATATATATGGGTGTGTGTGTGTGTGTGTGTGTGTGTGTGTGTGTGTGTGTGTATATGTGTGTGTGTGTACGTTTGTAGGAATTTCTATAGGAGCTTAAGGCTGATTGCGATTTATGAGGGGCGAGGTGTACTAGTAATATGTAACCGAGGGAGTCTGTCTGTTTGTATTTCTGTAGGAGTTTAAGGCTGACCATGATTTGGGTGGGCATGGTTGTTGACGTAATATGTAGCCATGGAGATTTGTGGGTGTGTCTGTCTGTAGGAGTTTAAGGCTGATCGTGATTTGAGGTGGGTGAGGATGTTATTGAGGTAAATTGGTTATGTGTATGTATGTATGTATGGCCAGGGGAATTTGTGTATGCATATCTGGAGGAGAATTTAAGGCTAGTCGTGATTTGTGAAAGGTGGGGTGTTGTTGAAATTTTCTTGGATATTTCTTATATGAATTCTGCTATGTGTGTGTATTTGCGCTGATATTTATATGTAGGTGGAAATAAATTGTTTTCAGTATCGACATACTATAAAATAATGTCATATGTCTGGACTTCCCTAATCCTAGTATGCTTTTATACTTACTATTGCTTTATATTTTCTCATGCTTAAATTTGTCTCGCGTTGAAGTCGGTCTGTGTGAAATTTGTTTATATTACAGATTTTGTTTATTTAACTACATTCGTCTTCTTTGACTGAAAGAGTTTTCTACACACAGAGAAAAACCAACTTGAAATCAGTAAGAACCATGCTGAATTAATAAGAACCATTAGCGAAGGTTTAGCCATATTGAAATTTCTTATTTCAATATGGACAAAATATTAATTTACAGTATTCATTTATTAAACTCATTAGTTTGTAGATATCTCAATATACATTTTCTATTATATTAAAAATTATTGAATTAATGTGATGAATTCTTATTTTTAAGCTGCAGATTTTCCCTGAGTGTATGGATTGTTTATATTTGCATTGTGCTTTAACTAAACGACGCTTCATATATTTTCATGATGTAGATCTAATAAATACTTAAGCATTGATAAGAAATTTGATATGTATACATACATATCTACAAATTGATTTTATGTATGTATGTATGTATGTATGTATGTACATATATATGTACATACAAATAAGTGTTCAACTCAATCTTTGAATACATTTTTTATTTTATTTTTTGTCATGTGATGTCTGGTGTTGGTGAAATTAAAAACATTTTAATTTTTATCTGCGTTTACTTAAAAGTTTGTGAATATTTTCTGTTTTAAGTAAAACTGAATTTTTGAAGATATGTACTTACATACTCTATAGTAATAGTAACTATAATAGAAATATTTCTTATACTTAATTTACAGTTTTTTAAAGTATAGGGTATAAAATTTTTTCTAGCTATAGCCTTCTACATTTATTTTGGAAAACTTGCTTTGCTTTTTAAAAATGTATAAACATTTTTAAATGAAACTGATCCGGCACTCCAGCTTAGGTACTGATAGTTTTTTTTTTTTTTTTGTTGTTAGTTAACTTACTTATTTTTTATTTTTTATTGATAAACATTGGAAATCAAAAGGGAGTTTTATATTGTAATTATTATTTTCATAATTGTTGAAAACAATCGCTGCTTTTTGTTTGTTTTTTGCGATGAAATCATTTGAATTACTTTTGCAACTTTACGCGTTTATAAAAATTATGTTATTTTCTATATTTCTTAATTTATAAGACTTTTAGACTTTGTCCTTTAGGGGTTATATATTCTATTATACGATTATGAATAAGAATGCAGTAAGCTGATGTATTTGCTTACTGCTTCAAATTAAAATTTTATTAAATTGAATAAAAGGAGTTTTTTTTTCTTAAACTCTGATGCAGTTAGAAGCGCTGGAGATTCTTTCATATAACAGCTTTTTTGAAATTTTTGATACATAGTATAATATAGAATTGGATAACATTTATTTTTAATTTTTATGTTAAGAAGTACCGGTATGAGACTGAATTTAAATGTACTTTTAAATTAGTTAAATCATAATGAACAAACATATTTTCTTCTTTAATAGCGATCAACAGAAAACGAACTCGTTTTCATATAATTTAGGTATACCCTATCGACGGCTCCTCTAGGATACAAGATGACTTTGTATGACGAAATTTCTGTTGCTTTATACTGATAATATGTTTACATTAATAAGATACATATACATATGTTTATTTTATGAACGGTGAGCACCTATGGCTTTTATTTAATGTTCTATATGACTTTTTTTTTTTTTTTTTTTTTCATTTTCTTTAATAATTTTCTCCCCATAATAGCATTCTAAATATTTCAAGGGCTCAAATGCTGTGTAGTCTCCTTCTGCAAACTTAACTAAACGTCTAACTTCTTCCAATGCTTCTTTATAAGAAGATATTTTGTTATGGTCTTCTTCTACGATACGTGCCCATCGGGCAGAGTGTACGTATTAGTTGGTCAGTCAGTCTCTATTTTTATTTATTTTTTTTTTCTTCTAATGTGCCACTCCTTTTTTTAGATTTTACTACTTGGAATAGAGAATTTTTGTATAATTTTTTGCTGGGTATATACATTAGGTATGTAGAAATTATTTTAGATACAAAGAAATGCATGTTTAATAAACAACTATTGTATCAAATCGAGCTCAAATAACTCAGTTACCTCTACCAGCAATTCACCGTTGGTGTTTTCATAAAGTGTTAGAAACAATGAAATATCTATGTTTTGAGAGAATTGTTCCCCTCAAGTATTTCTACATGAGGTTTGAGGGGTCAATCACTGTCGCATTCATATGTAATGATTATTCACTTAAAAAAGGTCATCATCACCATCAATCATCTCCGTATACAATACATTCATGAGTTGGGTTGATCCAGATACAATTGCTGTCTCATCACCTTCTAACAGCTTTATATATTTTGCTAGTATGCATGCCTTAGCATGCTTCTATAGATAGTGACGTAAGAGTCCGAGATGTAGAGTGTTACAATTAAAAATCTTTACTATTAGAATTTACCAGTTCGCTCTTTTGAATTTTTACAAAGTAGATACATATGTATGTATTTCATTTATCACAAAATCATAAAATTTCTTTGCTTACAAAATTGTATGACGTGAGGATTTTTTTTTTCGAAATTATACATGTTTCGGCATGCTTTCATTTTTTTTTCTATAAATTTATGTAATACTCATACAGATACAGATATAAAGTAAGATCTGTTTACTGTACATTTTAAAATTTATGCATGCTTCAGCATGATTCTAGTTGAAGCGTATATTCATTCACTAAGTTTGTTTGATACTTATTCATACACATGTACATTCTTAAAGATTGGATATCAAAGTCCAATTTCCGTAGTTTATCTATATTTTCTAAAGATCTGATAGCTAAAGAAATAAATAGAGTGAAGATCTTCTATAATAATCCCATTTTCATATTGTAAAATTTTGCGTGCTAGCGCTTTCGATGGGAAAATATACATACAACTTTATAAAAAGTGATAATATGATGTGCTGCTGAATATTGCACTATGTTATAGTTCATTTTAAACACTGAAGTTTTAGCAATATTTCATTCAGACCTACAAGTTTAGAGAATTCCACTACATTTAGTTAATTATCTCTCTTAAGACCCATCATTCCTAATCAATCCTACAAAAAACAACACAAACTAGATTTTTCGTTTTAATTTTATTTTTATTAAATTCAACATTCATTCTTCAAATTACTTTATACTATATTAAGTAGCTTTTCCTCATTTGTTGAGTTGACTTTAATAGGAGACATTTTAATGGTACGATGAACTTTTCTATTGCATGCATTGAGTAAATCTTTATACATACCAATCCACTTATATGAACCATTAAAGCTAATTAATTCTTTTCACATCATACCTTTCAATGATCTATTAAATCATTCTAATATTGATGCTTTCATATTAAGTAATGTTTAATCTTCTATTTATGTATGAGTTTTCCCAAGTATTTATTAAAAAATTCTTTAGAATCATCAGTTTGTAAGTTTTTTGGTACCCGTACCACTTCAAAAATATTTTCCATTGCCTTGGTTTTTAGAGTGAAGCTTTTATTTTCAGCTGTACTTTGAGAATGTGTCAATTACAGTCTTCAAAAATCAACAATTTCTATTTTCTGTAGAATAGTTCTACATTTCACCTAACTTAGCTCCATAAAACATCATATATTCCTGTCATTACATCTCTACAAGCACAAACAGTTGTTGAAATTTAATATGGACTTCGTTAACTAAATTCCTTTTTAAAGACATTGAATTGTGTCACAGATTTTTTCGAAAGTGTTGTGATCTACATCTTGCACTTTCAGCTATTTATACTAACATGTAGTAAATTTTCTAATCTATATATTTAACCGTAAACTCTTCAATTTGTTTTTAATTATTTACTTTTTAGAATTGCTTTTTCAATTTTATAACTGTCTTCTTTCTCTAATTTTATTTCACGTTGTAGTTCCTCAATTTGCATTTAAATATATTCTTGAATATTAATGCTTTAAGCTATATTATTAATTTGTCTTGTATTTTATCTTCATTCAGTTTAATCTAACTATCAACAATAGTTTGTATCTAATTCATTTATGCCTTCCAATACTGATAAGTCAGTATAAATGTCTTCAGAATTGGAAGTCTATGAGTAAAATCATCGTCATCATCATTCTCAGTATTAGCATCATTAAATATGATGGTATTATCAAATATTGTTCCTTTTACTAGTTTCTTTGGGGTACTTGTCTATATCTTGAGTGAAGGTTTCTCAGGCTTTAAACTTGTATATTTTCAACTTCTGTCTTGATTTTACTTTCTTCTTTCATAAGAATTCTTTTAATATTTTTAGAACTATTTATGAATTCTTCTGCTATAGGTTTAAATGTATCTTTTAGTTGTTCACTTGTATCTATTTCACCAGTTTTTATACTACGAAGCTTTTTCTTCAACACATTTCTTGTCAACACCAACTGTTTTAAAATTTTCTCATCCAGGGCAAATAACAGGTATCAGCAATCATATCAGCTTTTCAGGAGCTGGTCTGGTTTTCAGATCAGCTTTTCAGGACCTGGTCTGGTTTTCAGATCAGCTTTTCAGGACCTGGTCTGGTTTTCAGATCAGCTTTTCAGGACCTGGTCTGGTTTTCAGATCAGCTTATCAGGACCTGGTCTGGTTTTCAGATCAGCTTATCAGGAGCTGGTCTGGTTTTCAGATCAGCTTATCAGGAGCTGGTCTAGTTTTCAGATCAGCTTATCAGGAGCTGGTCTGGTTATCAGATCAGCTTATCAGGAGCTGGTCTGGTTTTCAGATCAGCTTATCAGGAGCTGATCTGATTTTTAGATCAGCTTATCAGGTAACAGATCAGGCTATCAGGAGCTGTTCAGATTTTCATTTCAAGATATCTGAGTCAGATTTAGTTATCAGTGTACAAGTAGCTAGCCATTTATAACATTTATATACATGAAGTTTAAAGTCAGATGAAATACGAAAAAGTAAAGTTTTATCTAGTAAAATTATTTTCTATAACGATCATCGTTTAATTCACTATCTTTGCTTATAATCAAAAATCCATATTTATCCTTTCAACATGCTTTTTATTTTTCTCACCTAACTTAAACATTAAATATACATTATGATGATCTCTTATTAAATGTTTGGTGATTCTGGTGTAAGTTTTCCATAAGTAGAATGAATCAACATTCTTATCTCTCCCCATACAAAAATATGCTTCCCATACGCATCATCGTTAAATATCATATTGGAATTACTTTGGACTGAAATAACAGATTCACTATCGGTAAATTTTGTAATATATTATTATTTTAATTGATGTAATTAATTTCTTCAGATATTTATATCTGGGGTGATATAAAGATTTTGAGTATAAATAAATGTTCTCAAAATTTAAGTCCATTAGGACTTTCTAGCAAGCCAATCATAGCGTTTTTTTTTTTTCGTAATTTGACAGATCAACTATTGTTGCACGAATAGAATTTGATATAAAGGAACTATGATTTATTTTTGAACTATCGTTCGATGAATCATCAATATTTCGTACCAAGGTATTTTAGGTTGTTTTACTAACCGCATTTATGTAGCTAAATACATTTTATAAATATTATCTCTTATTATAAAAAAATAAACTAATACAGCTATACCATATCAGAAAATATTTTCTGAAATCGTATAGCTGCATTAGTTTATTTTTTCTATAATAAGAGATAATGATCCACACTCATAATCAAAACAGCATAAAAATATCCTTTGTTTTGACTATGAGTATGGATCAATATTTATGAAATGCGTTTAGTTACAAAAAATGTGGTTAGTAAAACAAAGTATATTTTAACAGCCTTATTTATAACACTTATTAGGGCTTTATAAAGACTTTTTAAGAAAAAATTTTTTTAAAAAATTTGTTTTAAAAAGCCTTTACAAAGCCTTAATAAGTTTTATAAATAATGCTGTAAGAGTTTAAAATCAGTATTTTGTATGATAATACTGATTTGAAACTCTTAAAATATTCTTTGTTTTGACTATGAGTAGGGGCCATTATCTCTTATTATAGGACAAATAAAATAATATAGCTATACGATTTCAGAAAATATTTTCTGATATCGTATAGCTACATTTTTAATTTTTCTATAATAAGAGATAATATTTATGAAATACATTTCATAAATATTGGCGCATACTCATAGTAAAAACAACCTAAAAATACCTTGGTACGAAATATTGATGAATCATCAAAATTTCATACCATCCTATATTTATGTTGTTTTACTAATCGCATTTTGTAAATAAATGCATTTCATAAATATTATCTATTATTATAGAAAGAATCAAATAGTATGGTTATATGATATTAGAAAACATGATTTCTGATATCATATAATCATACTATTTTATTTTTCTATAATAAGAGATAATGACTCATACTCATAGTCAAAACAAAGGATATTTATATGCTGTTTTGATTATGAGTATGCGTCAATATTTATGAAATGCATTTAGTTATAAAATGCGGTTAGTAAAACAAAGTATATTTTAAGTGTTTAAAACCACCATTTTTATGGTAATAGCGGTTTTAAACACTTAAAGCATACTTTGTTTTGACTATGAGCATGAGCTGATATTTATGAAATAGATTTTATAAATATTGACTCATACCCTTAGTCAAAACAACATAAATAATTCTTGGTACGAAATATTGATGATTCATCGAACGATAGTTCAAAAATAAATCATAGTTCCTTTATATCAAATTCTATTCGTGCAACAATAGTTGATCTGTCAAATTACGAAAAAAAAACGCTATGATTGGCTTGCTAGAAAGTCCTAATGGACTTAAATTTTGAGAACATTTATTTATACTCAAAATCTTTATATCACCCCAGATATAAATATCTGAAGAAATTAATTACATCAATTAAAATAATAATATATTACAAAATTTACCGATAGTGAATCTGTTATTTCAGTCCAAAGTAATTCCAATATGATATTTAACGATGATGCGTATGGGAAGCATATTTTTGTATGGGGAGAGATAAGAATGTTGATTCATTCTACTTATGGAAAACTTACACCAGAATCACCAAACATTTAATAAGAGATCATCATAATGTATATTTAATGTTTAAGTTAGGTGAGAAAAATAAAAAGCATGTTGAAAGGATAAATATGGATTTTTGATTATAAGCAAAGATAGTGAATTAAACGATGATCGTTATAGAAAATAATTTTACTAGATAAAACTTTACTTTTTCGTATTTCATCTGACTTTAAACTTCATGTATATAAATGTTATAAATGGCTAGCTACTTGTACACTGATAACTAAATCTGACTCAGATATCTTGAAATGAAAATCTGAACAGCTCCTGATAGCCTGATCTGTTACCTGATAAGCTGATCTAAAAATCAGATCAGCTCCTGATAAGCTGATCTGAAAACCAGACCAGCTCCTGATAAGCTGATCTGATAACCAGACCAGCTCCTGATAAGCTGATCTGAAAACCAGACCAGCTCCTGATAAGCTGATCTGAAAACCAGACCAGCTCCTGATAAGCTGATCTGAAAACCAGACCAGGTCCTGATAAGCTGATCTGAAAACCAGACCAGGTCCTGAAAAGCTGATCTGAAAACCAGACCAGGTCCTGAAAAGCTGATCTGAAAACCAGACCAGGTCCTGAAAAGCTGATCTGAAAACCAGACCAGCTCCTGAAAAGCTGATATGATTGCTGATACCTGTTATTTGCCCTGGATGAGAAAATTTTAAAACAGTTGGTGTTGACAAGAAATGTGTTGAAGAAAAAGCTTCGTAGTATAAAAACTGGTGAAATAGATACAAGTGAACAACTAAAAGATACATTTAAACCTATAGCAGAAGAATTCATAAATAGTTCTAAAAATATTAAAAGAATTCTTATGAAAGAAGAAAGTAAAATCAAGACAGAAGTTGAAAATATACAAGTTTAAAGCCTGAGAAACCTTCACTCAAGATATAGACAAGTACCCCAAAGAAACTAGTAAAAGGAACAATATTTGATAATACCATCATATTTAATGATGCTAATACTGAGAATGATGATGACGATGATTTTACTCATAGACTTCCAATTCTGAAGACATTTATACTGACTTATCAGTATTGGAAGGCATAAATGAATTAGATACAAACTATTGTTGATAGTTAGATTAAACTGAATGAAGATAAAATACAAGACAAATTAATAATATAGCTTAAAGCATTAATATTCAAGAATATATTTAAATGCAAATTGAGGAACTACAACGTGAAATAAAATTAGAGAAAGAAGACAGTTATAAAATTGAAAAAGCAATTCTAAAAAGTAAATAATTAAAAACAAATTGAAGAGTTTACGGTTAAATATATAGATTAGAAAATTAACTACATGTTAGTATAAATAGCTGAAAGTGCAAGATGTAGATCACAACACTTTCGAAAAAATCTGTGACACAATTCAATGTCTTTAAAAAGGAATTTAGTTAACGAAGTCCATATTAAATTTCAACAACTGTTTGTGCTTGTAGAGATGTAATGACAGGAATATATGATGTTTTATGGAGCTAAGTTAGGTGAAATGTAGAACTATTCTACAGAAAATAGAAATTGTTGATTTTTGAAGACTGTAATTGACACATTCTCAAAGTACAGCTGAAAATAAAAGCTTCAGTCTAAAAACCAAGGCAATGGAAAATATTTTTGAAGTGGTACGGGTACCAAAAAACTTACAAACTGATGATTCTAAAGAATTTTTTAATAAATACTTGGGAAAACTCATACATAAATAGAAGATTAAACATTACTTAATATGAAAGCATCAATATTAGAATGATTTAATAGATCATTGAAAGGTATGATGTGAAAAGAATTAATTAGCTTTAATGGTTCATATAAGTGGATTGGTATGTATAAAGATTTACTCAATGCATGCAATAGAAAAGTTCATCGTACCATTAAAATGTCTCCTATTAAAGTCAACTCAACAAATGAGGAAAAGCTACTTAATATAGTATAAAGTAATTTGAAGAATGAATGTTGAATTTAATAAAAATAAAATTAAAACGAAAAATCTAGTTTGTGTTGTTTTTTGTAGGATTGATTAGGAATGATGGGTCTTAAGAGAGATAATTAACTAAATGTAGTGGAATTCTCTAAACTTGTTGGTCTGAATGAAATATTGCTAAAACTTCAGTGTTTAAAATGAACTATAACATAGTGCAATATTCAGCAGCACATCATATTATCACTTTTTATAAAGTTGTATGTATATTTTCCCATCGAAAGCGCTAGCACGCAAAATTTTACAATATGAAAATGGGATTATTATAGAAGATCTTCACTCTATTTATTTCTTTAGCTATCAGATCTTTAGAAAATATAGATAAACTACGGAAATTGGACTTTGATATCCAATCTTTAAGAATGTACATGTGTATGAATAAGTATCAAACAAACTTAGTGAATGAATATACGCTTCAACTAGAATCATGCTGAAGCATGCATAAATTTTAAAATGTACAGTAAACAGATCTTACTTTATATCTGTATCTGTATGAGTATTACATAAATTTATAGAAAAAAAAATGAAAGCATGCCGAAGCATGTATAATTTAAAAAAAAAAAAAAAAAAAAAAATCCTCACGTCATACAATTTTGTAAGCAAAGAAATTTTATGATTTTGTGGTCAATGAAATACATACATATGTATCTACTTTGTAAAAATTCAAAAGAGCGAACTGGTAAATTCTAATAGTAAAGATTTTTAATTGTAACACTCTACATCTCGGACTCTTACGTCACTATCGATAGAAGCATGCTAAGGCATGCATACTAGCAAAATATATAAAGCTGTTAGAAGGTGATGAGACAGCAATTGTATCTGGATCAACCCAACTCATGAATGTATTGTATACGGAGATGATTGATGGTGATGATGACGTTTTTTAAGTGAATAATCATTACATATGAATGCGACAGTGATTGACCCCTCAAACCTCATGTAGAAATACTTGAGGGGAAAAATTCTCTCAAAACATAGATATTTCATTGTTTCTAACACTTTATGAATACACCAACGGTGAATTGCTGGTAGAGGTAACTGAGTTATTTGAGATCGATTTGATACAATAGTTGTATATTAAACATGCATTTCTTTGTATCTAAACTAATTTCTACATACCTAATGTATATACCCACCAAAAAATTAGACAAAAATTCTCTATTCCAAGTAGTAAAATCTAAAAAAAGGAGTGGCACATTAGAAGAAAAAAAAAATAAATAAAAATAGAGACTGACTGACCAACTAATACGTACACTCTGCCCGATGGGCACGTATCGTAGAAGAAGACCATAACAAAATATCTTCTTATAAAGAAGCATTGGAAGAAGTTAGACGTTTAGTTAAGTTTGCAGAAGGAGACTACACAGCATTTGAGCCCTTGAAATATTTAGAATGCTATTATGGGGAGAAAATTATTAAAGAAAATGAAAAAAAAAAAAAAAAAAAAAGTCATATAGAACATTAAATAAAAGCCATAGGTGCTCACCGTTCATAAAATAAACATATGTATATGTATCTTATTAATGTAAACATATTATCAGTATAAAGCAACAGAAATTTCGTCATACAAAGTCATCTTGTATCCTAGAGGAGCCGTCGATAGGGTATACCTAAATTATATGAAAACGAGTTCGTTTTCTGTTGATCGCTATTAAAGAAGAAAATATGTTTGTTCATTATGATTTAACTAATTTAAAAGTACATTTAAATTCAGTCTCATATCCGTACTTCTTAACATAAAAATTAAAAATAAATGTTATCCAATTCTATATTATACTATGTATCAAAAATTCCAAAAAAGCTGTTATATGAAAGAATCTCCAGCGCTTCTAACTGCATTAGAGTTTAAGAAAAAATCTCCTTTTATTCAGTTGAATAAAATTTTAATTTGAAACAGTAAGAAAAGACATCAACTTAGTGCATTCTTATTCATAATCGTATAATAAAAAATATAACCACCAAAGTACAAATTCTAAAAGTCTTATAAATTAAGCAATATAGAAAATAACATAATTTTTATAAACATGTAAGGTTTCAAAAGTAATTCAAATGATTTCATCGCAAAAGAAGTAGCGATTGTTTTCAACAATTATGAAAATAATAATTTCAATATAAAACTCCCTTTTGATTTTAAATGTTTATCAATAAAAAATAAACAGCAAGTTGAGTAACAAAAAACAAAAAAACACTATCAGTATCTAAGCTGGAGTGCCGGATCAGTTTCATTTAAAAATGTTTATAAATTTTATAAAAAACCAATGCAAGATTTCCAAAAATAAATGTAGAAAGTGAAGAAAACAGGCTATAGTTAGAAAAAATTGCATACCCCCAAAAATGTCAAACGTAGACTAACTAACATTACATCAACTTTAAAAAAATGTAAATTAAGTATAAGAAATATTTCTATTATAGTTACTATTACTATAGAGTATGTATCTTCAGGAATTCAGTTTTACTTAAAACAGAAAATATTCACAAACTTTTAAGTAAACGCAGATAAAAATTAAAATGTTTTTAATTTCACCAACACCAGACATCACATGACAAAAAATAAAATAAAAAATGTATTCAAAGATTGAGTTGAACACTTATTTGTATGTACATATATATGTACATACATACATACATACATACATACATAAAATCAATTTGTAGATATGTATGTATACATATCAAATTTCTTATCAATGCTTAAGTATTTATTAGATCTACATCATGAAAATATATGAAGCGTCGTTTAGTTAAAGCACAATGCAAATATAAACAATCCATACACTCAGGGAAAATCTGCAGCTTAAAAATAAGAATTCATCACATTAATTCAATAATTTTTAATATAATAGAAAATGTATATTGAGATATCTACAAACTAATGAGTTTAATAAATGAATACTGTAAATTAATATTTTGTCCATATTGAAATAAGAAATTTCAATATGGCTAAACCTTCGCTAATGGTTCTTATTAATTCAGCATGGTTCTTACTGATTTCAAGTTGGTTTTTCTCTGTGTGTAGAAAACTCTTTCAGTCAAAGAAGACGAATGTAGTTAAATAAACAAAATCTGTAATATAAACAAATTTCACACAGACCGACTTCAACGCGAGACAAATTTAAGCATGAGAAAATATAAAGCAATAGTAAGTATAAAAGCATACTAGGATTAGGGAAGTCCAGACATATGACATTATTTTATAGTATGTCGATACTGAAAACAATTTATTTCCACCTACATATAAATATCAGCGCAAATACACACACATAGCAGAATTCATATAAGAAATATCCAAGAAAATTTCAACAACACCCCACCTTTCACAAATCACGACTAGCCTTAAATTCTCCTCCAGATATGCATACACAAATTCCCCTGGCCATACATACATACATACACATAACCAATTTACCTCAATAACATCCTCACCCACCTCAAATCACGATCAGCCTTAAACTCCTACAGACAGACACACCCACAAATCTCCATGGCTACATATTACGTCAACAACCATGCCCACCCAAATCATGGTCAGCCTTAAACTCCTACAGAAATACAAACAGACAGACTCCCTCGGTTACATATTACTAGTACACCTCGCCCCTCATAAATCGCAATCAGCCTTAAGCTCCTATAGAAATTCCTACAAACGTACACACACACACATATACACACACACACACACACACACACACACACACATATATATATATATATATATACATGCAATTGATCTAGATCTACTACACCCCGCCCCCTTCCAATCGAAGCTTCAACTAAATTCTCACAGACAGACAGACACACCCACGAATTCCTATGGTTACATATTACGGCAACAACGCCACCCACTCAAATCACGGTCAGCCTTAAATTCCCACAGTCTAGCAACACCTACATTAGCATTAGAAAAAATAACTTTCACGTTTTGCCGTCGGCAATAGGAAAAAAATAATAATCATGTTTTGCCGTCGGCATTTGAAAAAAATAATTATCATGTTTTGCCTTCGGCATTAGGAAAAATTATCATGTATTGCCGTCGGCATTTGAAAATAATTATGTATTGCCGTAGGCATTAGGAAAAATAAGTATGTATTGCCGTCGGCATTAGGAAAAAAAAATAATCATGTATTGCCGTCGGCATTTGAAAAAATTATCATGCATTGCCGTAGGCATTAGGAAAAATTATCATGCATGCCGTAGGCATTAGGAAAAAAAAATAATAATCATGTTTTCCCGTCGTCATTAGGAAAAATCATTTTCCCGTCGGCATTTGAAAAAATTATATTCATGTTTTGCCGTCGGCATTAGGAAAAATTAATAAACATGTTTTGCCGTAGACATTAGGAAAAATTATCATGCATGCCGTAGGCATTAGGAAAAAAAAATAATAATCATGTTTTCCCGTCGTCATTAGGAAAAATCATTTTCCCGTCGGCATTTGAAAAAATTATATTCATGTTTTGCCGTCGGCATTAGGAAAAATTAATAAACATGTTTTGCCGTAGACATTAGGAAAAATTAATAATCACTATTTCACCATTGGTATTAGAAAAAATCATTTTCATGATTTTCCTCGTCGTCACATACACACATAAAAACCGCCAAACTATGAACCGCCTTAATACATTCACACAAAATATTCCACACACAAACATCCACGGTCAGGCAGACAGACCGACAGACGGACAGACAGACATACACTTAATGTAAACAAAAACTCCTAATGTAAACAAAAAACATCAAAGCGCCGCCGAAAACACAAATTTCCAAGAATTTAACAATTTTAAAATTTTAATTACCCAAATTTAACAATTTCAGCAACAATTTAACAATTTCAGCCCACAATTTAACAATTTCAGCCACAATTTCACAATTTTAATCGGCGCCAGAACCGCCAGTTCCCTACTACTGACTGAGTACACGCAAAGCACCGCGTAGAATGCGGCGAGGGCTAGTTGAGTTACTAGATCGATTTACTTGATAGGGATGGTTGCGTCGTTCAGACCGTGATGATCTTTGTTGACTACCTCCAGGGTGTTCTCGATTAGCTGAATGTCGCTCAATACGTTGGTTGCGGTTTTGTTGTGGAGTTGCGTTTTGGTTGCTTCCATTACGTACAACTTGTCTCCGAGTCTGAGCCTGACTACGACGAGATGGTTGAACATCGGTCTTAGCTTTCAGATGTAAGAGGGTATGGTGACCCCAGCCGCACTTCTGGCATACGTCCGCTGAGGTGCAATCATTCGTTTTGTGCGATCGAGCCAAGCAGTTTTTACAATAGCCGTGTTGACGGGCAACTCGTCGACGACCCTCAATACTCATCGCCAAGAACTGCTTACAATATCTTAATGAGTGATATTTTCTGCAAATTAGACACTGGTGAATAGCTAGATTTCTGGGAGCCCTGTGAAATATAATTAATATTAATGAGATAAAGCTTATTTCTTCTACTTTAATGAAGTTAGTGCAAAATGTTAGTGTGAAGTGAAGGATGAGGAAATCTAAGTAGGGAAAGGCAGAAATGAGCCAATGTGTATGATAAGATTACAGTTCGACTGGAAGGATACAAAGCTTGACAATGGCCCTAGTGATAGTCCCATTTTGAGTCAGTATGTCAGCCACACGTACAAGACCATCGTGACCTTGATAAATTCTGGTAATTCTTCCGAGTCTCCATTCACACGGAGGGAGGAGATCATCTTTTATTACTACAAGTTGTCCGTTTCTAACATTCTCCTCCAAATTTTGCCATTTGTATCGCTGTTGTAGCTCTTTTAAATATTTATCCTTCCAGCGTTGTGCGAAGTGGTGGTGAAGAGACTAGTCTTTCCCATCGATCCTTTAAATTCTTTGGCTCTTAAAAAATTTCTGGTGCAGCGACTAAATTAGCTCCTCGTAAGAAATGACCAGGAGTTAGTGCAAGTAATTCTAGTGGATTGTCTGACATTGGCGACAACGGGCGAGAATTTAGCACAGATTCAATGCGAGTTAGTAGAGTAGTGAACTCTTCAAATGTAAATTTTTGATTTTGTGCGACCTTTTTAAAGTGCATCTTAAAAGACTTAACACCTGCTTCCCACAAACCTCCCATATGTGGAGCATTGGGTGGAATGAATGACCATTGGAACCCGTGAGAAGAGTATTTCTCGATGATATCCCTTGACGCTGTCTTTACAAATTCATCATATTCTCGTTGAAGAAGTTTGCCAGCACCGACAAAATTGGTCCCATTATCTGACATAAGCTTCTTAGGAAGGCCTCGTCTGCTAACAAATCGGGTAAAAGCAGCTAGAAATGAGCTAGAAGAGAGATCTGAGCACAGTTCAAGATGAAGAGCTTTAGTACTAAAGCAGACAAATATGCAGACGTAGCTTTTATGATAAGGAAAATTTCGTAAAATTGATGTTTTAGTTAAGAACGGGCCAATGAAATCAAGTCCTTTTACTGTAAAGGGAAGAGAGAACGAGGATCGTTCTAATGGTAGGGCTGCCATCATTTGGGACTGAACTCTTTGTTTATAGCGCACACATACGATACATTGTCGAATACATTGACGTACAGCGGATCGAAGCCGTGATACGTAATATTCACTTCTTACAGCTCTAATCATTAAGTTTATTTCAGCATGCATAAGGAGATTATGCACATAGAGGATATATAATTTGCAGTACTGTGATTTGGCGGGAATGATTAGTGGATTTCGTTCATTAAGAGGCAATGCAGAGTTAGAAATTCGGCCATTTGATCGCATAACGCCGTCGCTATCTAAATAGGGATTTAGTGAATATAGCGAACTTTTCTTACTAACGTTTTTTTGAGGCCTGCAGTAAGAGAAATTCCTGTTTGAAGTGTTCCTTTTGTGTAAGGGCAATAATCAGTTTTTTTGATTGGAGAAATTCTTCGTTGTTAAGGGGGGGGGGGAGTGGGTAGATCTTTAATCATCATCGCTATGGAGTCCGCAGCTGATATATTTTTCTCCTTAGAGAGAAGTGAAAACTTTGGTATTGCATTCCTACACTTAATGCGCTTTATAAATTTAACAACATATGCTGTAACTCTTACAGCCTTATCCCATCTTGAAAACCGGTCCAAAATATCTTCATATTGATCATCCATTACGGTATACACGTGGAAAGCATCAACAGTTTTTCTTTTTTTCTGGGGGGTCTTCTCTAGGAACCATGGACTTTGGCCATTCTTCCGGGGGTCTTAAAAGCCATTCGGGTCCATGTAGCCATAATGAAGAATCTAAAAGTTCTTGCACATAGCAACCACGTGATCCTAAGTCTGCGGGATTTTCTGGCGAGCGTACATGTCTCCAACAAATGTTCCCAACATTTCGGATAATTTCCGCCGTTCTGTTAGCTACGTAAGTCTTCCAGGTTAGGGGGAGGGGGGGTTTCCTAACCAACTTAACACAATTGAGGAATCACACCAGAGATGGACGTCATAGTTTTGAATTTGTAGTTTTGTGAGTAACCGCTTTACAAGCTTAGAAAGAAGAACTGCTCCGCAGAGTTCTAAACGGGGCAGGCTAACTGGGTTAAGTGGTGCCACTTTTGTCTTAGCCGCCAGTAGCGAAGATGATACACAGTTGTCGTGTTGAATTCTGATGTATACAGCCACACAATATGTCTTCTCAGAGGCATCGCAAAAGCCGTGAACATGGGTTATCAGCATTGGAGCAAAACCAATCCAACGAGGTATCTTTAATTGTGAAATCATAGGAAGATCTTCAATAAACCTTTTCCAGGAGAGAAGCGTACTGGGTTTAACTTCTTCATCCCAGCCTATACCCTAAAGCCAAAGCTGTTGGAGTATTATTTTTGCCTGAATTACGATCGGTGACAGCCAACCAGCGGGATCAAAAAGCTTCGCAACTGCTGATAAAATGCTTCTTTTTGTAACTGGATGAGTTATGGCAGGTATGTCTATCGCGTAAGAGAAACTATCAGTCAGCGCATCCCACTGAATGCCAAGAGTTTTCATAGTACTTGTCTCCTCGAATTTGAGAAACTCGGAATCAAGTAAATTTTCTTTCGCGATTATGGCTAGTATTTCAGCAGAGTTCGACGTTATTTTTTTTAATGGAAAACCACCCGATTGAAGAGCTGAGATAACTTGAGAAAGACGTTCTTTAGTAGATTCTATAGTATGAGCTCCTGAGAAAATATCATCTACATATGTTTCATCGGATAAAATATGTGATGCTTGGGGATACAAATCCTTAGAGTCAATAGCTAGCTGTTGCAATGTTCTAATTGCTAAGTAAGGGGCACAATTAACACCAAATGTAACTGTTTTCAAGGAGAAATCTTCTACAGCAGAGTTTCTATCTCGACGAAATAGAATACGTTGGAAAGGGAGATCGTCTTCATGAACTAAGATTTGGCGGTACATTTTCTCAATGTCTCCGTTAAATACATATTGGTAGAATCTCCATTTTATGATGAGTGTCATCAAATCTGCTTGTAGTATGGGACCGACGTGGAGAACGTCATTTAAAGAATTTCCAGAGCTTGAGCGTTGCGAAGCATTGAATACAACTCTAACTTTAGTGCTTTTACTTTCTGGCTTAAAAACCGCGTGATGAGGGAGATAAAAAGAGCAATTATTTTCCTGCTCATGTGTTTTCGGGGAGGAAATTAGTTTCATCTGATCGAGAGTTAAATATTCTTCTAAAATATTGTGATATTTTTCTTCTAAATCCGGCTTGTTATGTAGAGATGATTCCATACGCAGATACTGTGCATAGGCTGCCTTTCGTGAGTGTCCAAGGGGTATGTCATGTGGAAAAGCTTCTTTAAAAGGCAGTTTAACTATATAACGACCAGCGTCATTTCGCTTTGTAGAATTCCTGTACAACGATTCACAATATTCATGTTCCTTCAAAACAGGATGTTTGTTCATGACTTCTTCCATTTCCCAAAACTTTTTTAATTGATCTTCAATTGGATCTTTTGATAATTCGGAGGTAAATATAGAAAAAGAATGGTAAGTTTGCGTATTAATGGGACCGCTTATTATCCATCCAAAAATTGTAGATTGAGCGATTAATGAATTGCAAACTTTTGTAAGGCCTTCCTGAAGTATATAGGGAATAAAATTGCTTCCAATCAACAATCTATCGGACCAGGGGAATAGAAGTTTGGATCTGCTAGAACTAAATCATCTAACTGCTCAAGGGATCCTTCAGGTATTGTAAATGAAAAATTGGGTAGCAGTCGTGTAATTTTGGGAACTACTATAGTTCTTATGTCGACAGTTGTGTCAAATTCCTGGGAATATAATGTTAAATCGCATATCGAACTTGAATTTTCAACCACATTTCCACATATACCTCGAATTTGAATGCTTGTGGGTGAAATAGGGAGCATAATACGTTGCTATAGTCTTCTAGAGATAAAAGACTGTTCTGAACCTTGATCTATAAAGGCGCGAGCATTGAAAACTTCTTCTCGAAACTTAATTTGTACTATTGCAGTAGGAAGCAAAGTATTTCCTGGCTGTGATTGATTTGAACTCGACGAGAAATAGCTTGAAGTTTGATTAGTATTCCTATTACGTGCCTGTGCGGAGGTACTAGGTTGGTTATCTGGATCAGGAGTATTTTGCTGAGAGCTGGTTTGTCGTGTATTTGGTTTTGGAAAATGTAAAAGAGAGTTGTGATTGCTTTTACAATGAGAGCATGTGAATTTGCTTTTGCAATTTTTCCTGTTATGCGTATACGAAAGACAATTCATGCATATTTTATTTTTTGAGACAAAATTAAAACGAGATTGTGTGTCTAACGCTTTGAAATCTGGACAGTTTTTTATAGCGTGATTAGAATTGCAGAGTTTGCAAGGAAATTGCATATTATTTTCCGCATGAGAGGTTTGGTTATTATTGGGACTTTTACTGTCTGGCTTGATGCCATGAATACTCTTAAGCCGATCCAAGAGCTCGTACCTTTTAGTGAGAAATGAATTCATTTCTGGCCATTTGGGAAGATCTGACTTGTGGGAGTGAAGAGTTTCTTCCCATAAGGCTTTGGTCTCAGAGGGAAGTTTAGACGAACATATAACTACTAGTAGCGGATCCCAATCTGAATGAGGAACATTCTGAGCTTTTACTAACGCGAGAGTGTCATTAAAGGTTGATTGAATACGGTAAAGTGATTCACTACTTTCACTCGTTGCTTGGGATAGCTTCAACAAGATATTTAACTGATTTTCAATAATTATTCTCTTATTTTCATAACGTTCTTTTAGAGCTTCCCATGCCATGGACACATCCAAAGGCAGATACTGCTATTTTCATAAGTGGTGCCTGTGTGATTGGGACTACTAAATTCTTTTGTAAATCGATAATCGATGATTTGCATTTGTGAAACGCTTTAGTGCAATCCGCATATGTCGTACGTGCAGTTTCTAGAGTACCCTTTTCAATCTTACCAGTTTTATTAATACAAAGTGATTTGTATGATTTCTGTACCTGATTCCATCTCTCTTGAAGATCCTGCATGTAAACTTCGAGATTTGAATCTGTAATTTCATCTGAGGGATCAAAGTTATTACAAAATGCAATGAACTCATTCACATCAAAATCGAACTCCTCAGCCATAATTTTAATTAGAAGTTACTAGAGCTAAATTATTAAATTATATTTGTATGTATGTATATCAAATGTCTTTGCTTATCCTAACGAATGAGTTAAGGGTTAGGGATCCTTCTAATACGTAATTAGTGAAAAAATATTTGTATTTATTTTGTTCTTTTCCTGAGATAAATCTTTATATGTATGTATGTGCATATATAATAATAATAATAATAATAATTCACTTTTATTATTTTCCAAATTAAATAATTTTTTAACTATGAGAAAAAAAATCAAATCATTGATTTTTTGATTGTATCATTTTGTATTACACGAAATCACTCCTTTAAATTTCTGTTTGCGTTAGGAAAGTATAATAGTGATGGGAGCTGTTTATAAGTACGATTTGCTTCACCTGAGAAGGTACTTTTCAATAATTTTTTGTATCACTATTAAAAGGTACCGCACTTATATCCAGTTCCCACACAGTTCTAGTATAGCTCTGCACATGTATTAAATTTTATTCCATGTAAATTTACACCGTCTTGCAATACACAATCTTTTTATTTTTTTTTAATTTTTTTTTATATATATGTAATATGTATGTATATTATTTGTGTAATAATTTTATTCCTTTATCCGTAAATGAATTCAATCTAATTTACTGTGAAAAGTAGTAGGGGACTGTTCGTTCTGCCGCAATTAAAATTGTTAAATTGTTGCTGAAATTGTTAAATTTGGGTAATTAAAATTTGAAAATTGTTAAATTCTTGGAAATTTGTGAAATTTGATACCTACGAGGGTGGTTCAATAAGTCCGTCTTACTTTTTGTTTACATAAGGAGTTTTTTGTTTACATTAACCCTTGTGGGAACGGGTGATTTTTTTTGGGTTACATTAATTGTGATAACGGGTGATTTTTCTTAAGGTTTTTTATGAGTATATATGCCGACGGGAAAATCATGAAAATGATTTTTTCTAATACCAATATTGAAATAGTGATTATTAATTTTTCCTAATGCCGACGGCAATGCATGATAATTTTTCCCAATGCCTACGGCATGCATAATAATTTTTCCTAATGCCTACGGCAATGCATGATAATTTTTCCTAATGCCGGACAATACATGAATATTGTTTTTTCAAATGCCGACGGGAAAATGATTTTTCCTAATGACGACGGGAAAACGTGAAAGTTATTTTTTCTAATGCTAATGTAGGTGTTGCTAGACTGTGGGAATTTAAGGCTGACCGTGATTTGAGTTGGTGGCGTTGTTGCCGTAATATGTAACCATAGGAATTTGCGGATGTGTCTGTCTGTCTGTGAGAATTTAGGTGAGGGTTTGATTGGAAGGGGCGGGGTGTAGTTGAGGTAGATCGATTGCGTGTGTATGTGTGTGTGTGTGTGTGTGTGTGTGTATGTTTGTAGGAATTTCAATGTGTGTATTTCTGTAGGAGCTTAGGGCTGATTGTGATTTATGAGGGGTGAGGTGTTCTAGTAATATGCAACCGGGGGAATCTGTGTGTTTGTATGTCTGTAGGAGTTTAAGGCTGACCATGATTTGGGTGGGGAGGGTTGTTGACGTAATATGTATCCATGGGGATTTATGGATGTGTCTGTCTATAGTAGTTTAAGGCTGATCGTGATTTGAGGTAGGTGAGGAATGAATGAAATTTGCTAAAACTTCAGTGTTTAAAATAAACTATAACATAGTGCAATATTCAGCAGCACATCATATTATCACTTTTTATAAAGTTGTATGTACATTTTCCCATCGAAAGCGTTAGAACGCAAAATTTTACGATATGAAAATGGGATTATTATAGAAGATCTTCGCTCTCTTTATTTCTCTAGCTGTCAGATCTTTAGAAAATATAGATAAACTACAGAATTTGGACTTTGATATCCAATCTTTAAGAATGTACATGTGTATGAATAAGTATCAAGCAAACTTAGTGAATGAATATACGCTTGAACTAGAATCATGCTGAAGCATGCATACTGCAAACAGATCTTACTTTATATCTGTATCTGTATGAGTATTAAATAAATTTACAGAAAAAAAATGAAAGCATGCCGAAGCATGAATAATTTCAAAAAAAAAATCCTCACGTCATACAATTTTGTAAGCAAAGAAATTTTATGATTTTGTGGTCACTTAAATACATACATACATATGTATCTACTTTGCAAAAATTCAAAAGAGCGAACTGGTAAATTCTAATAGTAAAGATTTTTAATTGTAACACTACTACATCTTGGACTCTTACGTCACTATCGATAGAAGCATGCTAAGGCATGCATACTAGCAAAATATATAAAGCTGTTAGAAGGTTATGAGACAGCAATTGTATCTGGATCAACCCAACTCATGAATGTATTGTATACGGGAGTGATTGATGGTGATGATGACCTTTTTTAAGTGGATAATCATTACATATGAATGCGATAGGAGTCAACCAGCAAACCTCATGAAGAAATACTTACTTGAGGCAAAAAAATTCTCCCAAACATAGATATTTCATTGTTTCTAACACTTTATGAAAACACCGACGGTGAATTGCTGGTAGAGGTAACTGATTTATTTGAGATCGATTTTCTACAATAGTTGTTTATTAAATATACATTTCTTTCTAAGTAAACTAATTTCTACATACCTAATGAATATACCCAGCAAAAAATTAGACAAAAATACTCTATTCCAAGTAGTAAAATCTGAAAAAAGGAGTGGCACATTAGAAGAAAAAAATAAATAAAAATATAGACTGACTGACCAACTAATACGTACACTCTGTCCGATGGGAACACAAAACACACTTAAACATTTCAGAAATATGTACACAATACGCTGAACTTTAATAAAATTAAAAAAAAATCATATAGGACAACAAATAAAAGTGATAGGTGCTCACCCTTCATAAAACAAACATATATGTACCTTATTAATGTAAAAATATTATCAGTATAAAGCAACAGAAATTTCGTCACACAAAGTCATCTTGTATCCTAGAGTAAAATATGTTTGTTCATTATGATTTAACTAATTTAAAAGTACATTTAAATTTAGTCTCATATCTGTACTTCTTAACATAAAAATTAAAAGTAAATGTTATCCAATTCTATATATGAAAGAATCTCCAGCGCTTCTAACTGCATCAGAGTTTAAGAAAATAGCTCCTTTTATTCAATTGAATAAAATTTTAATGTGAAGCAGTAAGCAAATTCAAAAGTAATTCAAATGATTTCATCGCAAAAAAACGATTGTTTTCAACAATTATGGAAATAATAATTACAATATAAAACTCCCTTTTGATTTCCAATGTTTATCAATAAAAAATAAAAAATAAGCAAGTTAACTAACAACAAAAAAACTATCAGTACCTAAGCTGGAGTGCCGGATCAGTTTCATTTAAAAATGTTTATACATTTTTAAAAATTTTATATATTTTATACCCTAAAAATGTCAAGCGTTGACTAACTAACATTGCATCAACTTTAAAAAATGTAAATTGAGTATAAGGAATATTTCTATTATAGTTACTATTACTATAGAGTATGTATATATCTTCAGGAATTCAGTTTTACCTAAAACAGAAAATCATCACAAACTTTTAAGAAAACGCAGATAAAAATTAAAATGTTTTTAATTTCAACAACAACAGACATCACATGAGAAAAAATAAAATAAAAAATGTATTCAAAGATTGAGTTAAACACTTATTTGTATGTACATATATATGAACATACATACATACATACATACATAAAATCAATTTGTAGATATGTATGTATACATATCAAATTTCTTATCAATGCTTAAGTATTTATTAGATCTACATCATGATAATATATGAAGCGTCGTTTAGTTAAAGCACAATGCAAATATAAACAATCCATACACTCAGGAAAAATTTGCAGCTTAAAAATAAGAATTCGTCACATTAATTCAACAAGTTTTAATATAATAGAAAATGTATATTGAGATATCTACAAACTAATGAGTTTAATAAATGAATACTGTAAATTAATATTTTGTCCATATTGAAATAAGAAATTTCAATATGACTAAACCTTTGTTAATGGTTCTTATTAATTCAGCATGGTTTTTACTGATTTCAAGTTGGTTTTTCTCTGTGTGCAGAAAGCTCTTTCAGTCAAAGAAGACGGATGTAGTTAAATAAACAAAATCTGTAATATAAATAAATTTCACACAGACAGACTTTAACGCGAGACAAATTTAAGCATGAGAAAATATAAAGCAATCGTAAGTATAAAAGCATACTAGGATTAGGGAAGTACAGATATATGATAGTATTTTATAGTACCAAATGTCGATATTGAAAACAATTTATTTCTACCTACATATAAATACCAGCTCAAATACACACACATAGCAGAATTCATATAAGAAGTATCCAAGAAAATTTCAACAACACCCCACCTTTTGCAAATCATGACGAGCCTTAAATTCTCCATCAGATATACATACACAAATTCCCATGATCATACATACATACATATACAATATATAAGATTAATCTCAACAACACAACACTCTCACCTACCTGAAATTACAGATAGTCTTAAACTTCTACAGACGTATATACACATAGATTCTCACGGATACATATTACAAGAACACCTCGCCCCTAATAAATCACAATCATCTTAAATTCTTACAAAAATACATACATACATACACATAACCAATTTACCTCAACAACATCCTCACCTACCTCAAATCACGATCAGCCTTAAACTACTATAGACAGACACATCCACAAATCCCCATGGATACATATTACGTCAACAACCCAGCCCACCCAAATCATGGTCAGCCTTAAACTCCTACAGACATACAAACACACAGATTCCCCCGGTTACATATTACTAGAACACCTCACCTCTCATAAATCACAATCAGCCCTAAGCTCCTACAGAAATACACACATTGAAATTCCTACAAACATACACACACACACACACATACACACACACACACACACACATACACACGCAATCGATCTACCTCAACTACACCCCGCCCCTTCCAATCAAACCCTCACCTAAATTCCCACAGACAGACAGACACATCCGCAAATTCCTATGGTTACATATTACGGCAACAACGCCACCAACTCAAATCACGGTCAGCCTTAAATTCCCACAGTCTAGCAACACCTACATTAGCATTAGAAAAAATAACTTTCACGTTTTCCCGTCGGCATTTGAAAAAACAATATTCATGTATTGTCCGGCATTAGGAAAAATTATCATGCATTGCCGTAGGCATTAGGAAAAATTAATATGCATTGCCGTAGGCATTAGGAAAAATTATCATGCATTGCCGTCGGCATTAGGAAAAATTAATAATCACTATTTCAATATTAGTATTAGAAAAAATCATTTTCATGATTTTCCCGTCGGCATATATACTCATAAAAAACCTCAAGAAAAATCACCCGTTATCACAATTAATGTAACCCAAAAAAAAGTCACCCGTTCCCACAAGGGTTAATGTAAACAAAAAACTCCTTATGTAAACAAAAAGTAAGACGGACTTGTTGAACCACCCTCGTAGGTATCAAATTTCACAAATTTCCAAGAATTTAACAATTTTCAAATTTTAATTACCCAAATTTAACAATTTCAGCAACAATTTAACAATTTTAATTGCGGCAGAACGAACAGTCCCCTACTACTGTGAAATTTAGGAGGAATTTTTGCAGTTGGGAGTTCATATGCTTTATAATCAATGGCAACACTTTTATTTCATTTGCTTTCTAGTATTTTGTAAATATGTATGTATGTATTCTTTTTGTATATTAACAGGTTCCAAAATGAATGCAAATTTATTATTGGAAGATATTCAATTGGAAATTTAAATAAATGTTTCCATACATAAGCATGTATATACAAGAGTACATAATTACAGTTGCGTCTATGTACGTATGTGTATATATGTATGTCGATTCGATAAATTTTTTAGGTTATGTTAATTTTAGTAAAAATTGGTTATGTATAAGAATGTAAATACTTAGCCATATGCATATGTACATGTGTATATGTATGTACATATAATTATGTATTTATTTATATTTGCGAAAAAATCTTTATTTTTTGAATCTAAATAATGTTTGTACGATGAAGAATGTACATATGTATGTATGTATGTCGGTATGAATGTGGGATTTATTTTTGTCAATTTATTTAAAGGTATGAACAATTTTACTTACGGGCTTAGGGGAGATATCAAACTTAGATATGTATGTATGTATGTATGTATGTCTGTATACCTTGGCAAATTTTACTACTGGAATTGACTGGATGCTTTCAACGCAGTTAAACTTTATGCAACTTGTATTTTTATATCACTTTATACAATTTAATCATGTTTTATATCATTTTATGCAATTTAAATATAAAAATGTACGTATAAGCTACATGTACATACATATATGTATGTATGTATTTATGTGCACGCAATGTCAAAGCAATAACACAATTAATTAAATGGTCATATGTATGCACACGTTTATTTAAAATGAAAAATATCTTACATATCCACATGTGTTTTTCTACAACCTTTTTATATTTAATTATTTGCTTTTGACCACAGCTTTTGACAACGATATAACTTTATGCACTCTTCAATCCAACTCGTGTTAAAAAAAATTCACTTAAAGACTTTGTTGTGTTGAGTATTTTTCATCTTTAGCAAATACAGATATGTCTCACATCCAGGGGTGGAATGTGTTACAATTATACCAGTTTTTGGGGACAACTGGAAAATAAGTATGTAAATTATGTTTTATTTATTGGGGAAAATAAAGAGTAGACAATTAATCCGATAAAACTGGATTCAAGAGGTATCGAAGTACCATGTTTAAAAATTCGGGAGGATTGAAAATTTGGGTCACTTTCTACCGAGGTTGCGAAAGTGTTAAAATTGGAGTTAGAGTTAATTTAGGGAAAACAGATCAGGAGGGAGAACCTGTTTCTATGCCACTTGTTAAATAACAACAGTTCTTATTTAAATGCTTAACTTACATTCTTTATTTATAATTCGACTTATGTATATATATATGTGTATATTTGCCAAATGGAGTCTTCACACTGTGTCGGCTGGGCTACTGTCTTTTCGATAATAAAAAAAGTTTCTCTCTTTTCATGATCAGAGCCGAACCACACTGAAAACTGATTTAAAAAAAATATATATATATAAAAAGGGGGAAATTAATTTGTTAACTAAACAAAGCTTAATATATTACAAAGCAGATACGGAGCTTTCATTATTGAAAACAAAGCAAATCATAAAATATATTAAAAAAATTGTATAAATCAATTCAATATTACAGAATACAAGGAAACGATGAAATTAGCCTCAACAACAGGTAAAAGGAAAAATTTAAAGTTCTAATTGGAAAACCCAGAAATTTCTCGTGAATTTTATTTATGATTGCCCTACATATGGTGATGTCAAATTCGCCACAAATATTTCAAAACGTTTCCATTTAATTCCTATTGTGTTCTTTTCTAGAAGCGTACGATTAAATTAATGTATTGTTTGTGTTCATGTGCATAAAATAACAAATTGAGCAATCGTTCTCATTGTTTTTGTTTTGTTTTACTCGCTTCAAAGAACAAAGCAAAACAAAATCAAACATATTGTTTCGATTATTTTCATACTCTGATTATAAGTACAAAGAAATCAAAACAAAAATATATTTATAACTGTAATAGTGTCGATTATTTTTGTTACGAAAACCACGTCACGTCGTGGCATAAAATTTAAAAAAGTCTTCATGAATAAAATTCCGCGAGAGATTTCTCCCTTTTCCAGTTATAACTTCTTTGTTTTGCCTATTACTTGCTATTGTTTGAAATTGTTCCCCGGGAAAAATTTCTCGCGGAATTTTATTCATGATTGCCCTCATAATATAATTTTATTGCATTGTTATTTAACATATGAAATTTGTTTTATATAGCTAAGCAGCATAGCTCTAACCGGGTTATTTTATTTTGTTTTCAATTTCAACTGTTATATTTAAATTCGTTAATTCTTAATTGATGTAAGAAACATGTGCGTAAATTTGTATTTGTATCGTAAAAAACGTTAATTTGTTTTAATAAATTTACAGCTTTATTTATAAAAAATATTAAGGCATTATAAAAGGTTTTTAAAACATATTTCCGTAATAAATTTTGTTTATTAAGCATTAACAAACACTTAATAATTTTTGTAAATAACGCCTATATTCCTTAAATTAAAAATATTTCAGTATTTTTTTTTTTGTACCGCGAAACTTTTGAAAATCCCGTGAATATTTAACTTTTTCTCAACTTGTCCCGCTTTTTGAAAAATAAAACTGGCAACCCTAGCCGTTATGCATGTTTTCAGATAGAGATGTAAGTTATGGAGAAAATTCAAAGGTTAGCTCTTCCGCTAATAACGTGTTGTCCTATTTTTGTTTGTATTTACTTGTTTTGGGAGTTACATATGTATGTCATTTTTCTGAGGACTACTTTATTTTTATTGTGACTAATTCCACTGGGACTTATTTCATTTTTTGGGATATATTTAATTTTTTTGGGACTTATTTCATTTTAAGTTATTTCGTTTTTAATGAAATAAATTCCAATTATTGAGAGTTATATAATTTCAACAATTGGAAGTTCATTTCATTTTTCCTGATTAGGACTTATTTAATTTTGGTTAAGAATTATTTCATTAGGAGTTATTTCATTTGGGACTTATTTCATAGTACCTTGTTTGGCCTGCTTTTTGGATGAAATACTCCTCCTTGTGACTTCAAAATTACGTCAGAGCCAAATGCACATGTTTTTTATACATGAGCATTTTTTTTACATGTGTACTATAGGCTTACAGCAAGTTTTAGAAAACATAAGTAAGCCCATTCGTGTTATGTTTAGTTTATCGTTTATAAACATTAAAAATTTGATTGTTATCTAACATATTCTAAAGCTTTCGTTTTGAAATAAAAAGAGTTTTTTATGTATAACCAAAAACACACTCACGAAATTACAGTGAGGGAATAGTAAAAATTTAATCTATTAAGGGGCCCATAGACAGATACTGCTTGCAGCTACTGATGATGAATCCTTTGTATACGTGTGTGATTGATATTTTACCACAAACTTATCAATCATTATTTAAAATACAAATTCATAAAATAAACATGCATTATACTGATTTTGTCATTGTAGTCCAATTAAACTAATTTCTATTTCTTTGACTACAATGTTGCCAGTATAATACAAAATGTTAAATGAATGATTTTGTGCAATTATTTTATATTATTTGACAGAAACAATATCCAAAAATTTATGCAAAGAATAAATTGATTCGTTTTTGTACTTTCACGTTAAATAAGTACATTTTAAAAGAGTAATTAATTTATATAAATGCAAAATATATGAAAGTGGCAATACTGAACTATGTATTTGTACTTGAATATGAGGTGCAGATGGCGCTGTTATCATCTCCAAAATAATTAAGTAGCCGGCTACGAGGCGACAAATGCTGCTAGCGGCATTTGAAGTCGTGTGTTCGTGTAGCCTGCTGTGGTGAATGTGCTTACTGCATATGTGTCCAGTAAAGTTCAAAATATTACGAGCCAGCGGATTAGGATGTGACCCCAATTTTTTTTAGATATTTGCCTGCGTATTTCACAATTTCTTCAGTCACTAGTGGCATATTTAAATCACGATGTATATTTAAATTTTTGTTGAACCATGGAGCCGTTGTTATCAAACGTAAAATTTTGTTTTGCCTTCGATGAATTTTCTCAACATTTGAAGCTGAAGCAGGGCCCCATAGCTACGGTGACCATATTTTTCAACAAAAAATAAAGGACATTTAAAAATGCAATACAAATTAAGGCAAAATAAAATTTTACGTTTAATAACATCGGCTCTTTGGTACATACAAAATTCAAATTTACATCGTGATTTAAATATGCCAGAAGTGACTTGCAAAATACGCAGGGCAATATCTAACAAAACTCGAGTCACATCCTAATCCGCTTGCTCGTAATATTTTGAGCTTTAGCATACATCCGCTTAAAAAAGAGGGATAAAGGGGCTCTAATACTTAACACTCCAGATGAAATTGCTTGAAAATACTTTTTTTCATGACTACACAAAGTTGAAGGGAAATATCGGTAAAAAATAAATAAAATGGTAAATTAATTACCAAAGACCTAAATCTTAAATAATATTTATATACAAGATATCAAAAACCGTCATGCCTGTTTTTATGTTACATACTTGCGCCATTTGTACAGTATAAAAAAAATTTCCACTGCTCAAAATCTAGAATTTTTTGAATTGTGACTGTTTATGATTTTATGAGCGATATGTACTTTTTTCAGTGTTGCCAGGTAATTCCACTTTTGAATGATTATAACTTCTAATGTATTGATGCTGACATTTTTGGGTTTTGATAAAATAAAACTTAAAATTTTAGAGTTTAGAGAGAAAAAAAAATAGTAATCAAAATTAAAGGACAATTAATTATAAAAAAGGACACTTTATTTTTAAAAAATGTAAAAGGACATCATGTTAAAAGAAAGGACTGTCCTCTTAAAAAAAGGACGAATGGTCACCGGACCCATAGCTGAATTCCGTAGCACCATATTGGCTTTAAAATCGACTTGTATAGGTATATTAAAAGTTTGCAGTCTAGGCTGATTGTTGAAATTCTGCCAATCAGCCAATATACCTGAGTTAATTTTAGTTTCATTTGAGTTAACTCAGAGTCAATGTGATGCTTCCATGTAAGCCGTCGATCAATGTGAATACGAAGATATTTCACATGTTAATGCTGAGGAACAACTTGATTTTTAATCCGAATGGGGGAACAAGTATCTCTTCGTAAGGTAAATGTTACTTGAATACACTTTTGTTCATTTACCTTAATTCTTCATATGTTTAACCATAGCTCCAGCTCCAGCCTCGTAAGGGTTTTCATGCACACAAAGGCAGGCTACATCGTCGGCAAATGAAGAAGTATGTATACTACTGCTCACAGGCATATTACAAGTATAAATCAAATATAAAACTGGTCCCAGTATACTCCCCTGTGGCACACCGGATGAGATAGTTTCAGGCATACTCATAAGGTCTCCTTCCACAACTGTAAATTTCCGGGTAAGAATGTAACTTTCCAAAAGATCTAGAATGTTTATTGGTTAGTATGTCTTCAATTTTAAAATTAGGCCTTCATGCCACACTTTATCAAATGCTTGAGAAACATCAATAAACAGCGCAGATCAATATTTCTTTTCTTCAAATGTTTTTCTTATAAATTGAACCAATCTATGCGTTTGCTCAATGGTGCTATGCTGGCTTCTAAAACCAAATTGATGGTCCGGTATGCAACCATTATCAGTTAGAATTGAAGACAATTTTTCATGAGTAGCTTTTTAAAGAGCTTTGACATTGTTGACAGTCAGCCTTGGTAAGATCTTTACCCGGCTTGGGAATCATTTTAACCTTGGCGAACTTCCAGCTGTCTGGATAATACTCTAGTCGTAAAATGGCATTAAAAATTAATAACAGGATTCTAATTGCAATACGATGCAACTTATTCAGCATCTGGTTACTAATTCCATCAATACCTGGAGCTTTCTTCGGGTTGAGTTCGGCAATTAGTTTTTGTACATCACACATCTTAAATTTTAAGGGTCGAGAGGATAGAGCCACTACACTCGGCAAATCAGCAACACCAGTACATGAGTTGGGAGTGAATACAGATTTTAAATCCTCAGAAAATAAGTTACCTTTCTCACTATCGCTTCTTGCCCAGCCTCCGGTCGCAGTACGCAGTGGTGACTTAAGATCAAATAAATACGGATTTTAAATGCTCAGCTAATATGTTACCTTTTTCAGTATCGCTTCTTGCCCAACCTCCGGTAGATATGCGCAGAGGGGGCTTAAACTCAATGGGTGTTTTAATCTTTTTAGTAGCGCGCCACAAAGAGTAATTAGATGCTTTTGTGACATCAAGACCTTCCAGATAATTTAAAAAGATGCAGTTTTTTCAGATGCAAGCAACTCTTGGAGTCGTTTCGTGCACTCTTTAAGTCGTATTTTATGTTGAGGTGATCTGTGCTGTTGCCAATCCCTTCTAGCTCTTCTTTTTTCATATACGAGACGTTCAATATCCGTTTAATAAATTCTATTAAACCCTGTTTGCGAATGGGAGGTAGTAGCATGTTCAGCAGCTTGTTTAATATTTTCGTTCAGGTTGGCAATGTTAGATTCAATATCACCGGGTGTTCTTAGCGTAATATTTTCCGTTCAATGACTACTAAGATATTTTTTGAACCCCAGCCAATTAACACGATTTATCATCTTCACATATGAGCATAGGCGTAGCTAGGCCTCTCTGGGGGGCAATGCCCCCCGAAAGAGTACACAGGACTGTAGTTAGCGGTGTGATTACCTCCACAATTACTGCATTTTTTCCGCTTGATCTTTTGGTTTAGTACAACTAGCTGTGCCGTGTAATTCGCCGCACACAACACAAACAGAGGGTAAATTGCAGTAAGTTTTTGTATGGCCATATTCTTGGCAATTATGGCACTGCACGGGACCTGAACGCCTATGTGGCTCTTCAACTGTGATTTTTCTGTATAAAAGGTATTTTAGGCTATAAATAGGATGAGTCTCATTTTTTCTTAAATTTATATCATTCGGCTCCAGTTCAACACGAAATAGGGGTTGGGGTACATTTTCTCTGCTTATTATGTTAGAAACATTTTTTACCTTAAATTCCTGGAGGACGAGTGAATCTTTTATTTCTTCAGGAACAACATAGGAATCTATGCCCTTCAATACTATCTGCAGGCCTTTAGCACTCTTAAGCTGGTATGTGTAGAAGCTTGTCTTATTTTTTTCAAATTCAGAAACCATCTTGCGGAAATCTTTTTCGTCATAAATTTGAATTTTCGTTTCATCGATGTTGCCACGTTTTATTTGGACAATGTGAAATTTATTTTCGCCAATGACCGATATTAATTTTTTAATAAGGGCATTTGAATTTTTCTCTCTCAAATAGATTGGTGGCGGCTTGGATGTTTTATTCGAGGATACATCGGGTTTGTCATTTTCATCTTGCAAAATTTTAAAGCGGTTTTGGCGATTAGTTGAGGCTGCGCTGTTATCCCTAGACATTTTTGGAGCAGATGAAATTTTTGAAGAATTCGAGCTTCGCCCACGCTTTACTACGGTTATATATCTGTCCATTCCGACTTGTACCTTGAGTTTCGAGCCGCTGTTATCTGTAGTGATAAATTTGTTAAGTGATGAACACGAGCCTGAAGGGGATGATATTACTGGCTTATATGAAGAAGTACTAGGCAACTGTAATGTTAATACATCATTACTATTTGGCATTGGACAAAGCGAAGTTGACCGCTGACGAAAAATTGGCTTTGCCGTTAAAAAAAGGCTTTCATCAGATTTATTATTTATATTTTTTTCATTAAGAGTTTCAGAACTCACAGTAAAATAAGCATTTCTGCCGTTAGAACTCACTTCAAATTTTTTTGTATTTGAGGCACTCATACAAAGAATTCCTCAAGGGTTATTTGTTTGTGTTTTTTTGTTTGCGGTCTTTTTTTGTTTTTGTTATTTATTATTGTTTATTTGTTTCTAGGTACTCATAGTATTCCTCAATGTAACTTTGTTTATGTTTTTTTTTGTTTGCGGTTATTTTTTTTTATTCTGTTATTTCTACTATGTAAAAAAAATATTTGCAAAGCATAAAGCTTATTTATTAAAGTCAGTATGTACCTATTATGAATAATATGCACTACGAATATTTTTTTGTATAATTTTTTGTTTGTAAGTAAAATTCCTCTAATCGACTGTTCTCTATGAAGGTACCACGAGGTAGTTGAAGATATCACAAGATTTGTACAAAACTTTTCAATGCAGATATTTGTTGCTTGTAGATGTTCTTCACAAATGTTGTCAAGAATATAGTGCTTGAGTCTTGACTTTATTAGAATTGCTGATCCACCGCATGCTCGCCCTCTAGGGTCCTTTGTATCATATATAGTGTAGCAATTTATTTTAAAGAGGCTTCAAGAATTCAAATGAATCCCAGAGACCAACATTATATCAATATTTTTTTCCATAAGGAAGTGCTTAAGTGCTTAACATAAAAATGAACTTTGCGTTCTAGAAACATATTTTTAACGTGTTCATGGCTTGTTAATTAATGCTTGAAGCAATGTATTGTGCATTCGTAGCATTTCTTGCATCATGTTTGTCATATTTGTTGTAAATTTGCTGATACTTTGCACAAGATTTTCAATAGTGGCTTCAAGGCGACTGAAATTAAAGCTTTCTGCGCGGGAATAGAATTTGTCTTGGCAGCATCGGCATACGATACGCCGGAGGTAACTGGTTGACTCATTTGCGCAAAAATTGGGAGAGGAAGCGTTTGTTGTTTGAACTAGAGCTAATTTAGGTTTAATAAGGTCATTTATTTTTTTTCTCTCAAATAGATTGGTGTCGGCTTGGATCTTTTATTCGAGAATACATCGGGTTTGTCGTTGTCGTCTTGCAAAATTTTAAGGCGGTTTTGACGATTACTTGAGGATGCGCTGTTATCCCTAGACATCCTTGGATCAGATGAAATTTTAGAAGAATTCGGGCTTCGCCCATTTCGAGTTGGACCTTGAGTTTTGGGCTACTGTTGATAAATTGCCCAGCAAAAAAATTCAAAAAAGGTAATCGAGTTTGGAATTAAGCATTTTTGGTGGAAGCACTTCCCTACTGGATTACCAACTTAATGATTTTAACAAGGCGTGAGACTAAAATTATCGATTCTTGAGAAGTACTTAAATTTTTTTTATTTGTCAACATTTCACGTAATCTATTTCGTCTAAAAAAGTCATTCTCTTCATTTAGCAACTTGCACGTCATTTTTTTAAATTTTAGGTAATGTGATTTGTAAGCGAGTAATGAAAATTGGCAATCAGTAAAATAAGTCATTATATGGCAGGTAGTTCTAATGGTAATGTGTAATTTTTTGCCGGGTGGTTAAGTAATGACCATGAGCCCGAAGCGGATGATATCGCTGAGTTAAATGTAGAAGTACTAAGCAACGGTAATGTTAACGAATCACTAGTTGTAATTAGACAAAGCGAGGTTGATCGGTGACGAAATAGGCTTTGCCGTTAGAAAAAGTCTATCATCAGGTTTTTTTATTTTTATTGTTTTCATTAAGAGCTTCAGAACTCACAGTAAGCCTCACATCAGATTTTTTATTTATATTGTTTTCATTAAGAGCTTCAGAACACAGAATGAGACTATCATCAGATTTTTTATTTTTATTATTTTCATTAAGAACGTCAGAACTCACACGAAAATAGGCATTTCTGCCGTTATAACTCACTTCACAATTATTCGTTTTTGTTAGCAATATGAATTCACTTCAAAATCAAAACTATTTTGATTTTTCATACTGCATTGTCTGTGTGAAGAATACACTAACAAAAATTTAAAATTTACCAACACATGCTTATCGCATGAGCAGTATGTGTCTATGGGCCCTTTTAAAAAAATATTTATGAAAAATTTTAAAGACTATTTCAAATTCATGAATTAAAAAACAATGTTACGCACTCAGCCGTACAAAAAATTTTTCTATTGCCCATCTATTTCAATATATAAATACCTCGTTTATACGCAAATCTTGTTTACAAATAAAACTATTTTACTATCTGTGAATTATATTGCCAAACATTATTAAATGTGTATTACAAACAAAACAATTGGCAAACATATTACACCTTATTTGCAAATAGTGCGTTATTTGCAAATAGTTTTCATGAGTTATTAACTTACAATAAAAAAGTTATACGGCAACGCTTTCCACTTTTATTTGCAAACAATGCAATGTTCAGACGGTAACATGAACCACTTTGTTCGCTCTCTGAACCACGATTGCGAACCATGCCGTTTACACGACACACTCGTGGTTTGTTTTGACAAATCTTTTTGATGTAGTGATGCCAACCTACACATGGTTTCTAACTTAATATTTAAGTACATAAATAAACCTTACTTAAAATTAAATTGTTTTAGATACGATTTCATTTTTTCAGTGGTTAATTAAAGTTCTTATTAAATTACGTTGAAAGTACAACAGCACTAAACAATTTCCAAATATTATTGAACGCTTTGTCTCTGTCCAGACTCGCAATTTTTGTTGCAGCAATTCTTGAGTTTATTGGTGAGAGGGGTGAAAAGATTAGAGAGGGATACACAGTTTCATGTGCTCTGCAATTCTCTTTTGATTTGAAATTCGTAATTGTTAATTTCAAGTTGCTAGTTGTATTTGGCGTTTTCTATAATTTTATTTCTTCAGTTGTATGAAAACCAAAAATATTAAAAAAAGTAAATATAAGTGTTACTTTTTCAGGGAAATTTGTGATGTAATAGAATTTATTTAATGCACAATTGCAAAAAATTAGAATTTCATAATGTGGACACTTATGCAATTTCAAAGCAAAATTTTAAGAAATTCCAGCAACAAAAATTGCATGTCTGGATGAGGACTTTCCAAAGAACATAAACAAAACATGAAGAAAATTATAATTGCATAAAATAAATTTTATAAAACCAAACGAACGTCATAATGCATTTTTCTATTTATTTATTCCATGATATGAAACTATGTATTGTGCCATATATTTATGAAATTTGAACGAAATTCTTTTTAATATGAGCACATGATGTTTTCAACACGACCACATGATGTTAATGTGTATGTTTTCAATAAACACACACATGCATAAAAACAAATGGCACGCTCATAAAACTTAAGTAATTTAATTATTATTTAAATATGCACTCAAAAACAAAATTTCGTATTTAAATACAACTTAAAAGTAATTACAATTTGGTTACAAACTCAAAATATGGGCATTAGCACTTTTCGGGCTAGATTTAACCCGATTTCAGACACTAAAACGCGAAATAAAATGTTTGGTCCCAAAAAACGCGCAAATTTGCACTTTTTAATATTAGTTTTCAGAAATTTTTTTTACTTTTTGTCCAATATGTATATAAGTCATAATCTTTGTGCACTTTTTCTTCCTTTAATCGAATAATATCGACTTTTTACTCATTTAATTTTCCTAGTTTGCTTTGTTAATTTAAAAAAGAATAATCTTTAATTTTTTCCAAATTTTTTGAGCTTTGATAAAAAGCTCAAATTTTATTTTAAAAATACCAAATTGATATGTATGTACTTTTGTAAACGTAGATACACACATATGTATATATATATACTAGTGATGTAACGAATGTCAATTTTTGATATTCGCGAATACGAATACAAATACGAATATTTGAAAGGATATTCGCGATTACGAATACGAATATTATATGCAATATGAAACATTAAAAAATTGTTATGAAAAAGGACTTCACACTCTTGTTGGCGTACTTTAAAGTTAATAAAAAGTACCCAAAATTTTAATGATCGTCATTAAATAATATTTGAAAATGATACAAAGCAGAAATTTCTATAAAAAATTAATGTATTTGTACAAACTAAAATTTTTAGTCATTTATTTAAATTTCGTTTAGGATTTATGCATTTATTTATTTAATTTCCTTGGAAAAATATTCGTGTTCGCCTGAAAATGGCCAAATACTCGACAATTCGAATACGTATACGAATATTCGTGCGTCGCTAATACATACTATATATGTATGTAAGTTAAGTACAAAAATGTTTAATATGCTAAAATCCATGAGAATAAAACAAACCGGATATTGCACAAGCCAACAAATTAGTGCTTAACAGGTACGTACACGCGCAATAAATGTTGCAATACCTGGAATAAATGGAACATTGCTGACACTGCGCATTATAACCAAAATAATTCACATTATTAATAATTGTATTAAAGTTAAGTTAGTTCTAATTCAACATTGAACGAAATAAAAAGCACTTCAGACTTTTAGTCTGAAGTCAAATTTTTTAAAAAAACAAAAAATAAAATTTTTGTTTAACTGGCGCCCGAGCAGGGACCCGCGGTTCCGTAAAGTTCATTAAATAGTAATAAGCCCTTAAAACGGAAAAACATCGGAAAAAAGAAGTCCTGCAAGTTAGCTCGTAACTTCGCCGCGTGGTCACAAAAAAACCCAAGGACTACGGAAAAAACGTAAACCGTCCTGCACCGCAGCACGTCGTATCACCGTTCGTCTACAAAACATAACAAAGCAGAAAAGAGGCCCCTTAGTAGCTGTACCCCAACAGAGGACAGAGGAAAAGGAGTTGAAGAATTCAACAGCCGCTGCTTGAACAACCTTCTAATCAAAGGATGCAACTTGAACAACCTTCTAATCAAAGGATACAACTTGAACAACCTTCTAATCAAAGGATGCAACTAATTTTATTGTTGTAAGTAGAGTTAAATTTTAAAGAACTAAAGTGTAAAATTTTTCAAACTTTGCAAAAGCATAAAAATATTTTACAAAAATTGTGAACAAAAGAAAGTAAAATCAATTAAAATTAAAGTGTTAAAATTATTAAATTTTAGAAACAAATAAAAATATTTTTTTTTTTATAAATTATTGTGAACAAAAGAAAGTAATAATATATATATCAAGATTTTTTTAATCAATTTCAAAAAAGAAACATTCTAATAAGAAAAATTCTCACAGAAAAATCAAAGAAATTAAATTTACACGTTTAAAAGAATATCTTAATAAGCAAAAATTCTTCTACACAGTTTACATACTAAATGATATAAAAATTTATATATTTTAAAGGTGTTATTTTAAGTTTTTAACAAGAATAAAAATCTGCGATTCCTACGGGACCCTCCAGATCAAAGGAAACAAATTTATTTTACTACTTACAAATTAAATAGTAGCACTTAACATAAAGTTAATCTAGATATCTCAAACTCGGACAATGTCAAATCCAAACAATTTAGTAAGACCGCCCGTGCTAAACGCACAACAAAATCAGGCAACACTCAACATGAATAGACCAGTAAATAACGGCCTTTATGGAAAGCGACCACCACCACAACACCCAGAAGCTCGAAAACAGAGTAGAAATTTTCACTTGCAGGCTGGAGCAAATAAGACTGTTGAAAAACAAGAGACAGATGACATTTATGAATATCTAAATCAGATACAAGTCGAGGACGAATCCTACGAACAAACTTTACATGACTATATGGACAAGGAAAGAAACGACGAAACAAACAACAACCATGATAATATTGACGAAATTCATTTTTTAGATTAAATTCGTCCACCCTTCCATATTACGAATGTAAGATGGATAGTGGACAAATCCTAAAATTTTTAATAGATACTGGCTCAAACAAAAATTACATACGACCAGATCTCGTGAAAACCCCTATTCCAAACAAAGAAAACTTTTATGCAAACTCAATTGCAGGAAAAGTAGAAATCCTTTTTCATACTAATACCTTTCTATTTGGTCGAACGGAATTACCAATAAAATTCTTTCTATTGCCAGAATTAAAAACCTTTCATGGCATCATTGGAAACGATACACTTAGAGACCTTGATGCTATTATTTACACTAAGCATAACTTAATGAAAATAGGGAATGAAAAGAAAATTTTATTAAAGGAATTTCCAACGGACAGCATTAACATGACCTCAATTCGAAATAGTCACATGACGCAACGACAAAGAGACATACTAAAGAAGATTGTTTCAACATATGACAACCTTTTTTCAGCCCCGGACGAAAAGCTGACGTATACCACAAAAATTATAGCAGAAATACGGACAAAGACTGAAGACCCAATCTATTCTAAAACTTACCCTTATCCTATGAGCTTGAAAAACGAAATTGAATCCCAAGTGAAAACTTTATTAGAAGATGGTATTATCCAACCATCGAAATCTCCCTACAATTCACCGGTGTAGATTGTTCCCAAGAAGATCGACGCAAGTGGAGAGAAAAAATTTCGAATGGTGATAGACTACCGTAAGTTAAATACAGTCACCATAGCAGACAAATACCCTTTACCAGAAATTAACGAGGTACTCGCTCAATTAGGAAAAAGCAAGTATTTTACAGTACTGGATTTAAAAAGTGGGTTTCACCAAATACCTTTGAAACCCAAAGACATAGAGAAAACAGCATTCTCTATTAACAATGGTAAATACGAGTTCACTCGTTTACCATTTGGATTAAAGAATGCACCAGCGATATTTCAACGTGCGCTGGACGAGATTTTACGTTCTCATATTGGAGTTAGATGTTATGTATATATAGATGACATAATCATTTTTAGCCCGAATGAGGATCAACATTTTAAGGATATCACTGCAATATTCCGTACTTTACATGAAGCTAACATGAAAGTTCAGCTCGATAAGTGTGAATTTTTTAAGGATGAGGTAGAGTTTTTAGGTTTTCTAATCTCTTGCCAGGGTGTAAAAACAAACCCAAAAAAAGTTGAAGCCATCGTAAATTTTCCATACCCTATTACGTTAAAGGACCTTCGATCCTTTCTTGGACTATCCGGTTATTATCGCCGCTTTGTCAAGGATTACGCTAAAATAGCAAAACCCTTGACAAACCTCTTAAGAGGGGAAGAGGGACGAGTATCCCGAAACAAGTCGAGTAAGAAAAAAATTTATTTAGATAAACCTGCAAAAATAGCATTTGAAAAACTAAAAGAAATATTGTCATCAAGAGATGTGATCTTGACATACCCAGACTTTAACAAGAGTTTTGAACTGACAACGGATGCTTCAAACTATGCGATAGGAGCTGTCCTTAGTCAGGAAAATAGGCCCATCACATTTATCTCTCGATCTCTTAGTAAAACTGAAGAGAATTATGCAGCTAACGAGAGGGAAATGTTGGCTATAATTTGGTCCTTGAATTCAATCAGGAATTACCTATATGGGCGCGCTAAAGTAATCATATACACAGATCATCAACCGCTTACCTACGCTCTAAGCAACAAAAATAACAACGCTAAAATGAAACGTTGGAAGGCTATACTGGAAGAGTACAATTATGAACTCCACTATAAGCCTGGAAAAAGTAACGTCGTAGCAGATGCTCTTTCAAGACCCCCATGTAATGAAACTGTCGACATTAATGCATTAACTGTTACAGTACACAGTAACGATAGTTCAGGTGAAAATTTAATTCCATCAGTAGAATGCCCTATTAACGTTTATAAAAACCAAATTTTCATACTTATAGGAGAAACAAGGGAATATCAGTTTAAACTTCCTTTCCCAACATTTCACAGACATATTAATATAGCGCCAAATTATTCGGAAGAAGACCTTATATCAATCCTGAAGAGGTATCTCAATCCAAGTATAGTGAACGGGTTGTTTACTAACGAAAGTATAATGGGCAAGATACAATCAATATATTCAATTCATTTTTCAAAGAGGAGGAGGAGGACAAGAGGAAGAATCACTAAAGGTACGTAAAAGAGCACATAGAAACGCAAAGGAAAACAAAATGCAACTCCTAGAAAAATATTATTTTCCAAAAATGAGTGAGACATTTAATAAAATAATAGAGCAATGTAAAGTTTGTAAGGAGGGAAAATACGATCGTCATCCCAATAAATCTAACATATCACCTACCCCAATTCCTCAATATGCCGGATCACCAGATCATGACGATGCAGAAATTATTTATAGGACTTTAGACGAGATATCTAGCAATAATAATCAACAAGTTATTATCAATACAAATTTTGCAAATCAGTTAAATAATATCACTAAATTAATAAATGTATTTTCAAACACAATAAAAAAGGATGATACCATAATAAACGAAGATATTGAAATACTAAGGAATAAAATAAGACTAGCAAAAGAAGCAATTACAAATGTAAAATACGCTATACAATGGGCAAAAATTAACGTAATCAATTCATTTTTATTAGACAAAAAAGAAATGACAATGACAATAAATAAACTGAAAGAAGAAAACATGCCATTCAATAATATAGAAGAGGCATTAGAATTAGCTAATATCAACATACTAAGTAATGATACAAACCTTTTATATGTAATTAAAATTCCTCTAACAAATTCTATCTTATATAATAATATCATTGTAAAACCTGTTATAAGAAACGATTCTATAATAAATTTGGATTTTGAACAAATGTTTATAAGTAAAAATGAAATTTATGCAATTAATAATAACTGTAAAAACTATAACAAGATAAAAATTTGTAAAAAAAAATCAATTGTTAGACTTGAGAGAAGATAATTGTATTAAAAACATTATATTTGGTCAAAAATCAATTTGCACAACCAGCAATGCCCATCACGTTCCAAGAATTGAAGAAATCTCTGATGGAATCATCCTCCTAAACAATGTAAATGAAACAATTACAACAGAAGCTATGAAATATGATTTAAGCGGTACATTCCTCATTAAGTTTGATAACACCACTATAACAATTGGCGACAAATCTTACCAAAATCTTGAAGCTCCCCAAATGACACTAACACCGGCCACATTACAAGAAAGTCCAATCGAGAAAAAAAGACTAAACATACTATCGTTGGAATCATTACAAGAATTAAATTTTATCAACACGAAGGCAATCCACAGTATCAGAAAGGAAACATGGATTACAAATACTACCATGGCTATTGTCCTTCTGTCCATAATCAGCTTAACAATCCTAGCTATAAAAAAAAAACAACGAAAAAGGCTTCCCAAACATTAGTTCTGAATCCTACAATAACCCAACCAACAGAAGAAGAACAAAAGGTAACACCCACAATAAGATTACATGACTTACCTTACTTTTAGACGATCGGGGACGATCGAATTTAAGGGCGGAGGAGTTAAGTACAAAAATGTTTAATATGCTAAAATCCATGAGAATAAAACAAACCGGATATTGCACAAGCCAACAAATTAGTGCTTAACAGGTACACGCGCAATAAATGTTGCAATACCTGGAATAAATGGAACATTGCTGACACTGCACATTATAACCAAAATAATTCACATTATTAATAATTGTATTAAAGTTAAGTTAGTTCTAATTCAACATTGAACGAAATAAAAAGCACTTCAGACTTTTAGTCTGAAGTCAAATTTTTTAAAAAAACAAAAAATAAAATTTTTGTTTAACTTGTACACTGTTTGTAGGTACCTTATTGAAATGTAATATGATAAATATCTCAAGCTATGTATGTGTTGATCTCATGATTTTCTAATAAATTACTGTACAAAAATGTTTTTGATATTTTGATTTACAACAGAAACATTTTAATACTAGCCCTTTTCGCGATTATTCGAAAAAATATACTTTATTTAGCGCTAAACGTATATTTTTCAATTTAACCCTTTTTCAAATTTTTTTTACGATTTTTGAGTATCAAGAGTTGGCATCACTGTTCTCATTTATATATCTGTATATATATATATATATATATATATATATATATATATATATATATATATATATATACATGCACACATACATACATACGTGAATAGTTGGCAGGAGTTTTATTTTCTGTGTTATTTACTTTTTTCAGTATATAAACAAATTAAGCAAAAAAATAATGAATAAAATGTGTTCTATTTTTTAATTCAAACACGCATCCATTTTTTTGGTTTGTTTTTTGTTTACTCATGTGTATGTGTGTACTTATTTTGTTTTGATAGCTAGTTTAGATAAATTAGCGATAATGTGTTATCAAAACTAGCGATGATAGCAAATTCTTTATGGCTCGCAACTAGGTTCAAAATGAACCAAGTTGGTTCGCTCTCAAAAATTTGTATGGCGAACCATCTTGATTCAATCAAGATTCGATCGCGAACCTCGAATGAGAGAGCGAATCTCGATAATTGCTGTACGTGTGAACATGCTATAAGCATATTGGCTTTACTAATATTTTTTACATAACAAGAAATAACAAAAACAAAACAAAAAACCGTAAACAAAAACAAAGTACCCTTGAAGAATACTCTGTATGAGTACCTCAAAGAAAAAAAAATTTGAAGTGCGTTCTAACGGCAGAACTGTGAACTGAAACTCTTAATGAAAACATTAAAAATAAAAAATCAAATGATAGCCTTTTTCTAACGGAAAAGCCACCACCTATTTACCTGAGAGAAAAAATTCTAACGCGCTCATAAAAAAACAATTTTCGACCATTGGTGAAAATACTTTGCACATCATTCCAATTAAACGAGGTAATATTGATGAAACTAAAATCCAAATATATAATGGAAAAGATTTCCGAAAAATTATTAGTGAATTCGAAAAAAATAAAACAAATTTTTATGTATACCAACTTAAGAGTGCTAAAGGCCTACAGATAGTATTAAAGGGCATAGATTCATATGTTGAACCTGAAGAAGTAAAATGTGCACTTTTCGACCAAGGATTTAAGGTAAAAAGTGTTATCAACATAATTAACAGAGAAAAGGTAACCCAACCCCTATTTCGGGTTGAACTGGAGCCGAATGATATAAATACAATTGAAAAAAATTAAACATATCCAATCTATAACGTAAAGTATCTCTTACATCGAAAAATCACAGTTGAAAAGCCACGTAAGGATTCAGGTCCCGTACAGTGCCATAATTGCCAAGAATATGACTATACAGAAACTTACTACAACTAACCTACTGTTTGTGTTATCTGCGGTGAATTGCATGGTACTGGTAGCTGCACTAAGCCAAAATATCAAGCAGAAAAAATGTAGTAATTGTGGAGGTAATCACACCACTAACTATAGATGGTGCCCTGTATTTTCTTTCGTTAAACAGGCTATGGGTCAAAAACCCAAATTAACTCCATCTCAACCAGTAAACGCGAACTCCTCCACTTTTGCTCAAATGAGCCAACCAGTTACTTCACGTGTATCGTATGCTGATGCTGCTAAGACTAGTTCTATTCCCACACAAAATGTTACACCGCCAAATAATTCAACGAATTCAAACTCAAGCTTTAACTTTAGTCGCCTTGAAGGTACTATTGAGAATCTGGTGCTAACTATAAACAACTTTACTACAAATGTGACAAGTATGATGCAAGAAATGCTGCGAATGCAGAATACACTGCTTCAAGCATTAGTTAATAAACCATGAACACGTTAAAAATATGTTTCTGGACTTCAAACAACATTCAACATAAAAATGAACTTCAGCACTTCCTCATGGAAAAAAATATTGATATAATGTTGGTTTCTGAGACTCATTTGACCTCAAGAAGCTTATTCAAAATTAATGGTTACACTTTATGTGATACAAAGGACCCGAGAGGGAGAGCATGCGGTAGATCAGTAATTCTAATTAAGTCAAGACTCAAGCACTATGTCCTTGATAACGTTAGTGAAGAATATTTGCAAGCAACGAATATTTTCGTATTGGCTGGCATTAAAAAAATATCTTAGTAGTCACTCCGAAAAAAACGTTAAGCTTAGATCATCCGATGATATTGAATTTAACATTTCCAATCTTAACGAAAATATTAAACAGGCTGCTGAACATGCCACTACCTCCTTTTTATTTATTATTTTTTGCTAATTCATTTTCTGTATTTTTTATTTAATTATTGTTCAGTACACTTATATTAACCTTTTAATTTCATTTCTTAAACTAATTTTTATAATCACTTAAATTTTGCTTCACGTCACTTTTATTTTCAACAAACCAATAAAAGAAAAAGAAGCATAGTTGTGTGTATTTGAAAAAATGTTTTCTACGCATTAAGAACAATACTTATAGACGCTCAGTTAACAATGTCACCAAAAGAGTCGACAATAGTGGATACTTGGGGGCACTTAACCCCACGTTTCCTTCAGGGTAGCTACTATAGGGTTGCATTTGTATACTCGTTTGTATAGCCAAAACAAATATACCATGGTATGTACCATGCGTGCTTTTCCAAATTAAAATACAATTAAAACAAATAACAATTGGTTATTGTATTGCTGCTGAGCAACTGTTTGATCTGTTTTTGCCCAAAAAATACATATTATAATACAAATATATGAAAAAACCACTATTGAAAAAAATACATGATGGACAGGTGTATGTGCGGATGTTCGTTATGTCATTTTGTGGCGCAGCCAACTATACAGAGAGAGAGAACGAGAGAGACAATTTTGCTCTGAGAGTAATAACACATGCATGTGTTTCATGTACATGTATCATTTACTTACATGTGTATGTGAAATTTTACTTTCATTCATTCATTCATCAACCATGGATTTTTTTTCAACACACCATGTGGTACTTATGTTAAAACCAGTTTTATGTATCTTATTTGTTATAGAAAAACAAATACATACAAACGTGTTTTTCTCATTTGGTCATTGCACAACCATACAATAACTACTTTAAAAATCAACATTTACAACTAGTAAAAGAAACGCTAAAAACACGCAAAACTGGTGCAAACAGATGCATCTGTGCAATGCTATAGTAGCTAGCAGAGAATGACATGAATCGCACTCAAATGTCAATTTTTTGACTTGGGAAAAATGAATAATGAGCTAGCAATACGCACCAACTAAATGAAAGTTGTTATTGCATAATTAAATTTAGCATGTCTTTTGCTGCAAAATGCTTGTAGTTGATTGCAAATTATGAACACTCCAACCAATCATAAAAGCAGTAAGTATGTTTGAGTATTTCACTGTTTAAATGTGAATAAACCAATTACGAACAAAAGAAAAACAATAACACGATTGCGACGAAAAATAATGCAATTTCTCGTACATTTTTAATAAAATATACTACTTAGAAACCTTCTTCTTGTTTTTATTTATTGTTACTAAAACGTATGTTTGACTAGTAATACATATTATTAATTTGTAAGAAAAAAAAAATAGTTTACTAAATATCAGCTATACTTCAAAAGTTAAGAGACAAAATTATAGTCATTTTTTAAAGTAAATTTTATATTCCTAAAAAATAAACAAATTTCTATTTCTAAAGTTTTAAAATAAGAAATCAGGTTATGTTTATTTCACTTTAAAATAAGAAATTATTTGAATAAATTTTTTTTAATTTTTATTTTGAAACATTTGTATAAAAAAACGAATTACTGCGGTTAGAAATTAAGTCTGACATTTACTATCTGGTAAAAATTTTTAATTACTTTTTTCTAAAAAATCAAAACGTATTAAAATCAAAACTTAACAAAATGTTTTGTTTTTAAATATTAAAAAAATCAATATCTTTTCAACGTGGTAATAAAATAAGAAAGATTATTGTTATATTAAAGTTTTATTTTATTCGAAAAATTTTCTGTAGGGTGTGTTGATCAAATAACCTATTGCAAAATTAAATTACTTAGTTCAATTTTAAAGTAATATGCTATTTTTGATAATTTAAAATTTCAAGCGCTATAATTCGTTATCAAACTTTAAAGAAATAAGAATAAAAATAGGATATACATATGTGTGATTGATCATCAAGCTAATTTTTTAAATTATACTACACCATTTTCAATTGAAATTGAGAAATTTTCAATTAAAATTGAGAATTTTTAATTGAAATTAAGAATTTTCAATTGAAATTGTGAATTTTCAATTGAACTTTGCTCAATTTCAATTGAAAGTTCTCAATTTAAATTGAATATTTCTAAATTTCAATTAAAAATTCTTAATTTCAATTGAAAATTTCTCAATTACAATTGAAAATGGTGTAGTAATAAATATTACAGTTCATATTTGCATAAGGAATTTAAAAAAAGTAAATTATTCACGGTTTTTGGGCCAATTCGGTTACGCTTTTCTGTAATTATATTACCTGCTGCAGAAAAAACTCTCTCAGAAGAGGCACTGCTGGCTGGTATAGCCAGTATTTGTTGGGCAAATTTGTATAAACGGGGAAATTCTGAACTATGGTTTTCCCACCATTGCAACACGTCAAAATTTACATCAAAGTTTGTTTTCAAATGACTATATCGATGAACTTCATCAGAAACACTTTCTTCCGCAGTAGGATTTGTTGAGGTCATAAAATTGGAGAAAAATAGTTGAAAATCCTGTGGAGGATCATCATGTGCTGAAGAATTGACTGGGCTATAGGATAACGGAACAGATTTCATTATTTCGGAAACACAGAAATCTTTCACTTCATTCAGTTTACTTCCATCCAAACAAGAATTGGTTGGTGGATATAGAAAACAAGCCGTATAGTGTACTGTAGATACATTAGCAATGTACTTATTTTCCATTTCTCTTAAAATATTTATTTTAAGTGCCTTTATTACTTGGATATCCCAATATTTTTCTTCGCAAATAGTTTTAACGGTATTGATGGTTAAATAAACGTAATTAATTGTAACATAATTTGCACCTTGCAATTTTCTGCTTACGATATCCAATTTTTCAAACATTTCCACTAATGCACTAAGAATAGGTAAACTTATATCAGAAATTCTTTCTGTTTCATTTCGGGAAGAAAGAATTTCTTGTATTTTGAGGTAATTGTTTGAAATTGATTGAAATAAAATTAAATGTGAATTCCATCTGGTAACGCAATAATTCTTTAGAGAAGTTGAAAGCATGTGCTGCAAAGAAGTCTTTTTGAAATATTTGACTAATCTTTTACAAGCATCAAAAAGCGGTATTAGTTCTTCGGTGCTACTAAAACCGGAATCCAATACATTGTTCAGCAAGTGATTTGCACAGTTAAGCCTTTTTTGATCTTTAAGTGCCTTTAGTATGTTCGATCCTCTGTCAGTAACAAAAGTTATTTTTTCATGCTATTTATATCGAAATCTTTCAAAATAGAATTTAATTTTGCTAAAACGTTATTGGCTGTGGATTTTTGCAAATCCATAGATTTCACTCCCAACACAATTTCTTTCAACTTTAAATCTTTTATAAAATGAAACGTTGCACATAAAAAGTTCCTCTTCACGAAATTATCGGTCCAGATATCAGACGTAATGGACGCAGTACCGCTCGTTACGGCAAGACCCAACTCCTCTTTTTCTCCTCTGCCATGTTGCTTATTCGGCGAGATATTGTTCTGGAAGCAGGCAACATGTTGGTTAAGTCCACATTACAACCGTATTTTCTACCAATGTCGAGGAGAGATTGGACCATTTTTTTTGAATCCTCCACCTTCTACAATTGAAAATGGGCGACAGTCCTCTACAACCCATTGCGAACATGCTATCAAAAAACTTTCTTTATCTGCATTACTTACTTTTTTTAAAGCAACATAACACTTGTGGCGGACGAGATTGGATGTTTGTCTTTCATTAAATTTTAAAATACGATTGCATTTTTCACAAATTACCACTCCTTCAATAATTTTACCATCCTCATTTTCAATGTGGGAAAAAACTTCCCAAATTTTACTTCTACTATTTCCCTTTCTTAAGTGAAAAACACCATATTCAATATTTTTAAGAATTTCTGAATTCATTTTTTCAAAAATATTTGCAGTTAATAACAAGTAATAAAAAACACTATTTTAGTCAAAAGAGTTGAGCTTTAATGAATCACTTGAGTATTTTGTATACAAAGGAATGTTTTGTATGTTGTTATTGCTAACGGTATCGAATAAAAAAGATTAAGTAATAAACAGTGCATTTAAAAAGGAAACTCTACAAGCAATGCAATTGCTACTGTTAATGATTGAAAACAAAACAAAAGCAATAAAAATAGGAGTAAAATTGATTGAACTCATGTCATTCACTGGTTCCTATATGATTATGTGTAAAGCATCTTATTGATTTTTTTAATAAGGAAATCTTCTTGATTTTATGAGGTGTTTTGTTATTTAATATCTATAAATAGACATACAGACAATTTTTTTTTCATGATCTTTTCCGTTTTTGTATAAGCATATTTGCACAATTATTTCAATGGTTATTTAGCATATTGGTTAGAGTGTTTGTCTATCAGTCAGAAGTTTGCTCGTTCAATACTTGTCTCCTGTCAAGTAATAATATGTATGCATGGTGAGTTAGTTAATTAAGAATAAAATATAATAAGGGTTTTCATGAGAATGTTCAAAAGCCTTGCAAACTGTGCAATTGTGCATTTTTACACTCTCGTAAATAATATGTCGAAAATTGTATGGACATTTATTTACACAAACCTTTTAACTTTGCCCAACAATTTTCACTCGTAAACTTAAGCTGTGCAATTGTGCATTTATTAAACAACAACTGTTTGTTTTTTTTTTGCTTTCTTTAGGCATTTTTAGACACACACACACACTTTTTATTTGAATAGAAATATATAAATACATATGTATTTAATTTAAAAACTGTTTGAAATTAAATTTTTTTATTTTTATTATATTAATTTTTTGACATTTCATTCAAATTTACTTAACTGTTTGCGCAAAAGTTGAAAAGGGGCTTCATGAAACAAGTGTCGCATATTTGCCCAATTGCACAAGTGGGAATTTTAAGAGTTCTCATCAAAACCCTTAATATGTATGTATGTATGTAAGTACCCTGCAGAAAGTGCGAATAGTGAAATTGTGGTGATTTACTAGTGACGTTGTCAGTAGCACTACTGACCAGGTGTACCCCAGCCAATGGTATCATCTATTAACATTTAACATTAGCTTGTCAATGAAAATCCACCACTAGACTATAGCACTACTGACTTAGTAGTTCTTTCGGGACCACATGGAGACATTGGCACCAAAGATTCACTAGTAAATTTTAGGAGCTCTAGTCTGCAATATCGATATATCCTCTCGCGTTGTCAATAGTAAACTTATAGTGATTTTCTAGTGACATTGTCAATAGTGCTACTGACTAGGTGTACCCCAGCCAATGCAAATGCCTATTGACAAATAACATAGGGTTGTCATTCAAAATCTATCAGTAGACTTTAGCACTATTGAGAAGGTAGATCTTTTACGACCATATGGAGATATTTGAACCGAAGATTCACTCGTAGATTTTAGTGACCCTCGTCTACATATATTTATTTAATATTATTGCACAACATAATAAAAAAAGAAAAACAAACTATTGACGCGTTCATTGACAATATCACCAGAAATACACTAGAACTGCCGTCTCTAATGTATCTGTACTCGCGCATAAAAGGAAAGTTGTCGACATTTTAACTAGTGCAGTTGTCGCTGGAGAAAGAGTATTGACATAGAGACATATAGTTCTAGGTTGTCTAAAGGGTATGTATAAATAAAGGCGGTTTCAGACTGTAATACAAGTATTAATACTTTTGACGAAAATGCATCCCTGATCTAATTTCTGTTTAAAAATTTCAAAAAACAACAACAACGCAACATGTCAGAGTTGGATTTTCCACAAAAGTATTAATACTTGATTATAGTCTGAAACCGCCTTAAATAACATCTACATATACTGCATACATACTAGGGATGCCAATCGGGATCGACTTTTGGAAATCCCCGTATTTTTCGGCATCACGGGATTTTCGAGATTTCGGGATCTAAATATTTTTCGTAAAATAAATTATTTTTTAAAATAAATATTACCTTAATAACAATTTAATGCATTTTTAAAGGTTTTATGTTCATAATTTATCATTGCACAATTGTCTTTAAAGTGAACAATTTTCTAATACGAGTATGAAATAAAAATCAAAAGAATTTTTATTATCTATTTTTAAGTTGATAAATCACATTTTATGTTAGAGAATTTATAGTGAAAACAATAACTAAATTAGTGTTTTTATGGGAATTGTTACAATTTAAGTTTAAAATTTTTAAACGCACTAATAATCCCAAATTAATATTTTACTTATTAAGTAAAATATTTTTTTATTAAAAATACATTGAAATTGATTATTGAGGGGTTTAGCTGGATCCTATGCGCATTTCACTGTTGCTAATGCAGATCATCAGGGAACCTTTACCCAAAGTTTCTTAGAACAACTAGAGTTATTATATTATAAACTTTCATTTAAACAAATGAGAAGCTCAATAACAAATAACAAAGTTGAAACAAGAACTCAATAATCAACATGTTTTTTATTTTCTTACTTTACTATTGCTACATTGGCTGACTTTTTTTCAGCTTCAAATTGTAGTCGTAAGAGTATGTAAAAGAAAATAAATTTTTTTTTTTTTTATAATGCATGTATTTATTTATTGTATCTTCATATGTGAACTAACAATAAGTATTCAAATCTTAAATATTTAAAAAAAAAATTATTAGGCCCGACCAGTGTCGGACATAAACTTAGTGGTAGTTATAAATAATACATTAGTAGTGATAATCAAAAAAAAAGGGGGGGGGGGAAAGTAATTAAAAGTAGTCCCATCTGGAGTGTTAGGTATAAGAGCCCGTGTGTCCCTCTTTTTTAAGCGGATGTGTCCAGTAAAGTTCAAAATATTACGAGCAAGCGGATTAGGATGTGATTCGAGTTTTGTGAAATATTTGCCTGCGTATTTTGCAATTTCTTCAGTCACTAGTGGCATATTTAAATCACGATGTATAATAGAATTTTGGATGTACCATGGAGCCGATGTTATTAACCGTAAAATTTTGTTTTGCCTTCGTTGGATTCTCTCGACATTGGAAGCTGAAGCAGTGCCCCATAACTGAATTCCGTAGCGCCATATTGGCTTCAAAAGCGACTTGTATAATAAAAGTTTGCAGTCTAGGCTGAGTGTTGAGTTTCTGCCAATCAACCAATAGATTTGAGTTAACTTAAGTTTCATCTGAGTTAACTTAGAGTCAATATGATGTTTCCATGTAAGTCTTCGATCAAGGTGTAAACCAAGGTATTTCACTTGGGAATGTTGAGGAATATTATGATTGTTGATTCGAATGGGGGAGCAAGTATCTCTTCTTAGGGTGAACGTTATATGGACACACTTTTGTTCATTGACTTTAATTCTCCATAAGTTCAACCATATTTCCAGCTGGGTAATATGTTCCTGGAGATTGCGGGATGCCTCATAAGGGTTTTCGTGCACACTCATACAGGCTGTATTATCGGCAAATGTAGAAATATGGATATTATTGCTCACAGGCATATCACAAGTATATATTAAATACAAGACAGGACCCAGAATACTACCCTGTGGCACACCAGAAGATATAGATTCGGGCAAACTCATGAACTCTCCTTCCACAACAGTGAACTTCCTATCAATAATATAACTTTCCAAAAGCTTTTGAATGTTTATTGGCAGATATGTCTTCAATTTTAAAACTAGGCCTTCGTGCCATACTTTATCAAACGCCTGAGGAACATCAATAAAGAGAGCAGAACAATACTTCTTTTCTTCAAATGTTCTTCTTACAACTTGGACCAGTCTATGCGTTTGTTCAATCGTGCTGTGCTGACTTCTAAACCCAAATTGATGGTCCGGGATGCACCCATTATCAGTTAAAATTTTGAACAATTTAGTCATGAGCAGCTTTTCGGAAAGCTTTGAGATTGTAGATAGTAAGCTTATAGGCCTATATGACTCAGTCTTGGTAAGATCTTTGCCCGCCTTTGGAAACATTTTGATCTTTGCAAGTTTCCAGTTATGTGGACAATACTGCATTCTTAAAATAGCATTAAAAATAAATAGCAGGATTCTTATTGCAATATGAGGCAAGTTCATGAGAATTTTGTTACTAATGCCATCAATACCTGGAGCTTTCTTCGGGTTGAGTTCAGCAATTACTTTTTGTACTTCACGCATCTTAAACCTTAAGGGACGAGGGGGTAGAGAAACTACACTCGGTAAATCAGCAGCACCCGTACATGAATTGGGAGCGAATACAGATTTTAAATGCTCAGAAAATAAGTTACCTTTCTCACTATCACTTCTTGCCCAGCCTCCGGTCGCAGTACGCAATGGTGATTTAAGATCAACGGGTCGTTTAAGATTTCTAGTAGCGCGATAAAGAGTAATTAGATGCGGACGTTACATCAAGACCTTCTAAATACTTTTCCAGTAGTGCAGTTTTTTCCGATGATAGCAGCTCTTTGAGTCGTTTAGTACATTCTTTAAGTCTGATTTTATTTAGGGGTGATCTGTGTTGTTGCCATTCTCTTCTAGCTCTCCTTTTTTCACATACAAGACGTTCAATTTCCGTAGAATAAATTCTGTTAAAGCCGGTCTGCGGATAGGAGGTAGTGGCGTGTTCAGCAGCCTCTTTAATATTTTCGTTAAGATTGGCAATATTAAATTCAATATCATCGCATGATCTAAGCTGAATATTTTCTACGCAGTGACTACTAAGATATTTTTTGAATACCAGCCAGTTGATTCCATTAATCATCTTCACATATGAGTTAGTTAAATCACTCCTTAGTGGGTTGAAAATTGTAACTATTGTTGGAGAGTGATCGGAGGACAGATCTAGAGAGGCCTCTACATGAATTAAATCCCTATGAATATTTTTCGTGACGGCAAAATCTATAACATCTGGAATTTTTCTTACGTCAGTAGGCCAGTAAGTAGGCTCCCCACTCGAAATGACATCTAAGCCCATTTTTGAAATTGTATTGAACAAGGCTCGACCTCTAGGTGTAACAAGACGCGATCCCCAGTACGTATGTTTTGCATTGTAGTCACCAGCTGCCACGAAACAAGATCCAAGCGATTTGTAGAACTTCTCATACTGATCTTTGCTAACTGAAAATCTGGGAGGTGAGTAAATTGATGATATCACGAAATTCGCACAAAAATTTTCTACGAAAATATTCGTTGCTTGCAAATATTCTTCACTAACGTTGTCAAGGACATAGTGCTTGAGTCTTGACTTAATCAGAATTGCTGATCCACCACATGCTCTCTCTCTCGGGTCCTTTGTATCATATAAAGTGTAACCATTTATTTTAAATAAGCTTCTTGAGGTCAAATGAGTCTCAGAAACCAACATTATATCAATATTTTTTTCCATGAGGAAGTGCTCAAGTTCATTTTTATGTTGACGAATGCCGTTTGCGTTCCAGAAACATATTTTTAACATGTTCATGGTTTATTAACTAATGCTTGAAGCAGTGTATTCTGCATTCGCAGCATTTCTTGCATCATACTTGTCATATTTGTAGTAAAGTTGTTTATAGTTAGCACCAGATTCTCAATAGTAGCTTCAAGGCGACTAAAGTTAAAGCTTGAGTTTGAATTCGTTGAATTATTTGGCGGTGGAACATTTTGCGTGGGAATTGAACTAGTCTTAGCAGCATCAGCATACGATACACGTGAAGTAACTGGTTGGCTGATTTGAGCAAAAGTGTCGGAGTTCGCGTTTACTTGTAGAGCTGGAGTTAGCTTGGGTTTTTGACCCATAGCCTGTTTAACGAAAGAAAATACAGGGCACCCTCTATAGTTAGCTGTGTGATTACCTTCGCAATTACTACATTTTTTTCTGCTTGATCTTTTGGCTTAGTGCAGCTAGCAGTACCATGCAATTCATCGCAGATAACACACACTGTAGGTAACTTGCAGTAAGTTTTCGTATGGCCATATTCTTGGCAATTATGGCACTGTACGGGACCTGAACGCTTACGTGGCTCTTCAACTGTGATTTTTCGATGTAAGAGATACTTTACGTTATAAACTGGATGGGCTTCATTTTTTTTCATTTGTATGTCATTCGGTTCCAGTTCAACCCGAAATAGGGGTTGGGGGACCTTTTCTCTATTAAATATGTTAGTAACATTTTTTACCTTGAATCCTTGGTCGACAAGTGCACATTTTACTTCTTCGGGTTCAACATATGAATCTATGCCCTTTAATACTATCTGTAGGCCTTTAGCACTCTTAAGTTGGTATGTGTAAAAATTTGTTTTATTTTTTACCAATTCACTAACAATTTTTCGGAAATCTTTTTCATTATATATTTGGATTTTAGTTTCATCAATATTACCTCGTTTAATTGGAATGATGTGAAAAGTATTTTCACCAATGGTCGACAGTAGTTTTTTTATAAACGCGTTAGAATTTTTTTCTCTCAGATAAATAGGTGGTGGCTTAAAAGACTTTTGCGATGATGTAGAGGGCTTGTCGTCGGTGTCTTGCAATAATGAAAAACGATTTTGACGATTGGTAGATGATGCGCTGTTATCCCTAGACATCTTTGGGGCAGATGAAATTTTTGAAAAATTTGGGCTTCGCCCACGCTTTACCACTGTTATATATCTGTCCATTCCCACTTGTACCTTGGGTTTTGAGCTACTGTTATCTGTAGTGATAACTTGGTTTAGTGATGAAGGCGAGCCCGATGCGGATGATATCGCAGACTTAAATGAAGAAGTACTAGGCAATGGTAATGTTAACGATTCACTAGTTGGCATTGGACAAAGCGAAGTTTATCGCTGACGAAAAATTGGCTTTGCCGTTAAAAAAAGATTTTCATCAGATTTATTATTTATATTTTTTTCATTAAGAGTTTCAGAACTCACAGTAAAATAAGCATTTCTGCCGTTAGAACTCACTTCAAAATTTTTTTCCTTTGAGGTACTCATACAGAGTATTATTCCTCAAGGGAACTTTGTTTGTGTTTACGGTTTTTTTTGTTTTTGCTATTTCTTGCTATGTAAAAAATATTAGTAAAGCCAATAAGCTTATTTCAAGGTGAATATGTATTACGAATATTTTTTGTATAATTTTTGATTTTGTTGTTTTTTATATTTGTTTCGTATGTATGTATGTAAAAAAAATCCGCTTTAATGTCTCTTCACTATGAAGGTTCAACGAGAACTCTAATAATAATATTTTACTTATTAAGTAAATTATTTTTTTTATTAAAAATACATTGAAATTGATTATTGAGGGTTTTAGCTGGATTCTATGCGCATTTCACTATTGCTAATGCAGATCATATTAATTTATTTATTATTTATTAATTAAAATATTAATTTGGGATTATTAGTGCGTTTAAAAATTTTAAGCTTAAATTGTAACAATTCCCATAAAAACACTAATTATTAACTTGACTACACCCGGTCAAAAAATACTTGTGTGGCAACACTCTATTCTTAAATAGCTGTTCTTGTTATTTACATTTATTTTCTTTTACATACTCTTACGACTACAATTTGAAGCTGAAAAAAAGTCAGCCAATGTAGCAATAGTAAAGTAAGGAAATAAAAAACATGTTGATTATTGAGTTCTTGTTTCAACTTTGTTATTTGTTATTGAGCTTCTCATTTGTTTAAATGAAAGTTTATAATATAATAACTCTAGTTGTTCTAAGAAGCTTTGGGTAAAGGTTCCCTTCCCTGATGATCTGCATTAGCAACAGTGAAATGCGCATAGGATCCAGCTAAACCCCTCAATAATCAATTTCAATGTATTTTTAATAAAAAAATATTTTACTTAATAAGTAAAATATTAATTTGGGATTATTAGTGCGTTTAGAAATTTTAAACTTAAATTGTAACAATTCCCATAAATACACTAATTATTAACTTGACTGCACTCGGTCAAAAAATACTTGTGTGGCAACACTCTATTCTTAAATAGCTGTTCTTGTTATTTACATTTATTTTCTTTTACATGCTCTTACGACTACAATTTGAAGCTGAAAAAAGTCAGCCAATGTAGCAACAGTAAAGTGAGAAAATAAAAAACATGTTGATTATTGAGTTCTTGTTTCAACTTTGTTATTTGTTATTGAGCTTCTCATTTGTTTAAATGAAAGTTTATAATATAATAACTCTAGTTGTTCTAAGAAGCTTTGGGTAAAGGTTCCCTGATGATCTGCATTAGCAACAGTGAAATGCGCATAGGATCCAGCTAAACCCCTCAATAATCAATTTCAATGTATTTTTAATAAAAAAATATTTTACTTAATAAGTAAAATATTAATTTGGGATTATTAGTGCGTTTAAAAATTTTAAATTTAACTAAATATGAAAACTAGTTTTTGTTTTCAATATAAATGTTTTTTTATTATCCAAACCAAAACGAATATACATATCGGTGGAGTTTTACCACTACCGCTTAAGTTTACTTACGAAAATTTTTACATTCACTTTCATACAAATAAGTTGCAAAAACAATAGTGTTTTATTAAAAGTATATCTACTAACGTTTTTTTAATTGCGATTGATCAACAGCAAGTATAACGGTTGTTACATATGGATGTATACCAAGCATTATCTAATTTTTTTTTATCGATTTCGTTACGACTAATAAGGCTGAACATGTCGAAAAATTAAAAGAAATGTATACATTATTCTAATCAAATTCGATTAATTACGTCTAAAGATCACATTTTTATAGACACATACATTAAAAGTTTGCTTGAGCACTTGAACAGTATTTTTGCACTACTGAAAAATTTTATATTAATACATAAGGCCGGGTTTCCATCTATGTGTCAAATGCCGCACAAGCGTGAAAAAAGCGTAACCACTAATTACTAATGAAAAACAGTTTGATTAAGACACGTATTTAATAATTTAAATAGTTTCATACATAACTAATAGACAATTTTATAGAATCCAACATGATTGGCAACTGTTGAAATCAATATATATATACGTCTGAATCAAAGAATTTTTCATTAGTAATTAGTTGGTTACACTTTTTTGTGCAAATGACACACAAGAAATGCCAGGGGCCTAATTCCTGTACTCGTGATCGGAATTGCATTCGAATAGAAATTAATTCCGATGGCAAGAAATTTTCTGATGATGTCACTCGCTACCAAGCGAATCGAGTTTTGGTTTTAGTGTTGGAAAAAGGCAAATATATTTATATGTATATAAATTCATTTCACAATACTGAATAAATTGTAAGCAAAAACATATGTATGTACGTACATACACACGTATATGCTGAAAAAAGAAACAAATACATAAATGTTATTTTCATTTTAATTTTATTAATAACTTAATAATAATAAATTAGTGTAAAGTTAGAGAATAGAGCACTAGCCACATGTTCAATTCTTTTATTGCTTGACCAGAAGCATTTAATTTGTTATTTATGTGCTCCCAGAGTTGGTTGATTTTTTTTATTTTCCCCGAGACAACTCTTGGGCAAAACATTATGTATTTGCCAAGTCAGTGTGTTTTGTTATATTTAAAGTCAACTAGAAATTTTTTATATTGTATTTTTTTATACGTACATTTGTGCATTCATTCATTTTTAAATAAATAAGTAAAATATTGAACATACATTTTCTATTTCTTCGTTTTTGCTATGTTAAAAATGATTTCGAATGCCTTTTTGCTTGCGAGTAAAAACACGAACGGTTGAATTCGAATGTATGCACGTTATCGAATGCTGTCATTAGAAATTTCAATATGTGTTACTCGAAACCGAATGCGAAAATCCCAAAAGTTAAAAAAATCGCACATTCGAGTAATAACTCGCTCGCAATCGAATGCGGGAATTAGGCCCCAGATGTAAACTCAGCCTAAGCTTTTTTCTACAAGTTCAACAGATACATATGTATGTATTCATACTTTCTCTAAGAGGCCTGGCCTTTTACCGTGCAACTCGAATACAACTATAATTGAGTCGAACTCATTCAGTAAGTCGTTTTTGACTAAAACTATTTATCAAATCCATGTAATTTAAATGGGTTTGATCTTAGGTTTGTATCAAAAATGACCTAAACGGTCTAAATAAAAAACAAAATAATTTTGAACTGCAATGTAAAAAACATACATACACATTCGAGCAGTTTTTTAGACAAATTACTCCGCATTATATATATATATATATTTATATATATATATATATATATATATATAGGTTCCCGTCGTTCCTACAAGGAGCATAGGGCCTCAAATAAATACTCCGCATTATTCTGTAAATATTTCTTGCTTTTACGTCAATCCGACAACAAAAAGTTTCCACTTGCCATGTATTGTATTCTACTCCAATTGTAAGGAGGTGTCAATAGTAGTCAATTGTTACCGACATGTAGATAAATGCTAATTTTTTTTAGCGTTGAGGAGTCGAAATACAGATAGTTATACACTGCAATTATGAATAAATTTCCGCAAGAAATTTCTCCCTTTTCAAATTAGATTTTTTGTTTTCCCTATTATTTGCTACTGTTTGAAATTATTCTCCGGGAAAAATTTCTCTTGGAACTTAAATTATAATTGCCTTCATAATATAGAATAAGACGGAATAAATTTGTCAAACTTATGAATTTTTCAATTGTTATTTCCCTTCCAAAGGTAATATGTTTCTTTTGTTTTCAAAATAATTCTAAAATGTACATATATTGTAGCACCTTTGATGAAAATAACCGTAAGAAAGTAGTTTATTTATTTTGCTCTTGTTGTTAATTTATAAGAAATATGTCACGAATAGTCATTAAATTGTTAAAACTGTACGTATAAAATTGTATGAGCCTTTTAAATATTATAAAAAATACCTTAAAATCAACGAAAATTTGAATTTATAAAGTTTTTATACAAAAATTGCTAAGAAATCCCGAGAATGAAATCCAGGATTGAATTTCACAAATCCCGGGATTCGGGATTTTCCAAATCCCCAAAATCCCGGGATTTCCGGGTTCGGGATTTCCCGTTTGGCATCCCTAATACATACATTAGTATATGGTATAAAATTTAAATGAAAATACATAAGCAAAGCACAAAGAATAAAGACATAAATTTATTTTATTTTTAGGAGGTTGCTTCATAAAATCAAGAAGAAAACTTTATTAAAAAATCAATAAGATAACCACATAAAAACTACAAGATTTCTTCTTGATTTTTTCAAAAAGGTTTTCTCTATGAAATTAATAAGATTTCCGTATTGAAAAAAAACCATAGAGATTTCTTATTAATTTTGTTTTATTTTATGAGGTATTTAGTAGGCACTGTTTTCTCTGTGTATCTGCTTAAAAAAGGCTCTAGACACTAAGGCTCTAGTTTGTAATACTGCAGATGAAACTTTCTGAGAATATTTTTGTACATCATTCTTATATTAATAATTACTATCACTAACTTTGCGTTCGGGGGCTAGTAGAAATTTTGACACAACAGGTAAATTTTTGACAAGATGCAATAAAAAGCATGGTATCATAAAATTTAAATCCACCGCCGTCGTTTCGAGCCGTCGCCCAATACAAAGATTTTTACGTCTTTTAAGTTTAATTAAACTGTGAAAAAATCATTGTTTATTTTAGGTTGCGAAAAATTTTGCATCATATATACAATATTATATAATTTTTTGCCAAAAGAATATTGTTTTATATAAAAATGTCCTCTTAAAAATTTGTTGGTAGCTGGCGGCTTGTAGTCAGGCGAAGCAAAACCGCCGCCGCAGCAATTATTTCATCAGCTTCTTTCTATGCTCAAGCGAATTTGTCAATATTTTACATTGTCAAAAAAGATATCATTTGGCACAGCAGAAAAATGAAATTTTTCCCCACAGGCAAATATTTTTTTACCATAGTACTTTTCTACCGTTTGGCACACGCCCTTAAGCATTAAACACATTCACCACAGCAAGCTACTAGCTACAAAATGTCAAGGATAGAATACACATGTTTATATGAGAATGATTATTTTGAGGGCAACATGCTACAGGTTGTTGTCCGTACTACATTTGTCGTTGTAGTCAAATTAAACTAATTTCTACTTATTATGGCTATAAACCCAAAACAGTGTTGACAGTATAGCAAAATATGTTAAAGAAGTTATTGCCAAGAAATATTTTTTGTTGCAAAATAAAAAAAAAGTTACAAGATTTTAATGTTAATTACAAAAGTAATTATATTTTTGCAAAGTAAAAAATCGAAAATTTGCGAAAAATGTCAAAATTTCAAAAAAAGCCATAATATTGATTAAAAATCGCTAAAGCTGTAAGGAACGTAAAAAATTCACGAAAATTACGAAAATTCGCAAAAAGTTACTAACAGCGGGATAATGAAAAATTTTATTAATTTTTTAAAATCTTCAAAACTATTAGGAAGCTAAAAGACACGCAAGAAGCCACTTTTATCGCGAATTTGGAATATTCTAAAAAAGCCATACCATTGATTAAAAATCGCTAAAATTTTAAGCAATGCATAAAATTCGTCAAAAATCGTGAAAAATTCGAAAACTTGCAAAAAAAAAGTATTAAGAGTGGGATGATAATGAAGTCTAATATTGTTTAAAAATCGGCAAAACACTTAGGATTCTAAACACTTGCAAAATGTCGCATTTGTCACGAAGTTTGCAAAAAAATCGCGAGAAGTTGCAAAATTTTAAACTAGCCATACTATTGGTCAAAAATTGCCAAAACTGTAAGGAATGCAAAAAATTCGCCAAATATCTCACAACGGCGAAAATTCGCAAAAACATACTAACACCGAGATGATAACAAAGTCTAACATTATGTAAAAATCGGCAAAACTCTTAGAAAACTAAAAACATGAAAATAGTTGCTTTTATTGCAAATGTGCAAAATCTGAAGCAAGCGATAAAATTGTTTAGAAATCGTGCAAGCCATTAAAATAAAAAGTTTGAAAAAAAAGCGAAAAACGCGAAAAAAAAAGTTAGTGAAAAATTGCTAAATGTATTGAAGAAATTACTAAACCTATAAATAGTAAAATTCGCAAAAAAAAAATATAAAGAAATAAACTGATTTGTTTTTATATTTTTTAATAAACTATTTCATTTGTTTAAATGAGAAATATTTGAAAGCGGCACCACTGAAATATATATTTATGGTGTCGCTGCCGTCTTCAAAATGATTAAGTAGCTGGCTACCAGGCAACATTTGTTTCGAGCGGCACTTGTAGTCGTGTAGCCATGTAGCCTGCTGTGGTCTATGTTATTGTTAGTTCATTTATTTTTGAAGATACAGCAAATAAATATATAGTAAAAAAAATTCTTGGAGAAAAAACGTTTCTGTCAATATGTTTCTCAAACAAAAGGACTTGGTGGTGCATCATTTAAAATAGTATAAAGAAATTCTCAGACAAGCTTACCAATACGAGTCTGAAATAAAAGGGGTTGATGATTAAATTTAAGGCATACGTCAAAACTGCGTATATCTTAAAACTGAATTCTATCAATATGGATTTCAAATAAAAAGTCTTACTTGCAACATTACACAGTGGGAACTTTTGCAAAATAAATGGTAATAAATCTGCAACTTCTAAAGTACTGATTCAAATTATCAACCCCAATCAATTTGAAAAGTTTGTGGAAGAGATAAAAAAGTCCTGCTTTTGCTAGAAGATTAAGCAGGAGCAGTGTTCGTAATAATTTCAAGGTTTAGTGGGAAAGTGTTGCGAATGCACTAACTTCCCTCGGTCCTACAATTAGAACTAGTGGTGGATGGCAAAATGTAAGGTAATGCGTGTGTTGGGAAAGTATACTGTATGATAAAATTATTTTTTTTATTTTATTATTTCACACTGAGTGTGAAGCAACTGAAGGCGGCGCACAGTGCTTTGAGCCATAGACAAAAATAAAAAAAAAATTAAAGTGTTAATGTTATTCAATAGATAACAATACAGTTCCGAAAAAAATAAATAATTTTGTGTTAATAACACGCTTAAAATCCACCAGAGGGCGCCAAATTCAGATAATTTTTCGTTGGTATTAATGGCCACCAAATTAAGTTCTTAGTGCTTTGGAAAAATGGTTGTAAAAAATATTTTTTTTAGCTAGGACCACAAGATTTCGCCATTTGATAGGCTATTACTTAGGCTACAAACATCATACAAAAAATTAAGAAAAATTTCATCATAAAATTGTTTTTACTTATTTATATAAACGCAACCCATTCAAACAAACTTTGAAAATCGCCAGATTTTGATGGATATTTAAAAATTTTAAACAAAAATAGGTTGTTGGTTTTTTTCTGATTTTTTAAGCTGATATTGTTCTCTAATAACGGACATGAAAAAAACGTAAAAAATTTTGCCACATCTTAAAAAAAAATTTTTTTTAAATATATTGTTTTCAGAAATTTATTATTCGACATATTGTCAGAAGTTTATTTTAATTTGTGACTATTCAAAATGTGTGGTTGAAGTCTACTGATGAGTTATTACAGCAACAATGAGATATATAGACAACGCTGAACCACCAGCAAATAAATTTCAAATTAAAATATATTGTTTTCTCAAATTTTAGTTTTAGAGTTTTATGGGCTTAAAAAAATTATCGTAAAAATTAAGTTTTGAGAAAATAGGTTACAGTTATATGCTTTTTTAGGTTGATTAAATTTGTAATTAAACACATATAAAACTTAAGAAATCTGAAGTACCGTAGTTATTTTATACAGCTTTGAGAAACGCATATTTTTCAATAAGATTCTAAAAAATGAACAACTTCAAGTAATCAAAATTAAAAAAAGGTAGAAAAGGTATTTTGGTTTTTTTCTGTTTTCGTAAATATATATTATATTCTTTCAATTTATGAAGAAAAAATTGGAAAAAAGTTGCCACAACTGTTAAAATTTTGCATTTTAAAAAATCATAATTTCCTTTGATTTTTGGTCATCCCTATGTATATATATTATAAAAATAATATGTAAGTTTGTTCATTTGTTTAGCGTTCCTTACGTTTAAACGGACCAAGCGATTTTAATGAGATTTTGAAGAAAAATAGATTTTTACTTCTAGACTACAGACTATGACTTGGACCAGGAGTGGATCCACAGGGCGAGCTAGTGTTTAAAATAATAATGAAAAATACAATGCAATGATACATGGGATTAAACTCATATTGTTTAAAAAAAATAAAATCAAATTTGATTTTAAACTCAAATAAATGTAAGTTACTTATTTTGCCGCAAGAGGGCACTAATATTACATACTTACTTCTTAATCGCATGAGGGAATTAAAATCAGATGATTTTATATTGTCAAAGTTTCATTGATTTGTTTTGTTCATTATATACCGTTAGTTTTTATATCTGTTGTTTTAAGAAAATAATAAAAAATAATAATTATAAACACATTAAGAAACGTTTAAGAAATTAAGTTTTGAATTAATATAAATTGTGTACCACAATATCTGTTGTTTTATATAACTCAGATTTAATTGACTGTTGGTTAACAGCAACCTTTGAGGATAAAGAAACAGTGATATATAAATATATTCAAAGAAAAATAGGTAGTTTATATTTTGATAAAATTGCATTGTTGCAAAGTATTCATTTTTTTAATGTTAAAATGATAAAATTTTGGAGGGAATGTAAATCCAACAAAATATATTTTGAACAAATGTATTCTTCCTGGTTGAGTACAAAGTTTTTTGATTCAGATAATGTAAGTTATTTAATTTTTTTCGTTATTCTTTAATTATTAAATGCAATTAATGCTAACTTTTAGCAACCTAGCACAAGTAAAATGTCGCGAGAAAATAAATCGACAGAAGTTTTAAATATAGCTGAAATTTCAGGAACTGATGTAGAATTAATCGGTGTGGACAGTTTTCCAAAAGCAATGCCTAGAAAAAGGGGTAGACCGATAAAAGCATTTAATAGTAGTGCAAAAAAAACCAAACATCGAAGAGTAGCAGAATTGATATCAAAGTATTCTCTTGAAGAACTAGAATTTGCCTTAAAAAAACTAAAACAAAAGTATCACTCTAGTTCTGAAACCTGTGTGTCCAATGCAGATTGTTTATCAACAACAGAAGCTTTGGCACTGTATGTAGATTTATATTTGTCGGAAAGAAAATACATTGTGCTACGTAAAACAATCAATGACCTACATCCGGATTGTTTGCCATCTTTGTACACCTTACAAAATGAGAAGAAAAAAATGGTTCCACCTGTAACCGTAACCGAATACTCAGCTGAAGTTGACTTAACCCTAGAAGGCTAACATACGTAAATTTTACGTGTAGTTTTTTTTCTTGTTGTTGCTACACGAGCATCTAGTAACCTAACGGTACCAAATTCAAAAAGTGCTTTCTTCAATAGTTTCTAAGCAAGCGCAACAACATAAGCAAGGCATTTTTAGTCATTGAAGTGCTCTTAGAGCGAGAACATTAGGAGGCTGTACGTAAAAATTACGTGGTGTTAGCGTTAAGGGTAAAATTTGTGCACGTAAATTTTACGTGGTGTTAGCAATAAAAGTAAAATTTTGTATAACAGTTTTAAGTAGTGACTGAAAATGGAAAGTCAAAAAGCGAATAATTCTAAGCGCGGTCTCAGCAGTGAAGATGTTGCGGCATTGCTTAACTCCAGCGACTTCAGTGATATTAGCGACGTTAGCAATATAGAGGAGGAAGATGATTTCGATAGCGATGACAGTTTTGCTGATAAGAATTGGTATCCCACTGCAAACGATGAAAATGACATTGAAAAAGAATTGGCAGAAGCATTTGATATATCACGGAATACTTCGCATTTACCAAAAACTAATAAGCGTCATAAAACAGACCTAACAGAAAACATTCCTGTAGCTAGCGCAGAAGTAGAAAAAAGTGAAATTTTAGGCAAGAACGGCTACGTTTGGAATAACTTTCCCCTACACAGTGAAGGTGGTAAATGCGCTTCAAGAAATATTATATTTATTCCGCCAGGTAAGAAAATAACAAATGCATTGGTTGTATTTTTGTATAATATTTTTGTTGTTTAATTAGGCCCAACGATCACAGCAAAGCAGTCTATAGAGCCAGAAGATATATTTAATTTATTTATGACTGAGGATATATTAAATACTATTTTGAATCACACAAATTTGAAAATTTCTCAGCTAAGACAAAAATATAAATTGCAAAACTCCACAATTTCCGACTTAAATTTGGTGGAGTTGAAAGCCTTGTTGGGTTTGTTATTGTTGTCTGCAGCTTTGAAGAGTAATCACCTTACTGCTGACCTCTTATTTGACACGTCTTATTCTGGAGATAGATACAGAACCACAATGAGTAAAGATAGGTTCAAATTTCTATTAAACGCTTTGAGATTTGATGATCCCACTACAAGAGAAGAGCGCAAAAAAGAAACTTCATTTGCTCCAATTTCAGAAATTTGGGAAAATTTTATAGACAAATGTAATATACATTTTAAGCCTGGAGCCTATGTTACTATTGATGAGCAACTAGTTGGTTTTCGTGGTAGATGCCCATTTAAAATGTACATACCAAATAAGCCAAACAAATTTGGAATAAAAATTGTGATGCTTTGCGATAATTCTACAAAATATGTTATTAATGCCGAACCTTACCTTGGCAAGTCAACTAAAACTGAAGGCAAGCCATTGGCCACTTACTATGTTGAGAAACTGACGAAACCTTTGTACGGAAGCAGTCGAAACATCACAATGGATAACTGGTTCACCAGCATTCCTTTAGCACGAAATCTGTTGGAAAAACCATACAAGTTAACTGTTGTGGGAACTTTACGCAAAAACAAGGCAGAAATACCACCAGAGCTACTTGATCTGAAATCGCAGGGTACTGGATCTTCTCGATTTGTTTATGATAAGAATATAACTCTGGTGTCTTTCAAGCCGAAACAGAATAAGAATGTTTTATTGATATCAACAATGCATTTGAGTGGAGCACTTAACTCAACAACTGGAAAACCAGAAATTGTGCACACGTATAATTCGACTAAAGGTGCGGTTGACACCTTTGACCAGATGGCTCAAAACATGTGCTGCAATCGAAAAACTAGACGTTGGCCTCTCTGTTTTTTCTATAATATGCTGAACATTGCATCAGTTAACGCGTATGTTATTTATAGCTATAACGCAGTGCAAAAAGGGATTAAGCCAATGAACAGAATAAAGTTTATGCTTAATTTGCAAGAACAACTTACCAGGCCATGGCAAGAGCAACGACTAAGCACGACTATCAACTTGCCATCAAAACTAAAACAAAATATAAAAAATAATTTACAGATAAACTCGGCTTGCGAAGAACCTTCTCAGAACAAGGGAAAGAGAACATATTGCAAATATTGCCACTACTCAAAAAAGCGCATGACAACCACATACTGTCATATTTGTAAAAACGCGGCACTATGTGGAGAGCATCAGATAAAAATATGCAAAGACTGTATTAACCAGGACTGATGATATATACTTATATATAAGCATTTACTTTCTGATCTTAAAAATTAATTATATTTATTTTAAAAATTGTTTTTGTTTATTTACCTTTAAAAATTGTTTTTTTTTACTGAGTTTAATATGAATTTAATATGAGTTTGCCTTAATATGAGTTATTTAATAAATAAAAAGCAAAAAAAAAAACAAATTTTCTAACATTTATTGAAGCGCTTTAGGAAAAATTCCATAGTACGTAAAATTTACGTGGTGTTAGTTTTAACGTATAATTAAATCATGTTAGTCTTCTAGGGTTAAGGACCTTGATGCGTAGAACTGCAGAAGGCGTACTTCAACAGTGTAAAGTTAATGATAAAATAGATAAAGTTTCCCTTATTAAAAATTATTTTCTGAAAGAAAATATCACTTCAAATGATTCCTTAAGTGGTGGTGATTTTTTATGATAAGTTACAAGAATTTAAAAGACAAATAAAAATAAAATTTACTATTTGCGCTAATATACTTACGTACAAGTATTATTTGAAGAAATAAAATTAATTCTAGTTGCTTTAAACGCCTATTGATATTATGTAGGTATTGGAAGATATTATTTTTTACATTTATTTAAATAGGAAGAAATATATGAAATACTAAAGTATATTTATTTGACATAATAATTTAAAAAAATTGGCTTGTTTTTATGGTTAAGCAATTGTCTATATGCATTTCGTTCCCGCTTGTGGAACTCGTCAGTAGACTTCAACCCAAAAAAGTTTTGAATTCAGTTAACAAACTCCGTATGTTTATAGTAAGACACTTAATACTATATTGAGAATCACAATATACAAACATAATAAGTTTGAAAACAAGCATCTTTATTCAACTGTGGGTTATTTTTATTTATTGATGTCTAGCACAAAAATATAATTATTTAATATAATTTAAGGATCATAATATATTATCACAGATTTAAACTTACGATTTATGTCATTGTCAGTTATTTAGTTTTATTATTTTTTTTAGTTTATCATCATAAAAATTGGACTACACGACACAGATAAGAATAATAAATAAATTGGTACATCACAACACAAAATGAATATGAAAATTAAAATGAACTTAATGCTATTATCACAGATCGTCAACTAACTTAAGTTATTGCTACGAAATATTGGAGCTTTGTGTTGTCCTTATCCCCTTTATAGTTCATAGTATTTGTATTTCTCTTGAATACATAGACTCTCTATAGTGAAACGTTTATTTTCCATTTTTTCCCTATTTAATATTACCACGTTTTATGGTTGTTGTCTTTTGTATGTTGTGCTAATGCCGTCGTTTCTTTACTTTACTTAATATCATATTCGTGCTCTTCTATTCTTGTACCTAACATTCTGTTAGTTGTTCCAATGTATACCAATTCACATTTTATTTCATAAACAATGTCAACAACAACAACATCATCAGGCAGGATTATAAACTATCATTCAACACAATTACATGAAATTAAATTAAATTAAATACAGCAACTAGTTTAATCAAAAGGTTCTAGAAATAAGTGACGAAAGGTATGAGAGAAACAATATTGATAAAATAAGAAATTTGCTAATAAAAAATAGTTACCCACTATATATTTATTATCAACAACATCATTAACAAAACGCTAAAGAACCATAAGAAAAACCACCACAGACAAATGCAATAACAAAATTCTATAGTGTACCATAATTAACGGAGATGACCACCCTAAAGAGTACTTTATCAGACAATGGAAAAGAAGCAATAGCATATAAATCAAACAGAACACTCACACACATATAGACAAATACTAAATCAAACACAGATAAACTAAAAATTCAAAATGTTTTTGTAACAAAATGCGGTGGTAAAGGTGCAATTAGACGTGACATGGCCATAATGCCATAGCCATAACCAAAACAAAATTCAATTGGATTCTATGGCTATGGCGTCGCCATAACGCCATAGCCATAGAATCCAATTGATCACCCATAATGAAATACAGTGTTGCCCATTATTATTATATTTCAAACGGCTGTTTTCTATGGCTATGGTTATGTCACGTCTGATTGCACCTTAATGAAAAGGAAAAATGCGAAATAGAACAACTAAGAGAATGTTAGGTACAAAAATAAAAGAGGACGAATCTGACATTAAGAAAAGTAAAGAAACGACGGTATTATCACATGCAAAAGACAACAACCATAAAATATATTTCGAGGATGTTGTGATATTAAATAGGGAAAAAATTTTAATTAAACGTTTCACTATAGAGAGTCCGTATTCAAGAGAAAATACACAAGACTATGAACTATAAAGAGGATAACAACAACACAAAGCTCCAATATTCCGTAGCAATAACTTAAATTAGTTGAAGATCTGTGATAATAGTATTAAGTTGACTATTATTTTTGTGTTGTGATGTACGAAGTTATTTATTTATTATTCATAATGTCGTGTAGTCCAGTTTTTATGATGATAAATTTAAAAATAAATAATTGAAAATTACATAAATTGTAAGTTTAAATCTGTGATAATATATTATGTTCCTTAATTTATTATATTTTAGTGCTTGATATCAATAAATAAAAATCGCACCTGAAGAAGTTTGTAAAAAGCAAACGAAATGTTCGGTGAAACGAGATACAAATTATGTAATTTTTTTTTATATATGGAGAAAAATTGTTGACCACTAATAGACCGAAAACACAATGTAAGAAATTACTCATTATTTTCCAAAAATATGACTGAATTTATCACTTGCGTTCATTGGGTAACTGACAAGTGCATGACTTTTGTCTGAGAAATGTTCTTTTCACTATTAAATTTTTTATTTTCTTCGTCCCAATAGGAAAGAAAAAAATTTCATTTTAATTTATGTATAAAGCTTTTACTTATTCAAAACACTTTTACCAAAAATAGTAAACAATTTGAATCAGCTGACTAAAATATTGGATATGTGTATTTATCGATAAACACGCAAATTCGTCATAACACTGTTAGAGAATACAAAGTTAGCATTGAAGTTGTTTCAAAATTTATCACGATGTTGCCGACGCCAAATAGAGTGATATTATGTTTAGACGACGAGTTGAATCACATGCTTCGCTCTCTGAATCATGTTTATGAATCTTGTTTTTTACACGACGCTTTGGTGCTTCGTGCGCAGTGTGCCAATTTAGTGCTTTTCGCAATAGATTCGAACTAGATTTAGTGCTTTTTAATTCATAACAGTCTGGAATTTTTCAACTTCGTTGCTTTTTTAAAAAGGCACTAAATTTGTGCTTTTTTACCTTTGATTTTAGTGCCTTTGGTGCGTTTTACAAATCTACTAAATATTGATTTGTGATAGTCTGGTGACTTTATACAAAACACCAAATAAGAATTTTCCATTGTTCTATCTGATTTCACCCCTTTTAGATACGCAAAGTTTCATTTGCAGAATGTTAATTTAGCTGGGTGAAATACAGAGGAGGAGCAACTTTCTCTTTTACAGTGAAAAAAAAAAAATTGCTATTACAAAAAAAAACTATTAATTGTACAAGGAAAGTTATAAACGTATGAAATTAGAGCCAAATTGCGAAATAATTTTAAAATTAAAATAAACTTTGTTTATTATAACGAAAGCTCCGAAAAATGCTTCTAAAAAGCACCAACGTAAAGCGGGCTTACTAAGAATGTAAAAAAACTTGTTAACCAGTAACTTTTACATCTGAGTAAACAAAACCTACACATTATTACTTCTGTGAAGCGATTTAGTAAGTTCATAGCTTTTTGGAAGCTGAATGCAATTGCTTCTAGCTGGCTTTCAAGCACTGTTCTGGAAGGCTGTAATTTTTGCTGGGATGTTGAAATTGTAGAAATTGAAAGAAGTATCAGAATTTAAGGTTACAAAAATGGGAAAATTTGCTCAGAACTGATCAATTTTGGATTGCAGTTTATAATTATGGAAATCCTAATCCATTTCTGAAATTGTCAATATATGCTCTAGCACTATTAGCATTGCCAAGTTCAAATGCTGAGTTGGAAAGAACTTTAAGCGCTAATAAGTATTTTAAAAGTAAGTTAGAAATAGAATATAAATTTTTAATACATCAAATTATTTAATTCAGATAAAATACGGTAAAAAAAAGACTTATGTCATTTAGAATGTAACATACATCATACAAAAATTGGTTCAGATGAAACGCCTAAAAAATCAAATTGTTTTATTAAAACAGTTTTATGGCCAGAGAAAAAGATGAAACGACTTTTTCCTCAAACGAGGAGTATAATTATGTATATATTAATATAAATATGTACATATGACTTTATTTTAAAGTATTTATATATGCACATCCATACATTAATAGTTTTTGTTAATTAACCCTGAAGGAAATGTCTGTGGTGAAAATGTACTGAGTCGATTTTGACTTTGTCACCAGTACTACTCTACAATTATTCCCCATACAATACTTTATGCTATAGACATTTAGCATGTGCTTATCATTGAAAATCTACTAGTAACACTAAACAATTGACTAGGTAGCGAATTCATAGTTCTTATGGGAACATGGAGACATACCAACCAGACATTTACTGGTACATTTCTATACCTTACGTATATACAAAATTATTTATATTGACAAGTTGACAAGGGAAATTGTAGACCACGTAACTACTACTAGAAATTTAGTGTTGATATAGCGACACTTGGCCCCAGCCTTACTGCAGGGAATTGACATATATATACATACATATTTATACGCATATACATATACATAAACACATGTACATATATAATTAAGTGTACTCTGAACTCTGCAATTTGAAACAAAAGAAAATTCTTTCGCATTGTATGCTAATTACACGCATAATTAATTTTATTTCGATTCGAGTTACAATGTAACCCCAATAACGAATTGAGGGACTCCATATCGACCAAAATCCTATAACATTTCCACATAAATTTTAATCAAGTGTTTTGGTATTTAATTTAGGCAGTTATATAAAATAGTGCAAATAAAATTTGAATTGAAATCTTTATCCTGTAAATAAAATAACTTTGTTTCTGAAATTAAGTTTTAAGGATTATGAAAGTTAACGAGTTCTACTTTATTTTTCCAAAATTATTTAATCAAATAGCGTATTACAATTGTTTAATTTGTTGTTGTCTTGAAATTAAATTATTTTCCTACTCATATTCTACTTCTAACTAAGCAAAATCGAAATATGGCTTTGTTGCATTTAGTGCTTTTTTGTGCAGGCACAGTGCTTTTTGCTCTAAAAAAGTTGGCATCACTGTTCGTGTGACATCTTTTTATGTATATTCACACATACACACGTATCATACGCACGCATACACATACCCAGTGGGAAAAGGTAATGAATAGTAAATTATAAGGTAATGCACATCATGTATAATTTTTCATTTCTGAATTGTTTACTGTTAACACAGAACATGTCCTAGAAAAGTAATGAATTCCCAGCTAAAAAAATATGTATGGAGCATATATGATATCCCATATATGGTTCGGATCCAAAAATGAGGGTATATGGGCATGTATGATTATATATATAACGGGTGTTTTTTTTAGAGGTATATAGCTTCGAATTGAAATAAAACACAAGAAAATCGTTTTAATGTCCATCAATTTGGAAGGATAATTTTATGCCATTAATGTTTAAATATGATTTCGGGCATGTGGCCGCCGCGGCTGGCTCGAATAAAGCCAATTCTACAGGTCCAATTTTCAACCACTTTTTCGAGCATATGGGGCCGTATGTTGGCAATAACGCCACGAATGTTGGCTTCCAAGTCCCCTAACGTTTCTGGTTTGTTGGCGTAGACGAGCGACTTATCATATCCCCAAAGAAAATAATCCAATGGTGTCAAATCACACGATCTTGGTGGCCAATTGACAGGTCCATTCCGCGAAATTATGCGCTCATCGAATGTTTCCTTCAATAAATCGATTGTGACGTGCGCTGTGTGGCATGTAGCGCCGTCTTGTTGGAACCACAACTCATCCACATTCATGCCATCCAATTCGGGAACAAAATAGTCGGTTAGTCGGCTCCAATTGCTGTTCACGGTGGCGAATCGATTCATTCGGATCCTCTTCAACACTTTGCTCTACAGCGGCAATTGTTTCTTCGGTGCGCACTGTTCGACGTCTCTGCGGATGCGTATTATCACATAGAGTAAACGTAGTGCGAAAACGATCCATGGTTAACCGAATTAATTGCTCTGATGGACGATTATGTCGACCATAAAATGGACGGAGCTTGCGGTAAACTTCGCGAACTGAACCATTATTTTCGAAATAAATTTGCACGATTTGCAAGCGTTGTTCTTTTGTCAACCTGTTCATTATGAAATGGCAAACCAAACCAAATATTAATCACTTGACAGCTGACAAAATGGCCGCCAGTTAAAAAAGTGATGCCAACTTAAAGTTCTATACCTCAATAAAAAACACCCATTATATATTTTTTAATGCATGTTTTTTATTTATTGTATCTTCAAATATGAACTAACAATAAGTATTCAAATCTTAAATCTGTAAAAAAATTATTAGGCCCGACCAATGTCGGACATAAGCTTAGTGATAGTTAATAATAATACATAAGTAGTGATAAGCAACAAAAAGAAAAAAGTGTTTTCAAGCAGCTTCATCATCTAGAGTGTTGAATATTAGAGCCCGTGTATCTCTCTTTTTTAAGCGGATGTGTCCAGTAAAGTTCAAAATATTACGAGCAAGCGGATTACGATGTGACTCGAGTTTTGTTAGGTATTTGCCTGCGTATTTTGCAATTTCTTCAGTCACTAGTGGCATATTCAAATCGCGATGTATATTTAAATTTTTGATGTACCATGGAGCCGATGTTATCATGCGTAAAATTTTATTTTGCCTTCGTTGAATTTTCTCTACATTTGATGCTGAAGCAGTGCCCCATAGTTGAATTCCGTAACACCATATTGGCTTTAAAAGCGACTTGTATATTAAAAGTTTGCAGTCTAGGCTAAGTGTTGAATTTCTACCAATCAGCCATGTACCTGAGTTAATTTAAGTTTCATTTGAGTTAACTTAGAGTCAATGTGGTGTTTCCATGTAAGTCGTCGATCAAGTTGTATACCAAGATATTTCACATGGGAATATAGAGGAACAACTTGATTGTTAATCCGAATGGGGGAGCAAGTATCTCTTCTTAGGGTGAACGTTATATGCACACACTTTTGTTCATTGACTTTAATTCTCCATAAGTTTAACCAAAGCTCCATCTGGCTAATGTGTTCCTGGAGTTTGCGGGATGCCTCTTCAGGGTTTTCGTGCATAGTAAGGTAGGCTGTATCGTCGGCAAATGTGGAAGTATGGATACTACTGCTCACAGGCATATCACAAGTATAAATCAAGTATAAAACTGGTCCCAGTATGCTCCCCTGTGGCACACCGGATGAAATAGTTTCAGGCCTACTCGTAAAGTCTCCTTCCACAACAGTGAACTTACGGGAAATAATGTAACTTTCCAAAATATATGAAATGTTTATTGGTAAGTAAGTCTTCAATTTTAAAATTAGGCCTTCATGCCACACTTTATCAAATGCCTGGGAAACGTCAATAAAGAGAGCAGAACAATACTTTTTTTCCTCAAAAGTTCTTCTTGTAAATTGAACCAATCTGCGAGTTTGTTCAACGGTGCTATGCTGACTTCTAAAACCAAATTGATGGTCTGGTATGCACCCACTACTAATTAGAATTGGGGACAATTTTGTTTTGAGCAGTTTTTCGAAAAGCTTTGACATAGTTGATAGTAGACTTATTGGCCTATATGACTCAGCCTTGGTTAGATCTTTGCCCGGCTTTGGAATAATTTTAACCTTGGCAAGCTTCCAGCTGTGTGGATAATACTCCAGTCGTAAAATGGCATTAAATATGAATAATAGGATTCTCATTGCAATACGAGTCAAGTTCATAAGCATCTGGTTACTAATTCCATCAATACCCCGAGCTCTCTTCGGGTTGAGCTCGGCAATTAATTTTTGTAAATCACGCATCTTAAACTTTATGTGTTGAGGGGGTAGAGCGACTACACTCGGCAAATCAGCAACACCAGTACATATGTTTGGCGTAAAAACGGATTTTAAGTGCTCAGCAAATATTTTACCTTTTTCAGTATCGCTTCTTGCCCAACTTCCGGTAGATGTGCGTAGAGGTGGCTTATACTCAATGGGTGTTTTAAGCTTTCTAGCAGCGCGCCACAAAGAGTAATTAGACGCTGGTGTGACATCAAGACCTTCCAGATAATTTTTAAGAGATGCAGTTTTTTCAGACGCAAGCAACTCTTGGAGTCGTTTAGTGCACTCTTTAAATCTGATTTTATTTTGTGGTGATCTGTGCTGTTGCCATTCCCTTCTAGCTCTTCTTTTTTCACGTACGAGACGTTCAATGTCTGTAGAATAAATTTTATTAAACCCAGTCTGCGGATGGGAGATAGTGGCATGTTCAGCAGCCTGTTTAATATTCTCGCTGAGATTGGCAATGTTAGATTCAATATCATCGGATGTTCTAAGCGTAATGTTTTCCGTACAATGACTACTGAGATATTTTTTTAACCCCAGCCAATTAACACGATTGATCATCTTCACATATGGGTCAGGTAAGTTACTTCTTAATGGACTACAAATTGTAATGATCGTCGGAGAGTGATCGGACGAAAAATCAAGAGAAGCTTGAACTTGAATTAAATCCCTAGAGATATTTTTTTTATGACGCCAAAATCTACAACATCCGGAATTTTTTGTATGTCAGTAGGCCAATAAGTGGGCTCCCCACTCGAAATGACATCCAAGCACATTTTTGAAATAGTGTTGAACAATGCTCGACCTCTGGGGGTAATAAGACGCGAACCCCAGAACGTATGCTTAGCATTGTAGTCGCCAGCTGCTACAAAACAAGGTCCAAGAGATTTGTAGAAATCCTCATATTGATTCTCAGTGATTGAAAATCTGGGAGGGGAGTAAATTGATGATATAACAAAATTTGTACAAAAACTTTCAATGCCAATATTTGTTGCTTGTAGGTGTTCTTCACAAATGTTATCAAGAACATAGTGCTTGAGTCTTGACTTTATTAGAATTGCTGATCCACCGCAAGTCCTTCCTCTAGGGTCCTTTGTATCATATATAATGTAGCCATAAATTTTAAAAAGACTTCTCGAAGTCAAATGAGTCTCAGATACTAACATTACATCAATATTTTTTTCCATGAGGAAGTGCTCAAGTTCATTTTTATGTTGGCGAATGCCGTTTGCGTTCCAGAAACATATTGTTAACGTGTTCATGGCTTATTAATTAATGCTTGAAGCAGAGTATTCTGCATTCCCAGCATTTATTGCATCATGCTAGTCATATTTGTTATAAAATTGTTTAGAGTTTGCACCAGATTTTCAATAGTAGCTTCAAGGCGATTAAAATTAAAGCTTGCGTCAGTATTTTTTGAATTATTTGGCGGGGAAAAATTTTGTGTGGGAATTGAATTTGTCTTAGCAGCATCTGCATACGATACACGGGAAGTAACTGGTTGGCTCATTTGCGCAAAAGTGGCAGAGTAAGCGTTTGCTGATTGAGCTGGAGCTAATTTAGGTTTTTGCACCATAGTCTTCTTTACGAAAGAGTTCACAGGACAACCTCTGTAGTTAGCGGTGTGATTACCTCCACAATTGCTGCATTTTTTATCACTTTGATCTTTTGGCTTATTGCAACTAGCAGTGCCATGTAATTCGCCGCACACAACACAAACAGAGGGTAAATTGCAGCATGTTTTTGTATGGCCATATTCTTGGCAATTATGGCACTGTACTGGACCTGAACGCTTATGTGGCTCTTCAACTGTGATTTTTCGGTACAAGAGGTATTTCAAATTATAAATTGGATGCGTCTCATTTTTTTCAATTTTATATCATTAGGCTCAAGTTCAACACGAAATAGGGGTTAGGGAATCTTCTCTCTGTTTATTATATTGGACTCATTTTTTACCTTAAACCCCTGAAGGACGAGGGCATCTTTTATTTCTTCGGGAACAACATAAGAATATATGCCCTTCAATACGATCTGTATGCCTTTAGCGCTCTTAAGCTGGTATGTGTAGAAGCTTGTTTTATTTTTTTCAAATTCAGCAACCATTTTGCGGAAATCTTTTTCGTCATAAATTTGGACTTTAGTTTCATCGATGTTGCCACGTTTTATTGGAACAATGTGAAATTTATTCTCACCAATGACTGAAATTAATTTTTTAATAAGGGCATTTGAATTTTTTTGTCTCAAATAGATTGGTGGCGGCTTGGATATTTTATTCGAGGATTCCTCGGGTTTGTCGTTGTCATCTTGCAAAATTTTAAAGCGGTTTTGGCGATTAGTTGAGGCTGCGCTGTTATCCCTAGACATTTTTGGAGCAGATGAAATTTTTGAAGAATTCGGGCTTCGCCCACGCTTTACCACGGTTATATATCTGTCCATTCCGACTTGTACCTTGAGTTTTGAGCCGCTGTTATCTGTAGTGATAACTTTGTTAAGTGATGAACACGAGCCTGAAGGGGATGATATTACTAGCTTATATGAAGAAGTACTAGGCAACTGTAATGTTAATGCATCATTACTATTTGACATTGGACAAAGCGAAGTTGATCGCTGACGAAAAATTGACTTTGGCGTTAAAAAAAGACTCATCAGATTTATTATTTATATTTTTTCATTTAGAGTTTCAGAACTCACAGTAAAATAAGCATTTCTGCCGTTAGAACTCACTTCAAATTTTTTTGTATTTGAGGCACTCATATATACAAAGAATTCCTCAAGGGATATTCGTTTGTGTTTTTTTTTTGTTTGCGGTTTTTTTTTTGTTTTTGTTATTTTTACTATGTAAAAATATTAGCAAAGCATAAAGCTTATTTATTAAAGACAGTATGTACCTATTACGAATAATATGTACTACGAATATTTTTTGTTTGTTTAATTTTTTGTAAGTAAGAAAAATTCCGCTAATCGACTGTTCGCTATGAAGTTACCACGAGAACTGAATTATATATATTCATACATTTTCATACATGTATGTGTAAATTCCCTCCACAGTATGCAAAGTTCATATTCAATCACTCTTGATTCACAAAAGCGCACTGCTGTGCAATAAATTAAATTACTAAAATTAATTTTTTTTAGTCTTGAAAGAGAGGTTGTATTTAATGAAACTTTTGTTTGGACAAATAATTCAAAACGAACTAAAAGTCATTTCATTCATCAAAAGGTGAATCAATTATTTAAAAAATACAAATATCATATTCCTACATAACATTTAGCTTAAGAAATCAGATTAAAAACTAATGCAATTAATTATAAAAGAAAAAATAATCCGTCTAACAATAGTTTTCAATGGCAATAATATGAACTTTGTTTATTATCTAGAGAATTTTGTTATTTCCTATAAAATTAATGACTGGATTATCCTTTTGATTATTTGATATATTAAGGCTCAAATTCACAGTCTTTAGTTAACTAATGAAAATGTTTTAACCAATGAAATTTATAAGAAAAATCGTTAGTTAAACCACAGGCGCTAGTTAACTATACAAGAATGGGTTTTTGTAACAAAAGTTTTTCTTTTTTAAACGTTGAGGGTACGCATATAAACTTTGCATGTCGTATGTATTTTCTAATGGATTTCCAGTGATAAAATTCCAAACTTTTTTTGATTGCAAAAACGATCTTATATGAGATATCATGTATGCATACATTCTTATATGTCTCGATATATTAAATCTTACATCTATATATGGATCATGAAGAGCTTCATAATTAAATTTACATATATGAGCTCATATGTTATAATACATTTCATATATTAGTCCATATATTAGTTCATATATAATAGTTTTGCCATGTATAATCTCATACATTTCCATACATGAATTCATACATATTCATATATAGCCATATATTAAAAATATACGGACCATATATAATTTTTTTAGCTGGGTTATTGTAATTGTCTTTGATCAAATTACCCTCTCGTTTCTAAGGGATGCATTTTTTTGCTCTGGCAAATAATACTTCATGTAATTAATGCCTACTTTTCCAGCTGGGTACATACGTACGCACGTATATACATACATACACATAAGCATACATACTTACATACATTCGACTCACCCAGCTAAAAAAATATGTATGGAGCATATATGATATCCCATATATAGTTCAGATCCGAAAAATGAGGGTATATGGACATATATGATAATATATATTCATACATTTTCATACATGAATGTGTATTCCCTATATAGAATGCAAAGTTCATATTAATTCAAAAAGCGCACTGCTGTGCAATAAATTAAAGTATTGAAATAATTCTTTTTTGTAAGATTTTGTGGAGAAAGGTTATGTTTAATGAAACATTTGTTCGAAAAAAATAATTCAAAACGAACTAAGAGACATTTCAATCGACATTTTAAGAGAAAATGTGAATCGATTATTAAAAACACATAAAACACACAATCGTACACAACATATAGTTTAAGAAATCAGATTAAAAACTAATGCAATTATAAAAGAAAAAATAAACCGCTTTTATACTAACACTAGTTTTCAATATTATTTTTGGCAGTTATATGAATTTTGTTTAATGGCTGCATTATCTTTTTGATTATTTGATTTATTAAATAGACCCACAATATATAAAATCAACAAAAAAGATTTTTTGGTTACACGAGTTTTTATATTTTAAACCTTGAGGCTCTACGCATATAAACTTTGCTTATGCGTATGTATTTTCTAACAGACTTCCAATTCACCAGTTATAAAAAAGATGGGAAAAGATCGAATTAATAAAATGCAAGCTTTTTGATTGCAAATGCGATCTTATGTGTGAGATATTATGTACGCATGTATTTTTATATGGCGCCATATATTGCATCTTATTTCTGTAAATGGATTCACATATGAAGAGCTTCATAATTAAATTTCCATATATGAGCTCATATATTGTAATACATTTCATATATTAGTCCATATATTAGTTCATATATAATAGTTTTGCCATCTATAATCCCATATATTTCCATACATGAATTCATACATACTTATATATAGTTATATACATTCATATATTAAAAATATATGGACCATTTATAATTTTTTTAGCTGGGCGTTCAAAATCTTGTTTCTGAAGGCATCCCTATATTTTCTTCTTATTTTTCCTTTCTTTACTATTCATAACTTAATTAAATTTATTTATATAACTCACATCTATGTTTTTTTGGTTTGTTTTTATTTGTTGAAAAGCACACACATACACATATACATATTTTGTTTTGATAGCTGGGGCCTAATTCCTGCACTCGTGATCGGAATTGTATTCGAATAGAAATTTTCTGATGATGTCACTCGCTACCAAGCGAATCGAGTTTTGGTTTTAGTGTTGGAAAAAGGCAAATATATTTATATATAAATTCATTTCACAACACTGAATAAATTGTAACCAAAAGCATATGTTTGTATGTATGTATGTATGCAAAAACATATGTATGTACGTACATACACACGTACATATATGCAGAAAAAAGAAACGAATACATAAATGTTATTTTCATTTTAATTTTATTAATAACTTAATAATAATAAATTAGTGTAAAGTTAGAGAATAGAGCACTAGCCACATGTTCGATTCTTTTATTGCTTGACCAGAAGCATTTAATTTGTTATTTATGTGCTCCCAGAGTTGGTTGATTTTTTTTATTTTCCTCGGGACAACTCTTGGGCAAAACATTATGTATTTGCCAAGCCAGTGTGTTTTGTTATATTTAAAGTCAACTAGAAATTTTTTAATTTGTATTTTTTTATACGTACATTTGTGCATTCATTCATTTTTAAATAAATAAGTAAAATATTGAACATACATTTTCTATTTCTTCGTTTTTGCTATGTTAAAAATGATTTCGAATGCCTTTTTGCTTGCGAGTAAAAACACGAACGGTTGAATTCGAATGTATGCACGTTATCGAATGCTGTTATTAGAAATTTCAATATGTGTTACTCGAAACCGAATGCGAAAATTCCAAAAGTTAAAAAACTCGCACATTCGAGTAATAACTCGCTCGCAATCGAAAGCAGGAATTAGGCCCCTGGTTCAGCTAAACTGGCGATAAACTGCAATAAAAGTTAGAGAAGATACCAATTTTACGTGCTTCGCAAGGAGATTCATATTGAATATACTTGATTCGCTCTCATAATTTTGTATGGCGAAGCAAGTTGATTCGGTCATGATTGGGGTGTGAAGCATGAATAGAGAGCGAAGCACGTATCGTGTAAACATACTATAAGGGTGAAAATTATAATTGCACATACATACGTATATACACAGTCTGTCAAACATTAGTTTTCACATTGAAAATAATTAAACATTTTGGATTCTTTTGATAAAAAAACTGTACTATGTTTTGATACCTGATTTTTTGAACTCATATACATATTTCTACTCTGTGTAGGTAACGGTTGAGCAAAAAAATATGTAAATTTTGTGAAAAAGAGACAAAAAATGCAACAAAAAGTGCTCCGGAGCTGTCAGAGAGGTTTCTGGTATTAAGAAGAACCATTTATAATGTGCTTTATTTTGCTGAAAAAGAGGGTAGGCTAGAATTAAAATGTGGAGGTGGCCCTACGCCTATAATAAATACACACACAGAGCGATTAATTGTAAGGAAATTAAGCCAGAACCCACCAATTTCCACCAGGACACTTGCAAAGGATCTTGAAGAAGAGTGTGCCATTATTGTTTACCATGAAACTTTTCGGTAAGTCTTATCAAGAAATAAATACTTTTCAAGATCAGTCCGCAGAAAACCACTACTGTTTGCTGCAAATGTAGAGAAACGATTTTCCTTCGCTATGCATAAGACCAAATAATGTTGTATTACAACGACGGTCCATCTAGAGTGTGAAGAAAGCCATTAACATTGCTGGAAAATCGAAACATCATTCCAACAGTAAAATTTGGAAAACTATCGATAATGGTTTGGTTGTATTTCGAGCAAAGGTGTAGGAAATTTGGTTTTGATTGATACAACAATGGATGCTGAGCAATATTTAAATATTTTTAAAACCAATTTGACAACAAGTGTAAGAAATTTCGGGTTCAGGGGGGAAAATATACCACTATTTAAATTTTACCAAGATAATGACCCGAAACACAAATCGCATATTATAAGAATATAGCTGCTTTACAATTGCGGTAAAGTCATAGATACACCCACCCAAAGTCCGGATTTAAATCTGATCGGAAATTTTTGGGTATTTAAAAAAATCGCCAAACGTCAACTGGCCGACAGCTCTAAAGGCCGCAATATTGGAAGAGTTGCAAAATATTCCATACAATTGTTACTTAAGAAGTTAATTCACTCGATGAAAAAATACTACAGGGTGTGGCAGACACAAAGGGTGGTTATACCAAATATTAAAGCTTCAAAATCCTTGTTTTTATTTAATGAAATTAGTGCATAGTAAATATCTAGGTATTTGTGAAAAGAGCTTCTTGACACGAAAAAATGGAGTATTATTTTTTTTGTTTAAGCTTGTTACTTAGTTTTTAATCAAATTGAATTTTCTTTTAGTTAATTTTAATTATTATTCGAACTCCATTTGTTTCTATATTTGTGATTTATAACGGTCTAAGGTTCGTATTGCTTTTTAAGCCAAATTACATGTGATAATTATTAATAAACAAATAACACCAAAGTCTGTTGTAAATATTCTGACTAACAACACATAGTTGAACGGAACAGCCAGCCGTTTTCGAATGCCACTAAACCTTCATCATCAGCGTCCTTTTGTGTTTGGTCCACTGTGTGTGGTGTCAGTAGATGTAGATTTCTGCTTTATATACTTAGTATTATTGCAAATGGAATGTGTGAATTGGTTTGATTCATCTTATTTCAATTTGCTGAAAGCTTTTTTGTAATGAAAGCTCAATTTTACCATCTCTATATTTACAACAGTCTTACCATTGTCGTTTGTTCTGTACTAATTATGCACATGTTAGTTAATTTGCTTAATTTTTATTTAATTTTCTTTGTTTTAAATCTTTGTATATAATGTAAATAATTAGAAAAAAATTCAAAAAAAAATTATTTTATAACAAAAAAATAATTTTTTTTAAATAAAATAAGTAAAAACGCTTATTTTTTTAATGTGAAAACTCATTATTGACATACTGTATGTTGTTTTCTTAAATTTTCAGAGGACTATTATACAAAGGCTCGGTGGACTGTTTGCGTCAAACTGTTGAAAAAGAAAGCCTGTCAGCACTTTATAAAGGTTTTCTGCCCTGTTGGATTCGGATGGCGCCTTGGTCTCTAACCTTTTGGTTATCTTTCGAACAAATTCGCACAATGCTGGGTGCATCAAGTTATTAAACATACGGTTAACAAGAACCTAATTTAAAAATATATGCAAACCTTGACATGTTTTTGTATTTGTATAATCATAATGTAAAACAGTCACGTACAATATTGTGGTTATTCGTGGAGTATCACATACTTTTTATTTAACATTCAATAACCAGTTCTTCGTATTGAAAGAAAAACTATTTGAATTTGTATATTACATTGTGTGAGAAAAAAATATATGAGATGTTTTACTATTTTTCTGGTAGGTACTATCGATTAGTTTTCAAAATTTTTCAAACACCACCAAAAACTTGAGTTATAAGTAAAAATCCGGTTTTTCGTACCTGTATGAACTTATCAACCTATAACTAAGTTGAATATTAACCGATTTCAAATTTTATAAATGAATTTTGTAACAAAATTTTTCTAATAAAATATTTAATAAATTACAGCCTGTTTGTAGAAAACGACTCATCAATAAAAAACCGCTAACATGTTAGCATTATTTATTTTTGGGGGTCTTAGAACACTAGTGTTAACGATTTTTATTAATAAACGTAACAAATGTCAATATATTTGGGTTTGTACAACACGATTTGACTCACAATAAACGTCAAGGTCGGCGATTAAAAAATTCTAACCGTGTTTACAAAATTAGTTCATGAAATGAACAAAACACAACAAAAAATTAAAATAATTAATAAAAGTAAAGAAAAAGTAAAAAAATGGAAACTCCAACATAAAAAAGGTAAGTAAACTTTCATATTAAGATTGTTCTTCTTTTGATTACTTAAATTGTTAGCATCAAAATGAATGAATTGGTGGCATTTATGGAGCAATTTTCACACCTGGCCACGGGAATTCTACAGTTTGGTAGCATTAAGGGGTGCTATAAATTTCTAGTGCGTGTCTGTATATCTGTACGAGTCCATGAACAGACTTAACAGCTGAACGTATTTTGATATAGTTTTTTTCTGTTCGAAAGGTGACTTAATCGATAGTGTTTTTATATATCGGTCAAGCCTTTGAGAAGATATCACATCTTTTCTTTTTTCGTTTGAAAGCTGACTTGATTTAATATCTTCTAGTTTATACTTGAAGAAAATCGGTCCAGACTTTTGAATACATTCCGTTGAATCTGACGCCGTAGTTACCAAAGCGGGTAGACCGATTTTTATTCGGTTTGTTGTTTAAAAGGTGACTTGATTTAATATTTTTTAATCTTTAGTTGAAGAAAACCGGTCCAGCCGTTTATATATTAGGAGCTATGGTTCCACAGATATAGATAGAAGAGAGCTCTTAACTTCCAACGGCTCAACCGATTATTATTCAAACATACATATATATATATACCTCAGAAATGATATTATCGTTTCATCAACGAGAAAATATATTTTTTTTTTTAATGATAAAAAATTAAAATCGGCCTAGTCATTTATGAGCTACGGCGTCAAAGACACATAGATTTAACAGAATATATCTGGCAATAAATAATAATAACTTAAGTTGAAATTTTATTACATATTCTTATTCTCTTCTTCAAGATCTATCACTGAACTAAATTTCAATTAAAAAATGTCATTATTAATAAAACTGTACGCATTTATATTTTAACTTAAGTCTTCTTGGAAAATAATACGTGAGCCATAACATCTTACCTCAACTTAATTTATTTCTATAGTTACATCAATATTAAAATATTTGGGCATAAAAACTTGTATACACTTAAGTTCAATAACTAACATCCCATCCAAATTAGTCTTCATTAAAAAAAACTTATGTGATGATCGTAAAAGATAAGCAAGAATAGTTAAAACATACGTAGGTAGAGTAATATAACTTCGTGCTAACCTAAATAGAAAAATGAAAAAATGGAAAAACAGGGGAAATAAATAGTGATACTTACATATGTATTTACCAAAGGTAAATCAATAATTGTACACAACAATCATTTCTCACATTCCGTTTCATTAGAATTTACGTTAAATAGCTGATGTTAATAACAATCTCTACCCAAGTAGATAGACTAGGGTACTGATGAAGTGCGTTGCTGCACAGAAAAATATCGGTATTTCCCCCAGCTTAAAAGTCTAATTTAATTTTTCTTCTCTTCTTTAGAAACTCACATTAATTAATAAAATAGTTCATTCAATAAAAAGAATTGAAATTACTGAACTCAAGCCTGACTAAAAATTATTTCTGATTAAAAAAACTTATATATAACTAATCTTTTAAAAAATTATCTTATCTCAGGTTTTCCGCATTTTTTCAATTTAACCTAAAGCACTTATCTCGAATTACAATCAATAAAAATTATTTTGCCTTTCAATATAATAGCTTAAGTGCACTTTAGTTTTTATTTTCCTAGCAATGAATTTTTTCATAACATCTTAACTAAAAAAAGCGAATATTAACTAATAAAACATTAGTAGTGATAATCAAAAAAAAAGGGGTTGGGGGGGGGGGGGAAGTATTTTCAAGTAGTCCCATCTGGAGTGTTAGGTATAAGAGCCCGTGTGTCCCTCTTTTTTAAGCGGATGTGTCCAGTAAAGTTCAAAATATTACGAGCAAGCGGATTAGGATGTGATTCGAGTTTTGTTAAATATTTGCCTGCGTATTTTGCAATTTCTTCAGTCACTAGTGGCATATTTAAATCACGATGTATAATAGAATTTTGGATGTACCATGGAGCCGATGTTATTAACCGTAAAATTTTGTTTTGCCTTCGTTGGATTCTCTCGACATTGGAAGCTGAAGCAGTGCCCCATAACTGAATTCCGTAGCACCATATTGGCTTCAAAAGCGACTTGTATAGTAAAAGTTTGCAGTCTAAGCTGAGTGTTGAGTTTCTGCCAATCAACCAATATATTTGATTTAACTTAAGTTTTATCTGAGTTAACTTAGAGTCAATATGATGTTTCCATGTAAGTCTTCGATCAAGGTGTATACCAAGGTATTTCACTTGGGAATGTTGAGGAATATTTTGATTGTTGATTCGAATAAGGGAGCAAGTATCTCTTCTTAGGGTGAACGTTATATGGACACACTTTTGTTCATTGACTTTAATTCTCCATAAGTTCAACCATATTTCCAGCTGAGTGATATGTTCCTGGAGATTGCGGGATGCCTCATAAGGGTTTTCGTGCACACTCATACAGGCTGTATCATCGGCAAAAGTAGAAATATGGATATTATTGCTCACAGGCATATCACAAGTATATATTAAATACAAGACAGGACCCAGGATACTACCCTGGGGCACACCAGAAGATATAGATTCGGGCACACTCGTGAACTCTCTATGTCTTCAATTTTAAAACTAGGCCTTCGTGCCATACTTTATCAAACGCCTGAGAAATATCAATAAAGAGAGCGGAACAATACTTCTTTTCTTCAAATGTTCTTCTTACAACTTGGACCAGTCTATGCGTTTGTTCAATCGTGCTGTGCTGACTTCTAAAGCCAAATTGATGGTCCGGGATGCACCCATTATCAGTTAAAATTTTTGACAATTTAGTCATGAGCAGCTTTTCAAAAAGCTTTGAGATTGTAGATAGTAAGCTTATAGGCCTATATGAATCAGTCTTGGTAAGATCTTTGCCCGCCTTTGGAATCATTTTGATCTTGGCAAGTTTCCAGTTATGTGGAAAATACTGCATTCTTAAAATAGCATTAAAAATAAATAGCAGGATTCTTATTGCAATATGAGGCAAGTTCATGAGCATTTTGTTACTAATGCCATCAATACCTGGAGCTTTCTTCGGGTTGAGTTCAGCAATTACTTTTTGTACTTCACGCATCTTAAACCTTAAGGGACGAGGGGGTAGAGAAACTACACTCGGTAAATCAGCAGCACCCGTACATGAATTGGGAGCGAATACAGATTTTAAATGCTCAGAAAATAAGTTACCTTTCTCACTATCACTTCTTGCCCAGCCTCCGGTCGCAGTACGCAATGGTGATTTAAGATCAACGGGTCGTTTAAGATTTCTAGTAGCGCGCCATAAAGAGTAATTAGATGCGGACGTTACATCAAGACCTTCTAAATACTTTTCCAGTAGTGCAGTTTTTTCCGACGATAGCAGCTCTTTGAGTCGTTTAGTACATTCTTTAAGTCTGATTTTATTTAGGGGTGATCTGTGTTGTTGCCATTCTCTTCTAGCTCTCCTTTTTTCACATACAAGACGTTCAATTTCCGTAGAATAAATTCTGTTAAAGCCGGTCTGCGGATAGGAGGTAGTGGCGTGTTCAGCAGCCTGTTTACTATTTTCGTTAAGATTGGCAATGTTAAATTCAAAATCATCGCATGATCTAAGCTGAATGTTTCTACGCAGTGACTACTAAGATATTTTTTGAATAATTGCCAGTTGATTCCATTAATCATCTTCACATATGAGGTAGTTAAATCACTCCTTAGTGGGTTGAAAATTGTAACTATTGTTGGAGAGTGATCGGAGGACAGATCTAGAGAGGCCTCTACATGAATTAAGTCCCTATGAATATTTTTCGTGACGGCAAAATCTATAACATCTGGAATTTTTCTTACGTCAGTAGGCCAGTAAGTAGGCTCCCCACTCGAAATGACATCTAAGCCCATTTTTGAAATTGTATTGAACAAGGCTCGACCTCTAGGTGTAACAAGACGCGATCCCCAGTACGTATGTTTTGCATTGTAGTCACCAGCTGCCACGAAACAAGATCCAAGCGATTTGTAGAACTTCTCATACTGATCTTCGGTAACTGAAAATCTGGGAGGTGAGTAAGTTGATGATATCACGAAGTTCGCACAAAAATTTTCTACGAAAATATTCGTTGCTTGCAAATATTCTTCACTAACGTTATCAAGGACATAGTGCTTGAGTCTTGACTTAATCAGAATTGCTGATCCACCACATGCTCTCTCTCTCGGGTCCTTTGTATCATATAAAGTGTAACCATTTATTTTAAATAAGCTTCTTGAGGTCAAATGAGTCTCAGAAACCAACATTATATCAATATTTTTTTCCATGAGGAAGTGCTCAAGTTCATTTTTATGTTGGCGAATGCCGTTTGCGTTCCAGAAACATATTTTTAACGTGTTCATGGTTTATTAACTAATGCTTGAAGCAGTGTATTCTGCATTCGCAGCATTTCTTGCATCATACTTGTCATATTTGCAGTAAAGTTGTTTATAGTTAGCACCAGATTCTCAATAGTAGCTTCAAGGCGACTAAAGTTAAAGCTTGAGTTTGGATTCGTTGAATTATTTGGCGGTGGAACATTTTGCGCGGGAATTGAACTAGTCTTAGCAGCATCAGCATACGATACACGTGAAGTAACTGGTTGGCTGATTTGAGCAAAAGTGTCGGAGTTCGCGTTTACTTGTAGAGCTGGAGTTAACTTGGGTTTTTGACCCATAGCCTGTTTAACGAAAGAAAATACAGAGCACCCTCTATAGTTAGCTGTGTGATTACCTCCACAATTACTACATTTTTTTTCTGCTTGATCTTTTGGCTTAGTGCAGCTAGCAGTACCATGCAATTCACCGCAGATAACACACACTGTAGGTAACTTGCAGTAAGTTTTCGTATGGCCATATTCTTGGCAATTATGGCACTGTATGGGACCTGAACGCTTACGTGGCTCTTCAACTGTGATTTTTCGATGTAAGAGATACTTTACGTTATAAACTGGATGGGCTTCATTTTTTTTCAATTGTATGTCGTTCGGCTCCAGTTCAACCCGAAATAGGGGTTGGGGGATCTTTTCTCTATTAAATATGTTGGTAACATTTTTTACCTTGAATCCTTGGTCGACAAGTGCACATTTTACTTCTTCGGGTTCAACATATGAATCTATGCCCTTTAATACTATCTGTAGGCCTTTAGCACTCTTAAGTTGGTATGTGTAAAAATTTGTTTTATTTTTTTCGAATTCACTAACAATTTTTCGGAAATCTTTTTCATTATATATTTGGATTTTAGTTTCATCAATATTACCTCGTTTAATTGGAATGATGTGAAAAGTATTTTCACCAATGGTCGACAGTAGTTTTTTTATAAGCGCGTTAGAATTTTTTTCTCTCAGATAAATAGGTGGTGGCTTAAAAGACTTTTGCAATGATGTAGAAGGCTTGTCGTCGGTGTCTTGCAATAATGAAAAACGATTTTGACGATTGGTAGATGATGCGCTGTTATCCCTAGACATCTTTGGGGCAGATGAAATTTTTGAAGAATTTGGGCTTCGCCCACGCTTTACCACTGTTATATATCTGTCCATTCCCACTTGTACCTTGGGTTTTGAGCTACTGTTATCTGTAGTGATAACTTGGTTTAGTGATGAAGGCGAGCCCGATGCGGATGATATCGCAGACTTAAATGAAGAAGTACTAGGCAATGGTAATGTTAACGATTCACTAGTTGGCATTGGACAAAGCGAAGTTGATCGCTGACGAAAAATTGGCTTTGCCGTTAAAAACAGATTTTCATCAGATTTATTATTTATATTTTTTTCATTAAGAGTTTCAGAACTCACAGTAAAATAAGCATTTCTGCCGTTAGAACTCACTTCAAAATTTTTTTCCTTTGAGGTACTCATACAGAGTATTATTCCTCAAGGGAACTTTGTTTATGTTTACGGTTTTTTTTTTGTTTTTGCTATTTCTCTATGTAAAAAATATTAGTAAAGCCAATAAGCTTATTTATCAAGGTGAATATGTATTACGAATATTTTTTGTATGATTTTTGATTTTGTTGTTTTTTATATTTGTTTCGTATGTATGTATGTAAAAAAATCCGCTTTAATGTCTCTTCACTATGAAGGTTCAACGAGAAATGTTGAAATGTATTTTCATTTTATACTTAATACACTTTATAAAATTTTTTAAATAAGAGAATAATTGCAAAAATTGTTATTACTTTTTTATACTAATTACTCGTATTTCACCTTATTTGACCACCAGCCACTCGTTCTCAGTAATCTTCAACGATTCTAATATAGAATGTACGAGCTAAAAATTAAAATAAACAAAGGTTTTGTTTAAAATAACGTCTCACCGTTAATGCTTCAATTTTACTTACCAACTCGCCAATATTACTAATTTCATCTCCTAATAGTAGTGCTCTAACCATTGTTACGCCACGTACATTCTCTTCGGTCTGGACCACTTGCAAATCTGAAAATCGAACATAGCAGATTCTTACCATTATTAATAGTGTTTTTTTTTGTTTATGAGTACATACATACATATGTATTTACATACATACTAGAGACCTGCGTAAATATAAATACGTCATGTTTTTTAAATGTATTCACGTCGCATTTATTATACTAAACCAATAATAAATGCTGTCGTACCATAAGCCTATCAGAAATTTGGCAAACTTTAATTTAACTTTAAGCTAACTATTTCGCAACTAGTACTGACTACACTTGGATTACTTTGCAATGTAATCAACAGACTATTTTAACATTGCGATGTCCTAGACGGTAGTCAATTGTCTCACTATGCACTACTTTAAGCTAACTTACAGTTGACTTTTTTAAATCACTTGGTAGTCAGTAAATTAAAAAAAATTTTCTCAGGCTCGAACATGTAACATCACACGTTGTGTACTCAATGCGCTACCACTCGGCTAAGCTGCCATATAAAATAACAACAGCAAAATGTTAATATAAAACTGAAATGAGTTTTAAAGTAGCTGAGAATAAATTTGTTGGCTCTCACCAAATTCGATTACGTACTCAACTTTAGAATTAATTTTGGGTTTGTTTTGGATGACTTTGCAGCTAGCTTTTGGTCAGTCTAAGAAAAGTTAACTATAAGTTAACTATTTTTGTAGTCAGCCACACATTCTCCGACAGGGAAGCGAAGCACGATGGATGTATTGGTGTACGTGTATATCAGTGTTAACAAGCGATGTCGCCAAGACTGCTTTATTTAAGTTTTTATTAAATTTTTTATTTACAAAAAAAAAAAAATTCAAACAACTAATAACCAGATCATGTATTGTAAATTACAAAACTTTTCTTGAAATGCAAGTTTATTTTACTCTCATTTTTCTCACCAATACAAACATATTTTATTTTGCGGGACACTGTTCTAGGCTGGCTAGAGGGTGGTAAGCTATTATCCCTGCAGTCAGACTGGTGCCAAGTGTCTCTATGTCAACACTAAAACTCTAGTAGTAGTTACATTTTCTACAATTTCTCGCTTATTCGTCAGTATAAAATAAAGAGAGAAAACAGATGTGATGTATTTCTGGTGGATTTTGCAACAACTTGTCAATATACATAAATTAAGGCATAGAAATGTACCAGTAAATTTCTGGTTGTTATAACTCCATGTTCCCAAAAGAACTATGAATTCACTATCTAGTCAATTGTTTTAGTGTTACTAGTAGAATTTCAATGACAAGCACCTGCTAAATGTCTATAGCACAAAGTATTATATGGGGAATAATTGTAGAGTAGTACTGGTGACAAAGTCAAAAGCGACTCAGTACATTTTCACCATCGACATTTCCTTCAGGGATGTGATTAACCGCATACAACTAATGTTAATGCATGTGTGTGCGTTTGCATGTGCGCAGAAAAATAAAAGATCATACACACATACATGCATGACGTTTGTACACACGCTCATGCGTAGAAAGAAGCAAGCATCACAAATTCTTCCGTCACGAAGTATTATCTTCTTTACTCCTATACCTTAAATACTGAAATAAATTTCTTGCAAACAGTGTTGTTAACGTTTGTTTTAGAAGATTTCGCTGTAGTAAAGCATTTGAAAAATCCCTCATGTCTTAAAAGGTCTTATAAGATATCTTGTGCTGGACACTAATGCATACATTTATGCATGCGCATAACTTGCATGAAACTCAAGACCGAGGCACAATGAATCCGTCATACGTTACACTTCGCCTTTTTCAACTGACATTATCGCAACGACGGAGAAGGTTGGCACAATGAGTACTTTATTGCCGGAAGCATTTGAATAGCTTCAACAGGTTGATTCTCCATTTTATTTATTAAATTCAAATTTTTTTATTTATTTCGTTTATTTATTTTATTTAGTTTTATTTTTGCTGCCACAAAACACAAAAAGCTTAATCAAAACATACCAAAAAAACCAACCAATATCTGTCAAACTACTCAACGTACGCAAAAAGTTGAAGGTTGAGCAAATTTCGTACTTTGCGTTGACGGACACGTACTGAATGTAACATACCTCATAAGAAACCATGTATTTCAACTTAGCTGTCAGTTGAAAAAGGCGAAGTTTAACGCATGACGGATTCATTGTGCCCCGGCCTTCACTTATTAAAAACTTTAGAGTACTTACCTTTATACAAATACTTTTTTAAACAAAATTAAAAAATTTTTAGTCAGGGTTAAGTTCAGTAATTTTAATTCTTTTTATTGAACGAAATATTTTTATTAATTAATGCGAGTTTCTAAAGAGAAGAAAAATTAAATTGGTCTTTTAAGCTGGGGGAAATACCGATATTTTTCTGTGCAGCAACGCACTTCATCAGCACCCTAGTCTATCTACTTGGGTAGAGATTGTTATTAACACCAGCTAAAGTAAATTCTAATGAAACGGAATGTGAGAAATGATTGTTGTGCACAATTATTGATTTACCTTTGGTAAATACATATGTAAGTATCACTATTTATTTCCCCTGTTTTTCTATTTTTTTCCTTTTTCTATTTAGGTTAGCACGAAGTTATATTACTCTACCTACGTATGTTTAACTATTCTTGCTTATCTTTTACGATCATCACAATAATTATTTTTTACTTATTCGATGTTCCGTCGGTACATACATGTAAGTATTATTATTATGTTATTTTGTTTTTGCTTCCTACAGTTGATTTGGCTTTCCAACATTTATGATTGCCAAGTGAACAGTGATTGCCAACATATTTTTGTCACGTGCCCATGACGGTACATCGAATAAGTAAAAAATAATTAATGTGATTATCGTAAAAGATAACCAAGAATAGTGAATAGTGATACTACTTTCAATTCGCAAGAGATTCACTTTAAAAATATTAACTGGAAGATCTGAATAATAATATTTGTTTGGTGTTAGTAGTTTGCTATTGAATCCTAAAAGTTTTCCAATTGTATTGTCTTTATTAAAATATACAGGATCCTTGGAACTATTAACTGTAACTTGCATTGTATTATTATTGGCTTCAATAAAAATATTATTTGCTGGGCAGAGTCGTTTGTATTCCTCTTCTATAAAATCAACTCTATCTAAGACCCAATTGGTATTTCAATTATATGTTCCCCTATATGAAACATATTGTTGTAGGTGTCTACATTTGGAATACTGTTGTATGAATGAAAATCAGTTAGAGCACACTTATATGCACCATGTAATTCAATAGGAGGAAAGTAACTAGCAGATAGTTCTGATGAGTTAGAGCTCAGAGTAACTGTTATTGACATTATAACAGACTGATTACAATTAAATAATGTTTAGTAGACAGTTTATTAGACGGTTTATAAGCATGACTTACATATTTTATTTCAAATTTTTTCTTATTTTAAAATTAACATTAGTTTCTTAATATTAATGCTATTGTTATTGTTGGTATTGATGTTGTTGTTGTTGCTAATTTAGTTTTTCTTCCAACTATAATATTTCATCTTTACTTATCCAAGAATCTTTTCAACTAGATATGTATTTGGAATTTTGAAAGTTTCTCAGTATAGAAGCCACCTTTAATAGGATTGCCTAGATAATCTTCTAATATGTATGTTGTAGGATTTGTATTTTGAACTCTTGTAATTGTGAAAATATCTGTAGTCCAATTTGGAGTATAACCTTTTTCAAATGTGTGCTTATATTTGCTTATGCGAACATGATCTTCCACATTAAATTTCGAAATTTTATACATTTTCAAATGACTGTATACTGTATTTAGCAGCTTTTCCTCATTTGTTGAGTTGACTTTAATAGGAGACATTTTAATGGTACGATGAACTTTTCTATTGTATGCATTGAGTAAATCTTTGTATATATCAATCCACTTATATGAACCATTATAACTAAATTCTTTCCACATCATTCCTTTCAATGTTCTATTAAATCGTTCTACTATTGATGCTTTCATACTGCTATATGTTGAGTAGTGATTAATGTTGTATTTATGCATTAATTTTCCAAAGTGTTTGTTGAAAAATTCTTTACCATCATCTGTTTGTAAATTTTTTGGTACTCGTCCCAATTCAAAAATATCTTAAATTGCCTTGGTTGTTTCGAGTGCAGTTTTTGTTTTTAGCGGTACTGCCCATGCAAATTTTGAGAATGTGTCAATTACAGTCAACAAAAATAGATAATTTCTATTTTCTTTAGAATAGTTCCCCATTTCAACTAAATCAGCTTGCCAAAGATCATATTTTCCTTTCATTACAACTCTGCGACGCACAAAATCTTTTCGTGCTTGCTTATGGAGTTCGTTTACTAAATTTCTTTTTGAAGACATTAAGTTGTTTTTAAAGATTTTTTGCAGAGTGTTGTGATCTACTTGACGCACTTTCAGCTATTGATACAAACATGTAATTTTCTAATCTATAATTTTTTTCATTAAGCTGTTCAATTTGTTCTTCAAAGGATGTTTTAATTTGTAGAATATCTTTTTCAATTTTATAATTTTCTTCTATATCTAATTTTATTTTGCGTTGTAGTTCCTCAATTTGTATTTGAATACCTTCTCGTATTATAGTATTCTCTCCCTTAAAGTATGTTAATAATTTCTCTTCTAATTTTTCGATTTGAGTTTGCAAAAACAATTTATTGATAACATCGTTTTCCTCCAGAGCCTTTGCAACATTTTTGATCCTTTTGTTTTGGACATCAATGTTGTTGTTCGTATCCAAAAAGAACCCCAGCAGTTTAGGTGCATTTTTTAAAGAAATTGTGCTGCTAGTATCGTTTAAATAGTGTCCAAATTTATCAACAGACATACTCTATATACTTTATTAAAGTTAGTGTATTATATTCGCTTCAGATAGTTCTTCAATAATTGATACAATATCGTTATTGTGATTAGTATGACCTGCACCTTGTGATGCGAGCAGTAGTCGAAGTTGATCTACTAACTCATTTGGATCGTCCCAGTATATATAGTTGGGCTTATTGATGTTAAATTGCATCATTCCATCACCTAAATAGCTACCTTTGGGCTTAGATCCTGTTGATTCAGGTGAATTCTTCTGGTTTTTCTCATCAATAAATTTCTTAATATGTTTATATTTATATCCTCTAGTACCCTTAATTTGACCATCAGGTTTAAAGTCTCTTCTATATGCATTAGTAGTAATTAAAATCTTTTTATAGATTTCAAGTTCAAATTTATCGTAATTTTTTGGTATTTTATGAAACATTAGAGAAAATAGTCCTGGTGTTAGAGCCTATATTTGACCAGCAACTTGTATTTTATCTTCATTCAGTTTTAGGTTACTAACACCAAATTTCCATTCATTATTGAAATCTTTATGTGGGCCATAGTTTGTATCTAATTCATTTCTTCCTTCCAAAACTGATAAATCAGTATAAGTATCTTCTGTATTAGAAGTCTGTGAGTAAAAATCATCGTCATCATTTTCAGTATTAGCATCATTAAATAAGATGGTATTATCAAATATTGTTCCTTCTGCTATTTTTTTTGGTGTACTTGCCTCTATCTTAACTGATGTTTTTTCAGGCTTTAAACTTGTATTATTTTCAACTTCTGTCTTGATGTTACTTTTTTCTTTCATGCGAATTCTTTTAATATTTTTAGAACTATTTATGAATTCTTTAAGAGGTTCTGTTATAGGTTTAAATGTTTCTCTTAGTTGTTCACGTGTATCTATTTCACCAGTTTTTATACTACGAAGCTTTTTCTTCAACACATTTCTTGTCAACATCAAATTTTGTTTTAAAATTTTCTCATCCATGTTTGCTAAGAGCAAATAACAGGTATCAGCTTATTAGGGCCTGGTCTGGTTTTCAGATCAGCTTATCAGGACCTGGTGTGAGGTTATATTAAATAGATGTATCAAGTTTAAAGTTAGATTAATAACTAAAGTCAATCTTTTATGAGAAGTAGTTTATATAGTTATGAAATAGTCAAATTGCTTTCTGTAGCGACCATCATTTAATTCATTATCTTTGCTTATCACTAAAAAGACATATTTATCCTTCCAACACTCTCGACAAATTTCTTGGAACTTTTCATAACTCATATCGCTGGCAACATGATCCCTATAAGCATGCTTCATATTTGTCTCATCTTGCTTAAACATTATAATAACATTTGCATTGTCTCTTATTAAATGTTTGGGAATTCTGGTATAAGTTTGACACAAGTAGGATGAATCAACATCCCTATGCCGTCCCTTACAAAAATATGAACATACATTATTCTGCTTCTCACATGCAACATCATCAAATATCATAATTGAATTGGTTTTAGCTTCGTCAGGTGGAATAACTGATTCATTATCGGTGAATGTATAATATCCCATTCCTTTAATTGGTGAAATTAGTTTCTTCAAGTACTCATATTTGGGTTGATAAAGAGATTTTGAGTATAAATAGATGTTTTCAAACTTGACTCCATTAGGACTTTCTAGTAAGCCGATCATAACATTAGCCTTTCCACAATTTGATGGCCCCACTATTAGAGCACGAATAGAATTTGGTAAGAGGGGGCTATGCTTTATTTTTGAAGTGATGTTCGATGATTCATCAATATTACGAACTAAAATATTTTTATGTTGTTTCACTAACTGCATTTTTGTAACTAAATACATTTCATAAATGTTACCTCTTATTATAGAAAAAATCAGATAATATGGTTATACGATACCAGAAAATGTTTAGTCATAAAAACACCTTCGTTGGAGGAGGTATAGTTACGGTGACCATCCGTTCTGTATTATACAGAACAGTACTGTATTTGAGAGCCCTGTTCTGTATAAATTATTCATTAGGAAATAACGTTGAAATGTTCTGTATTTTATTTACTGTTCAGTATTTGTTCTGCATTTTCATGACTCAAACTGCATTTAAAAAATTAACGAGGTTTCTGCAACAATGCTGTTTTAATCAACATTTCAAAAAGGCTTAATATATCAACTCTAAATGTCACATTTCTATAAAAATACAGAAACAACATGAGTTTTGTTTCCTTAATTTTTTTTCCTTGAGAGCGTGAATATGAAATTTGTCTGTGTTAGTGACATCTTATTTTTGACGATCCCGCTTTAGGAGCCTGGCTTTTCTTCGTTAATTGTCAAGCTACTTTATTTCATGATTATATAACGCAGATTGAGTTCCAAAAAATATGTATGACAGAGGTCTCTCTCATTATTAATGAACTTAAGTTTAAAATCCCACAACGTAGAGAGGAAATATTTTTGCCTATTGTATTGCTGTTAAAAAGATTGTAATTGAGTTGCGCCAAAAAAATGTTATTGATATGGATTAGTTTAAAACCAGGCTGTTCAAACTGGCACCAGAGTGCCAAACATCAATCGGCTTCCTATACAAATGAATACATACACGCGAATACTTTCGGTGTTCTCTTAGTGGCCAGCCTTGGTTTAAAGGTAATGCAAGCCGATTTTATGCAGATTGTATTGATTTTATGCAGAAGTTGAAACTCCTACGTGGAAATATGTTAAATCCAGTCTTGTTTTCATTATGGATAAAAGAAAAGAGTTAAACATAAACTACATCGAATTGTTTGATGAATTAAAGGGAATGAGAATATCAGCATAAATGTTTAAATATTTTAAATAAAGAGACATAAGTTTCCAAAATAGGTTGAAAGTTGTCGAATTCAGTTTACGTTTATCTGGTTCCAATGCACCAACAGGAAGAGTATTTTCTGATTTATATAATATATGGACCAGTGGAAAAACTATAATGAAGATGGATACCATCAGAGCGTTTTTAATAAAAAATAAAATATGATTTAAATTGTATTGCATTTAAAGAATATTTATACGGAAATCAATACTTGGTTAAACAAATTCATTCTACAGAAAAATGTCAAAATTAGCTGTTTAAATATAACGCTGTGTAAATATAACGTGTAAATTCGAAAGCATTTTCTTTAGTTTCGAATTACACACATAAGTATAAATACATACATATGAAGATTAGCGTATGTGATTACATTGTTATGCTACTTTTTGAATTTTTTTTGTTAATTTTTACTGTTTGTTAAGTATTTCTTTGTTCTGTATTTTGATTTAAAAATTATGGTCACCGTAGGTATAGTAGATAAAATAATAAACTCTCTATCTGTTGAACTTCATCTTCCTGGATATCAGTACTGTGGAGCTGGAACAAAACTACAAAAACGTTTAAATCGAGGTGATAAAGGAATTAATTTATTCGACTCTGCTTGTAAAGATCACGATATAGCTTATTCGAAAAATAAGGATTTAAGCACTAGACATAAAGCTGATAAAATACTTTAAAATTCAGCTTGGGATCGAGTTTTATCAAAAGATAGTAGTATTGCTGAAAAATCATTTACCTATATGGTTACTAACGTAATGAAAGCCAAAACAAAATTTGGTATGGGTGTGGAGAAAAAGAAAAATTTTAAAAAAGAACAAGCTAAATGATAAAAAACTTTAGAACATCAATTAGAGCTGCAACAAAAATACTAAAGAAGGAAAAACCATTAGATATTAACTCAGCTATTAAAATTGCCCGAAAAACTATCAACAAATCATTAAAAGGAAGAAAATCATCATACATTAAAATATCTGTCGCAGTGAACGGACGTTATTTTACTTTGTCGCATCAACTAGCTTATATAATAAAATATTATGTCTGAGTGCTTTAAATGCAAGGGCTCTATTCGAGGTGAATCTGGAATAAGATGTAGTGGTGTCTGCGGAAAGGTTTTTCACTCCGCTATGAAGTGTTCTAACCTTGATCAATATTCCACTGGTGTTCTGGAGGCAAAAAATTTTATTCGATTTATATGTGATGATTGTTTACAATACATTCACAATGTTGATTTGGTCCTTAGTGATATTCAAGATGGTGTAAACAAAAACAAACAACACTTAGCTGATTATAAAAATGAATTTAAATCATCATTAGCAAAAAATGAAAAGGAAATTAAGAAATTGCTTGAAGCGATAGAAAAAAGATATGATGAAAGACTAAAAAAATTGATGTGGTTCAAAAATCGTGTGAGCGAAATATGGCGGAGTTAAAAAATTTACATGGTATTCTACATAAATTTGAAACTTTTAATAAAACGTTATCTGATACAGTTGAAACTAACAACATTAACATGATGAGCGAACTTAAAGAAACCATAAGTACGGCTATAAAAAATAATTTTCAACTATTGAGTGATAATTTTGCTAATTTCTCAAATAACAACCATAATGGTAATGTTATCATTAATCAACAACAACTTAATAGCCATACATTATCTCACAGTACTGTTGTTTTGAGTGATGTTGATACTGTTTCTGCAGCGATAACAACAAATTGTATAGAAACCAATCTCCCTATCTCGTCTCCCCTGGATTCTATCATTAACAATGAGCAAAATACTAATACACTAGCTTCAAAAACTGAGTCAGCAAAAATACAATTACAAAAACAACCTTGTAATAAATTACACGAGCAGTCTGCGCTATCTGTCTCTTCTTTACCATCTGTGTCAAATGCCAATACTGTTACTAAACATACCAATGTAAAAGTGACATTCTTCATTTAAGCCAACTGTCACAACCGATCGAATATTAAATTATGTTGAGAAAACAGCTAAGATTAGTAAATCTTATATGGCCTGCTACAAGCTTGTAAAAAAACACGCTGATTTAAATCAAATAAGTAGTGTGAACTTTAAAATTGGTATTTCCAATAATCTTTACAAGGAAATTTTAAATCCTGAAATCTGGCCAGCTGATATTAAAGTTCGACCTTTCCTAAATTTTCGAAATCAGTCACCACATGCAAATCCAATATAATTAATAGCGATACTTGTTTTAAAATTTATTATCAAAATCTTTCCGGAATGCGAACCAAATCCAAGACCATATTTGATTTCTCATCACAAAACGAATATGATGTTTTTGTATTGGTTGAAACCTGGCTCAACTCCGATTTTTATGATGCTGAATTTTTTGATACTAAACTATATAATGTTTTCCATAAAGATAGGAATGCTATTTTTACTGGCTTATCATTGGGAGGAGGAGTCTTAATTGCTAAAAACTGCAATTAAGTCATCTTTATGTAATGTAATTACCATAATGGTTTGCTTGATCAATTAATTGTCTCTATTTCTGATGTAAATTCTTCATTTTTATTATGTGTATCATATATACCACCCAATAGCACTGATGAGCTTTATGAGCGCATATATCTAATATGGTATCTTTTGGTGAGAATTTCACAGTTGATGGTAATATTTGTATTTTAGGCGATTTTAATTTAAAAAATATTCTTTGGTCAAAAGTGTCTGACAGTGCTTTTCTAATGCCCAGTAATGTAAATTTTAGTCATGAAATTAATTTAATTGATAGTATATTGGCGCTAAATTTGTGTCAAGTAAATAATTGTGCTAATAGATTAAATCGCATTTTGGATCTTATATTTATACCAGATTTTCTTAAATACGAAGTTTTCAGTCCTCTACTGTGGATTTCTCCGCCTAATGTTCATCACCAAGCTTTGGTATTAGAATTAGCTAATCTAACGTTTTTTTTTTTTTGCAATTCTACACGCTCGACGGTTAATGACTTTAACTTTAATGCTTGTAATTTTAATGTGCTGAACGCTATGTTCGATTCCATTAATTGGATAGATATTTTTGTTGGATTAAAAACCCATGAGTGCTACGAACTTTTTATAAAAAAAGTCATAAAAATTTGTTTAGATAATATTTCAACTAAATGCAATAAACCATATTAGCTACCTTGGTACACCAACGGCCTAAAAAAAGCTAAAAAACTTGCGTAATAAATTCCATAAAAAGTTTTTGGAAATGGGTGATTCCGAATCTCATGCTAAATTCGTTCATTACAGCAGAGAATTTAACTTTTTGAATAAATTTCTGTATAAGCAGTTTCTCTTGTCGAAAGAACAAGAAATTATAAGTAACCCCAAAGCGTTTTGGACTTTTGTCAAATCTAAAAGAAAAGCGTCAGACATTCCATCTATTGTCAGCCTAGATGGCAAAATCTCTAATTCTTTGCATAATTTTTTAGTTCAAATTTTAAACCGTGCAATGATTATATTTCTACTTCGGGAGAACTTAGCAAATTAAATATTGGCTGCCGTGTTTTGTCCGAGATTGATGTATCTGACGCTATTACTCAGGTAAAGAATTCATTAAAATCTGATTGTGATGATTTCTGTACTTATCTGCTAAAGAAATCGAGCACCTCTTTAGTACCAGCTCTAACGTTTATTTTTAATTTGTCTCTGAAAGAAGGTGAATTTATAAGTAGGTGGAAGTCTTCCATAGTCTCTCCAGTTTTCAAAGATGACATCAGAAATGATGTAAAATGTTACAGGCCTATCTGTAAGCTTTCTTGCGTTTCTAAAATTTTTGAGCATATTGTGCATAAAAAGTTATTTTTCCAAATTAAACCTTGGATTTCTCCGTATCAGCACGGTTTTTATTCCGGCCGGTCAACTGTTACTAATCTGACCCTACCGAGCATGGTAGCCAGGTAGAAGTTATTTACACAGATTTTTCCAAAGCATTCGATAAAATATCTCATTCCATTCTGTTGTCAAAATTGAGTTTAATGGGATTCCATTCCAATCTTTTGTTATGGCTTAAGTCATACTTATCTAATAGAGTTTGCTCTGTTTATATTGAAGGTTTTTAATCCACGCCCTATTGTCAAACGTCTGGAGTGCCCCAGGGGAGCATACTTGGCCCGTTATTATTTAATTTATATATTAATGATATTGGTGGCTGCTTCATAAAGTCAAACTATCTGTTATATGCCGATGATTTAAAATTTTTCATGAAATGTGATTCATTGAGTGATATTTGCACTATGCAAAATGAGCTTAATAATTTAAGCAATTGGTGCCAACTTAATTACTTGTATTTAAATATAAATAAATGTTTACATGTTTCATTTCATAGATCCATGAATCCCATTGTACTGATATTTAATATTAATGGTATTAACCTGAACGCTTCGAATTCTAAACTTGATTTAGGTGTTGTTTTTGATAGTTCTATGTCGTTTGTAGCTCATGTTGAGTATATACTGCCTAAAGCGTATAAAATGCTTGATTTCCTGAAGAGAAACTGCTCTGAGTTTGTTAACCCGTACACGCATAAATACATTTATACGTCCTTTGTTTGATCTAAGTTGGAATATGCTGCTGTTATATTGAATCCTCATGTCTCAAATCTTATATCTCGTATCGAGAGATTTCAACGCATCTTTCTTAAATTTGTTACACGCTCATTACCTTATTTAACTTCTGTTCCTTATGAATCTAAGTACCTTTTTATTGGCCCACGTACTTTAGAAGGACGTAGAAAACTCCAATCGCGCTTCTGGTTTACGATATTATTAGAGGTTACATTGACTGTCCTGACTTGCTTCAAGCTGTAACATTTTTTATACCTCCTAGAAATTTCAGATTAACTAAGCTGTTTGATGTTCCTTTTCATCGGACTAATTATCCCCGTAATGGCACACTAACCCGTGCTTTCGCGTTTCTCAATGATATTAACTTTAAATTGCAAAAAGAATCAAAGTCTTACATAGAGTTCAGCACTGAAAAAAATTAGTTTAAATTTATTCTTCTAAGTGTAATAAAATAATATTGTTATTTGAAATTTTGCTTTATTTTCATAACTTTCTATGTATATACATTAATTAAGAAATTTGCCTTCTTTATTTTTGGTTGAACTTTTACTATTTATATTTATATAAGCTATTCAATCTTAGTTATTAAGAAAATTATTTCACATTTATCTCGTTGTCTGAAATAAATAAATAAATAAATAAATAAATAAAAATATCAATTTATAGTACCACGTATAATACGTGTCCCAAAAATTTGTGGTTTTTTACCTCTAATATCGATTTTGACTGCTCTGGGTGCAATTGTTAGTCTAACAACTGGAGGTGCTGCTATAGCTAAAGCTGTTAATGCAAAAAATCAACTTGATGAAGCAACTAGACATAATAGAGCGATGGAATCTATAGCAGTTGGAAAGGGGCTTTACTTAAAACCATATAAAAAGGATTATGGTTTAGTTTACAAAGAGGAATCAAAAAACTCTTAGAGATGCTACCCAACAGATCACTATCTGATGTGGACATAAACCGTTTCTCTACAAATATCCATATTTTAGAGGAGTTTTTATGTTGAATACTCTACCAAAACGAACAAATAAAATATAATGTGGAATAATCAATTTAGACGTATCAACAGGACCTGGTACACATTGGGTAGCATATTACAAAAACAACAAATAAAAAGAATATTTCGACAGCTTTGGAAACTTACAACCTCCTTCGGAAGTAGTCAAATATCTTGGTAAAAATATAAAATACAACTATAATCAACATCAAAATTTCAATACATTTACCTTTGGTTATTTATGTCTTCAATTTCTGTATGAAATAACTGAAAATATTAAATAAAAAAGCACAAACATTTATATTTTACAAAACTCTTTAATGTATTTTTATTTATTATTTAAAATACAAAATTATTATATATTATTGCCAAATAGGAAATTGGGAATTTTGAATTAGAAATTCACTCAGCTCGCTTTATTTACACGAAAATTAGTAGCAGTATCCTTGCAGCATTCACAGTTTTTATTTTGGTTTCTCTGCTGATGACTGTACTTAGTTGAAACTTTGCTGCTTTAAAATAATCGTAGACAAAGAAAATGATTACGTTGCAAAATATAAATGTATTCTACACAGCCATAAAATATTCCACGCACAAGTTCCTTCGATCGCACATACATACATACACATACATACATACATGCATCATACACACATACATACATACATACATACATGCATCATACACACATACATACATACATACACACATGCATCATACATACGTACATACAAATATATTTCTTAAACAAATAAACAGAATATAAGCTTACCAGCGACAAACAAGCTGAACCCCACACACACAAGCATTAGGAGTGTTCACATACATGAGAATGTTTTATAAATAAATAAAATAATCTATTTAATTATTTTATTAATTTATTTAATTATTTTATGTATAAACAATTTATTAGCGTGAGGAAATCACACAAGCATATTCCCACGATTCATATGAGAATCGCCTAGTAGTCATCAAACCTATTTTCTCTGATATTACTGATATAGTATTATGATAACAAATTTCCACAGTCTGGCAACACTGGGAGCATTAGAAAATAATAATCATGTTTTGCCGTCGGCATTTGAAAAAAATAATAATCATGTTTTGCCGTCGGCATTTGAAAAAAATAATAATGTTTTGCCGTAGGCATTAGGAAAAATTATCATGCATTGCCGTAGGCAATAGGGAAAAGACGGACTTATTGAACCACCCTCGAAAAAATTTAAAGGACTTATTGAACCACCCTCGTAGGTATCAAATTTCAATTTTAAAATTTTCAAATTTTAATTACCCAAATTTAACAATTTCAGCCACAATTTAACAATTTCAATTGTCGCCGGAGTGGGAGTTCACTACTACTTTTTTAACATGTTGGCAACAGTACGATTTAGTAGATATTTGACATATGGGCGAATTAACGTATGCTGCACGACAAAGTCGAGACGCGTTATACAAACGCTTTTCATTACGTAGTCCGCAATGAACTGGCTCGTCGTGAGTCGCCTTTGTCGCGTTCTACAAACAGGCTGTTTGTCAATTTCTATCGGATTTCGAGTGACTGGCTTTCGATCGCTTCGGTTTTCTTGCGATATCGTTGAATGAATGTTATAAATAGCATAGCTGTTCAATATGATTTTTTTTTATTTGAATTTTTCCATAAAATTAAATTAAACTTAAATTTTATTTCTGTTTACGAAATAGAATTTCATTGAAATCATTGACATTTCTCATGAAATGAATTAAAATTTGTTGTTATTGATTTGAAATAAAATTTTTCAAATGTCAGAAAATTAAAAAAAATCACGCCTTCAGAAATTCAAATGAAAATATAACAAGTAAATGCTTTATTTGAATTCTGCGACTGAAATGTTTTTAAATTATATTTCTATATTTTGAATGAAATTTTATTTTATTTCATTTGAGTTTTTGAAATTCAAATAATTTATAGTTAATAAGTCAAATTTATATATATTATTCAACAAAAACTTTATTGAATATTTCAAATTCATAAAAAATGTTATGTGGAAATTCAATACAATTTATTTATTTTAAAACGATCGAAATTTTTTAAATTTATACATTGCTCAAATCCATTTTGTATAGCATTAAATCAATTTACAATAATCGAAATACAATTTTGTTCGTATTTTTAAAACAGAAGAAAATTTATTGAATTTAAACATTCAAAATTTGAAAAAAATTCATTTCAATATTATTTGACTACGAAAAAATCAAATAGTTTTTCTCAGAATTTAATTTGAAAAAAAAATAAATTAATTAAAATGTTTTTACAATTTAAAACTATTTGAAACTATTTTTTATGAATTTAAAATAATCAAAAAAGTTTTTGTTGAATAGTATAAATTTGACTTATTAACTAAAAATGTTTTAGGGGAAATTTCATTTTGGAATAAAATACTTCAGGGTAATTACTAGAGATGTGCAAATGTCGTGATTTTATCGTGACTCCCGTGAATCACGCGTGACTCACGCATGATCGTGATTAAATTTATAATTTATCACGCGTGAGTGCGTGATCGTGAGTGCAAGACCATTTACACAAGATTGTGTATTGGGCTATTGTTATAATTTTTTTCAGGCGTAGTAAACTGGCTCATATGAAATTCAAATATGCCAATGTAGAAAAATAAAATTATTTTAATAAATTTTTATGGTACACAACTTCCCTAAATTCTGACTTTTTTCAGAAAAACTTCGAGTACATCCGCATTTATGAAAAGGCACTCTTAAATTTTAGTCAAAAATTTTTAAAACTATCTACATAATAAAATCTTATAGTTAAAACTTTTTAAATCTACTGTCAAAACTTTTTATAACCGATTAAACACAAAAAATATTTTCATATTAGAACATTGCTGAATGTAGGGCACATGTCCAAAATACAAAATGATTGGTTCTAAGCACATTCTTAATGCATTGTCCTTAGTGCTATGTAATTAAAAAATTAAAAATGTATTTAACAAAGTTTTTTGCAAAACTGAAAATAATGAAGATACTTAAAAAACAAATGCCTTTTTCAGGGAAATTTTAAAATTTTGATTTGTTAGCCTTTTCCCAATTTGACGAATGAATATGTTAATAAATTTGTTTTCCTATTTTTATTTAAAATTTTGTCAAAAGGCGAAATACTAAAAAACGTCAAGGGAAAAAAATTTCTTTGACTAAAATATCTTATGAGAGATACGGACACACATCTTGGGAAATTATTTCTTAAGAATTTCAAGTTTATGTCAACATGCTTTATCCGGTAAAAATCGGATAGATTTTAAAAAAGTTACAAGCTGCAGAAGTTTTTTTTTGAGTACCAGGCCACTGTAAGTCATGTCCAGCTCAAGCCAGAAGGCTATCATGACATGTTTTATAAAGCCTAAGGGTCTTATGCAAAAAACTTAATAAAGCTTTGCAAAGCAATGTTAAGTAAAGTTGTATTCTAAAAAAATTATTGTATAAAAATTCTAAAGTAAGCACCCACGTTTGTTAAGACTACTCTAAGTTGATATTTCCAAAATGTGTGTTTTGTACCTCAAATATTTTTATTAATATAGCACATACTGATTCATGTTCCATTTGAAAATGAAGCTAGAAGTGCCTGCTCTTATCTTAAATTTATTATTTCTGTAATGTAATGGGAAACATCACCAAATTATCCAACTGCTTCGAAATACATAGCAAAATCCATAAAAAAAATATTAAAATAAATACAATTATACAAAAATGTTTTAGTGATGTACATACAATCAAAAGAAATCGAAAAAAGCTGGATATTCAAATACTCGTTTCATTCGAATAAAACAAATTGTGATAATTTTTCACATTTTTTTACTTTTACTTCATAGTTGTGTTTATCTGTTTTATTACCATGTCATAAGCTCATATTTTTTAAATTAGGTTGCTTTACTTCAAGATAATGAAAATTTATTTAATAAAATAAAAATTTATTTGAATACCCGAATGAAATTGTATTCGATTTTGTACATCATAAGCTGTGAAGTGGTTGTTGAACACGGTGGTGTTACCAGTATTCATTATTAGATAACAAAATAATTAAAGTTGTATTTTACATATGATTTCTTAACAAAGCTATGTTAGCCTTAAAGTGCTTGGCAACTAATATGAACTTTAAGGCTAAAGTAAAATATTTTTTTGCTTAAGGGGGTAAGTCCTCTTCTACGGATGTTAGGAGTTTCATATAATTCCAATCAGTAGTTTAGAAGTTCCAGATTTATTGTCATTTACTTTGTAAAAGTCCCCACTTTGCAATATAAATTTTACATATACATACACGTGTATACATATGTACATCCATACATACATATGTATGTGTAAAAACCTATATTTCAACCCGAAAAAAGATACAAATTGGATTATATACTTTTTCGTGAGTGTGCGTGATCGTGATAAGTTGTAAACCACTCGTGCGTGATTAAGAATATTTTGTTCGTGAGCGTGCGTGATCGTGAAAATTTTTAATATCATTCGTGCGTCAGTAAAATAATTTTTTGCGTGAGCGTGCGTGTCGTGAGTCAAAAAACGCTCACGTGCACATCTCTAGTAATTAACCTAAATGGGTAATTAAACGAAAGTTAATTAAGCGTGGACTTTTGTGTGAAAATCAGTGTAAAAAAACGGTGATTCAATATTTGGGGTAAATAAGCGATAAATGTATTTAACCGATGGGTGATTAAACGGGTTATACTGTATTTCTAAGCAAATCTATTTTTTTCGTTTTTGCTGGAACTATACTATTTATCATAGCTGTAATAAGTGAATTGAATGAAAAATAAAAATATTTTTATTTCAGTTATAGTTTTTATTTTAAATTAGAAATAATAAAAATTCAAACAATTATTTGTTACGTGAAAATTCAATACAATTTATTTGTTTTAAGACGATCGAAATTTTTTAAATTTATACATTGCTCAAATCCATTTTTTATAGTATTAAATCAATTTACAATAATCGAAATACAATTTTGTTCGTATTTTTAAAACAAATGAAAATTTATTGAATTTAAACATTCAAAATTTGAATAAAATTCATTTCAATATTATTTGAATACGAAAAACTCAAATAGTTTTTCTCAGAATTTAATTAAACAAAAAAAAAAACTATAAATTAATTAAATCAGGCTATTATTTCTTGAGTAGCAACTATTTGTGAAATTTTTTATTTTTTTAATGCATGTATTTATTTATTGTATCTTTATATATGAACTAACAATAAGTATTCAAATCTTAAATCTATAAAAAAAATTATTAGGCCCGACCAGTGTCGGACATAAACTTAGTGATAGTTATAAATAATACATTAGTAGTGATATTAAACCAATGGGGTGGGGGGGGGGGGAAGTATTTTCAAGTAGTCCCACCTGGAGTGTTAGGTATAAGGATGTGATTCGAGTTTTGCTAAATATGTGCCTGCGTATTTTGCAATTTCTTCAGTCACTAGTGGCATATTTAAATCACGATGTATAATAGAATTTTGGATGTACAATGGAGCCGATGTTATTAACCGTAAAATTTTGTTTTGCCTTCGTTGGATTCTCTCGACATTGGAAGCTGAAGCAGTGCCCCATAACTGAATTCCGTAGCGCCATATTGGCTTCAAAAGCGACTTGTATAATAAAAGTTTGCAGTCTAAGCTGAGTGTTGAGTTTCTGCCAATCAACCAATAGATTTGAGTTAACTTAAGTTTCATCTGAGTTAACTTAGAGTCAATATGATGTTTCCATGTAAGTCTTCGATCAAGGTGTATACCAAGGTATTTCACTTGGGAATGTTGAGGAATATTTTGATTGTTGATTCGAATAAGGGAGCAAGTATCTCTTCTTAGGGTGAACGTTATATGAACACACTTTTGTTCATTGACTTTAATTCTCCATAAGTTCAACCATATTTCTAGCTGAGTGATATGTTCCTGGAGATTGCGGGATGCCTCATAAGGGTTTTCGTGCACACTCATACAGGCTGTATCATCGGCAAAAGTAGAAATATGGATATTATTGCTCACAGGCATATCACAAGTATATATTAAATACAAGACAGGACCCAGAATACTACCCTGTGGCACACCAGAAGATATAGATTCGGGCAAACTCGTGAACTCTCCTTCCACAACAGTGAACTTCCTATCAATAATATAACTTTCCAAAAGCTTTTGAATGTTTATTGGCAGATATGTCTTCAATTTTAAAACTAGGCCTTCGTGCCATACTTTATCAAACGCCTGAGGAACATCAATAAAGAGAGCAGAACAATACTTCTTTTCTTCAAATGTTCTTCTTACAACTTGGACCAGTCTATGCGTTTGTTCAATCGTGCTGTGCTGACTTCTAAACCCAAATTGATGGTCCGGGATGCACCCATTATCAGTTAAAATTTTGAACAATTTAGTCATGAGCAGCTTTTCGAAAAGCTTTGAGATTGTAGATAGTAAGCTTATAGGCATATATGACTCAGTCTTGGTAAGATCTTTGCCCGCCTTTGGAAACATTTTGATCTTGGCAAGTTTCCAGTTATGTGGAAAATACTGCATTCTTAAAATAGCATTAAAAATAAATAGCAGGATTCTTATTGCAATATGAGGCAAGTTCATGAGCATTTTGTTACTAATGCCATCAATACCTGGAGCTTTCTTTGGGTTGAGTTCAGCAATTACTTTTTGTACTTCACGCATCTTAAACCTTAAGGGACGAGCAGCACCCGTACATGAATAGGGAGTGAATACAGATTTTAAATGCTCAGAAAATGAGTTACCTTTCTCACTATCGCTTCTTGCCCAGCCTCCGGTCGCAGTACACAGTGGTGATTTAAAATCAACGGGTCTTTTAAGATTTCTAGTAGCGCGCCATAAAGAGTAATTAGATGCGGACGTTACATCAAGACCTTCTTAATACTTTTCCAGTAGTGCAGTTTTTTCCGAGGATAGCAGCTCTTTGAGTCGTTTAGTACATTCTTTAAGTCTGATTTTATTTAGGGGTGATCTGTGTTGTTGCCATTCTCTTCTAGCTCTCCTTGTTTCACATACAAGACGTTCAATTTCCGTAGAATAAATTCTGTTAAAGCCGGTCTTCGGATAGGTTGTAGTGGCGTGTTCAGCAGCCTGTTAAATTTTTTTGGTTAAGATTGGCAATGTTAAATTCAATATCATCGCATGATCTAAGCTGAATGTTTTCTACGCAGTGACTACTAAAATATTTTTTGAATGCCAGCCAGTTGATTCCATTAATCATCTTCACATATGAGTTAGTTAAATCACTCCTTAGTGGGTTGAAAATTGTAGCTATTGTTGGAGAGTGATCGGAGGACAGATCTAGAGAGGCCTCTACGTGAATTAAGTCCCTATGAATATTTTTCGTGATGGCAAAATCTATAACATCTGGAATTTTTCTTACGTCAGTAGGCCAGTAAGTAGGCTCCCCACTCGAAATGACATCTAAGCCCATTTTTGAAATTGTATTGAACAAGGCTCGAACTCTAGGTGTAACAAGACGCTATCCCCAGTACGTATGTATTGCATTGTAGTCACCAGCTGCAACGAAACAAGATCCAAGCGATTTGTAGAACTTCTCATACTGATCTTCGGTAACTGAAAATCTGGGAGGTGAGTAAATTGATGATATCACGAAATTCGCACAAAAATTTTCTACGAAAATATTCGTTGCTTGCAAATATTCTTCACTAAGGTTGTCAAGGACATAGTCTAGACTTAATCAAAATTGCTGATCCACCGCATGCTCTCCCTCTCGGGCCCTTTGTATCATATGAAGTATAACCATTTATTTTAAATAAGCTTCTTGAGGTCAAATGAGTCTCAGAAACCAAAATTTTATCAATATTTTTTTCCATGAGGAAGTGCTCAAGTTCATTTTTATGTTGGCGAATGCCGTTTGCGTTCCAGAAACATATTTTTAACATGTTCATGGTTTATTAACTAATGCTTGATGTAGTGTATTCTGCATTCGCAGCATTTCTTGCATCATACTTGTCATATTTGTAGTAAAATTGTTTATAGTTAGCACCAGATTCTCAATAGTAGCTTCAAGGCGACTAAAGTTAAAGCTTGAGTTTGAATTCGTTGAATTATTTGGCGGTGGAACATTTTGTGTCGGAGTTCGCGTTTACTTGTAGAGCTAGAGTTAACTAGGGTTCTTGACCCATAGCCTGCTTAACGAAAGAAAATACAGGGCACCATCTATAGTTAGCTGTGTGATTACCTCCACAATTATTACATTTTTTTTCTGCTTGATCTTTTGGCTTAGTGCAGCTAGCAGTACCATGCAATTCACCGCAGATAACACACACTGTAGGTAACTTGCAGTAAGTTTTCGTATGGCCATATTCTTGGCAATTATGGCACTGTATGGGACCTGAACACTTACGTGGCTCTTCAACTGTGATGTTTCGATGTAATATATACTTTACGCTATAAATTGGATGGGTTTCATTTTTTTCAATTGTATGTCATTCGGCTCCAGTTCAACCCGAAATATGGGTTGGGGGACCTTTTCTCTATTAATTATGTTGGTAACATTTTTTACCATAAATCCTTGGTCGACAAGTGCACATTTTACTTCATCGGGTTCAACGTATGAATCTATGCACTCTTAAGTTGGTATGTGTAAAAATTTGTTTTATTTTGTTCGTATTCACTAACAATTTTTCGGAAATCTTTTTCATTATATATTTGGATTTTAGTTTCATCAATATTACCTCGTTTAATTGGAATGATGTGAAAAGAATTTTCGCCAATGGTCGATAGCAGTTTTTTGATAAGCGCGTTAGAATTTTTTTCTCTCAGATAAATAGGTGGTGGCTTAAAAGACTTTTGCGATGATGTAGAGGGCTTGTCGTCGGTGTTGCAATAATGAAAAACGATTTTGACGAATGGTAGATGATGCGCTGTTATCCCTAGACATCTTTGGAACACGCCCACGCTTTACCACGGTTATATATCTGTCCATTCCGACTTGTACCTTGGGTTTTGAGCTGCTGTTATATGTAGTGATAACTTGGTTTAGTGATGAACGCGAGCCCGATGCGGATGATATCGCAGACTTAATTGAAGAAGTACTAGGTAATAGTAATGTTAACGATTCACTAGTTGGCATTGGACAAAGCGAAGTTGATCGCTGACGAAAAATTGGCTTTGCCGTTAAAAACAGACTTTCATCAGATTTATTATTTATATTTTTTTCATTAAGAGTTTCAGAACTCACAGTAAAATAAGCATTTCTGCCGTTAGAACTCACTTCAAAATTTTTTTTCCTTTGAGGTACTCATACAGAGTATTATTCCTCAAGGGAACTTTGTTTATGTTTACGGTTTTTTTTTTGTTTTTGCTATTTCTTGCTATGAAAAAAAATATTAGTAAAGCCAATAAGCTTATTTATCAAGGTGAATATGTATTACGAATATTTTCTGTATGATTTTTGATTTTGTTGTGTTTTATATTTGTTTCGTATGTATGTATGTAAAAAAAATCCGCTTTAACGTCTCTTCACTATGAAGGTTCCACGAGAAGTGATGTGAAAAATAAAATGAAATATTTATTAAATAAATAAATATATGAAATATAAATATTTCATTTTATTGTGAAAAATAAAATGAAATATTTATTAGACTTAAAAATATATAACAACCACTTATGATTCATTTAGGTCAGAGAGTTCTATAGTTGAATTTTTTTTTAACGGACTTATGGTATCAGCAATGAAAAAGAGCACTTTTTGTGCATAGTCGTTTTCCTTATCTCTTTTCTTACAACTGAGCCTCTGGTATTCATTATATTTTTTACTACTTCCTTAGGTGTACAATAAACTTTGAATTTCATTTAGAGCTAGCACATAATGATTTCGCGCAAGTTTTGCAAAAACCTAATACCTTGTTATTTTTATTGAGCTAAATATTTTGTTTTATGAAAATAACGTTAAAAGTAGACAAAACACGAATATGGCGCTAACTGCTTATCCAAGGTGATAGATAATTGAGGCAATAGGTGGAAAAAGGAAAAATCTTCATTACTAGAAATCATCTTACAAGGAGTATTTTCAATAATAAAAGAATTTTTTTTATTTGTATATGTTTTTACAATTTAAAACTATTTGAAACTATTTTTTATGAATTTGAAATAATCAATAAAGTTTTTGTTGAATAATATAAATTTGACTTATTAACTAAAAATATTTTAGGGGAAATTTCATTTTGAAATAAAATATTTCAGGGTAATTACCCGAAATGGGTAATTAAACGAAAGTTTATTAAGCGTGGAATTTTGTGTGAAAATGAGTGTAAAAAAACGGTGATTCAATATTTGGGGTAAATGAGCGATAAAGACATTTAACCGATGGGTGATTAAACGAATTTTTATGGATTTATTTCATTACAGATTTTTCGCACAATAAAAATTAAAAAGGTCCCAAAATAACGAAATAAGTCCAAAAATAAAACGTTGTTGCTTTCTGTACATTTTTTTGGGGACTTACATATTTCATTTTATTTTTGGGGACTTATTTCGTGGGGAGTTATTTCATGCCGTCACATTTTTTAATGCGGAAACTTTATTCATTCTTAAGTTCTAACGATTTCGTTAGTGTTCAAGGAAATGAAAATTGTGCCTTTTTTCAATTTGAATTAATTGAACATGTATTACAAAAATTCGGTTTTTATTAGCAGTACATTTCACGGCACTCTTAAGCTTGGATCACAAATTCAAGACAATGTACCAATTTACGTCAGTTCACTGCAATAAATTCATATCTAATAAGCCAACATGCCATTACTACTCAATTGATTCTGGAATAAGTCTACATGGCTTTGTTACCAACGCAGTGTTGTGTAATTATTTTTCGATTAGTTGAGAATATAATTTGACTTACATATATATGTCAAATTTAGCTTATTACTTATGAAATTATTTCCGTGAGCTGACAAAAATCGGTACATTTTGCCGATAGTGTAATCCAGGCTAAATGAAATTTTTATTTTGTTTCGTGAATATTAATCAAGCTTCATTTATAAAATATTAATACTAGTAATAAAAAAACAACAACATTAAAAATATGGTTTTAATTCCAACAAAATAGTTCATCATATGTATGTCGTTGTGATTACGAGATTCAAGCAGGCTCTAAGAAAAGCCATGTAAATTATTTCCCTAATGCTTGATAGATAGGTTTCTAGTAAATAACTGTTTTCTGTGCCTTAATTTATATTTTTTTTTAATTGGTATCTCCTCCTTGGATTGGCCGAAGCACCACAATATCTTTTAAGGAAATGAATTGCAATTATAATGAAATAGATTTTGTATTGTGTGGATATAATTGTAATTGCATTTTTATTTCAAGTAAATAAAACTTTAAATGTTACCATAGAAAAATTAAAGGAAAAGAAAATATATACCATATTTTAAAAATCGCGCGATCAAGCAAACATTTTTTTCAGGGGCATTATGGCTGGTGATTTTTATAAGTAATATTAAAAAGATAGTTATAGGAAATTTTTAATAATTATTGTTGGTGGAATGCCCCTCCCCCCGTCCACCACAGGAATGAACTTTTCACGCTAATGCTAAGGTTTTTAGTTATGTTGTTCTTTTAACTCTGAAATAAAATCTACTTCTGGGGTATAATTTAATTTAGTATAATGGGGCACTTTTTCATATATTTGGGGTGTTATTTCAGAAAAAATTTTGGGGTTTTATTTCATAATGCAAAATAATCCTAGGTTTGGGGTCATTTTTCATTTTGCACCTTGGCGCCTTATTTCTTGGGGTCTTATTGAAAATATTTTATTTCGATTGGAACTACGAAGTTACATCCGGATTTTGAAAACTCCAACCGACATAAATAAATAAATAATACATATACATAAATACAAGACATATACATCGATATACATCGCTAACTCAAAAACTGGAATTTTTGAGTTAGCGGTGCAAAATTAAAATCATATGCAAAAGACAACTTTAATTATTTTGTTATCTAATAATGAATACTGGTAACATCACCGTGTTTAACAACCACTTCACAGCTTATGATGTACAAAATCGAATACAATTTCATTCGGGTATTCAAATAAATTTTTATTTTATTAAATAAATTTTCATTATCTTGAAGTAAAGCAACCTAATTTAAAAAATATGAGCTTATGATATGGTAATAAAACAGATAAACACAACTATGAAGTAAAAGTAAAAAAATGTGAAAAATTATCACAATTTGTTTTATTCGAATGAAACGAGTACTTGAATATCCAGCTTTTTTCGATTTCTTTTGATTTACATCACTAAAACATTTTTGTATAACTGTATTTATTTTAATTTTTTTTTTTATGAATTTTGCTATGTATTTCGAATCAGTTGGATAATTTGGTGATGTTTCCCATTACATGACAGAAATAATAAATTTAAGATAAGAGCAGGCACTTCTAGCTTCATTTTCAGATGTAACATGAATCAGTATGTGCTATATTAATAAAAATATTTGAGGTACAAAACACACATTTTGGAAATATCAACTTAAAGTAGTCTTAACAAACGTGGGTGCCTACTTTAGAATTTTTATACAATAATTTTTTTAGAATACAACTTTACTTAACATTGCTTGGCAAAGCTTTATTAAGTTTTTTGCATAAGACCCTTAATCTTTATATCGTTCTTCATATTGTGAAAAATTTCATACAAATATCTTTTTACTTAACTCTTGAGAGAAAAAAAAATGTTCTTTTTCCATTTAGTTGTGTGCTAATTTAAAACTTTAAACTCGTTTTCTAGTAAACTAATTTTTATGATTTATGATGTTGTTTTTGTAAATGAGCGATATTTATACACATATTAGAGCCGTGCTTAAAAGAATTCTGGAGACGACGAATTTTTCATTTACTTTACTTAGCGAAGTCTTAAAAAACAAACACTTGACAACACTGTTTGCAAGACATTTTATTTCAGTTTTGTAGGTATATAAGAATACAGAAGCAAATACTTCGTGATGAAAGAATTTGTGATGTTTGCTTTTACCTACGCATGGACGCGTATACAAACGTCATGCATGTACATCAATGATGTCAGTTTCATGGCACAATTGTGCAAACTAAAATCACACACATTCTTAAGGCTCCGTTACCCGACTGTAGAAATCGCAGATGTAAGGTAAATGTAAATGTAATGTAAATGTAAACGTTTGAGCGCTTATAGAATACTTAAAAACGTGTCATGTGTTTTCGACACAAAAAAAAACTTCTTTGTGCACACACACATACATACTAATTGCATTGTGCCCAGCAAACATGCATTTTTAATTTTAAATTGCGAGTTATTTGAAGTCAATATTTAAATTCATAAAATTCATTTTGAGTGAAATTTACATACATATGTATAAGGACATACACACGAGTATGTATGTATGTATTAGAACTTATAAGTAAATAATATATAAAATAGTAATGTTTTAATTAATCCAAGATTTTTTAATAATTTCGCTGAAACTATTTTAATTTACTTTCTTTTGATGGCAAGATTTAGCCTGTTGGAAAAAACTAATTGAGTTTTTGAAATAACACCTTTTAGAACGAAAATGCGCCTAGAGGTTTTGAAAATTATTATTATTATTTTATTTAAATGAACTCAATTATAATAATTTTAATAGCAGCTGTAACGCTCAACCGTAATATTTGTCATTGTACATTACCAGAACCGATTTTGAGCAACTTCATCGGGAAGACGAAGTACTTAGCTCTTTAATTTCCAAGAATGTATATGCTTGCAGTAGCACCTCAATAAAATCTTTACTTTCTCGTTTTATCTTTTTCTTATTAATGTTCGTACCTACTCATAATAATTTAGTTTTATTTACAAACAATATACATATGTATATTTTTTAACAAAAATACATATGTACATATGTATGTAAATATACAGGACTTTTTATTTGCTGGGTGTTTATCGGTATAAAAAAATCATATAAAATGGAAAACAGCTGTTCCAAACATTGATGAGAGTTCAACAACGTTTTTGAGAAAAACGACTTAATCGAAAATGGCCAAAAAAACCGTGGATGAATTTTCCTAGGAGCACTGTTGGACTCCCACGCCAAAACGTTATACATTCTTAAAGTGGACACTTTGGTGAACAAAATGAGACAACCGTGCGAAAATTATGTTCGCACGTTTTTGAGAAAAACGACTTAATCGAAAATGGCTAAAAAAAATCGTGGATGAATTTTCCCAGGAGCACTGTTGGACTCCCACGCCAAAACGTTGTCCATTCTTAAAGTGGACACTTTGGTGAACCAAATGAGACAACCGTGCAAAAATTCTGTTCGCACGTTTTTGAGAAAAGCGGCTTAATCGAAAATGGCCAAAATAAACCGTGGATGAATTTTCCCAGGAGCACTGTTGGACGCCCACGCCAAAACGTTATACATTCTTAAAGTGGACACTTTGGTGAACGAAATCAGACAACCGTGCAAAAATTCTGTTCGCACGTTTTTGAGAAAATATATATATATATATATATATATATATATATATATATATATATATATATATATATATATATATATATATATATATATATATATATATATATATATATATATATTTATATACATTTATTTATATACATTTATTTAAAAAGTCTTAGAGGTTAGTAAGAGATTTTCAAATAAGAGCCGATAAAGAGTAGACAAGTGACAATATTTACTGTCGTCTCATGTAACGTCGACGACGCCATTCACAAAAAACGTGCGAACAGAATTTTTGCACGGTTGTCTCATTTTGTTCACCAAAGTGTCCACTTTAATAATGTATAACGTTTTGGCGTGCATATGCATGTATATTTTAAAAATTCATACATATGTACATATACATATGTGTTATGTATTTATATTAACAAAAAATAAACACATACGATTGGCAAACTCTGGTTAGATTTTATAAAAAAACTTTTTTAGAAAACTAAATTTATTAAATATGCCATGTACGTATGCAAATTAACCACTCAAAAGCTTAAATTATTAAAAGAAACAAAAGTACCAAATCAGGGCTATTGTGCCACATTCTCATTCAATATACTGTCTACAAATGTCACGTAACGTCGTCATAAAATTTTATTTTCTGCAGGTTCAGACGTTACATTTACGTGCCATTTCAGTCAGGTAAAGGCTGAGTTAGCCGACTGTAATGTAAAGTAACTGCAACAGTAAGAAACAGCTGATCAATTTTGTTATGTGAAAAGCAATGAAAATGGTTATAGAGATGTAATGTAACGTAACCTACTTTTCATATAAAAATATCAATCAGCTGTTTTCTACCTTACAGTTACATTACATTACAGTCGGCTAACTGAGCCTTAAGCGTTTGCATAGCTTTTCATGCAACAGATTCGATCAGCTGACACATTTACATTTACAGTTCTACATTTAAGGCTCAGTTAGCCGACTGTAATGTAAAGTAACTGCAACAGTAAGAAACAGCTGATCGATTTTGTTATGTGAAAAGTAATGAAAATGGTTATAGAGATGTAATGTAACGTAACCTACTTTTCATATAAAAATGTCGATCAGCTGTTTTCTACGTTACAGTTACATTACATTACAGTCGGCTAACTGAGCCCTTACAGTCGGGTAATTCTGCCTTTACAGTCGGGTAATTCTGCCTTTATTCTCTTCCATTTAGTCGTCAATGAAACAGCGACGATAACACATGCTTAGCGGGTGTGCTAAATTCTTTATAGATACAGTGAAAGAAAAAAGTGGTATGCGAAAATTATTCTATGATCAGTAATGCTTTTTGCGACATTCAATGTATTTTATGTTACAAAACTTTTAAGGAAAGAAATGAATATATATTAAGAAGACATTTTAATTTTTTTGGAACAGCTTCACAAAACTGTATTTAAAATCAAAACTTAAAAGAACGATAACTCGGGAAATTTTGGTCGCAGCCAATTTTTTCTTCTTATTTTTCAAGTTTCTACTAGATAAGGTATTTAAAAATTTATTTTTAAGAAATTCTTCACAGTCTCCTATGAAAAGTTCACAGCCCGTAACTCTGAAAATATGAGCGGCCCGAAATTTTTTTATTTAATTTTTATTCCTTATTTTTTAATTTGCTATCATATACACTCCTCTTTATATATTTTTAGCTGCTTCACTAAACTGCATTTTTTGCAAGTATTTATTTTTTTCTATGTACTTCAGAGACGAATAAGAAAGATTTTCTCACACGTACAACTATAGTTTTACTTTTGACACCACTGATGAGTGTGCACACTTCTACCGATATTCAGTAGAATCTACCGATTCGGTTTATGTTTGGAATATGTTTGTGAATTTAACAATCTACCAATTCTACCGAACAAGGCCTGAAATCTACCGAATATTGTTATTTAGTAATTTAAGTCGATATATGTGTAAATTGCCTATTTTGCCACATAGCAGTGCGGCCGCAGAGCGGTCATTTTCTGTCACGAAAATCATTAAAACAGAACAAAGAAATCGGTTAAAAACTGAAACTATAACCCCCAGTTTTTAACTTAATAATTAAGTACGTAATTAGTTAATTTTTATTTAAAATTAAGTTGTAATTAAATACGATTTAATTTTTTCAGTGATTAATTAAAGTTCTTATTAAATTACGTTGAAAGTACGGTAGCACTGCAAAATTTCCCAGTATTATGGATGACTTTTCAAATAACAGCTGTTTAGCATAAATAAGAAAGTTAGGTTATCAAAATGCAGAAAATTAAAAGTCCATAAAATCACATTTTATGAAACCAAAGGAACATTAGAATGCATTTTCCTATTTATTTATTCCATAATATGAAACTATGAATTGTATTTGTTATATATTTATGCAAATTAAACGAAATTCTTTCTAGTACGACCACATGATGATTTCAATACGATGTTCTAGTATATGTTTTCAATAAACATGCACACGCATGAAAACATATGGTACGCTTATAAGTATTAAGTAGTATTTAATTGGGCAAGGTTGGGCATTTAATTATTATTTAAATATGCACTCAAAAACACAATTTCGTATTTAATTAGAACTTAAAAATAATTACAGTTTGATTACCAACTGAAAAAATGGGCATAAGTAACCTAATATTTGCCAAAGAATTGTATCTTGGGGATGAAATATTTATTCCTACCAATGATTTAATAATTTTTGCACAAAAGTTTAAATTCATAAATGGATCATATATATAATATTTGTAGTTACAAATGTTTGTCAAATAAAAGTTATTTTAGTAGCTTTATAAAACCTATGTACAAAAACTGAATTCCTGTTATTTATGTATATTTTATGTACGCATAGCATATCTATATAAAGGGTAAGGGCAAATAACTGGGGATGACACTTTTTTATTGGAAGTGCTTCATTGTTTATGGTAGTTTAATTTCCAATCACATGTGAAGTTTTAAATGCGCTTTTGGAACCTGTTTAGTTTGATACTCCTTACTTACCCTTTATATATAAATACATATATTTTGTTATTTTTTATGTTTCTTTGAATTGTTACTTTTTATGTTTCTGTGAATAAAAAAAAATATATATTAATTCTTTTTATTAAAAAAGGCCTTGTCAATTTAATAACTAGTATCTTATTTTTAAATTTTACAATTTTAAACCTGGAGGGTCCCATGGTATGTTGTGAATCAGAATTGAACAACTTTCGTACCCGTACATTGATTGCACTTATTGACCTAGCTTAACTTTCCCAAAGCTAGTATTGCAGTTAAAAAATTCTTTTTTTTTTGCATAGTGTTTCTTTTGTCAACAATTTTGTTTAATTGCAATTACGTATTGTAGCGAGGGTTTATTTTTTCTTTATTTACTGAAATATTTTAGCAAGCATATTTCTGTTTTTTGTTTGTTTTATAGTACTCGGAAATTAATTCGTTACTGTTGCTAAGCAATTTTCTGCATTTGAAGCAAAACAATTTATATAAAAAACAAAAGTAAAATAATAAAAGTTCAATGCTCTCCTTTATAAATTTCTAACAAAAATAGGCCGGATCGTAATTGGATGATCAATTATATACATATACATATTAAATGACTCTCCTTGTAGGGGTTTACTAAATTCTAATGGTAAACCTTTTCACACCTTTTTACTCTCAATTTTATGTTTACACGTCTTGGAATGTCTATAACTTCATATGGTCCTAACCATAAGGGTGAAAATGTATTTTTTCTAGGTTGATTCTTTAAGCAAACCCTTTTACCTATTTTATACTCTCTGTCCTTTGAACCCTTATAAAAAAATCTGTTTGGCTCTCAATTTTTCCCTCTCTTGATTCTCTCTAATGATTTCATGCGAACGTTGAATTTGATATTTCAGAATTTTGCTATAATCATCCATGTTGTATAGTGTTGTCGCGGGTATGTTCAAAGTTATGGGTATTTCGAATTCAAACCCAAATAACACTCGGTGTTTGTTTTGTTGTTGAATGTTTGCCATTATTATGCACATGCATGGCGTGATGGGTTTATTCGTCCCAGTTGGTACCATCCAAGTTAACGAAATTTCTCAGGAATTCGGCCAATGTTCGATGAGGTCGATCTGAAGCACCACTTGCTTGTGGATGATAATGAGTGGTTAGTAGTTTCTTTATTCTTAGCATTTTACACGTTTTCTTGAATAATCTGGATGTGAAGTTTGATCCATTATCCGTCACCAACACCTTGGGAATAAAGTATCTCTCAGTTAACGTTTGTGCTCTGATTGGTTTATGTGATGTTCTGCGACGTTTCCGTCCTTATTTATAGTATTATTTATATCATTACATATCATCATTGCCATCAGCGTTACTGTTTATAATTAACATAGTTTTTTATTTATAAATTTATTATTATGGTTTTATTCTTTTGTCTTTATAATTCTGATTAACTCTTGCTTATTATGCATTTTTAGTTTCGTTGCACTCTTAAGTATTTTATTACAATTATATAGTCTGTTTGTAAGTCACTCTTGTCTATTATGCATTTTTTGTTAATTTGTTTGTTTTTTGTTGTACGATCACCTTTTAGACATTAAATTGCATGCTAAGTATTTTGTTCGCCTCATGTTCATGGTCACACAGCCAATGAACTTAAAATATGATACATAATACCATAAATGCTAAGTATGTAAAATTAACAGTAAATAACATTTTATATTAAATTAATAGTAATCAATATTTCTGTATAAAATGAAGAAAAATTTAAATAAAGAAAACCTTTTTGTTATTGAACATTAAAGAGTCTACATCAAATCATTTCTTCAAACAACTCGGTTCAAGTACTGTTTGTTGTTGAATAAACCTTAACACTTTAACACTTTAATCCAGTTTATGTGCTGAGATTAAAACAAGCATCTAATTAACAAACGAGTTAATTAACATTTTGGTGACCCCGACGTGATCGTCAGTTTATTGATTGGTTAATATCATCTTTTCATCAAGAAAAAATAATTCAACATGAGCTTATTTACGGAACTGGTTACTTCTCAGCAGCAAATTGGTCAGCGGATCGAAACCATCATCCGCAACTATAAAAAGGATGCAGCATCGAGGAAGACATCAACAAGCTACTTCCAAGAGCGATTAAGAAGACTGGACGAGGAATGAACAGCCTTTGAAGTCAATGACAGCCAAATTCGCGAGCTGGAGAAGATTCAACTCGACCATGACTACTTCCAAAAGGATTATTACACATCAATCCTAAATATCGTGCAGCAATACAGGAGGGAGTTTGAAGTATCAATGCTGAAACTACCTATGCCTGAAGCCACGAATACAGATGATCAAATACAGGTAGAACTCGCTAAGAAAGCCACGGCACCAGTTGGTGAGCTGGTAAAACTTATGCGAAGGCAGGCAGCCATGATGGCATCGGTCAATCGACTATTAACAGATGACGTTAGTCATGACGATGCCATAGCCGCCACCAGGTTATGGCAAGACGTTGAGGAGCTACACTACAAAATCTCAGAAATATGTGATGAAGGAAATCAGAATGTATACAATATGGAGAGGTTTATCCAGCTTGAAGGGCAGGTCCGAGCAGCCTCCAGAAGACTTAGAGACAACACAGTTCAGAGTAATCATGGGCAAAACATTGGGCATTCAGACACATTGACAGTACCTATTCCGAAAATCACTATACCCAAATTTGATGGAAACCAGATGAAATGGCAGGAATTTCATGATCTATTTTTATCACTGGTTGTCAATCAACCAATGACAAGAGTCCAAAAAATTTGGTTCTTAAAAACACACTTAGTAGGAGAGGCAGCAAACTTGATAAAACATTTTGCTGCAACAGAAGAAAATTTTGAAGCCGCATGGATGATGGTCATAGACCGCTACAACAACAAGAGATTACTAGTCAGCAGATTAGTTCATCAATTGGTCGAAGATGCAGATGATAGAATAAGTGACAACTTTAAAGAGCTTCATGACAAGACTCAAGAGTGCCTTTTAGCACTACAGAACCTTCAAATTGATACATCATCTTGGGACCCGCTTCTGCTGCACTTATTACTAAAAAGGCTAGATCGAAACACACGATTGCGCTTTGAACAGTCTCTATTACAACCACGAGAAGTTCCAACAGTTAAAGAATTTTTGATGTTTTTGGAAAAACACTTCCAGTCCATTGAAGCAATGGGGGTCAAAAAGAAACACCCAATTCCGAAGGTTTGCACTTCAGTGGTAACTCAAGACAATTCCTGTGTCATGTGCAGAAACGGTAAACACCCCTTATTTGCTTGCAAGATTTTCCTTCAATCATCACAGGTAGCTCGGCTTCAATTCGTTCAAAAGAAAAAATATTGTTTCAATTGCTTTAAAATAGGCCATAACGTAAAGAATTGCATTTCTAGAAGCTGCATGAAGTGTAACGAAAAACACAACACACTTCTTCACCTAGAAACCTCAGAACAAACCAGAAGCAACACGGCTTCAAAGAACCAGACATCTAAAGGAAGCTTAACTCTTAATGCACAAGAAGCTGCCACATTAACCACAGCTAAAAATTCAAGTTCAAGCAATTACGTGCTTCTTAGCACAGCATTAATCATCGTCAAGGCAAACGGAAAAGAAATACAATGCCGAGCAATTCTTGAATCCGGATCTCAACTTAATTTTGTCAGTGAGCGACTAGTTAAGCGCTTAGGACTTTCAACAAAACCAGCTTCTATCTATATAAATGGAATCGGAGCAAGCAACGCTAAGGTTCGGCACAGAGTCAATATCACGTTACATTCTAGACTAAACAACTTCACGACGCAACTCGAAGCAGCTGTTCTTCCTCAGATAATATCTTCACAACCGTCACAAACAATTAACATTGACAATTGGCCAATTCCCAAAAACATCAAACTTGCAGACCCGGAATTCAATCGTCCTGATAAAATAGATGTGCTTCTAGGTGCAGAGTTTTATCATCAGTTATTTTCAATCGGACAAATAAAATTGGGCAAGGAGCTGCCGACTTTGCAAAATACGGTATTGGGATGGGTTATTTCAGGAAGGGTTGGTGAAATTCAGCTATCATCGACAACCTGTGGAATGTGTACTGAGGAGGAAATCAAGCTGGAAGAAACAATTACGCAACTATGGGAGCTAGAAAAGGTGGAAGCAGCAGATAAAACACTTTCTACTTCAGAAAGGCTTTGTGAAAATCATTTCGCAAATACTTATACAGTCGATCAGAATGGAAGATTTGTCGTGGCCACAGCAAGATCTACTGTACAACATTGTATACGATGCTCCAAGGCCAAGCCAAGGCTGCTCAATCAGATTATGGGCAACTTACCAGCGGCGCGTGTCACACCAGCTCGACCATTCATCAACGCTGGAGTTGATTTTTGCGGACCATTTTATGTCCATTATAAAGTCAGAGGGAAAAGGCCTCAAAAGGTTTACATCGCAGTGTTTTGCTGTTTTGCTACCAAGGCAGTACACCTGGCATCAGTAAGTGATCTTATTACCGAATCGTTTATAGGATCACTAAAAAGATTTGTAAGTAGGCGAGGTCAATGCCGAAACCTCTATTGTGACAACGCTACCAATTTTGTAGGAGCAAAGAATCAATTAACAGAATTATCAGAAACTATCCATTCTGGCTCAGCTCAAGAAATAATTAACCGAGAATGTACATCAAGAGGGAATCGGAAAAGCATTTATTTCACCCACAGAATGGCAATTTTTAATTTATTATGATTTGGAGGGGTTCTGGTCTGAACTAGCGCTATTCTCAAATGGAACCAAGGCACTTAGTCATTTGTGCAAAGAAATGCAACAAAAGGCAACATGCACAAACCTAGTCAATTATTTTGAACAGGCTAGGCTACTCATGGACAGCACATTTCTTTCCGGGAAAAGACATAAAAGAGCTGCAATCGATCTTGTGGGAAACATTGCGCATACATTATTTGGAGTGCTAGACTCCGAATATGCAAAAACAATGGAACACACAATAGCGCAAGTTAACCAAAATGAAGCCCACTTACTCAATCTATTAAAGAATCAAACATCAATTATAGATTCTACCATTAACATAATTAAATTGGATCAAGAAGCGGTAAAGAAAAAGTTTGATAAAATGGATGCCCAAATAGCAGAAATATACAATAGGATAAATAGCTACGGTGAAGAAGACAGAACCTATCGTATTTTTTCGTCATTATGCATACAACTCACAATCATGGCAGCCACTTTAGACCAAACTCAATCCTTAATTGTTGATATCCTAACAAATACACATCATGGCATTATAAGCCCGTCATTACTTACTCCGATACAACTGCAACATGAAATAGACAAAATATCACTTCATCTGCCCGAATCACTTCAGTTACCTGCAAAAGGAGAAGATTTATTACAATTATACAAACTCATGAAGGTCACAGGAGGACTCGCAAAGACCACAGCAATTTTTAGTGTTACTTTACCACTGATTGAGAGTGAACCGTTCGATCTCTTCAATCTCATACCAATCCCAAAGTGGACTAACAACACGCTGGTATCAATAAAACCATATTCTCCGCTCTTGGCAATCAATAAGGTTCAAGCCACATATTTCACCATAAGTAACTCAGAACTCGACGTATGCATTAGCCTCAAAGAAGAAATATATATATGTTCAAAGGGTCAGATTCAATACAGGCCAGGTGCAGCAGCATGTGCTTGCGAATTCAATTTATTTATAAACAAAACAAAATCTGACTGTACATTACAGCAGTTAACAGCAAATTCTGCTTGGATTCCACTACGACTTCAGAACAAATGGATCTATGCAACACCGTCTTCATCTCATGCAATTATTGTATGCAGAAAAGAGATCACGCATTTAACTCTCACAGGATCAGGCTTACTTGGTTTAGAACCAGAATGCGTGCTCCAATACAATTCCACAACCATACAAGCGCGGCAGAAAATATCTAGCTCAATAAAAACATCATACACCAAGTTTTGGGAGATCTCGGATGAAGCACATACAAAACTTGTCAAACCCCTTCTACATGAAATACATGAAAGCGAGTACATCTCACAAATCCAAAACTTAACAGAACTACAAACCTCATTAGCAGAACAAAATATTTTCCAGCTTCCAAACCAAATTGAAGCCCAAAACTACCACCACATAACGATCGGCTACTCCACCTTATTCATTACTGGTGTCATCATTGTTTATCTTATCATTAAAAGGAATACCAACGTCACACCAACTCCAGCTCCTCGTAACTTGCAACCCACACCAGATTTCACAGTCCATATTTAGACCAAAAGATGTTTACCCAGCACTTCAACTCAAGAAGATAAGAAATGTCAGTCCAGCATCTTCAACAAACCGCAATTCAACACCGATTTTGAGCTGCGCTCAACGGGGGAGCATGTTTATAATTAACATAGTTTTTTATTTATAAATTTATTATTATGGTTTTATTCTTTTGTCTTTATAATTCTGATTAACTCTTGCTTATTATGCATTTTTAGTTTCGTTGCACTCTTAAGTATTTTATTACAATTATATAGTCTGTTTGTAAGTCACTCTTGTCTATTATGCATTTTTTGTTAATTTGTTTGTTTTTTGTAGTACGATCACCTTTTAGACATTAAATTGCATGCTAAGTATTTTGTTCGCCTCATGTTCACGGTCACACAGCCAATGAACTTAAAATATGATACATAATACCATAAATGCTAAGTATGTAAAATTAACAGTAAATAACATTTTATATTAAATTAATAGTAATCAATATTTCTGTATAAAATGAAGAAAAATTTAAATAAAGAAAACCTTTTTGTTATTGAACATTAAAGAGTCTACATCAAATCATTTCTTCAAACAACTCGGTTCAAGTACTGCTTGTTGTTGAATAAACCTTAACACTTTAACACTTTAATCCAGTTTATGTGCTGAGATTAAAACAAGCATCTAATTAACAAACGAGTTAATTAACAGTTACCGTTGAAATTTTTCAAAAAGGTGTTTTCAAAAAGGGATTGAAAAAAATTAGCACAAAAAGGGGATTTCTAAGAAAAAAAATGGGCAACCTTAAAACCAAGAAAAAGTTAAGAAACAAGCATATTTATTTAGCTATTTTTATTAATTACAAACAATAAAAACAAATTATGTATTTTTAGTATCAATGAAACGCGCTTTATTGGAAAAAAAATTTATGAAATTATTTTTAAGATTTTTTTTTAAATAAACTGTGATTGTGCTTTTAAAATTTGAAAAATTTAATTTTTAGCAGAAAAACAAAATTATATTGAAACATAAAAATGGACGATGCAAAACTCTGTAATGTTGGTTTTTAGTGTTGAATAAAAAAGGTTTTTTAATTAATTTTCCTGAGCTCAGCTAGGAGCTCTTAGGAATGTTGTTTAATGATTATTAAGATTCTAAAACTAAATTACATCTGCTTATATACTAACTATGAGAATAATGCTTAACCTATCTTAACATAAGAGGGAAAAGAAAATGTATATGTTTAATAGGCAAATTTTTCCCTTTTAGTTTCTAACGGCAGACGTGCGGCGTGTGTCTTAGAAGTAACTTGTAAAACGTAGATTTTGTAAACACATATTATTATTAAATATGATTTATTCAAATGCTTTATGCTGCGGCCTTTGATCAGACTTGCGAGTCTCAAATGGCCGTTGTACAAAATACATATTTACGTTGCAATCTTTCAGTGCATTTATCTAACAGCGGTATTTGCCCGAATGCATGAGTGTCAAATGTCCAGTGCACAGAAATGCTCTTAATGCGATTCGATGATATGTATGTTGCGGTCACGTTGATTTTAATGTTTACTATACACTGCTGGTTATAGTGATAATCAAACCACGCTACACATCCACCTTTTACAAGAATGTTCATATAACGTTAATGTTATGGACATTCTTTTACAATTTGTTATTTTATATTATATAATACGAATACAATTATATATTTTTTATTTTTGTAGTCCGGACATACATGTATACACATTATTTTATTTAGTTTTATATGGCTTAAGTTTATTCTTATGACCTATTTGTGTTTTAATTGTTTTCTTATCAACAATAGTTACATTATTTCTTAAGTCTATTTTCTTAATTTTGTAAGGTCCTCTATATTGTATTTCTAACTTATGACCTGCTTCATTTTTAAATAAAACTAGATCTCCTGTTGTAAAATTATATTCTATTATTTCCTTATCGTAATTTAATTTTTGTCTAAGTTTATGCTTATTTGGTAATTGATGAGCTCTCTTATATGCTACTTCTAGCCTAAATTTTGTTTCCTTGGCATAGTCATCTATGTTGTATAGTGGTGCACTTTATCTACATTGAATATCTGAAAACTATTAGGAGTTTTTACAAAGACTAACTCATAGGGATAATAATTATGTATTGTTGAAGGTAAATATAAGTAAAAATAAGTAAAATATTTTAGCCATTCGTCCCAATCATATTTGTCTATAGATATGCAGGAACGTACATATTCATTGAAAGTTCTATGACTTCTTTCTATTGTGCCTACTGTTTGGTGGTGATGAGCTTTCGAAGTTAGTTTTTCAATTTTTAGTAAATTACAAAGTTCTGTTAATATAGAATTTTTATATTCAGTTCCCATGTCCGAAATGAACGTCTTCATTGGACCATAGCTAAGTATAAAATTTTCAAATATCACTTTTGCGATTGCTTTTGCTGTCTTTTCCGGTGTTGGTATTGTTACTAAATATTTAGTCATGTCACATATTAGTGTGACTGCGCATTCATTTCCATTTAATGATTTCGGAAATGGTCCTATTGTGTCTACCAGGGTTACCGTTAGGAATTTTTGAAAAGTCGCACAAAAAGTCGTTTTATAGAAATAAAGTCGCACAAAAAAGTCGATTGAGAAAATAAAAGTTGCACATCTTTTTTAACTGTAAAACAACAAAAAATAAGTTGAAACAATGCATATAACATATACAGTTCCATTATATGTGCTTCTATACATGTTTTTATGTATACTGAAAAAATTTACTTAAGTTTAATAAATTTGGCTGTCGTATGCTGCCGAGGTATCATATTCATTAAAAATAAGCTAAAAAAGTTAAGCTTAAGATATTTTTTACAAGCATTTCCAAATAAAGCCCCGTGAACTTTTTACTTTAATTATATTCGTTTGATCTTGGCGCCATATTAGACTTGGGTGAATGTCTGTGTACTTCAATAATATTGGGCCTTATTACGAGTGTCAAATTTCGATTACGACAACGACGATTTTGTACTAGATTAAAGAAAAAAATTTGTAATGTTCTTTCTTAACATAAATATTAATTTTTTGAAATTTCATTTTTGTATATAAAAATAAGTTCATCAAAAGAAATCCAGTCTTCTATATCTTTGTCTATTAAATTTAAGGCTGTCAGCATTGAGTTGCATGTTTTACTTTTAATTTTTTAGCTAATTTATTATTAAGCAAAGCTAATTTCAAAATGTTTACATATTCGTGTACACCTGCATACATTTTACGACAACTTTTTTCATTGACTCGGCGGGTAAAAATAATTTTGTAAAATAAGCACTCCAAAAAACACAATTGTTATTTATTTAAAAAATTGTTTTTGCTAAAACTATTCTTTAAAACTTCTACTGAAAATTTGCGAAAAATTTCTTAAATACATTGTACACGTGACAAGGTTACAATTAATAAAAGCGCTTCCAAATGAACAATAATCTGTGAATTGCTTTTAAATTTTGACTTTTTAATTTACTGCAGTTTTGATGTTTTCTGTGAGAACCTTTACGAAAAAGGATAAAAAGTCCCACCAAAATTAAAAAAGTCGCAAAAGTCGGTGATAAAAAAAAGTCTCTCAAAAAGTCGCACACCGATAAAAAAGGGTCAAATTGCGACTTTAGTCGGGTGAACGGTGACCCTGGTGTCTACCACTACCGTATCAAATGGTTTAGTTGGCGTTGGTGTTGGTGTCACAGTCATTGGACTTTTGTTATGTTTTAAAGTTTTAGCAGTTTGACATTTATGACATGTTTTTACGTATTTAGATATGTCTTTGGACATATTTTTCCAATAGTAATATCTTTTAATTTTTTCTGATGTTCTATATAGTCAACAATGTCCTCCTTCTATGGGATAATCGTAATATTTCAACATAATCTCAAGAATTGCCTTAGCATTCTTGTTGTTGATTTGGGTCACCTCATTTAGTAGCGCTACTTTAATTTGATTCAATATTTTATTGCCCATAATCTTAAATTCATTAATAGTGATAAATTCAAAGATTTTCTCACTAGGTGCCACTTGTAAATTATATATATTGTGTTTACCGGCCACTTTTCCGAGCCTTGAGAAAAATTGTCCCAAGTCAAAATTCCCGTTAGTAAACAAATTATTAATATGTATATATGTTACTATAGATTTTCCACGTTTGATATAACATCTTCCGGGGGAGATCTTCAGTTTATGGTATTTTCTGTCGTCAGTGTTTGTTAAAGGTACATATATACTGGGCTTATCATTATTTTTATTTTTATCAGATTTATGCTGTTTATTTAGTTCATTACTATTCTTTTCTTTTTCTGTATTGGTCATCGATCTAGTCATGACTCTTAATATAGAACAGATTTTATTATTTATGTCTTTTAGGTCATTTATTGTTATTCGCGATAGAGCGTCGGCAATATGGTTATCTTTTCCCCTAAGATATTCTACTGTAAAGTCATATTCTTCTAAATCGAGTCTAATTCTTGTTAGCTTGGAGGTTGGGTTTTTCATTGAAAATAAATAAGAAAGTGGTCTATGATCAGTACGGACAAGAAAATGTTTTCCATATATATATGGTCTGAAGTGGGTAATTGCCCAATGAATTGCAGTTAATTCTTGCTCAATGGTTGATTTGTTACTTTCTCCCTTTGTGAATGTTTTGGATAAATAAGCAATAGGTAAATGTTTGTCCTCGTATTCCTGTTTTAAAACAGCATCACAATCGTGTTTACTTGCATCTGTGTTATACAAAATTCCTTGGTGAAATCAGGATATTGGAGTAGAGTTGGACTCATTAATGCCTTTTTGAGATATTTAAATGCCAAATCACTATCCTTCGTCCATTCAAATGGTTTATTCTTTTTTGATAATTTTGTCAAATGTCTGGAGTATTCAGACAAATTTTTAATAAATCTTCGATAGTAGTTACAAAAAGCTACGAATCTTTTTGCACTGTCTGCGTCAGTTGGTGTTGGATAGTTTTCAATTATTGAATATTTACTATCGTCTGGTAATATTCCTTTATCTGTGCATTTGTGACCAAGGTATGTTACTTCTCTCATGAAGAATGAACATTTTTCAGGATGTAATTTAAGATTGTACTTTCGAAATAGATCGAAAACGTTTTTTAAATTCGAAAGCATGTGCTTTTCTGAACATCCCAATACAACTAAATCATCCATATATAGGAAGGTTTGGTTTGGTTTTAAACCACTGAAAGCAAGTGTCATCATTCGTTGAGAGGAATTGGGTGCTATCTTTAAACCATAAGGTAATCTAGTAAATATGTATGAACCATTATTGGTTGAAAAAGCTGTTAAGTCTCTAGAGTTTTTCTCTAAACTGATCTGGTGAAAGGTTGACATTAAGCCTAAACAGGAAAAATATTTTGCTCTACCTAGTTGGTCTAATATATCATCAACTCTAGGTAATGGGAATTTATCTGCAATTAATTTTTTATTTATTTGTCTGTAATCTATGACAAGTCTCCATCTTTTCTGGCCAGAGTTAGGAAGTGATTTCTTTGGTACCAACAAGACTGGACTGTTGTATTCAGAATAGGAAGGTTCAATAATCTTATCGTTTATTAATTTTTTCACTTGTTTGTCAATTTCTTACTTATGTGTATGCGTACGGTGACCATCCGTTCTGTATTATACAGAACAGTACTGTGTTTGAGCGTCCTGTTCTGTATAAATTATTCATTAGGAAATAACGTTAAAATGTTCTATATTTTGTTTACTGTTCAGTATTTGTTCTGTATTTTCATAACTCAAACGGCATATAAAAATTTTAACGCAGTTTCTACAACAATACTGTTTTAATCAACATTGAAAGAGGGCTTAATTTATCAACTTTGCAAATGCCGCAGTTATATAAAAATACAGAAACAACATGAGTTTTGTTTCCCTAATTTTTCTCCCTTGAGAGCGTGAATATGAAATTTGTCTCTGTTAGTGATATCTTGTTTGAAATCTTATTTTTGACGAACCCGGTTCAGGAGCCTGGCCTTTCTTCGTTTATTGTCAAGCTACTTTATTTCATGATTATATAACGCAGATTGAGTCCCAAAAATATGTATGTATGTATATATATATATATGAGGTCTCTCTTATTATTAATGAACTTAAGTTTATAATCCCACAACGTAGAGAGGAAATATTTTTGCCTATTGCTGTTAAAAAATCGTAATTGAGCTTAGCCAGAAAAATGTTATTTATTTGGATTAGCCTAAAGGTGATGCAAGCCAATTTTATGCAGATTGTTTGGAATACTTAAATCAATGGGATACTGCCCAGTAAGAAATTGGAACTCCTACGTGGAAAGATGTTAAATTCAGTTTTATTTTCATTATGGATAAAAGAAATGAGTTAAATATAAATGACACCGAATAATTCGATGAATCAATTCTTATTAAAAGATGTACCTCTTTAGAAAAATTAAAGGAATATAATGAGAATAAAAAATCTGCAGAAGAGTGGTGTGTAAAAATGTTTAAACACTTTGAATAAAGAGACATGAGTTTCCAAAATAAGTTGAAAGTTGTCGAGCTCAGTGTATGTTTATCTGGTTCCAATGCCCCAACAGAAAGTATTTTCTGTTTTAAATAATATATATATATATATATATATATATATATATATATATATATATATATATATAGGTTCTCGTCGTTCCTACAAGGAGCATAGGGCCTCAATATAATCCCTGAACATATCCCTATTCTGCGCCAACGTTTTCACTTCTCCCCAACTTTTGCCGCTGCGGTTTACTTCGGCCTCAATTTGTCTTCTCTATGTGTGAGCTGGGCGCCCCTTTCTTCGATTCCCTTGATGGTTCCAATCTACGGCAATTCTAGTAATGTCGTTCGTATACCTGCTAAGGATGTGACCAATCCAGCGCCATTTCCGTCTCTTTATCTCAATTGATAAGGACTGTTGGGTTGTTCTTCTCCAAAGCATATGATTCGATATAGTTATCGGCCAGAATATACGTAGAATCTTGCGAAATCACGAAAACTTGCATTTTTGCAGGTCACGAGTGACAGTATTCTATGTTTCACAACCGTACAAAAGGATGATTTCACATTCGCGTTAAATACAGCAATTTTCGTGCGCAAGGATAGAGATGGGTGCTTCCAAATGTACTTTAGGCGCCAAATGCTTGACTTGCCCTCTGCAAGTGGTTATCGATATCCGCGCCCGATCCTCCGTTTGTAGCTATAATGCTCCCAAGGCAACAGAATTGGCTAACATCTTCTATTTCACTAGCACCAATGGCAAACAAATCCTGGGAGTTTGTGTTAATGCGTAGGGTTTTTGTATTCATGACGTTAATTTTCAAACCTGCTGCTTCCGCCGCCTGCGTTACTATCTGCAAGTTTTCCGCTAGATCTGAGTAGCAGTGCGCCAAAAGACAAATATCGTCTACGTAGTGAAGATCGTTTAGGCGGCCCTGCAAGCCCCACGTTATCCCCCTGCCATTATCGAGGGCTCTACAAAGGATTGTGGCCAAAACTATATTGAATAGAAGTGGTGATAGAACACAGCCCTGTCTGACACCAATCTCAACTCTCACTGCTCGACTCAACAATCCTCCATGCTTTATCCTACAGATAAGACGTATGAGTTTAAGGGGGATCCCCCTGCATGCCAACGCACTCCAAATCACATCGTGGTTCAGTTTGTCAAAGGCCTTCTCGAAGTATATGAAGCATAGATAAAGTGGTGAGCGCCATTCTACAGATTGTTCTACAATGACACGTAGACTGTTGATGTGGTCGATGGTGGACTTATGGGGTCGGAATCCAGGTTGTTCCTGCCTTAAGGTTGGTGTTACCCTATCGGAAATTCTTTTGGCAATTATCTGAGCTATTACCTTGTTAATTACGCATACCAAAGTAATGCCGCGCCAATTATTAGGGTCTGCGAGATCTCCCATTTTCGGTATGTTTATTATAGTACCCTCCATTAGTTCATTATCCAGATGTTCAACCTCCCAGAATTTCCGAATAATGGCAGTATTATTTCAGCACTCGTAGGCGGGTCAGACTTTATGATCTCAGCAGGGATTCCGTCAGTACCTGTTGATTTGTTACCCTTAAGACTACTAATTGAGTACTCGATCTCCTCCATGATATTACATGCAGAATTGATAGTTGGGTCATCCACATGAGCCTCACATTCGCACTCAGTCCGTATGGAGTGGTTATTTCCCGACAGCATACTACTATAGTGATCCGCCCATACTTCAACTTGTTGCTCCGCTGTTGTTGCAACTACACCGTTAAAGGCCTATGAGATGTTATGTGAGCATTCGTGAGTTTCCTCAGTGCCCTATACATATCACCGGTACGGTGCTTATCCGCCGCCATTTGTGCATCCCTGCTGATTCCGTCCAGCCATTTTCTTTTGTCACGGCGAGCACTACGTTTCACTTGTCTGTCTAAATCATTGTAGCGTGTCTGCAGATGTAGTTTAGCTCCACGAGTTTGCGTTCTATTAATTTCGCATTTCAGGCTTTTCCGTAGCTCAATTGTATGCCAGGTTTCCTCTGAAATCCACTCATTCCTCAAACGTTCCTTGTGACCAAGAAATCTAGTGGCAGGATCCATAAATATAGACTTTACCCTATTCCATTCCAGTAACTCACCTTCTTCACAGGCCCCTACAGCATTTCTCAATGCATATGTATATGCAGTGGCAGTTACTCTGTCCTTTAGCTTATGCACGTTGACAGGTCGCATGATGTCTTTATTGCTGGTATTACGAATAGCTGCAAGCTTGATACGTATATATATAACCCTGTCCGAAAACGGTTTCCAAGATATAAGGGCGTTATTCGCGTCCCTTGCCAAAAGAAATCCAACACCACTCGATCTGGGGAGAGAGAGAGTGTGTTCGCTCACGCCCGGCCAACGTGTCTCGCTTATGCCTAGAAACAGTAGTCCGTGTCTCTTAAATTCTTTACATAGTTGAGCCAGACGAGATTGTTCAAAGAGCGTCCTTACATTCCGTGATCCAAATCGTGTCCTATTTTCCATCCTAAAGGTCGTCAACGTTAAATCAGATTGTTCATGCAAATTATTTGAGGTTTCATTAATCAATTAGTTTCAGATAAGCAGGTGATTGGCCTACTGTATCCTATTCTGATGATGGGGCTGCCATCTAAGCCAACAGACTGGCTGAGTAAGTAACACATTTATATAGCGAGCCGCTTATTATAAGAACAGATGCCCGCTTGCAGCCGCTCCAACTGGGAGAACAGACGCTGCAATCGCCTCTCACGACTCGCCGATGCTTGAAGGTTATCAAGAACATAGCCCAGATGCCACCACGAGGAGGTTCGTGAGTCGACTTGAAGTACAATTAATAAGGATCACTCTGGATCCATTAAATCGGACAGATCAGAAGTTTTGCCTTATTATTGTACCCCCCGACTCCCAATAAATAAAATATGGACCAGTGAAAAAACTTAAATGAAGATGGATGCCATCAAAGTGCTTTTAATCATTAAAATAAAAGTATGATTTAAATTGCATTAAGTTTAAAGAACATTAAAAGAAAATCAATACTTGGTAAGACAAATTTATTCCACAGAAAAATACAAAAATTAAAACTACGAGTATTTATTTAGCTACCAATTTTTCGTAATGGGGTTCTACTGTTAAGATTACCCTATGCGATTACCTTTGTCAAAAAAATAAAATTTTAAAAAATCCATGATATTACACATTTTTAATATGTCTTTAACATTCTTTGTCCTTTAGTTGGTGTTTGTTAAATATTTCCTTGTTCTGTATTTTGTTTTAAAAATTATGGTCGCTGTATGTATGCGGTACACGATAATTTTAATATATACTGGTTCTTTATCTTCTACTCTCAATTTTTGTTCATAAAAATTATTAGTTGTTATTGTTTCTGATTCCAAACCGAAAATATCACTATATCGTGAACATAGTTCTGTTAATGTAGTTTTAAATTGTTGTGGAAATTTTTCTTTAAAATTTTTAATATTTCTGATTTTCTTTGTGAATTTTTGCCTAAATTTTCTTTGATAATATCATAATCAGAGATGTTTTCGGTTTTTATGCTACTTTGTTTGATCTTAGTAATGGTGTTATTAGTGTTTAGAATACGAAAAAATGCTATGTCAGATTTAACCAATGTATTTGGTATAAAAACATCTGGTTCAGTTTCTTGATTTGGAATTAATATTTCATTATTTGAATCGGTAAAATTTACTTGACGTATTATTTCACATCTTGGAGGTATATTAATTTCATTGCAGTTATTCGTAATCGGTATATCTATTGTATGTGGTATATTAAATGGTCTGAGTATAAGGTAATCATTTTCTTAGTTGAAATCCAATATACAATTATGACGTTTCATAAAGTTCATGCCAATGATTCCATCGCATGGTACTGGATAATTATTATCTACTACTTGGAAATAATGTGGTATTAAAAATTTTTTAAATTTTAAATCGCAAAATGTATTTCCGATCGATTTGATACTACCCTGTCCTTTTCCACGTAAAGTTGTTGTTTTATTAGTATTTATTTGGTTTAACTTAAAGAATTTTGATTTTATTAATGAAATGTCTGCGCCAGTGTCTACTAAGAGTGTGAGTGTAGTGTTAGTATTGCCTAATTGAATATGTATAAAGAAGCTCAAGCTTAGATTTAGATGGTAAATTTTTACTGATTTGATCCTGGGGGAAGTTCGGAGTTTTCCGAATTGTTTTCATTTGATTCTGTTGCTTTTACGTAGTTATTGTTCCTACGATTATTATTATTAAATCTTTGTCGGTTTCTGCAATAATTGCTATTATTATTGTTATTATTGTAGTTGTTGTTATTATTTCTACGTGAGTAATTATTTCTTCCACGTGATCGTGTGTTATTACCACGGTAATTGTTTCCAGATTTGTACTTTTGTCCATAGTACAAAATGGTATTTTGTTGACCTGTGGCATCTGTACAACTATTGACAAATTTGCTAATAGCATCGTTCATGCTATTGAATTGACCTGCTTCCATGATAAGCTTAACTTTATCTATGGTGCAGTTTTTAGTTAATGCCTTTACGGCAGTTTGTGTGGAATACTTTGTAGCTAGATCGCATGACAATCCATCTGAAATGTATGCGGTTTCTAATGCTTTGGTTAAATTTTCTATTTCACTGCAATAAGCGTTAGCAGTTTTATTGTTTTGTTTTATATATAAAGTTTTTGCCGTTAATACTTCCACAGATTCTCCCTTGACGTTTTTTTTTAGTTTGTTGATTATTTCTGATATACTTGACTCATTGCTAATTAGATTTCTTGCATTTCCCTTTAACTTTGTTTTTATTAGTGATACTGCTACTGCTTTGTGAGTACCTTTTATTGAGTCTACTAGGGACAGGGAGTCAATAAAGGAGCGTAAAGTTTCTGATTTTCCATCAAAGTCTATAATCAGCTTTGAAGCTGTATTCAAAAAGTCTACTACAGTTTGAGTCATTGTGGATTCAGTTATAGGCATAGAAATATTAAATGTTACACTTTCGTGTACTGAATTTGGTAGTTCGATTTGTATCGATTTTTTATCGGCTAGTTTTGAAATTCTGTTTGTTAAGTCAGAGAAAAATGCGTCTGCTGCTCTTTGGTGAGCTACCTTAAGTCTATTGTAATAAACGTTAAATATAACTCTTATTTCTTCTAATCTTTTAAAAATGTTCTGAAAATGGTGGTTAATTGTTTCGCTTTTAATTGGTCTATCGTTCAAAATCTTCTTTTATAATTCTGGCCTTAGTAATTATTTCTTTCCACTCCATTGCCCATGTTCTTTTATATCTTATCTAAGTCATTCGCTTTACTGAAATACTTTTGTTTAGACCTCTTTTATGTGACAAATACATTTTAAGCAACAAGTTTATTGCTGAAATTATTACCAATATGAGCATTAGTACCCATAATGAATTTATTTCTGACTTGTGATCAATTATTTCCAAATGAGTAATTACGTTAGCATTGGGATTTTCCATTTTGGACTCTGTTTTAACCATATTGAAAAAACAAATTTAACAGCTCATCGCTCCAAAACAAAAAATCAAAAATAAAAAAAATTCACCACTCTAAAAATTTCCGCATGAGTAAGACTGTTTCTTGTTTAATTGTTGGTTTATTTATCACTTCGTCTTCTTTTGGAGTTCCTTCCAAACCTATTAATTCCCAAATCTGCCTTAAATACTTTATTTGCTCTTCCATAGTTATCTCATTTTCTTTAATTTCCCATTGAACTTGCCCTGCTTTTGAATTTCCTATTCATTTCCAAAAAAATTGAAGACCTTACAAAATCAATTACAAATTTATTAATTTTATTACAAATTAATTGCATTTAAATATTTCTCAAAAGAGAAAAGAGAGAAAAAAATATATAACTTGTCAACGGCGGTTAACGCCTACTGACCTAGATGTGCTAATTAAAGCACTTATCTTACTATTAAAAGAAATTTTTATTTTTAATTTGTTAGTTTAAGTCGGATGAGCCGGTTCAGCTCATCAATTCTTATCCATATTTTGGTCGACTCAGACCATGTTGGTGAGGAATCTCTGTTGACTTTTCGGAGGAGAAGTGCCTTTTCCCTTTTTAGTCGGCAGAGATATCATCCCCTGCGTTTTTCCTTTTTGACTATTGGGATAGTTATTTGCTCTTTTTCTTTTGTTCGCTGAGTTCGTATTTTATACTTTGTTTTGGGTTGAGGCCCCGGTTTTCCCATGCTTTGTTGCTGTCACAAATGTAGTTGTTTCTCTCGTTCTACCTCTATTTGCTGCTGCTGGTGCTGATGTTTAAGCAGATTTTGTTCGTGATGTTGTTGGTTCCCTTATTTCTTTGTGCCTTTTGGCCAAGCGGACATCTTCCACTGATCTTGTCGTCTCTTTTTATGCCTTTAGGCCAGGCGGACTTCCTTCTACTGACAGATCGTTTTTGGCTGGTCTGTCAGAATTTAAGAGTTTTCTTTCTTCTGTGCCCTAAGGTCGGAACTGGCAAGATTTATTGTATTTTGCCAGTATAAATCTTTATTGGTTTATTCTAGAAGAAAATTTTTAGCACTTCTAGATGTTGGCAGGATCACCATGTAATGTTGGTTTATTAGTGTTGAATAAAAAAGGTTTTTTAATTAATTTTCCTGAGCTCAGCTAGGAGCTCTAAGGAATGTTGTTTAGTGATTATTAAGATTCTAAAACTAAATTACATCTGCTTATATACTAACTATGAGAATAATGCTTAACCTATTTTAACACAAGAGGAAAAGAAAAGGTATATGTTTAATAGGCAAATTGTTCCCTTTTGGTTTCTAACGGTAGACGTGCAGCGTGTGTCTTATAAGTAACTTGTAAAACTTAGATTTTTTAAACACATATTATTATTAAATATATTTTTTAATGCATGTATTTTATTTCAGGTCTTGTTGTACCTTCATAGTGAATAGTCGATTAGCGGAATTTTTCTTAAATACTTACTAAACAAACAAAACATTATACAAAAAAAAAAAAAATATTCATAGTACATATTATTCGTAATAGGTACATACTGACTGTAATAAATAAGCTTTATTGCTTTGCTAATATTTTTAAATAGTAGAAATAACAAAAACAAAAAAAAAAACCGCAAGCAAAAAGCAGGAAGCGAATGCTGTTTGAACTGGAACTAATTTAGGTTTTTGCACCATAGCCTGCTTGATGAAAGAGTACACAGGACAACCTCTGTAGTTAGCGGTGTGGTTACCTCTATAAACATGAAAATTTATTTAAATTGTTTTTGTTTATTTAGTTGCAGCTCTAGGCCGCAGTAATTTTCAGATTAAAATTATGAGAATAAATCTTAACCCTACATATTGACATACTTATGTTGAAACATACGAACATGTATGCACAAAATAAAGTGAAATTAAATCTATTATTTACTTAAAATTAGTGCACATATTTTTGTATGGAATCTGAGTAGTTGTGAACTGCCAATTCGGCCCCAATTAAAATTGTTAAATTGTTGCTGAAATTGTTAAATTTGGGTAATTAAAATTTGAAAATTGTTAAATTCTTGGAAATTTGTGTTTTTTTGTTTACATAAGGAGTTTTTTGTTTATATAAGGAGTTTTTTTGTTTACATTAGGAGTTTTTTGTTTACATTAGGAGTTTTTGTTTACATTAAGTGTATATCTGTCTGTCGGTCTGTCTGTCTGCCTGCCTGCCTGACCGTGGGAAGTTTGTGTGTGGAATATTTTGTGTGAATGTATTAAGGCGGTTCATAGTTTGGCGGTTTTTATGTGTGTATGTGACGACGGGGAAAATCATGAAAATGGATTTTCCTAATGCTGACGGAAAATCATCTAATGATTTTTCGTAATACCGAAGGCAAAACATTATAATTTTTCCTAATGCCTACTGCAATACATGATTATTATTTTTTTCAAATGCCGACGGCAAAAAATGAATATAATTTTTTCAAATGCTGACGGGAAAATGATTTTTCCTAATGCCGAAGGCAAAACATGATAATTTTTCCTAATGCCGAAGGCAAAACATTATAATTTTTCCTAATGCCTACTGCAATACATGATTATTATTTTTTTCAAATGCCGACGGCAAAAAATGAATATAATTTTTTCAAATGCCGACGGGAAAATGATTTTTCCTAATGCCGAAGGCAAAACATGATAATTTTTCCTAATGCCGAAGGCAAAACATGATAATTATTTTTTTCAAATGCCGACGGCAAAACATGATTATTATTTTTTTCCTAATGCCGACGGCAAAACGTGAAAGTTATTTTTTCTAATGCTAATGTAGGTGTTGCTAGACTGTGGGAATTTAAGGCTGACCGTGATTTGAGTGGGCGGCGTTGTTGCCGTAATATGTAACCATAGGAATTTGTGGATGTGTCTGTCTGTCTGTGAGAATTTAGGTGAAGGTTTGATTGGAAGGGGGGGCGGGGTGTAGTAGAGCTAGATCGATTGCATGTATATATATGTGTGTGTGTGTGTGTGTGTGTATGTGTGTGTGTGTGTGTGTACGTTTGTAGGAATTTCTATAGGAGCTTAAGGCTGATTGCGATTTATGAGGGGCGGGGTGTAGTAGTAATATGTAACCGAGGGAGTCTGTCTGTTTGTATTTCTGTAGGAGTTTAAGGCTGACCATGATTTGGGTGGGCATGGTTGTTGACGTAATATGTAGCCATGGAGATTTGTGGGTGTGTCTGTCTGTAGGAGTTTAAGACTGATCGTGATTTGAGGTGGGTGAGGATGTTATTGAGGTAAATTGGTATGTATGTATGTATGGCCAGGGGAATTTGTGTATGCATATCTGGGGGAGAATTTAAGGCTCGTCATGATTTGCAAAAGGTGGGGTGTTGTTGAAATTTTCTTGGATATTTCTTATATGAATTCTGCTATGTGTGTGTATTTGAGCTGGTATCTATATGTAGGTAGAAATAAATTGTTTTCAACATCGACATTTGGTACTATAAAATACTATCATATATCTGGACTTCCCTAATCCTAGTATGCTTTTGTACTTACGATTGCTTTATATTTTCTCATGCTTAAATTTGTCTCGCGTTGAAGTCGGTCTGTGTGAAATTTGTTTATATTACAGATTTTGTTTATTTAACTACATTCGTCTTCTTTGACTGAAAGAGTTATATACACACAGAGAAAAACCAACTTGAAATCAGTAAGAACCATGCTGAATTAATAAGAACCATTAGCGAAGGTTTAGTCATATTGAAATTTCTTATTTCAATATGGACAAAATATTAATTTACAGTATTCATTTATTAAACTCATTAGTTTGTAGATATCTCAATATACATTTTCTATTATATTAAAAATTATTGAATTAATGTGATGAATTCTTATTTTTAAGCTGCAGATTTTCCCTGAGTGTATGGATTGTTTATATTTGCATTGTGCTTTAACTAAACGACGCTTCATATATTTTCATGATGTAGATCTAATAAATACTTAAGCATTGATAAGAAATTTGATATGTATACATACATATCTACAAATTGATTTTATGTATGTATGTATGTATGTACATATATATGTACATACAAATAAGTGTTCAACTCAATCTTTGAATACATTTTTTATTTTATTTTTTGTCATGTGATGTCTGTTGTTGGTGAAATTAAAAACATTTTAATTTTTATCTGCGTTTACTTAAAAGTTTGTGAGGATTTTCTGTTGGAAGTAAAACTGAATTCTTGAAGATATGTACCCACATACTCTATAGTAATAGTAACTATAATAGAAATATCTCTTATACTTAATTTACAGTTTTTTAAAGTATAGGGTATAAAATTTTTTTTAGCTATAGCCTTCTACATTTATTTTGGAAAACTTGCTTTGCTTTTTAAAAATGTATAAACATTTTTAAATGAAACTGATCCGGCACTCCAGCTTAGGTACTGATAGTTTTTTTTTTGTTGTTAGTTAACTTACTTATTTTTTATTTTTTATTGATAAACATTGGAAATCAAAAGGGAGTTTTATATTGTAATTATTATTTTCATAATTGTTGAAAACAATCGCTGCTTTTTGTTTGTTTTTTGCGATGAAATCATTTGAATTACTTTTGCAACTTTGCGCGTTTATAAAAATTATGTTATTTTCTATATTTCTTAATTTATAAGACTTTTAGACTTTTTTCTTTAGGGGTTATATATTCTATTATACGATTATGAATAAGAATGCAGTAAGCTGATGTATTTGCTTACTGCTTCAAATTAAAATTTTATTAAATTGAATAAAAGGAGTTTTTTTTTCTTAAACTCTGATGCAGTTAGAAGCGCTGGAGATTCTTTCATATAACAGCTTTTTTGAAATTTTTGATACATAGTATAATATAGAATTGGATAACATTTATTTTTAATTTTTATGTTAAGAAGTACGGGTATGAGACTGAATTTAAATGTACTTTTAAATTAGTTAAATCATAATGAACAAACATATTTTCTTCTTTAATAGCGATCAACAGAAAACGAACTCGTTTTCATATAATTTAGGTATACCCTATCAACGGCTCCTCTAGGATACAAGATGACTTTGTATGACGAAATTTCTGTTGCTTTATACTGATAATATGTTTACATTAATAAGATACATATACATATGTTTATTTTATGAACGGTGAGCACCTATGGCTTTTATTTAATGTTCTATATGACTTTTTTTTTTTTTCATTTTATTAAAGTTCAGCGTATTGTATATATATTTCTGAAATGTTTAAGTGTGTTTTGTGTGCCCATCGGGCAGAGTGTACGTATTAGTTGGTCAGTCAGTCTCTATTTTATTTATTTTTTTTTTCTTCTAATGTGCCACTCCTTTTTCAGATTTTACTACTTGGAATAGAGAATTTTTGTCTAATTTTTTGGTGGGTATATACATTAGGTATGTAGAAATTAGTTTAGATAGAAAGAAATGCATGTTTAATATACAACTATTGTAGCAAATCGATCTCAAATAACTCAGTTACCTCTACCAGCAATTCACCGTTGGTGTATTCATAAAGTGTTAGAAACAATGAAATATCTATGTTTTGAGAGAATTTTTCCCCTCAAGTATTTCTACATGAGGTTTGAGGGGTCAATCACTGTCGCATTCATATGTAATGATTATTCACTTAAAAAACGTCATCATCACCATCAATCATCTCCGTATACAATACATTCATGAGTTGGGTTGATCCAGATACAATTGCTGTCTCATCACCTTCTAACAGCTTTATATATTTTGCTAGTATGCATGCCTTAGCATGCTTCTATCGATAGTGACGTAAGAGTCCGAGATGTAGTAGTGTTACAATTAAAAATCTTTACTATTAGAATTTACCAGTTCGCTCTTTTGAATTTTTGCAAAGTAGATACATATGTATGTATTTCATTGACCACAAAATCATAAAATTTCTTTGCTTACAAAATTGTATGACGTGAGGATTTTTTTTTTTTTTTTTTTTTTTTTTTAATTATACATGCTTCGGCATGCTTTCATTTTTTTTTCTATAAATTTATGTAATACTCATACAGATACAGATATAAAGTAAGATCTGTTTACTGTACATTTTAAAATTTATGCATGCTTCAGCATGATTCTAGTTGAAGCGTATATTCATTCACTAAGTTTGTTTGATACTTATTCATACACATGTACATTCTTAAAGATTGGATATCAAAGTCCAATTTCCGTAGTTTATCTATATTTTCTAAAGATCTGATAGCTAAAGAAATAAATAGAGTGAAGATCTTCTATAATAATCCCATTTTCATATTGTAAAATTTTGCGTGCTAGCGCTTTCGATGGGAAAATATACATACAACTTTATAAAAAGTGATAATATGATGTGCTGCTGAATATTGCACTATGTTATAGTTCATTTTAAACACTGAAGTTTTAGCAATATTTCATTCAGACCAACAAGTTTAGAGAATTCCACTACATTTAGTTAATTATCTTTCTTAAGACTCATCATTCCTAATCAATCCTACAAAAAACAACACAAACTAGATTTTTCGTTTTAATTTTATTTTTATTAAATTCAACATTCATTCTTCAAATTACTTTATACTATATTAAGTAGCTTTTCCTCATTTGTTGAGTTGACGTTAATAGGAGACATTTTAATGGTACGATGAACTTTTCTATTGCATGCATTGAGTAAATATTTATACATACCAATCCACTTATATGAACCATTAAAGCTAATTCTTTTCACATCATACCTTTCAATGATCTATTAAATCATTCTAATATTGATGCTTTCATATTAAGTAATGTTTAATCTTCTATTTATGTATGAGTTTTCCCAAGTATTTATTAAAAAATTCTTTAGAATCATCTGTTTGTAAGTTTTTGGTACCCGTACCACTTCAAAAATATTTTCCATTGCCTTAGTTTTTAGAGTGCAGCTTTTATTTTCAGCTGTACTTTGAGAATGTGTTAATTACAGTCTTCAAAAATCAACAATTTCTATTTTCTGTAGAATAGTTCTACATTTCACCTAACTTAGCTCCATAAAACATCATATATTCCTGTCATTACATCTCTACAAGCACAAACAGTTGTTGAAATTTAATATGGACTTCGTTAACTAAATTCCTTTTTAAAGACATTGAATTGTTTCACAGATTTTTTCGAAAGTGTTGTGATCTACATCTTGCACTTTCAGCTATTTATACTAACATGTAGTTAATTTTCTAATCTATATATTTAACCGTAAACTCTTCAATTTGTTTTTAATTATTTACTTTTTAGAATTGCTTTTTCAATTTTATAACTGTCTTCTTTCTCTAATTTTATTTCACGTTGTAGTTCCTCAATTTGCATTTAAATATATTCTTGAATATTAATGCTTTAAGCTATATTATTAATTTGTCTTGTATTTTATCTTCATTCAGTTTAATGTAACTATCAACAATAGTCTGTATCTAATTCATTTATGCCTTCCAATACTGATAAGTCAGTATAAATGTCTTCAGAATTGGAAGTCTATGAGTAAAATCATCGTCATCATCATTCTCAGTATTAGCATCATTAAATATGATGGTATTATCAAATATTGTTACTTCTACTAGTTTCTTTTGGGGTACTTGTCTATATCTTGAGTGAAGGTTTCTCAGGCTTTAAACTTGTATATTTTCAACTTCTGTCTTGATTTTACTTTCTTCTTTCATAAGAATTCTTTTAATATTTTTAGAACTATTTCTGAATTCTTCTGCTATAGGTTTAAATGTATCTTTTAGTTGTTCACTTGTATCTATTTCACCAGTTTTTATACTACGAAGCTTTTTCTTCAACACATTTCTTGTCAACACCAACTGTTTTAAAATTTTCTCATCCAGGGCAAATAACAGGTATCAGCAATCATATCAGCTTTTCAGGAGCTGGTCTGGTTTTCAGATCAGCTTTTCAGGACCTGGTCTGGTTTTCAGATCAGCTTATCAGGACCTGGTCTGGTTTTCAGATCAGCTTTTCAGGACCTGGTCTGGTTTTCAGATCAGCTTATCAGGACCTGGTCTGGTTTTCAGATCAGCTTTTCAGGACCTGGTCTGGTTTTCAGATCAGCTTTTCAGGACCTGGTCTGGTTTTCAGATCAGCTTTTCAGGACCTGGTCTGGTTTTCAGATCAGCTTATCAGGACCTGGTCTGGTTTTCAGATCAGCTTTTCAGGACCTGGTCTGGTTTTCAGATCAGCTTATCAGGACCTGGTCTGGTTTTCAGATCAGCTTATCAGGAGCTGGTCTGGTTTTCAGATCAGCTTATCAGGAGCTGGTCTGGTTATCAGATCAGCTTATCAGGAGCTGGTCTGGTTTTCAGATCAGCTTATCAGGAGCTGATCTGATTTTTAGATCAGCTTATCAGGTAAGAGATCAGGCTATCAGGAGATATTCAGATTTTCATTTCAAGATATCTGAGTTAGATTTAGTTATCAGTGTACAAGTAGCTAGCCATTTATAACATTTATATACATGAAGTTTAAAGTCAGATGAAATACGAAAAAGTAAAGTTTTATCTAGTAAAATTATTTTCTATAACGATCACCGTTTAATTCACTATCTTTGCTTATAATCAAAAATCCATATTTATCCTTTCAACATGCTTTTTATTTTTCTCACCTAACTTAAACATTAAATATACATTATGATGATCTCTTATTAAATGTTTGGTGATTCTGGTGTAAGTTTTACATAAGTAGAATGAATCAACATTCTTATCTCTCCCCATACAAAAATATGCTTCCCACACGCATCATCGTTAAATATCATATTGGAATTACTTTGGACTGAAATAACAGATTCACTATCGGTAAATTTTGTAATATATTATTATTTTAATTGATGTAATTAATTTCTTCAGATATTTATATCTGGGGTGATATAAAGATTTTGAGTATAAATAAATGTTCTCAAAATTTAAGTCCATTAGGACTTTCTAGCAAGCCAATCATAGCGTTTTTTTTTTTCGTAATTTGACAGGTCAACTATTGTTGCACGAATAGAATTTGATATAAAGGAACTATGATTTATTTTTGAACTATCGTTCGATGAATCATCAATATTTCGTACCAAGGTATTTTAGGTTGTTTTACTAACCGCATTTATGTAGCTAAATACATTTTATAAATATTATCTCTTATTATAAAAAAATAAACTAATACAGCTATACCATATCAGAAAATATTTTCTGAAATCGTATAGCTGCATTAGTTTATTTTTTCTATAATAAGAGATAATGATCCACACTCATAATCAAAACAGCATAAAAATATCCTTTTTTTGACTATGAGTATGCATCAATATTTATGAAATGCGTTTAGTTACAAAAATGTGGTTAGTAAAACAAAGTATATTTTAACAGCCTTATTTATAACACTTATTAGGGCTTTATAAAGACTTTTTAAGAAAAAATTTTTATAAAAAATTTGTTTTAAAAAGCCTTTCCAAAGCCTTAATAAGTATTATAAATAAGGCTGTAAGAGTTTAAAATCAGTATTTTTTATGATAATACTGATTTGAAACTCTTAAAATATTCTTTGTTTTGACTATGAGTAGGGGCCATTATCTCTTATTATAGGACAAATAAAATAATATAGCTATACGATTTCAGAAAATATTTTCTGATATCGTATAGCTACATTTTTAATTTTTCTATAATAAGAGATAATATTTATGAAATACATTTCATAAATATTGGCGCATACTCATAATAAAAACAACCTAAAAATACCTTGGTACGAAATATTGATGAATCATCAAAATTTCATACCATCCTATATTTATGTTGTTTTACTAATCGCATTTTGTAAATAAATGCATTTCATAAATATTATCTATTATTATAGAAAGAATCAAATAGTATGGTTATATGATATTAGAAAACATGATTTCTGATATCATATAATCATACTATTTTATTTTTCTATAATAAGAGATAATGACTCATACTCATAGTCAAAACAAAGGATATTTATATGCTGTTTTGATTATGAGTATGCGTCAATATTTATGAAATGCATTTAGTTATAAAATGCGGTTAGTAAAACAAAGTATATTTTAAGTGTTTAAGACCACAATTTTATGGTAATACCGGTTTTAAACACTTAAAGCATACTTTGTTTTGACTATGAGCATGAGCTGATATTTATGAAATGGATTTTATAAATATTGACTCATACCCTTAGTCAAAACAACATAAATAATTCTTGCTACGAAATATTGATGAATCATCGAACGATAGTTCAAAAATAAATCATAGTTCCTTTATATCAAATTCTATTCGTGCAACAATAGTTGACCTGTCAAATTACGAAAAAAAACGCTATGATTGGCTTGCTAGAAAGTCCTAATGGACTTAAATTTTGAGAACATTTATTTATACTCAAAATCTTTATATCACCCCAGATATAAATATCTGAAGAAATTAATTACATCAATTAAAATAATAATATATTACAAAATTTACCGATAGTGAATCTGTTATTTCAGTCCAAAGTAATTCCAATATGATATTTAACGATGATGCGTGTGGGAAGCATATTTTTGTATGGGGAGAGATAAGAATGTTGATTCATTCTACTTATGTAAAACTTACACCAGAATCACCAAACATTTAATAAGAGATCATCATAATGTATATTTAATGTTTAAGTTAGGTGAGAAAAATAAAAAGCATGTTGAAAGGATAAATATGGATTTTTGATTATAAGCAAAGATAGTGAATTAAACGATGATCGTTATAGAAAATAATTTTACTAGATAAAACTTTACTTTTTCGTATTTCATCTGACTTTAAACTTCATGTATATAAATGTTATAAATGGCTAGCTACTTGTACACTGATAACTAAATCTAACTCAGATATCTTGAAATGAAAATCTGAATAGCTCCTGATAGCCTGATCTGTTACCTGATAAGCTGATCTAAAAATCAGATCAGCTCCTGATAAGCTGATCTGAAAACCAGACCAGCTCCTGATAAGCTGATCTGATAACCAGACCAGCTCCTGATAAGCTGATCTGAAAACCAGACCAGCTCCTGATAAGCTGATCTGAAAACCAGACCAGGTCCTGATAAGCTGATCTGAAAACCAGACCAGGTCCTGAAAAGCTGATCTGAAAACCAGACCAGGTCCTGAAAAGCTGATCTGAAAACCAGACCAGGTCCTGAAAAGCTGATCTGAAAACCAGACCAGGTCCTGATAAGCTGATCTGAAAACCAGACCAGGTCCTGAAAAGCTGATCTGAAAACCAGACCAGCTCCTGAAAAGCTGATATGATTGCTGATACCTGTTATTTGCCCTGGATGAGAAAATTTTAAAACAGTTGGTGTTGACAAGAAATGTGTTGAAGAAAAAGCTTCGTAGTATAAAAACTGGTGAAATAGATACAAGTGAACAACTAAAAGATACATTTAAACCTATAGCAGAAGAATTCAGAAATAGTTCTAAAAATATTAAAAGAATTCTTATGAAAGAAGAAAGTAAAATCAAGACAGAAGTTGAAAATATACAAGTTTAAAGCCTGAGAAACCTTCACTCAAGATATAGACAAGTACCCCAAAAGAAACTAGTAGAAGTAACAATATTTGATAATACCATCATATTTAATGATGCTAATACTGAGAATGATGATGACGATGATTTTACTCACAGACTTCCAATTCTGAAGACATTTATACTGACTTATCAGTATTGGAAGGCATAAATGAATTAGATACAGACTATTGTTGATAGTTACATTAAACTGAATGAAGATAAAATACAAGACAAATTAATAATATAGCTTAAAGCATTAATATTCAAGAATATATTTAAATGCAAATTGAGGAACTACAACGTGAAATAAAATTAGAGAAAGAAGACAGTTATAAAATTGAAAAAGCAATTCTAAAAAGTAAATAATTAAAAACAAATTGAAGAGTTTACGGTTAAATATATAGATTAGAAAATTAACTACATGTTAGTATAAATAGCTGAAAGTGCAAGATGTAGATCACAACACTTTCGAAAAAATCTGTGAAACAATTCAATGTCTTTAAAAAGGAATTTAGTTAACGAAGTCCATATTAAATTTCAACAACTGTTTGTGCTTGTAGAGATGTAATGACAGGAATATATGATGTTTTATGGAGCTAAGTTAGGTGAAATGTAGAACTATTCTACAGAAAATAGAAATTGTTGATTTTTGAAGACTGTAATTAACACATTCTCAAAGTACAGCTGAAAATAAAAGCTGCACTCTAAAAACCAAGGCAATGGAAAATATTTTTGAAGTGGTACGGGTACCAAAAACTTACAAACAGATGATTCTAAAGAATTTTTTAATAAATACTTGGGAAAACTCATACATAAATAGAAGATTAAACATTACTTAATATGAAAGCATCAATATTAGAATGATTTAATAGATCATTGAAAGGTATGATGTGAAAAGAATTAGCTTTAATGGTTCATATAAGTGGATTGGTATGTATAAATATTTACTCAATGCATGCAATAGAAAAGTTCATCGTACCATTAAAATGTCTCCTATTAACGTCAACTCAACAAATGAGGAAAAGCTACTTAATATAGTATAAAGTAATTTGAAGAATGAATGTTGAATTTAATAAAAATAAAATTAAAACGAAAAATCTAGTTTGTGTTGTTTTTTGTAGGATTGATTAGGAATGATGAGTCTTAAGAAAGATAATTAACTAAATGTAGTGGAATTCTCTAAACTTGTTGGTCTGAATGAAATATTGCTAAAACTTCAGTGTTTAAAATGAACTATAACATAGTGCAATATTCAGCAGCACATCATATTATCACTTTTTATAAAGTTGTATGTATATTTTCCCATCGAAAGCGCTAGCACGCAAAATTTTACAATATGAAAATGGGATTATTATAGAAGATCTTCACTCTATTTATTTCTTTAGCTATCAGATCTTTAGAAAATATAGATAAACTACGGAAATTGGACTTTGATATCCAATCTTTAAGAATGTACATGTGTATGAATAAGTATCAAACAAACTTAGTGAATGAATATACGCTTCAACTAGAATCATGCTGAAGCATGCATAAATTTTAAAATGTACAGTAAACAGATCTTACTTTATATCTGTATCTGTATGAGTATTACATAAATTTATAGAAAAAAAAAATGAAAGCATGCCGAAGCATGTATAATTAAAAAAAAAAAAAAAAAAAAAAAAAAAAAAATCCTCACGTCATACAATTTTGTAAGCAAAGAAATTTTATGATTTTGTGGTCAATGAAATACATACATATGTATCTACTTTGCAAAAATTCAAAAGAGCGAACTGGTAAATTCTAATAGTAAAGATTTTTAATTGTAACACTACTACATCTCGGACTCTTACGTCACTATCGATAGAAGCATGCTAAGGCATGCATACTAGCAAAATATATAAAGCTGTTAGAAGGTGATGAGACAGCAATTGTATCTGGATCAACCCAACTCATGAATGTATTGTATACGGAGATGATTGATGGTGATGATGACGTTTTTTAAGTGAATAATCATTACATATGAATGCGACAGTGATTGACCCCTCAAACCTCATGTAGAAATACTTGAGGGGAAAAATTCTCTCAAAACATAGATATTTCATTGTTTCTAACACTTTATGAATACACCAACGGTGAATTGCTGGTAGAGGTAACTGAGTTATTTGAGATCGATTTGCTACAATAGTTGTATATTAAACATGCATTTCTTTCTATCTAAACTAATTTCTACATACCTAATGTATATACCCACCAAAAAATTAGACAAAAATTCTCTATTCCAAGTAGTAAAATCTGAAAAAGGAGTGGCACATTAGAAGAAAAAAAAAATAAATAAAAATAGAGACTGACTGACCAACTAATACGTACACTCTGCCCGATGGGCACACAAAACACACTTAAACATTTCAGAAATATATATACAATACGCTGAACTTTAATAAAATGAAAAAAAAAAAAAAGTCATATAGAACATTAAATAAAAGCCATAGGTGCTCACCGTTCATAAAATAAACATATGTATATGTATCTTATTAATGTAAACATATTATCAGTATAAAGCAACAGAAATTTCGTCATACAAAGTCATCTTGTATCCTAGAGGAGCCGTTGATAGGGTATACCTAAATTATATGAAAACGAGTTCGTTTTCTGTTGATCGCTATTAAAGAAGAAAATATGTTTGTTCATTATGATTTAACTAATTTAAAAGTACATTTAAATTCAGTCTCATACCCGTACTTCTTAACATAAAAATTAAAAATAAATGTTATCCAATTCTATATTATACTATGTATCAAAAATTTCAAAAAAGCTGTTATATGAAAGAATCTCCAGCGCTTCTAACTGCATCAGAGTTTAAGAAAAAAAAAACTCCTTTTATTCAATTTAATAAAATTTTAATTTGAAGCAGTAAGCAAATACATCAGCTTACTGCATTCTTATTCATAATCGTATAATAGAATATATAACCCCTAAAGAAAAAAGTCTAAAAGTCTTATAAATTAAGAAATATAGAAAATAACATAATTTTTATAAACGCGCAAAGTTGCAAAAGTAATTCAAATGATTTCATCGCAAAAAACAAACAAAAAGCAGCGATTGTTTTCAACAATTATGAAAATAATAATTACAATATAAAACTCCCTTTTGATTTCCAATGTTTATCAATAAAAAATAAAAAATAAGTAAGTTAACTAACAACAAAAAAAAAACTATCAGTACCTAAGCTGGAGTGAGGGATCAGTTTCATTTAAAAATGTTTATACATTTTTAAAAAGCAAAGCAAGTTTTCCAAAATAAATGTAGAAGGCTATAGCTAAAAAAAATTTTATACCCTATACTTTAAAAAACTGTAAATTAAGTATAAGAAATATTTCTATTATAGTTACTATTACTATAGAGTATGTGGGTACATATCTTCAAGAATTCAGTTTTACTTCCAACAGAAAATCCTCACAAACTTTTAAGTAAACGCAGATAAAAATTAAAATGTTTTTAATTTCACCAACAACAGACATCACATGACAAAAAATAAAATAAAAAATGTATTCAAAGATTGAGTTGAACACTTATTTGTATGTACATATATATGTACATACATACATACATACATAAAATCAATTTGTAGATATGTATGTATACATATCAAATTTCTTATCAATGCTTAAGTATTTATTAGATCTACATCATGAAAATATATGAAGCGTCGTTTAGTTAAAGCACAATGCAAATATAAACAATCCATACACTCAGGGAAAATCTGCAGCTTAAAAATAAGAATTCATCACATTAATTCAATAATTTTTAATATAATAGAAAATGTATATTGAGATATCTACAAACTAATGAGTTTAATAAATGAATACTGTAAATTAATATTTTGTCCATATTGAAATAAGAAATTTCAATATGACTAAACCTTCGCTAATGGTTCTTATTAATTCAGCATGGTTCTTACTGATTTCAAGTTGGTTTTTCTCTGTGTGTATATAACTCTTTCAGTCAAAGAAGACGAATGTAGTTAAATAAACAAAATCTGTAATATAAACAAATTTCACACAGACCGACTTCAACGCGAGACAAATTTAAGCATGAGAAAATATAAAGCAATCGTAAGTACAAAAGCATACTAGGATTAGGGAAGTCCAGATATATGATAGTATTTTATAGTACCAAATGTCGATGTTGAAAACAATTTATTTCTACCTACATATAGATACCAGCTCAAATACACACACATAGCAGAATTCATATAAGAAATATCCAAGAAAATTTCAACAACACCCCACCTTTTGCAAATCATGACGAGCCTTAAATTCTCCCCCAGATATGCATACACAAATTCCCCTGGCCATACATACATACATACCAATTTACCTCAATAACATCCTCACCCACCTCAAATCACGATCAGTCTTAAACTCCTACAGACAGACACACCCACAAATCTCCATGGCTACATATTACGTCAACAACCATGCCCACCCAAATCATGGTCAGCCTTAAACTCCTACAGAAATACAAACAGACAGACTCCCTCGGTTACATATTACTACTACACCCCGCCCCTCATAAATCGCAATCAGCCTTAAGCTCCTATAGAAATTCCTACAAACGTACACACACACACACACACATACACACAAACACACACACACACATATATATACATGCAATCGATCTAGCTCTACTACACCCCGCCCCCCCTTCCAATCAAACCTTCACCTAAATTCTCACAGACAGACAGACACATCCACAAATTCCTATGGTTACATATTACGGCAACAACGCCGCCCACTCAAATCACGGTCAGCCTTAAATTCCCACAGTCTAGCAACACCTACATTAGCATTAGAAAAAATAACTTTCACGTTTTGCCGTCGGCATTAGGAAAAAAATAATAATCATGTTTTGCCGTCGGCATTTGAAAAAAATAATTATCATGTTTTGCCTTCGGCATTAGGAAAAATTATCATGTTTTGCCTTCGGCATTAGGAAAAATCATTTTCCCGTCGGCATTTGAAAAAATTATATTCATTTTTTGCCGTCGGCATTTGAAAAAAATAATAATCATGTATTGCAGTAGGCATTAGGAAAAATTATAATGTTTTGCCTTCGGCATTAGGAAAAATTATCATGTTTTGCCTTCGGCATTAGGAAAAATCATTTTCCCGTCAGCATTTGAAAAAATTATATTCATTTTTTGCCGTCGGCATTTGAAAAAAATAATAATCATGTATTGCAGTAGGCATTAGGAAAAATTATAATGTTTTGCCTTCGGTATTACGAAAAATCATTAGATGATTTTCCGTCAGCATTAGGAAAATCCATTTTCATGATTTTCCCCGTCGTCACATACACACATAAAAACCGCCAAACTATGAACCGCCTTAATACATTCACACAAAATATTCCACACACAAACTTCCCACGGTCAGGCAGGCAGACAGACAGACCGACAGACAGATATACACTTAATGTAAACAAAAACTCCTAATGTAAACAAAAAACTCCTAATGTAAACAAAAAAACTCCTTATATAAACAAAAAACTCCTTATGTAAACAAAAAAACACAAATTTCCAAGAATTTAACAATTTTCAAATTTTAATTACCCAAATTTAACAATTTCAGCAACAATTTAACAATTTTAATTGGGGCCGAATTGGCAGTTCACAACTACTAATCTGGCCGTAATATGATGCGTGTTTTAAAAAACAAATTCATTCTCACGATTGCGAGTGTTTTTGTGTGCAGCAGGTATGTGTGGCTGTTCAGGTGCCAACAATAAAAAAATCTTTCTTAAATTTGCCGTCGATGCACATTTGTACTTGGCCTTGAATAGTTGTCACTTGTACGGCTTCAACATTAGTGATATATTAGAATCTTTTAATTGTACGTGCAGACGTTGAAAGTAATGCAAACATTAAATTAGATACTGCTACACCTCCACTTTTCGCAAGAATGTTCATATAACGTTAGTTCCATGGACATTCTTTTACAAATATGTTTAAACAAGAATTAGAATTTATTTTAGTTTTATAAGTATAATATATGTATTATTATTTTATTTATTGCATACTCCGGAGTATCAATATTTATTTATTTATATTGTTTCCCTTTTTTTTTGTTTCTATTCATGATACAACTTAATTCTATTTTTGTGAACTATTTGTTCTTTATTAGTTTTCTTATCTACTATTGTTACATTATTTCTTATATCTATGTTTTTAATTTCGTATGGACCTTTATAGTTTGGCTCCACCTTATGCCCTGCTTCATTCTTGAGTAAAACTAAATCTCCTATATTTAAATTGTAATCCTTAACATTCTTATCGTAATTTTCATTTTGCTTAATTTTATTCTTATCTAGTAATTGTTGGGCCCTCTTATATGCTATTTCTAACCTAAATTTTGCCTCTTTGGCGTAGTCATCTATATTATATAAAGGAGAAATTCTATCCGCTTCAGTGAATTGATGAAATTTATTCGGAAGTTTTGAAAAAACTAATTCATAAGGACAGTAATTATGAACTGTTGAAGGTGTTGTATTAAAGCAATATGTAAAGTATTTTAACCATTGGTCCCAATCAGTTTTGTCTACTGAAATGTAAGAGCGTACGTATTCGTTAAAGGTTCTATGGCTTCTTTCCACTGTTCCTAATGTTTGATGGTGGTAAGCTGTTGAGTTTAGTTTTTCAATTTTCATCAAGTTACAAATTTCTGTTAAAATAGAATTCTTATACTCTGTGAGTATGAAATTTTCAAAAATTGCTTTAGCAATTGTTTTGGCACTTTTGTCTCTAATCGGTATTGTTACCGAATACTTAGTTAAATCACATAATAGTGTGATCGCATATTTGTTTTCTTTCAATGATTTTGGAAATGGTCCAATAGTATCCACATAAACCGTATCAAAGGCCTTATCAGGTGTCTGTGTGATAATCATTGGACTTTTTATGTGTTTTGTTGTTTTGGAAGTTTGGCAATTATGACATGATTTTACGTACTTAGATATGTATTTTGACATATTTTTCCAATAATCATATCTCTTAATTTTTTCTATTGTTCTATATATTCCGCAATGTCCTCCTTCTACTCCTTCTATGGGATCATCGTGATATTTCAGCATAAGTTCGAGAATTGCCTTGGCATTCTTACTATCAATTTGGGTTACCTCATTTAGTAGCGCTACTGTAATTTTATTCAACACTTTATTGCCCATAACTTTAAATTCATTTATAAAGATAAATTCGAAAATTTTCTCACTAGGTGCCACTTGTAATTTATTAATATTATGTTTACCGGCCACATATTCGAGCCTAGAGAAAAATTGTCCTAAGTCAAAGTTCCCTTTAGTAAACAAATAATTAATTTATATATATGTTACTATAGATTTTCCTCGTTTTATATAACATCTTCCGGGGGAAATCTTTAGTTTATTATATTTTCTGACATCAGTGTTATTTAATGGTACATATATACTTAGCTTATAATCATTATTATTTTTATTAATATTATGCTGTTTGGTATGTGAATTACTATTTAATTCTTTTTCCTTCTTATTGGTCATTGATCTGGTCGTGACTCTTAATATAGAACAAATTTTAATATTCATGTCTTTTAGGTCATTTATGGTTATTCGTGATAAAGCGTCTGCAACATAATTATCTTTTCCCCTAAGGGACTCAACTGTAAAATTATATTCTTCGAGATCAAGTCTCATTCTTGTTAATTTGGAGCTTGGATTTTTCATTGAAAATAAATAAGATAGTGGTCTATGGTCGGTTCGGACAAGAAAATGTTTTCCATATATGTATGGTCGGAAGTGTGTTATAGCCCAATGTATGGCGGTTAATTCCTGCTCAATTGTTGATTTATTACTTTCACCTTTAGTAAGTGTTTTTGAAGCATACTGCTCCACAAGCGTATTTACTTGCATCTGTGGTTATACAAAATTCTTTATTAAAATCGGGGTATTGTAGTAATGTGGGGCTTATTAACGCTTTCTTTAGGTATTTAAATGCAAATTCACAATCTTTTGTCCATTCGAATGGAACATTTTTCTTGGTTAGTTTTGTTAAATGTCTTGAATATTCAGAAAAGTTTTTAATAAATCTCCTGTAATAGTTGCAAAAAGCTACAAATCTTCTTGCACTATCAGCATCTTGCGGTGTTGGATAATTTTCAATTATCGAGTATTTACTATCATCTGGCAATATTCCTTTGTCTGTACATTTATGACCAAGATATGTTACTTCTTTCATAAAAAATGAACATTTTTCAGGATGAAGTTTTAGGTTGTATTTGCGACATAAATCGAAAACGTCTTTCAGATTTGAGAGCATATGTGTTTCTGAGCATCCCAAGACAACTAGGTCGTCCATATAAAGAAATGCTTGATCTGGCTTTAAGCCACTAAAAGCAAGTGTCATCATTCTTTGGAATGAATTTGGAGCTATTTTTAGGCCGTAGGGTAGCCTTGTCAATCTGTATGAACCATTACTGGTGGAAAATGATGTAAAGTCTCTTGAATTTTTCTCCAAACTAATTTGGTGAAATCCTGACATAAGGTCTAAGCAAGAAAAATACTTTGCTCTGCCGAGTTGGTCTAGAATATCGTCAATTCTAGGTAATGGAAATTTGTCAGCCACTAGTTTCTTATTAATTTGCCTATAATCTATTACAAGTCTCCATCTTTTATTTTTTGAATTTGGTAATGACTTCTTGGGTACCAATAGGATTGGACTATTGTATTCAGAGTGTGAAGGTTCGACTATTTTGTTGTCAATTAACTTTTTTACTTGTTTATCAATTTCTTCTTTGTGTGCGTGTGGAATTCTGTAATTTTTAATGTATACTGGTTGTGTATCTTTTATTCTCAACTTTTGTTCATAGAAATTGTTAGTAGTTATTGCTTCTGTTTCTAAACCGAAAATATCGCAATATGAAGCGCATAATGTTGTTAAAGTATTATTGAATTGTGGTGGAAAATTTCCTTTTAAAAGTTTTAGAATTTCTTTGTTTCTATTTATTTTTGTTTTATAATTGTTTTTATCTATATCATAATTTGAGATGTTTTCGGTTTTGATTTTGCTTTGTTTAATTTTGCTTATATTGTTGTTAGTATTTAGGATACGAATGAAAGCTTTGTTTGTTGTTACTAATGTGTTCGCTATGAAAACACCTGGTTCTATTTCTTGATTTGGGATTAGTAATTCATTATTTACTGATGTTAGTTTTACTTGACGTATGACTTCGGATCTCGGAGGTAAGATTATTTCATCACCAGTATTTGTGATTAGTATTTCTATTGGTGTTGTGATATTGAAAGGGCGTAGTACAAGGTAATCAAAGTCATTATTGAAATCTAGAATGCAATTATATTTTTTAATAAAGTCCATGCCGATAATTCCGTCGCATGGTATTGGAAAATCATTTTCTACTACTTGAAAGTTATGTGGTATAAGAAAATTTTTGTGTTTTAGATCAAAAAATATGCTTCCAACGGAATGTATTTCACCCTGTCCTATTCCTCTTAATGTTGCTATCTTGTTAGTATTTATTTCATTTGGATGAAAATGTGAAATTTTTATTAGTGAGGTGTCTGCTCCAGTATCAATTAGTAGTGTTCCATCTATTCCTAAATCCTTCCACAGTTCAGTTAAAAATTTTATAGCTCCTTCAATTTCCTCTTCTTCGTATTCTACTGGGTTTTTTGGCCTAGCCTTATTTTTATTGTTATTTCTATTCATTGCGAAAACAAAAATTTCAAACAATAAAGGCCATTTACAAATAATTTTACCAAAGACTATTTGTTAATATGTACATATGTATATATATTGTAGAATTATTTTTTTTTTTTTTTGTAAATAATGCAAGTAATTCTTATATAAGGATGTATGTATTTATTATAAAATTTTTACATAAAAAGCTTCAAATTAAAAAATTTTTTTTTGTGATTTTATTTCGGTTTTTACCGAACTTATTTTATCTATGATTTTTTTTCAGCTCGCCACCCTGAGCGTAAGTTTGTTGGTGCATGAGAGCACGTAGTTCCGTCTTTAATATGTTTAGTCGGCCACCTCTAGATTTTGTTGTGTTTGGTAAAGGGAATATTGGATATTTTGGCTTTTCTTCCTTCTTCTTTTTCGGCTTTATTAATAGAATTTCAGGTTTTTGGCTGGGATCTGCGCCCTCTCGTAGCTGCTTTTCCCAACGGGCTTCGGCTTCCGCTAAATCCTTCATGATTTGAGTCAAATTTGGGTCCATTTAAGGAAAAACTAGAGATTGAGAATGGCTGTCGGTAGAATCTACTGGATGATAACGGAATCTACTATTGGAATGTGAAGTGCTGGCAGTGGTACCGCCGTAGTGGGTGTAACACTTAAGGTACCCTTCGATGTTAATGCTGCTTGTATGTCCGCTAGAGGATTTGTAGACAATACAATATTCGAAGTGACAAAAATGTTTTCCTTCTTGACGTGCTGTGAATGTTTTAGCTTCTTTAGTAACACTAGTTTGGTTTCTTCACTGCGCAAATCGTCATCATCTTGGCGAAAAATAATTAACAGGAATCCAACTTAGCGTAAGCTCTGTATGTTGTATCCTATTGTCCTTTCTTATTTTTAGATAAAAGATAAGCAGATATGCTATGTATTCCTTTATTCTAAAAAATATGGCAGGATCGCCATATAAACATGAAAATTTATTTAAATTGTTTTTGTTTATTTAGTTGCAGCTCTGGGCCGCAGTAATTTTCAGATTAAAATTAAAATTAAATTACTATAGCTTATATACTACTTATGAAAATAAATCTTAACCCTACATATTGACATACTTATGTTGAAACATACGAACATGTATGCACAAAATAAAGTGAAATTAAATCTATTATTTACTTAAAATTAGTGCACATATTTTCGTGTGGAATCTGGCCGTAATATGATGCTTGTTTTAAAAAACAAATTCATTCTCACGATTGCGAGTGTTTTTGTGTGCAGCAGGTATGTGTTGCTGTTCAGGTGTCAACAATAAAAAACTCTTTCTTAAATTTGCCGTCGATGCACATTTGTACTTGGCCTTGAATAGTTGTCATTTGTACGGCTTCAACATTAGTGAAATATTAGAATCTTTTAATTGTACGTGCAGATGTTGAAAGTAATGCAAACATTAAATTAGATACTGCTACACCTCCAAAATTACTGCAATTTTTTCTGCTTGATCTTTTGGTTTAGTACAACTAGCAGTACCGAGCAATTCACCGCAGATAACACAAACTGTAGAAATGCCAACTAGCTATTTGTTAACATTTGAGTTGCCTGGAACTTCTTCAATTAAGTCAGCGATATCATCCGCTTCTGGCTCGTGTTCATCACTTAATCAAGTTATCACTTTAGATAACAATAGTCAAAAATCTAAAGTTCAAGTACCGATGGACAGATATATTGCAGTTGTAAAGCGTGTGCGAATCCCAAATTCTTAAAAATCTCATCGCTTCCCAAGATATCCAGGGATAACGACGCTGTATCAATTAATCGTAGTAATTTTTTTTCACTATTGCAGGCTAATAAAGACCAACCCGCTGTATCTTCGACAAAAACCTCTAAACCACCACCAATATATTTGAGAGAAAAAAATTTTAACGCCCTTATTAAAAAATTAGTCTCGGCAATTGGTGGGAACGCATTTCTCGTTATTCCAATAAATAGTGGTAACATTGACGAAACTAAAATTCAAACATACGAAGAAAAAGATTTCCGCAAAATAGTAACAGAATTCGAAAAAAATAAAACAAGTTTTTATACGTACCAGCTTAAGAGCCCTAAAGGTATGCAAATCGTGTTGAAGGGCATTGATTCTTATGTTAATCCCGAAGAAGTAAAAGATGCACTCATCATACAAGGATTTAAGGTACAATATGTTACTAATATATTCAATAGGGAGAAAATCCCCCAGCCTCTATTTCGTGTTGAACTGAAGCCGAATAATATAAAGATAAAAACACGAGACACATCCAATTTATAACCTAAAATACCTCTTATATCGAAAAATCACAGTTGAAGAGCCTCATAAGCGATCAGGTCCCATACAGTGCCATAATTGCCAAGAATATGGTCACAAAAAAACTTACTGCAAATTACCTACAGTTTGTGTTATCTGCGGTGAATTGCACGGTACTGCTAGTTGTACTATACCAAAGGATCAAGCAGAAAAAAATGCAGTAATTGTGGAGGTAACCACACCCCTAACTACAGAGGTTGTCCTGTGTACTCTTTCATCAAGCAGGCTATGGTGCAAAAACTTAAATTAGTTCCAGTTCAAACAGCATTCGCTTCCTCCGCCACTTCTGCGCAAATGAGCCAACCAGTTACTTCGCGTGTATCGTATGCAGATGCTGTTAGGGCTAGTTCTATTCCCTCACAAAATGTTTCACCGGCAAATAATTCAACAAATACAAATTCATGCTTTAATTTCAATCGCCTTGAAGCTACTATTGATAATCTTGTGCAAACTATAAACAATTTTATAACAAATATGATTAGCATGATGCAGGAAATGCTTCGAATGCAGAATACACTGCTTCAAGCATTAATTAACAAGCCATGAATACGTTAAAAATATGTTTCTGGAACGCAAACGGCATTCGCCAACCTAAAACTGAACTTGAGCACTTCCTTACGAAAAAAAAAAATTATGTAATGCTAGTCTCTAAAACTCATTTGACTTCGAGAAGCATTTTTAAAATTTATGGCAACACCTTATATGATTCAAAGGACCCTAGAGGAAGAGCATGCGGTGGATCAGCGATTCTAATAAGTCAAGACTTAAGCACTATATTCTTGACAACATTTGTGAACAACACCTACAAGCAACAAATATTGGCATTGAAAGTTTTGGTACAAACTTCGTGATATCACCAATTTACTCCCCTCCCAGATTTTCAATCACTGAAGATCAATACGAAAATTTCTACAAATCTCTTGGACCTCGTTTTGTAGCAGCTGGCGACTACAATGCAACACATACGTTTTGGGGTTCGCGTCTTATTACACCCAGAGGTCGAGCATTGTTCAACACAATTTCAAAAATGGGCTTGGATGTCATTTCGAGTGGGGAGCCCACTTATTGGCCTACTGACATACAAAAAATTCCGGATGTTATAGATTTGGGCGTCATAAAAAATATCTCTAGGGATTTAATTCAAGTTCAAGCTTCTCTTGATCTTTCGTCCGATCACTCTCCGACGATCATTACAATTTGTAGTCCATTAAGAAGTAATTTACCTGACCCATATGTGAAGATGATCAATCGTGTTAATTGGCTGGGGTTCAAAACATATCTCAGTAGTCTTTGCACGGAAAATATTACGCTAAGAACACCCAATGATATTGAATCTAACATTGCCAATCTCAGCGAGAATATTAAACAGGCTGCTGAACATGCCATTATCTCCCATCCGCAGACTGGGTTTAATAAAATTTATTCTACAGACATTGAACGTCTCGTACGTGAAAAAGGAAGAGCTAGAAGGGAATGGCAACAGCACAGAGAACTGTGTCTATACATATGTATGTTAGTTAGTTAGTAAAGGCACATGTCATGCGTTCGTATAAAATTTCTAATTGATATTTTTGTTTAATTATTTCCATATGTAAATTCTATTATTTTTTGTATATTGTTAATTTTTGTTAGACAAAATGTCTGTGCGGAGATTCATAGTAAAAAGGAGATGAATTCCTAGATTAGTGAGTGCATGTGCTAATAGAAAATGTGTTAGTTAGGGTTAGCATTTTATATGTAAGTGAACGGGATGTAATAATTTGTGTGGGTTTGATCGGACGGTGATCGTATAAAAATCCTAGTTGATATTTATGTTTAATAATTTGCATATGTTAATTCTATTATTTATTATATTTTAAAATTTTTTAGACATTTTAGTGCGGAAATGCATAAAAATGTGACGAATTACCAGATTTGTGAGTGCATGTGCGAATAGAGAATGTGTTAATAAGGGTTAGGATTTTATAAGTAAACGATCGTTAGTGGAATAGGAAAGTATTTAAAATGTAGTGAAATTGGTCAGCGTTACACGTGTATGCATGTATGTATGTGGAGTGAGGGAACAAATGCAATGTTTATGTGCATTAGCTTATCTATTGATATTTTGTTTGTATTACGTTGTTGTTATTGTTGTTGTTGATGATTTTGTTTTTTTAGTATAAATGTCGAATCGTGGAACATTTTAAACAGTGAAACTCAATTGCAAGCGCAAAAGCTAAATTAAAAAAAAAAGTAAAAAAAATATCAAAATGGAATCTAGTCCTCTTATTATATCTTTAGAGGAAGACTTCGGCATTATAAACCCTTCGGTCAGCCCACTTTCTATAAGTGGTTTGACAGAATTTGAACAATTTGGTAACATTTCAGTGTAAGAAGTAGTGTTAAACTACATAAACTCTCCGCAGAATTGGAACGGAGAGGATATCCCAAACAACCAGATGGGATATCATACAAATTTTTTCGAGGATGAGGTATATGAGTTCCTCTATGATAACGAAGGGGACGAACTACTTGCTCAATTCAATGATGAATTTTGGTGTGATAACAAAGGCGATGAACTTATATTAGATTTAAGTTTTTAATTATATTATATTAGATTTAAGTTTTTAAATTATATTTAAATATAATATATGAAATAGTACATAAATGAAATAATGAAATAAAATAAAGAAATAAAATAAAATAAAGTGTTAATAATAATTGATGGAAAAGAGAAAATTTAATTGATAAATAAAAAGAGAAAGAAAGAGAGATAGAGGGAGACAGAGAAATGTATATATGTTTTGATATGAAATAATTATAAATAATTTGTACTGATGCATAAAAGTTCACAGTTTAATATAAGTTACATAACAATGAGCACCAACGAGGATTTAATTTCTACCTTCAATAAATTGAACGCCAGACAGAGACTTAGTGTGAAGGATATGTTATCTCTAGAGGAGTACCATATAACTGGAGCTGAGCGTATTACTACAAAGTATGGGGAAACTATTGTCTTAGAGCTGGGAACGAACATTTTATATTTACCAAAGAGATTTAATTCACTAAGTGATAAGGATATTGACAATTTATCTACGGGCGCTTATCTTATTTCTAAATATCCTATAAATGATAGCAATAATAGTGATTTATACAGATTGGAGTTAAAGCCAGTTCCTCCTGTAAGAGATTATTATCCTTTTGCTACATTTAAATAGAAACTATTAAAAAAAAGTATATAAAAAGTATTTAAACAAATATTTTAAAAGTATTTCAAGAAATATTTTAAATAAAAACAAATGAAATTGCATAAATATTTGTTTAATTTATATGAATTCAACCAAATAAAAATATACATATGTAAGTATATAATACGAGGATTTAATAAATCAATGAGTAGTTTTCATTAAGATTTTAAACTAGAACGATGGATTTTATAAATGATTTTTTACAAGAGTTCGGAAATATAATTTTTGAAGAACATCTGTCTTTTCTTCGAGCATTCAAAACTGATTACGAGAATTTTGATGATAAGATACCTTGCTCTCATGACGACAATTCAAATGAAGACGTTGTTGGCATGTGTACATGTTATTTTTTTCATATGAAAAGACTAAGGGTGAAGAAGATTATTGATAAATATAGAAGCTTATTTCATCACATTTTATCAACTGCCACCGTTAACCGAAAGGAAGATTGAGATGAATTAACTAACATTTTAAACAAAATTTTTAACTAAATTAAATTTTATAATTTTTCCCTAAAAAAAAATAAACAAAATATTTAAACATAAATCACATGTTTTATTTTTTCTTAGAAACGTTTAGACAACATACATATATGTATGTATATATGTAATTGTATACATTATTTACACAATGACAGATACATAGATAAATAGATAGAGCATAGTATTCAAAGTATTTTCAATATAAAGGGATTTTTTAGAGCGAAGTCATCATCAGTTTAAACTTTACTTCCGAGGTGTATAGTAAAAAAAATGAGACATTTTTTTGAACAACCAAGGAAACCTCAAATACAGGATGTGGTTTTTGAACTGGAGTACTTCCTGAACTTAAAATTAAAAATTTCTTGCGGTTTTTCAACTCTAAATGGATTTAAGCCGATGATATGGCTACATTATAAAAAAAAAAAATTTTGTTGAGAGTGGCTACGATCAATGCATTATAAAACTTATATCAGCAGTGTCCTTTCCCAAAGGGAATTTTTAAATTCAGTTAATTTAATAGATGACACTAAGGAAAGGAATACAGCCTACATATTTCAATTTAAAAACGGTACCTATCGTTTAATTATTCAGCAGGACAACTACAAAATTAAAATAAAGCCAGATACGTGGAAATCTCTAATTGGTGTTGGAATATTTTTAACTTCAATTATATGTTGGAACGGCATCTTCAGGAAGCAAATTCTACATTTTTATTATGACTACTACATTCCAACGTGTTCAGTATTGAGAAAAACTAATATACAACTAAGCGACATAAAAGGAATTAATGAAAGAGCTATTGAAGTTGATCTGACACGTCTTTATTACGAAATAGGAAAAAAAATGCAAAGCAAAATTGTAACAGATGTAAAAATACACAGACTTGTTAAGAATGGATAATAAATGAAATGAAACTATAAATAAATTAAACAAATTATATGTGTTTTCTTTTCTTTTTTTATTCCGCATTGTTTTTATTTGGTACTTTTTTAAAAAGTTTAAACATAAATGTCCACAATTAAATGCATTCAATTTCTGATATCTCTTATAGTTATACTTTATATTGTTTCCCAAATATCTTAATACTTCTAAGGGTGGTTGAAGATTACCAAAACTATCAAAATATTCCACATTATCATTATTTTTATAATATGCTACCCAATGTGTATCTCCGGTATTAGAGTCTAAGTTGATAATTCCACATTCTATCCTCCGTGGAATATTAGGAAGTTTATCTCTCATATAAACTCCTCTAAAGTGATGAATATACTTCTTTCCAAAAGTTCTTAAATCCATATCTGTTAGTGGTCTGTTGGGTAGCTGCTTGAATAGTTTTTTGGTGTAGTTTTCGTATAAAATATTCCATATCCCTTTTTATAAGGTTTGAGATAGAGACCTTTTCCTATTGCTATTGCCTCTAATGCTCTATTATGTCGTTTACTTTCTTCCAGCTGTTCTCTACCATTTTTAGCTATAGTAATAGCTTTAGCAATTTGTGAAACTCCAGAAACCATTGCACCTAATGCTCAAAGTGCTGTAAGTATCGGTATCAAAGGTAATAAGCCGCCAATTTTGGGAACTCTAATAATTCTTGGAATTTTTACTTCAGATTTTTTCCCAAGAAATGAATGATTAATAACTTTTCGTGCAAGTTGTATAGTTTTTTTATATCTGTAGGCTTGTTTTTCTTTAAGATAGTTGTAGCTGCTTTAGTTGCATTACGAAAATGGTTTTGCTTACAATTTTGCTTAACGTTTTTGGATTTAACACCCAAACCAAATTTCAATTTAGATTTCATTGCGTTTGTTACAAGGTACGAATTTATTTTTTCTCCGAATGTGCTGTCTTTAGCTGTCACCCTCTCCCAAGCTTTATTAGCTAGTTCTCTATCCGCTTGATGACGTTTTTTAATATCAGTACTCTGAGAATAAGCAATATCATGAACTCGACAAGCAGCATCCAATGGATTAATTCCTATATCTCCTCTCTTGAACCGTTTTTCTAATTTTGTTCTAGGTCCACAAAATTGATACCCAGGTAAATGAAGTTCAACTGGTAGTGAATTAATCAAACTGTTTATCAGTCATTTTCCTTGAACTGTCTGTTTCGCATTAAATTTTTTACTTGAATACACAATCATTTATACTTTTTAATTATTTCTGTAAATAAATTCAAACTTGTCAATATACTTATATATGATTGTGAATGAATTAAATTTTAATATAACTATCAGGTGTAAAGATGCATTTGATTAAGCAACATTCAAATATCTTAGTAAGAAATTTCGATTTCATTGAATACAATAGACGAACACAGCTACCTATTACTAAGTTCTATAAGAGCATTAATAGTAGGTCCATCCAATTGCGGGAAAACAAATGTAATGCTCAGTTTAATCGAAAGCCCGAATGGATTAAAGTTTAAAAATATTTACTTGTATTCAAAGTCATTACAACAGCCAAAATATAAGTATCTTGAGAAACTTATTTCATCAGTAAAGGGAATGGGTCTTTACACATTTAGAGAGAATGAAGATGTCATATCACCTGATAAGACAAAGGGAAGCTCTATAATGATATTTGATGATGTTGCATGCGAAAAACAGAACAATATTAGATCATATTTTTGTATGGGTCGTCATAGAGACATTGATTCGTTTTATTTGTGTCAAACATATACACGTATTCCAAAACACTTAGTACGAGATAATGCAAACTTTATCTCGTCTTGTTTTAACAATTTAAAACATATTTATAATGATCATGTTGGAAGTGATATGAGTCCCAAAATGTTTCATAATATATGCAATGAATGTTGGAAGGAAAAATATGGATTTTTTGTGATCAGGCTTTGATGTTTTCATTCAACATTAGTTATAAATATTCATTCAACTGCTGCGGATATTTTCTAATTAAAGGCTGACTTAGCTGTTTAAAATAGCTGTTTTTGTTGTTTAAAAAAGCTGTTTAGCTGTTTTCAAACAGCTGTTTTGCTGTTTAGCTGTTTCAAAAAGCTGTTTAGCTGTTTAAAAAAGCTGTTTAGCTGTTTCAAAAGCCTGTTTAGCTGTTTATGTAAGCTGTTTTGCTGTTTCAAAAAGCTGTTTGTAACAACAACACAACATGGAAGAAAGTATATTAAAAGAATTGGTGAAATCAAGAAAAATTCTAAAAAAGAAATTCGACAGTATCAAACAAGGTGAAACAGAACCGTTTAATAAATTAGAACATACATTTAAACCTATAACAGAACCACTTAAAAAACTTGTATAGTTATCTGATGATTCATTAGATCCAATGAAATTTTCTGATGAAAGAATTAAATCTGAAAATTACAGTACTCCCACTAAAAAAGAGTGTTTTAGTCCTTTACCAGGGAAAAGTGAAAATAAAGAAGATTCACACTTGAGTGAATCATTTTATTCCCAAGCAGATGATTGGAAATTTAATTTAACAGATTTGTTTGAAAACAAAAAACTCGATACCATATTTGGCCCTTACAAGGATGAAAATGGTGATTGGAAATTTGGAAATTCATATCTTAAGCTAAGTGATGACAAAATAACCATAGGAAATAAATCTTGAGCATTAACTCCAGGCCTTTACTCATTACTATTTCACAAAATGCCGGAACAGTATGACTCAACTGAACTGGATATTTATAAACGAATTTTACTTGATACAAATGCACATAGAGTAAACTACGATCCCAGTAACCGATTTAAAGGAAATAGAGGTTTCAAGTATAAAGAAATAGTTAATAAATTATTTGCTACTACTCACATTGGTAAAGGTTTAATGAGAGTAAATCTTAAAAACCAAACTATATATACTGGGACAATCCTAATGAAATTGTAGATCGATTGAGACTGTTAATAGCATCAGAACAAGCTGGAAATAATAATCATTCTAATGAAATAGTATCAATAATTGAAGAATTGAAAGAAGCAAATATAATTGAGTAGAAGCGATAAAACAACGAGTATGACTGTCGACAAATTCGGTCATTATTTTAATCAAAGGTCTAGTAACGAAGGAAGAAGAAAATATCTCTTGAAGCATTTTGGTTTTACACTGGATGGAAATAAAATAAACATTGACAATAAAAGGGTTATAAACGTAGCTTCACCTTTGGATGGACTTGATGCTGTTAACAAAGCTTATTTGATTTTACAAATAAGACACATGAAAGAGAGTTTAAAAAGGGGAATAAGTGAAGAAGTTGTACTGCTAAGAAGTGAAATTACAGATTTAAATACAAAAATAAGGGATATATATAACGTAATGACAACAATATTACCATGCAATGGAAAAAAGAGCAGTAGTTAATGAGCTTCATTCACGAGCTCGGAGTTATTATGAAAGGAATTGATGATCTCTGGCAAGCCGACTTGGTAGAAATGGGAAACTATTCAACATATAATAATGGTTATAAATATATGTTAACTGTCATAGATACATTTTCAAAATATGCGTGGGCTGAAGCAATTAAATCTAAAACTGCCTCAGAAGTTTGTAATGCATTCAAGAAAATACTTGTTATGGGGCGTGTTCCTAAAAATTTACAGCCAGATGATGGTAGAGAATTTTTCAATAAAGAGTTTGGAGGGTTGATGCGAAAATATTCAATTAATCACTACTCTACATATAGTGTAATGAAAGCTTCAATTGTTGAACGCTTCAATAGAAACTTGAAAGAGAATATGTGGAAAGAGTTTAGTAACAATGGAACTTATAAATGGATTGATATTTATAAAAGTTTGATTAAACAGTACAATAAGAAAAAAACATGGCAAAATAAAAAAGGCAACAAATGAAGTAACTCATAAAAATGAAAAGCATCTCTTGAATACTGTATATAGTAATTTGAAAATTTTCAAGCCTTCACGATATAAAGTTGGAGATTACGTCCGTATTAGTAAATACAAAAACGTTTTTGAGAAGGGATACACTCCAAACTGGACAACAGAAACATTTAAAATAAGATCGATACAGAACACTTTTCCTATAACATTTTTGTTGAAAGACTATCAAGAACATAAAATTAAAGGAGGCTTTTATAAGGAGGAAATACATAGCACACATTTTCCGAATACGTTTCTGGTTGAAAAAGTATTGAGAACTAAAGGAAATAAGGCATATGTTAAATGGTTAGGTTTTCCAAGTCAACATAATTCATGGATAAATAAAACTGAAATATTATAAAATAAGCAAGAATACGACAAATAAATTAAACAACTACTTTAAGGCATTATTATTTCATTTTCAATTGAGCATTCACCATGTCAATAACATTAGCATTAAGCGGAAACTCTTCCATTTTAAAAGCAAATTATTTCCCACCTATAATTTTAACGGATGAGTATGAATGCTCCCTAATCGACTTCCATTCATATAATTCTATTCCGAATGTAGACTACGATAATATCCTTTTCCATATTGGAGATGCAGTTATAGAAAGTCCCATAGGGTGTTATGAGTTGCAAGACATTGTCGATTACATAACTACACAATATAAAAAACTAATTTTAATAAAACCATAATATTTGAACCGAATAATAATACTTTACATATAGAAATAAGTTCTTCACACGACATAATTTATTTTAATCGAACGCGATCAATTGGTAAATTGCTTGGTTTTGCGGAAAAATCTTTAAATGCAGGAGTAGTACATTTATCTAATCAACTTGTAAATATTCTGAAAGTTAATGCTACACAAATTCAATGTAATATAATACAAGGAGCATACATGAATGACTCTCCAGCACATATACTTCACGAGTTTGCTTTAGACGTTCCTCCAGGTTATAAGTTAGACGTGAACCCTAATAATCTAGTTTATCTACCAGTAAACGTTAAGGAAATAACATATCTTAAAATTTGGATTGTTAATCAAGAGGGACGTTTAATAAACTTTAGAGGTGAAGAGATAACGCTAAGGTTGCATTTGAGGCCAAGGCAAAAATGATAATTTATAATAAAACCACAAGAAGAAATATTAATCTGAACATTCCTGCAGATACTGTTAAAGCTATAAGACCGAAGTTAACAGAAGAAAATAAAAGATTCTTAAAGCTACTTAAATTTAAAGTAAACAAAAATATCTGATATACTTAACGTATTGGAACAACCGGTCTCGGACGAGAGTATAACAAAAAAAGACTTTCATAGTTATGTACCATATATTCAGTCATTTAAAAACAATGATGAAATTCGAATTACCCTACAAAATCAAGACTTATATGTTCTACCTTCGGAAAGCTTTTTATTTATATAGGGAAATATAAAGAATAGTAAAGGTGAAGAACCGTCAAATGTAAGGCTGAAGAATAATTGTGTGGCATATTTGTTTGATGAAAGACGTTATGAAATTAATGGAGTTGAAATTGATCGAACCCGATACTTGGGAACATGTAGTACAATCAAGAATTATGTTTCATTAAATCAATTTGTGTTTCTGAGGAACTAGCTATATCTAAATTCAATTTTTGCATACCTTTAAAATTACTAATAGGATTTGCTGAAGATTTCAATAAAATTATACTGAATAGTAAACATGAACTTATTTTACTACGAAGTTCAAGTGACGCAAATCCATATTATTCAACAGATGCAAATGCAGTTCTAAGTTTATCGATTACAAACATAACAAGTAGAATTCCACACGTTCAACTTTCAGATTCTAAGAAACTACAAATAATGAAGGTTATTAAAGGTGGATCTTCTTTACCTATTTCATTTCGCAGCTGGGATTGTTATTTCAATCCGACTTTTGCTGGTGGAAGGAATCACAATTGGAATGTGAAGTTATCACTGAATAGAGAGCGGCTCAGATTTATAATATTAGTCTTGGAAAATGGCAATAAATATATTCACTCAGACCTAAAAAATATTAAAGTACATTTAAATTCAGACTCTTATCCATATGATGACTTATATATATATATATATATATATATATATATATATATATATATATATATATATATATATATATATATATATGTATATATATATATATATATATATATATATATATATGTATATATATATATATAATATATATATATATATATATATATATATATATACATATGCATATTGTAATTATTGGGGACCTTTACTTTTTTAAACGTCATCATGTAAATAAAAATTAAATAAGCATACAAATTCGATATTTTTAATTTATTTTAAGTTTTGACGGAGAAGGAGCGTTTCATAAGGCGATTGTAATTATAGGGGACTCAGTCTTATGTTCTATAAATATCCAGGACTTGTCCCCAATAATTACTATATATCATTATTGCCAGACTGTAAGCTTTTTTCCCCGGTTTTTACTGACGGCGTAATGTTTTGTAATGGCCAACAGAGTTTGCATTCTTGTTTCTACCAGTGATGCTAATATTGATTTGTACCAAAATCGTTCAGCAAGAAAAATAAATTAATAAACAATAATTGTATGATGTATCTACATCGAAAATTGGAGAAATCATAAGTGCGTGAAGAATGGTGCTAATAATACTAACGTACGAGTTGATTTGCTCTTTTAATCTTAAATTGTATAGTTAAGATGTGATTTACTATATTCACATACTTTAGTTTTCATATTTTATAGAAACCATTATTAAAAAATTATCCATTAGAATGATCTAATTAAATAACAATTATTTAATAAATTTTGTGGCCAGTTTCTTGCAGTAATTTGTTTTGCTAAGTATGTAATTTATACTACGTTCTAAATAAAATCTGTCACTAAATTTATTATATTTTGCAATATTTTAATTTGTATGATAATATCTATAATTTAATGATGTAAATAAAAACTAAAATTCGAATTTATGCTAAAACATAAATAACGTAATTTGACGTGTCCATTTATATTCTTAATGTAGAATGTAATGTAGAACAAAATCTTATTATCAAACTTTGTATATAAAATAAATTAACGACAAATAATTTTTGTGTGTGAAGTTTGACGTTTAACTTTTAAACAAGTTGCTGTGTTGCCAATTTGCCAATTTATATGCCGAAAAACATAGTTGTATCATAAAACTTTGGCAAAATGTAATGACAAACTGGATTTTTATTTCTATAAGAAATCTAGTCAAAACCAACTCGATTTTGCTCGACATTTCGTATGTAGTAGATTTCCCTCAGATTTAAATGTACTATTAGTTTATATATTAGAAACTAATTTAAATAAAACTTAATTATACGAAAATAGCATAATTTGATAGTTTGTTTCTTAACATTGTGGACCAGTAAACTTATTTTATAAATAGTGTCTTAAGGACTGAAAATGAGAAAGAGCAAGAAATCGAAATTGTATGTATTAACTACCAATTTTAAATATAGATAATTATGTATGTATACATACATTTCGTTATTTTAATACAGAAAGGCCCTAACTCATTACATTTTTGAAATTGAGATATTTTAAGTTTTCGACACATACGATGTTTTCCTATCAAAATATACGAAAAACTCGATTTCAAAAAAATATTAAGCTATGTCCTTTCTATATTAAGGTAATGATATGTATGTATACTACTACATACATATATACTGTTACCTTATTGAAATATAATATGAAATGTATGTACCTTAGATATGTAATATATCAATCTATGTGTTGATGTCATGGTAGTTATTTATTTTCTAATAAATTACTGTATAAAAATCTGTTTGTTATTTTGATTTTCAACGGAAACATTTTAGAAGATGCATTTTTTCGAAAAATTGGTTTTTATGTTCCGCTAGACGTATATTTTTTAATCTAGACCTTTTTAGACCTTTTTTCAAAAATTGTTACGCGTTTTGAGTCTCAAAATTTGACATCACTATATGGGATATTTTTCCATTATGGTAGGTACGCACTTTGCAATATGCTTGCGCAACACGTTTAAATTTCATGCGGCATATATTAACACACATACAGCAATCTACAATTAGAAAATCAATGGAATATCAAAATATTTTGATATTTTTGAAACCTCAAATGGAACGCGAAATGAAACCATAAACAAGACTACACACCATGATATAAATATAGAAGGTACTTACCCCGTTTTCGGCTAGCAATATATATGTTGGCAATATAACACTGGCAGAATAACAGAACAATATTTTTGATTGCTTTCCTTATGTTAAGGCTATGGGAAATTGTAGCTTATAATATCGTCGGTTGGTTTCTGGGTTGCTGCAGACAATGTATTTTGAATATTTTGTGCCGCAAACCAGAAACCAACCGACGATATGGAAAAAGTCAACAGGAAAGGTGCAGAGCAAAAATATAATTCACTTGTAAATATCTGGTTAATCGAATGAATTTTTATGTTTATAAACTTATAACAATACACATTAGTTCACTACACACGGTTTTAAGAGAATATTTTGCTATTTTAATATAAATAAATATGTATATTTTCCCAATTTCACTAATATGTCAAATGCAATACAGAAAAGTCGAACATAAATTAACACTGACTGACGTTTCATGTTCGAAATAATTATAACATATATTGCAAGTACCTGCAATGAGCTGTCTCTACTAGCAATAATATAATTTTGACAACTGCTGCGATATATGTCGACATATTTTTTGCTAGTCGAGACATATGGTTACATTTTCTAATTTTTTCTTGACATTCACCATCTGTCAAGTATAAGGACTATGAAGTTTCCGGTAAAATCGTGCTAGCGTATTAATTTAATACTTCCCCTCTGTTTCCTATTGGTTTGAAAACTTTATTTAAAAACTATTTCAAAATGGTTTTTTTTATTAAATGCAGAACGTATAAATTAAACAATTAAGTAAAACTATGAGTGTAGCATTTTATAAATTTCCTTCATTTCCTGGTGTTCGTCAACAGTGGCTAAGAGCCTACAAGATCTGTAAAATAGACTTGCCAAACTATCTGATCGGCTATTTAAGCCATTTTATAAAAAGTATGTTACAATCAACCAGAAACGAATTATATAGATTAAACAAAATGCAATTTTAATCAATATTTGGTAAACTTAATGAAAATTTATTGTCAACTACTCAAAATCATCAATCAATTTGGTTTATCAACGTCAAATTTAGATGAAAATATAGTTAAAAGACTTCTTTTACCTAGGGCTTACACGTGCAAGTGCATGTTGAAAAAACTCAATACACTCAAACTCTTTTACTAACACATCTACGCTTTCGGCACTTGCAGTCTACTTCCAACTTAACTGCGAAGGAATTTTACAAGACAGTGCCTTGGTAAACTTGTAGCAAGTAAATGGAAAGTTTGCTAACAGTGTTGCCCTACTAATACTTTAGCACAAATTACCTGGATTTCAGTGTAATGTTATATGAGTTTTTACTTATTTTAAATATATTTAAAAGCTAATTTAATAGTTTTTCTTAAATATTCATAAATCAAGCAGTTAATGAAATTTTTAGACATAAATAACATTAAAACAATACGAAAAAAGTTCAATACTATCTGGTTCCCTTAAAATTAAACTTATTTATGTTATGGACAACTCTGCACTAAAGGTGAAGTTACATAACACGCGTTAGTGCGCGTGCGAGCTGTAGGCATCTGTCAAAAAAAATTGAAATAGTGTTTTTGCATACAACAAGTTACATACGAAACTCTTTGACGCGTTTGCCACAGAAAGTTGATTAACTTTCAACTTTATAACGCGTTATATTGTTTTGACAACTAATCAGCCGACAATAAACAAGAAAAAAATTTTAAAATTTAGAATCATGGAGCAAAAACTTATTGAAGAGTTTGAAGACATACAGTATTGGATAAAAAAGTATTTGAAAATGTTCCAAGTCCATTTTTCAATGTAAAAATAAGTGAAAAAGCTGATAGAAAAGGCGTTTATAACGCGTGTTGTGTAACTTGCCATTTTCCATGCGCTAAAGATTTCAAACGCACGATACTTGTAGACGAACTGACGCATGTTATGTACTTCTACATAACACGCGTTATGTAGAACACGCAAGTTGCACAGTCGGGCATTTATGCGAAATTTTCGTTGATAATATGTACGCAGAGCTTTCATGCAAGTACTTGCATGTGTAAACGCAGGGTTAGGCAGAAAACTTAGGAAGATGCGCAAAGTTATTACATAAGCACTTTTCAAACTTCACAAATATACAGTTATTTATATCACTTAATTTATTCGCAAATTTTTGTTAAGATAATTACACATTTTTGTAAAGAAATTCTGGAATAAAATCTGCCTCGTTGCATAAACATGTAGCAAAGTGTGTACCTACCATAAGCAATTACATAATTTTAGCATTCACTGCAATAAATGTTAACATATATATTGTTTGTTAAGACGGGATTAACTTTAAATAATTAGTTACGTATAATACTATATTTTATTAAACAATTTTCTTATGAAATAAATAGACAAGCATTTGATGTAAGCATTGCTGTTTAAAGTATCTAATATAACAAATAGATACACATTTATAAATTCGCATGTAGTATAATGCTTAACAGTTTATTACCTCGCTTATACGCAAATCTTATATGTAAACAAATTTTTGTAAACAAATTCTAGGGGAAGTCTTAAATTTTTTACTATATGGACTAATTTTTCTTTATTTCTCTCAATAAATAAACTTCAGATATACTTATTTTTCAAAGCAAAGAGATAATTGAAGTACCTTATATATTTATACTATGCTACACACAATGCTACCAGCAATAAAATCTCCCTCGTTGCATAAACATGTAGCAAAGTGTACTTACCAAAAGCAATAACATAATTTTGACATTCATTGTAATAAATGTTAACATGCTTATTGTTAGTCAAGGCGAGATTAACTTTAAATAATTAGTTGCATATTAAAATATTTTCTTATAAAATAAATAGACAAGCGTTTGATGTAAGCATTGCTGTTTTAATTATTTAATTTAACAATGCATACACATTTATAAATTCGCATAATCGCGTAAGTTGCTTGACAGTTTATTACCTCGTTTATACGCAAATTTTAAGTGTAAATACAATTTATTTGTAAATACTGAAATCACCGTTTATACGTAGATAGCATACATTACTATTTGTTTCTATATTTCTGTGTATTAGATATCTAACAAAACAGAAATAGTTGGCTGTCAGCATATACATACAAATATGCTGATTGTACATATCGTTTAAACCTAGCTAAATATAAGTCATGCATTTTGCTTGTTGGTCAGGCTTGTAATTCGTATATTGCATGTAACTACTTGTGCAAGCAAACATTGTTTTAAAATTTTTTATGGTGTAGTTGGGTTGGGTTACAAATTGCAAACATACATAAAATGACAAATAAAGCAATCATTTAAAGAATGAAACTAATAAGTTTAACAAAATTTAACACAAAACTGTAAAAGAAATTAAAAGGACATTTCATTTGATTGAATTTTATTTCAATGCGATATATGTAATCTATTCATTATTTGACTAATTAAAAAATTTTGGTACTAAATTATAAAAAATTTATTTACTTCAATCATAATTTTAAAATTTGTTAATGATTAATTTTCAACATATTGCTACTAGTAATAACATTTAATGAACTTAACGTGTGTCGAGCACACCTAACAAACAGTTTGAATATATTAAGTTTATTTGTTATTTATAGAACAATAAAAATTGATTCGTGTAAAACAGCGATACTGGGCCTTATCGTATTTGGGTTATTTCGACTTCAACTACATTTTAATCTTCGGTCGAAGATCAAATGTGGTATTATTTAATTTTTTACAAAGACGTCGTAGTCAAAGACGAAATATGCCAAACAGTAAGGGGAGTATTTTTCTATAAGAAGGTATTAAGCCTTATTACTAAAGATTTGAAAGGTAAAGTAAGTACTAAATTACACTTCGATAATTGAAATCAAACATGTATGTTCTGATACACACTGCAAATAGCCAAAATTGTTTTTAAATGTTTGTAACTCACGCGCTTTGTTACCGATTTTTCATATTCGGGTCTGTCACAGAAATTGTACGAAAGTGAAATTATTTTTTGGATTCGTAAATTTTGTTTAGTTTCAGCTTTAATACGTTTTCATGAATCCGAAAAAAATCAAAGCATTTTTATTATTAAATATGGCATTTCTATGGCCAAGCTGCTTTATAAACAAATGAATACAAATCGAAAAAATATCGAAAATTTTTTTGGTATTTTTAAAATAAAGTAGTTATTTACAAAATTATGGAAAACTTACAAAAAATTGTAATGTAGGCTACCTAAAGCTGTATAATTGTATACATGAATACTATACGAATATATTCACTTAATACAGCTACCAGCAACAATAAAAAATTAAATTAGTATTAATTTTCTTATAAAAATAAATTTGTACAAATTTTTTTCTAATTACCTGCATCTGCTTACAACATAGAAAGAGTTTTCCAAGAAGACAGAGGTCTTACACAAAGGAATGCTATAAAATTCGCATTTATCAATATTTTCGACTGAAAATTCTCTCTTAGGTGGAAAATGATGCAATTAATACACAAAAAGTAAAAACAAATCGAATTTGCTTTTGAGTTCCGGGTAAATCCCAAAAATATTTCATAAAATGCTGTATTTGTCTTATCTTTCACCGGGCGCAGATAATATTTTAGGAAATATTTCAAAACATATCATGTGTTAAGGTGAAATGACGAATTTTTCGGTTCAAGCTTTGGAATTTGAGAAAAATGCCTCATATTTGACATTTATAACAAGAAAAGGTCCATTTCGAAACGATCTGGCACCTTAAAAAAAATTTTGAACAAAAAATTTCTTTGTTATATTTCTTATTGTATAACCTTTTGAACAAATAACATATGAATTATTATTAAACAAAAAATTCTATCGAGTATTTTTTATAAAACTAATGAAATAAACATTCTTCATCGTTTTTCTCGAAATCAAATTTTTGTTCCATACATCAGAGCAGAAACAAACCGACGATTTGATGCTCTATACAGCAGAAAAATAAAAAAAGAGTGAAAAAATATTTGCATGACCATTATTACTTTTAAAATCACAATTTGACTTGAAAAATCCGATTTTCAGAACATGGCTGATAAATAAATTTTTTTGTAATAAACGTTTACAAAACTCACTATTTTTGATTAAAATCAAGAGAACATTTAACGTTTCTCTAAAGTTTGGTTTAGGCTAAATATATCAGTCCTTTTTATGACTACGAAATATTTAGACAATTTATCAAGAAAATTGTTTACAAAGATTTGTGTATTGGAAAAAGTGGAAATATGTAAGTTTTTAATTTTATTAAAATCGATGATACGAAACTAACATCCATGTGAATGAAAAATTTGATTCGCAAATTTTCACATATGGAATTCATGATAAGGCTGAACGAATCTAGTGAATGTCATTTAATTTTGTATATTTAGAAATATTGGCTTTGTAAAAAAACAACATATGTAAATGTATGCTTAAACATAAACAAGATAGTTTAACGTCCATTACAGTACGAATAGACGAGCAATTTTTATTTCTGAACATAAGAAATAACGTCGGCAGAATGATGTCACAAAAAAGTTTATATTCAAACTTATTTTAAGGGGTGGCTAGACGTATAATGTTAAAACTAAAAATTTAAGTTCTCGTATGCATACAACTTGTACGTTTTAAGTTTTGATTTTTTAATAAATACTTCTACCACAGACCATATATTTCATGCTTCTGCCAAATTTTTTTTGTAACAAACTTATCTAGTTTCCCGCAATTATTTTCTACGGAATTGGTAAATTTGACAGCTTGTGATCTAACATAATTGCTGAAACTTGTGTTTGAGCAATTATTTCCAAACATGTGTTCGAACACTATTATTTACGGTTTACACAGTCATTTTTTGTGTTAGCAACACATTTTGACAATTGCCAACGCAAAAATTTCCAAGCTTATGTCTCGTGTAATCTCACTGTAAAAAGCAGCACAAAATAAATGCAATCCGAAAATCTCAAAAAATTTTGATATTACGTAGGTTGTATATTCAAAATGCTTTATGTCTGCAGCAAACCAGAAACCAACCGACGAATAAACAAGTGTGTAAACACTATGCGACCAACAATAAAATCTGCCAAGTGTGTACCTAGCATAAGCAATACATAACATAATTTTTACCCTACGTGTTGACTAGCAATATATATGTAGACATGTATTGCAGCAATCGTCAAACTTATATTATTGCTAGTGGAGACAGCTAATTGCAGGTACATGCAATATATGTTGCAATAATTGTCAAGGCATTTTCGTTAACAATTATTGCAGGCATGAAACGTCAAACTCGGTGTTAATTTATATTCGTCTTTTCTATATTGCTTTTGACATTTAGATAATATATGTGGAATGGGGAAAAATAAATATGTATGTATATTAATATAGGAAAAGATTCTCTTAAAGACGTGTTTAGTGAAATAATTTGTACTGCTATAAGTTTATAAACATAAAAATTCGTTCGATTAACCAGATATTTACAAGTGAATTATATTCTAGTGTTTTTTTAGTTCTTGTTTCAACTTTTTTATTTGTTGTTGAGCTTCTCATTTGTTTAAATGAAAGCTTATAACATAATAACTCTAGTTGTTCTAAGAAGCTTTGGGTAAAGGTTACCTGATGATTTGCATTAGCAACAGTGAAATGCACATAGGATCCAGCTAAACCCCTCAATAATCAATTTCAATGTATTTTTAATAAAAAATATTTTACTTAATAAGTAAAATAATAATTTGGGATTATTAGTGCGTTTAAAAATGTTAAACTTTAATAATATATTTGTTCTACACATTTCCTGTTGACTTTTCCTATATTATGATCTAGGATTTCCCATAGCCTTAACATAAGTAAATGTAGAAATACATAACACGCGTTAGTTCGTCGACGAATATCGTGCTTTAGAAAATTTTACCGGATGAAAAATGACAAGTTACACAACACGCGTTATAACCGCATCTTGCATCACCTTTTTTACGCATTTTTACATTGAAAAATGAACTTTAAATTCCTTTTTTATCCAATATTGTATGTTTTTCAAACTCTGCAGTATGGTTTTACTCTATGATTCTAATTTTCTCAAATTTATTCTTGCCTGATTAGTTGTCAAAACAATACGTGTTAAAAAGTTGAAAGTTCAGCAACTTTCTGCAGCAAACGTGTCAAAGTTCGACATTGAACTTTATTTTATAAAAAAATTCTTATTAAATAAATAGACAAACGCTTGATGAAGACGTTGTTGTTTTATTTATTTAATTTAACACATACATACATATAAATGTACAGATTCGCATTTTCATGTAAGTTTCTTGACAGTTCATTATACAAATTTGTTGTCTGGAGGTCTGTTATAATAATTAATGTGTTAGTACATCTAGATGTGAAATATTTATATCTGAATATAAAGAGTAATGTCTCTTGTTTATACTAGTTTTTTAATGAATTAAATGAGACCGCTTATGTTTAAGTGCATATTCACAGTCAAAATTAATGACGCAAAGCATCTCAGCATACATATGTATGTATTGCAACAAAATTTAATATCATCTTACACCTAAGCTAAGTACAACTTAATTGTCAAACTACATATAAAATTTTTTACGTATATATGTAATCTGACAGTTCTTTGTATAACCTATAAGTTTTGTGCATGCTTACATGCATGTGCAAAGAAAGAGGGGTTTTTTCATATTTCTCTTTACATTGCTCTTGTTGCTATTGTTGTTACGTTTCAATGTTACTCTTCTATCTTATTGTTATTTTTTATTGTTACTCTTCTAGCTTATTGGCTATATGAGTGGAGATAAGTAAAATTAGATGTCCAAAAAAAAAAATATCGTATGAATGCAAGGAATTTTTGGTAGCAACTTCAAAAGAGAATTAAGAAAAATAGACGTCATAAATTTCACCGTGTGAATTAGCACTTTATCAGCAGCTGTAATATGAATTTTATCCACAGGAAGTTGATATTTAAAATTGACTAAATATTCCTTAATGTATTTTTTTCGAATGTGTCAATTACTATTGCTGGACGATCCAAAAATGGAGCTTTTAATTTTGAGAGCAAGGCAGGGTTGCATAGATAAGTCCAGTTCGAAAAATTGTATTTTCGAAATGATATAAAATAAGTCAACTACTTTGAGCTAATTTATCCATATGCAAAATGTATGGTAAATCATGTGTAAATTAAGGCGATTTGCTTAAATCAACATGATATATCTAAATCACGAAGGTAGAGACATATTCTTAAGAATTTTATTTAATAAGGTGCAATAATATCCAGATATACGAAACTTATGAAACTCCTGATTTTCGCTTTTAAAACTATCCCATTTATCCGAAATAGTTATTTTCTCTTCATGTCTGAATAATCCCCAGTTGCAAAAAATTTTCTCTCCTTTAAAGTATACATGACGGAAAGATCTTATTACTTCATATTTAATAAAAATAGCAGTCAGCAATTGAAAAATTTATATATTAAAAATATACGTTTATGTATATGTTAGCTATATTTAGAGTAAAGCACCCCATACACTATTCAATTCAATTTTCAATTGAGTCGGTTGCTGTTCAAATCAAAGCGTGTATGGCTTTGTCAATTGATTAGTTTGGCAGTTGTCGAGTTGGTTGTAGAAAAATCAAAAGATTTTGATTTTTCATGTTGACTAGTAAATCGTTCAATTCGATTGTGCTGTGTGTGCTCGAGTTTCGTGATTAGGTGTCAAAATTTATGTTTTTAGCTTTATTTTGTATAGAAAAAGATATGTATTTTTAAAATTGTATTTTATTTCATTGAAATTTAGATAAAAAATTTAGAAAGTGATGCATGAATGCAATAGATGTTTTAAATTTTTAAATTTGTAATTGTGAAAAAATATAAATTTGGCAGTTGAATGAAAATCTTTCAATTCACTTTATGAAGTGTGTGGCCAAGAACCAATTCAATTGAAAGACTCAATTCACAATTGAATTGAAACGTGTATGGGGTGCTTAAAAATAACACAAATTATATATAAAGAGCAGCGAATATTTTGAAATCATTCGTTTTATCCCGACTTCAATGTAGTAAGTGTCTGTTAAATCGATATTCGACTGTACTGCACTGTTCAGAGATCAGAGCCAGCCAGCGAATATTTTTAACGCGACAAAAAAAAAAACGGAAAATTACTGAGGTTGTATGGCATCACAGAAATGGAATATTTCATTTTATAATGCAATAAACTTCGAGTTAATAGCCATATATCGATTAAAAACATAAAAGACCTATAAAATAAACAAAGCCGAATCAATTGATATTAAAATAAAAAAATCGAAAATTATGTCCCCAATGATGCATGTCCCCAAAATTTACACAGGACCAGTTGCATTATTGAGTCGTGTCCCCAATAATAGCAAAAGACCTCAATAATTATAATAAATTAAAAAAACGACCGGAAATTGGCGCGATGCATACATATATAGTATATATATATATATATATATATACTTTTTTCGACGATAGCAGCTCTTTGAGTCGTTTAGTACATTTTTTAAGTCTGTCTTTATTTAGGGGTGATCTGTGTTGTTGCCATTTTCTTTTAGCTCTCCTTTTTTCATATACAAGACTTTCAATTTCCGTAGAAAAAATTCTGTTAAAGCCGGTCTGCGGATAGGAGGTAGTGGCATGTTCAGCAGCCTGTTTAATATTTTCGTTAAGATTAGCAATGTTAAATTCAATATCATCGCATGACCTAAGCTGAATGTTTTCTACGCACTGACTACTAAGATATTTTTTGATTGTCAGCCAGTTGATTTTCCATTAATCATCTTCATATATGAGTTCCAGAAACATATTGTTAACGTGTTCATGGCTTATTAATTAATGCTTGAAGCAGAGTATTCTGCATTCGCAGCATTTCTTGCATCATGCTAGTCATATTTGTTGTAAAATTGTTTATAGTTTGCACCAGATTTTCAATAGTAGCTTCAAGGCGATTAAAATTAAAGCTTGCGTCAGTATTTTTTGAATTATTTGGCGGGGAAACATTTTGTGTGGGAATTGAATTTGTCTTAGCAGCATCTGCATACGATACACGGGAAGTAACTGGTTGGCTCATTTGCGCAAAAGTGGCAGAGTAAGCGTTTGCTGATTGAGCTGGAGCTAATTTAGGTTTTTGCACCATAGTCTTCTTTACGAAAGAGTACACAGGACAACCTCTGTAGTTAGCGGTGTGATTACCTCCACAATTACTGCATTTTTTATCACTTTGATCTTTTGGCTTATTGCAACTAGCAGTGCCGTGTAATTCGCCGCACACGACACAAACAGAGGGTAAATTGCAGTATGTTTTTGTATGGCCATATTCTTGGCAATTATGGCACTGTACTGGACCTGAACGCTTATGTGGCTCTTCAACTGTGATTTTTCGGTACAAGAGGTATTTCAAATTATAAATTGGATGCGTCTCATTTTTTTTCAATTTTATATCATTAGGCTTAAGTTCAACACGAAATAGGTGTTGGGGAATCTTCTCTCTGTTTATTATATTGGACACATTTTTTACCTTAAACCCCTGGAGGACGAGTGCATCTTTTATTTCTTCGGGAACAACATAAGAATCTATGCCCTTCAATACGATCTGCATGCCTTTAGCGCTCTTAAGCTGGTATGTGTAGAAGCTTGTTTTATTTTTTCAAATTCAGAAACCATTTTGCGGAAATCTTTTTCGTCATAAATTTGGACTTTAGTTTCATCTATGTTTCCACGTTTTATTGGAACAATGTGAAATTTATTCTCACCAATGACCGAAATTAATTTTTTAATAAGGGCATTTGAATTTTTTTGTCTCAAATAGATTGGTGGCGGCTTGGATATTTTATTCGAGGATACCTCGGGCTTGTTTCTGGAACGCAAACGGCATTCGCCAACATAAAAATGAACTTAAGCAATTCCTCACGGAAAAAAATATTGATGTAATGTTAGTATCTGAGACTCATTTGACTTCGAGAAGTCTTTTTAAAATTTATGGCTACACTATATATGATACAAAGGACCCTAGAGGAAGGGCTTGCGGTGGATCAGCAATTCTAATAAAGTCAAGACTCAAGCACTATGTTCTTGATAACATTTGTGAAGAACACCTACAAGCAACAAATATTTGCATTGGAAGTTTTTGTACAAATTTTGTTATATCATCAATTTACTCCCCTCCCAGATTTTCAATCACTGAGAATCAGTATGAGGATTTCTACAAATCTCTTGGACCTTGTTTTGTAGCAGCTGGCGACTACAATGCTAAGCATACGTTCTGGGGTTCGCGTCTTATTACCCCCAGAGGTCGAGCATTGTTCAACACTATTTCAAAAATGGGCTTGGATGTCATTTCGAGTGGGGAGCCCACTTATTGGCCTACTGACATACAAAAAATTCCGGATGTTATAGATTTTGGCGTCATAAAAAATATCTCTAGGGATTAAATTCAAGTCCAAGCTTCTATTGATCTTTCGTCCGATCACTCTCCGAAGATCATTACAATTTGTAGTCCCTTAAGAAGTAACTTACCTGACCCATATGTGAAGATGATCAATCGTGTTAATTGGCTGGGGTTCAAAAAATATCTCAGTAGTCATTGTACGGAAAACATTACGCTTAGAACATCCGATGATATTGAATCTAACATTGCCAATCTCAGCGAGAATATTAAACAGGCTGCTGAACATGCCATTATCTCCCATCCGCAGACTGGGTTTAATAAAATTTATTCTACAGACATTGAACGTCTCGTACGTGAAAAAAGAAGAGCTAGAAGGGAATGGCAACAGCACAGATCACCACAAAATAAAATCAGATTTAAAGAGTGCACTAAACGACTCCAAGAGTTGCTTGCGTCTGAAAAAACTGCATCTCTTAAAAATTATCTGGAAGGTCTTGATGTCACACCAGCGTCTAATTACTCTTTGTGGCGCACTGCTAGAAAGCTTAAAACACCCATTGAGTATAAGCCACCTCTACGCACATCTACCGGAAGTTGGGCAAGAAGCGATACTGAAAAAGGTAACATATTTGCTGAGCACTTAAAATCGGTTTTTTCGCCAAACATATATACTGGTGTTGCTGATTTGCCGAATGTAGTCGCTCTACCCCCTCAACACATAAAGTTTAAGACGCGTGACTTACAAAAATTAATTGCCGAACTCAACCCGAAGAAAGCTCCGGGTATTGATGGAATTAGTAACCAGATGCTGATGAACTTGCCTCGTATTGCAATGAGAATCCTATTATTCATATTTAATGCCATTTTACGACTGGAGTATTATCCACACAGCTGGAAGCTTGCCAAGGTTAAAATGATTCCAAGGCCGGGCGAAGATCTAACCAAGGCTGAGTCATATAGGCCAATAAGTCTACTATCAACTATGTCAAAGCTTTTCGAAAAACTGCTCAAAACAAAATTGTCCCCAATTCTAATTAGTAGTGGGTGCATACCAGACCATCAATTTGGTTTTAGAAGTCAGCATAGCACCATTGAACAAACTCACAGACTGGTTCAATTTATAAGAAGAACTTTTGAGGAAAAAAAGTATTGTTCTGCGCTCTTTATTGACGTTTCCCAGGCATTTGGTAAAGTGTGGCATGAAGGCCTAATTTTAAAATTGAAGACTTACTTACCAATAAACATTTTAAATCTTTTGGAAAGTTACATTATTTCCCGTAAGTTCACTGTTGTGGAAGGAGACTTTGCGAGTAGGCCTGAAACTATTTCATCCGGTGTGCCACAGGGGAGCATACTGGGACCAGTTTTATACTTGATTTATACTTGCGATATGCCTGTGAGCAGTAGTATCCATACTTCCACATTTGCCGACGATACAGCCTGCCTTAGTATGCACAAAAACCCTGATGAGGCATCCCGCAACCTCCAGGAACACATTAGCCAGATGGAGCTTTGGTTAAACTTATGGAGAATTAAAGTCAATGAACAAAAGTGTGTCCATATAACGTTCACCCTAAGAAGAGATACTTGCTCCCCCATTCGGATTAACAATCAAGTTGTTCCTCAACATTGACATGTGAAATATCTTGGTTTACACCTTGATCGACGACTTACATGGAAACATCACATTGACTCTAAGTTAACTCAAATGAAACTTAAATTAACTCAGGTACATTGGCTGATTGGTAGAAATTCAACACTTAGCCTAGACTGCAAACTTTTAATATAAAAGTCGCTTTTAAAGCCAATATGGTGTTACGGAATCCAACTATGGGGCACTGTTTCAGCTTCAAATGTAGAGAAAATTCAACGAAGGCAAAACAAAATTTTACGCATGATAACATCGGCTCCATGGTACACCAAAAATTCAAATATACATCGCGATTTGAATATGCCACTAGTGACTGAAGAAATTGTAAAATACGCAGGCAAATATCTAACAAAACTCGAGTCACATCCTAATCCGCTTGCTCGTAATATTTTGAACTTTACTGGGCACTGGGCACTGGGCTTAAAAAAGAGAGATTCACGGGCTCTAATATTCAACACTCTAGATGATGAAGCTGCTTGAAAACACTTTTTTCTTTTTGTTGCTTATCACTACTTATGTATTATTAATAACTATCACTAAGCTTATGTCCGACATTGGTCGGGCCTAATAATTTTTTTATAGATTTAAGATTTGAATACTTATTGTTAGTTCATATTTGAAGATACAATAAATAAAAAAACGTGCATTAAAAAAAAATATATGAGTTAGTTAAATCACTCCTTAGTGGATTGAAAATTGTAACTATTGTTGGAGAGTGATCGGAGGACAGATCTAGAGAGGCCAGTTGATTCCATTAATCATCTTCATATATGAGTTAGTTAAATCACTCCTTAGTGGATTGAAAATTATAACTATTGTTGGGGAGTGATCGAAGGACAGATCTAGAGAGGCCTCTACGTGAATTAAGTCCCTATGAATATTTTTTGTGACGACAAAATCATGTGCATCATGTGCATGTGGAATTTTTCTTACGTCAGTAGGCCAGCAAGTAGGCTCCCCACTCGAAATGACATCTAAGCCCATTTTTGAAATTGTTATAAACAACGCTCGACCTCTAAGTGTAACAAGACGCGAGCCCTAGTATGTATGTTTTGCATTGTAGTCGCCAGCTGCCATGAAACAAGATCCAAGCGATTTGTAAAGCTTCTCATACTGATCTTCGGTAACTGAAAATCTGGAAGGTTAGTAAATTGATGATATCATGAAATTCGCACAAAAATTTTTTACGAAAATATTCGTTGCTTGCAAATATTCCTCACTAACGTTGTCAAGGACATAGTGCTTGAGCCTTGACTTAATTAGAATTGCTGATACACCGCATGCTCTCCTTCTCGGATCCTTTGTATCATATAAAGTGTAACCATTTACTTTAAATAAGCTTCATGAGGTCAAATGAGTCTCAGAAACCAACATTATATCAATATTTTTTCCATGAGAAAGTTCTCACGTTCATTTTTATGTGCGAATGCCGTTTGCATTCCAGAAACATGTTTTTAACCAGTTCATGGTTTGTTAACTAATGTTTGTAGCAGTGTATTCTGCATTCGCAGCATTTCTTGCATCATACTTGTTACATTTGTAGTAAAGTTGTTTATAGTTAGCACCAGATTCTCAATAGTAGCTTTAAGGAGACTAAAGTTAAAGCTTGAGTTTGAATTCGTGTAATTATATGGCGGTGGAACATTTGTGTGCGAATAGAACTAACCTTAGCAGCATTAGCATACGATACACGTTAAGGGACTGGTTGGCTCATTTTAGCAAAAGTAGCGGAGTTCTCATTTACTGATTGAGCTGGAGTTAATTTGGGTTTTTGACCCATAGCCTGTTTAACGAAAGAATATACAGGGCACCCTCTATAGTTAGCTGTGTGATAACCTCCACAATTACTAAATTTTTTTCTGCTTGATTTTTAGGCTTAGTGCAGCTAGCAGTACCATGCAATTCACCGCAGATAACACACACTGTAGGTAACTTGCAGTAAGTTTTCGTATGGCAATATTCTTGGCAATTATGGCACTGTGCGGGACCTGAACGCTTACGTGGCTCTTCAACTGTGATTTTTCGATGTAAGAGATCTTTACGCTATACATTGGCTGGGTTTCATTTTTTCAATTGTATGTCATTCGGCTCCAGTTCAACCCGAAATAGGGTTTGAGGGACATTTTCTCTATTAATTATGTTCGTAACATTTTCTACCTTAAATCTTTGACCGACAAGTGCACATTTTACTTCTTCGGGTTCAACATATGAATCTATGCCCTTTAATACTATCTGTAGGCCTTTAGCACTCTTAAGTTGGTATGTGTAAAAATTTGTTTTATTTGTTTCGAATTCACTAACAATTTTTCGCAAATCTTTATCATTATATATTTGGATTTTAGTTTTATCAATATTACCGCGTTTAATTGGAATGATGTGAAGAGTATTTTCACCAATGGTCCGCAGTAGTTTTTTTATAAGCGCGTTAGAATTTTTTCAATCAGATAAATAGGTGGTGGCTTAATGGACTTTTGCGATGATGTAGAGGGCTTGTCGTCGGTGTCTTACAATAATGAAAAACGATTTTGAAGATTGGATGATGCGCTGTTATCCCTAGACATCTTTGGAGCAGATGAAATTTTTGGGCTTCGCCCACGCCTTACCACTATTATATATCTGTCTATTCCCACTTGTACCTTGGGTTTTGAGCTACGTTTATCTGTAGTATCACTGGTTTAGTGATGAACACGACCCCGAAGCGGATGATATCACAGACTAAAATGAAGGAGTACTAGAGAATGGCAATTTTAACGATTCACTAGTTGGCATTGGACAAAGCGAAGTTGATCGATGTCGAAAAAGTGGCTTTTCCGTTAGAAAAAGGTTATCATTTCATTTTGTATTTTTAATGTTTTCATTAAAAGTTTCAGAACTCACAGCAATATGGGCATTTCTGCCGTTAGAATTCACTTCAATTTTTTTTCTTTGAGGTACTTATACAGAGTATTCCTCAAGAGTACTTTGTTTGTGTTTACGGTTTTTTTATGTTTAAAATTTTTTAAATGCACTAATAATCCCAAATTAATATTTTACTTATTAAGTAAAATATTTTTCTAAAAATACATTGAAATTGATTATTGAGAGGCTTAGCTGGATGCTATGCTCATTTCACTGTTGCTAATGCAAATCATCAGGGAACCTTTACCCAAAGTTTCTTAGAACAACTAGAGTTATTTTGTTATAAACTTTCATTTAAACAAATGAGAAGCTTAAAACAAATAACAAAATTGAAACAAGACCTCAATAATCAACATGTTTTTTATTTTCTTTACCATTACTACATTTGCTGACTTTTTTCAGCTTCAAATTGTAGTTGTAAAAGTTAGAGCTGTGTCGTTCATGAACGAATGGGTACAATTGAACGAATCAGTAAAATGAACGAAGTGAGCCGGTCATTTTACTGAGCTGATATGGCTCAGCAATACTGGAAAAAGTACTATTGAACGAAATGAACGAACGAACACACTTGGGTGTTTTTCTTTTATTTCTTTGCTTTTTCTTTATTCGTGTGAGATTGTTTGTCACATTTTGGTTTTCATTTGCCTTTTTGTCTAATTTTAGTAACAGTATAACCATTATGAAATTAATAAAATTGCCATTAATAAATAAATCTTAAGTTTTTAGAACATATTGAGAGTTTTTTTTAACAAATTTAATATACATACGTAGATATTATAAACAGTTTATTTTTATTCTTTATAGGTATGTGGCTCTTTTGGAAATATGAATCTTTTGATTTCTTATTCCTAATAATATAAAATACTTTAGTATTTTAAAAGTTTTTGCTTCCTATTTTTTTGTTTCTTATATTTTCTATTGTTTGCTTTGCTTATTTTGCTAAACAATTTATAACAAACTCACTGCATTTGTCCCTTTTTATTTAACGAATCAACTGATTGTTTGTTTTTATTTCGTTCTATTTCTTGAAAAAAGCGGATGAACGAAATGAACGAACTCGCTCTTTCTTAGAAAATGAACGAAGATGAGCGGTCACTTGAATGAACGATTTGGCACAGCTCTAGCAAAAGTATGTAAAAAGAAAAAAAAATGTAAATAACAACAACAGCTATTTAAGAATAGAGTGTTGCCACACAAGTATTTTTTGACCTGGTGCAGTCAATTTAATAATTAGTGATTTTTTTATGGGATTTGCTAAAATTTAAGTTTAAAATTTTTAAAACGCACTAATAATCCCAAATTAATATTTTACTTATTAAGTAAAATATTTTTTTAAAAATACATTGAAATTGATTATTGAGGAGTTTAGCTGGATCCTATGCGCATTTCACTGTTGCTAATGCAGATCATCAGGGAACCTTTACCCAAAGTTTCTTAGGACAACTAGAGTTATTATGTTGTAAACTTTTATTTAAATAAATGAGAAGCTTAAAACAAATAACAAAGTTGAGACAAGAACTCAATAATCAACATGTTTTTTATTTTCTTTACCATTACTACATTGATTGACTTTTTTCAGCTTCAAATAAATGTAAATAACAACAACAGCTATTTAAGAACAGAGTGTTGCCACACAAGTATTTTTTGACCTGGTGCAGTCAATTTAATAATTAGTGATTTTTTTTATGGGAATTGTTAAAATTTAAGTTTAAAATTTTTTAAACGCACTAATAATCCCAAATTAATATTTTACTTATTAAGTAAATTAATTTTTTAAAATACATTTTTTTTTGTTTTTGTTATTTCTTGCTATGTAAAAAATATTAGTATAGCCAATATGCTTATTTAACAAGGTGAATATTTATTACGAATATATTCTGTGTTTGTATTTTTTGATTTTGTTGTTTTTTATATTTGTTTCGCTTTAACGTCTCTTCACTATGAATGTTCAACGAGAACTGCCGCTGCAGTAGTATATATGCCGAATTTCAATAAAATAGCTTCCACGAAGCGCCTTAGATTAACATTTTTAAATCTGACCTTTATGGGCATATCCCCGCGCTCCAGGCTATAGTTTTAGGGTTTTCAGATTTTTTTTAGTTGATTGTTCACCTAGACCTATTTCTGTATCGAATTTCAGCCCACTAGGTTTTCAGATTTTTCTAGTTCATTGCTCACCTAGATCTACTCGTGTACCAAATTTTTACTCTCTAGCTATAGCGGAAGTGCTTCAGCAGTTTGATGAATTTGTCAGTGGTCAGTGGTCAGTGAGTATGTCTTAAAATATGCACTTTTTGCACCTCCATATCTCCGGAACCTATCATTGTAAAACTTTCAAACGCACATGAGGCAATATGAATTTATTTTAATTATGATTTAAATTTTATAACTTTACGATTGCTGGGAACAAAGTTATGAGGGGGGTAAAAACAGCTCGAATGGCTTCCTGTAAATATAAACACTGCGTGCATTGGCAGGAACTTGACCTGGCGCACTGCCGTGCGCCTAAAACATATATTAAAAAACCTGATAAAGATTTGTTAAACTAGTATATAAGAAGGGGAAATTCTTCAATAAATCAGACTTTAATTTTTAAACGTAAACAGGCAATAATTTGCCTTGTTTTCAATTACCTTCTCTTAAACTTTTGGCATCTCTTTTGAGCACCTATTGTTTGAGCTGGACTCCCTGAAAGCTGTATAAAATAACCATGGGACTGTAGGGCCACACATATACAATGCCACTCGACAGGACCACATTTACGTGATATCCTTTAAAAGTTTACATCCAACACCTTTAACTCATTACATGGTATTGTCCTCGTTAAGTGAAATAAAAACTCCGGCAGATTTTCTACATTTGCAGCGTTTTTATTCTGTGAATATTTTTGTATGTGTCACAAACATATTTAACTAGCTCCTAATAGCCACTGGGAATATATCTTAATTATATTTAATATTTATATGTGGGTTCAATACAAATTTTGATGATCCGAACAATGAAAGGAGCACACGATGTAGCGTAATTAAACTTTATTTCAACAGTGATTTTCTTTTTTCCAACCAACAATTTTAACCTCTTCGATTTTAGCAGGAAAACGACATGACATTTGGAAACAGTTCCTACAACATTGGAACCTTCGTGTTCAATCTTTTACAATACTTTCGGATACAGATATTTAAAAGTATAAATTCAAAGTGAGTAAGTATTTTAATAATATAAAAAAAATAATTCGTGTAGTTAAAAAAAAATTCAAAGTATTAAAAATTCAAATTCAAAAATTTATAAATTTTAGCAGCCGTATTCATAAAAAAAAGTTGATTGAGGCTTCAAATTCATATTAGTTAAAAAACGTTTTAAGGCTAAATAACGTTTTTTAAATATTGGTATTCATAATCAGTTTTTTAACTAAAAATCAATTAACTAAATTTTTTTAAAATATCGTGGCAACACTGTATTCTTTATTTGTCACTTGCATATTAGTTCTGCAAAACAACGATTGTTAACTCACAAAGTACTCGTGTCTATTTTGTTTATTTGTCGGTTTTCAGAGAAATATTGTTTCTATAAAATAAAAGATATGTTCCAACTTGTATTTAATAAAATAATAAAAAAAGTTCACAACAAATCTTTGTTAAAAGTGCTTTTTATATTATTTATTTTATTGCAGATAAAGAAGCACTATAATAACGAGCTTTATTTTGTTTGTTTTGAGTGTTTATACATCCCTAGTTAATTTTCTACAATTATACTATTTTTGTTAACACATAAAATGAGAAACCAATGACTGGGAATGGAAACTGGATCGCTCCTTTTCTTTTAAATATTCTTTGGAGTATATTTGTTATTTCGGCAATAGTTTCTATAAAAAAGAATTACATTGTTTTCTTCTAAATAACACTGGCATATGCATAAATACATGCATACATAAGTACATACATACATACACACATATGTACATACAGGTAAAGTTCAAAATGTAAACAAAAACGAAGCAAAATTACAACAACGTCACCTTAAAATTGGTTTAAACATGGGGGCAGTCAATTTTAAAATTTGCTGATTTACGCAAGGTTTAAAAGCCGTTTTTTAAGCTAAAATTCTATTATGAATACAATTTTAGCGAATTTTGCTTAAACAATATTTGAAACGCGGTTTAAAATTTTTATGAATACGGCTGTAGTTATTTAAATTATTGTCCAAATGATTTTTGGACATTCTGTATAATATCGTTATTTTTTAACAATTAAAGAAAATATTACAATACATAAATACCTACAAAATATTTTCTTTCCAAAGACAATTAAATTGAAATTATAAATTATTGACAAAAGAAAAGAAAACTATATGTAATAAATATTCAAAAACAAAGGGTAGTGTCAATGTATGTAGCAAGTAATTATTTAACAAGTATTAATTATTAACATCATATCCCCCGTAAATCGCATAAGATTTACTCCGTGTCAAGGATTGCCAACTTCGACAGAGGTCGTTTCAAAGCATTATGTGATGATGTAACGTCTGCTGAGCGAGCTATTCCATCTACTCCGTAATAAAGCTGAGTTATTCTTCCAATTTTCCACTTTGATTTTGCAATATTACTATCACATATCGCTCATTTACTTCAATAGTGGCACAACTCAAAAAAACCAGTCAAGCAGAAAACGCGTTTTAAGTTTTCAATTTGCATACAACTCAATGGAGGAATGAAAAAAATTTTTTCTCTCAGGAGCTGATGGTACAAGCTATTTATATGAAATTTGTACACAAGATAAAATACGAAATGCCGCATCTTTCTGCATTATTAACTCAAAAAACTAATTTTTTGAGTTATGCCACTATTGAAGTAAATGAGCGATATGTAAACAAGATTTCCAATATTATTCTTGTTAGATCTTGCAAATACTCTTGAATGCACCTTTTCCACCAAAAGTCTTTTAAATTCGAAATTGTTTTTGAACACATATGTAATGTTGTTTTATTAGTGTTGAATAAAAAAGGGTTTTTAATTAATTTTCCTGAGCTCAGCTAGGAGCTCTTAGGAATGTTGTTTAATGATTATTAAGATTCTAAAACTAAATTACATCGGCTTATATACTAACTATGAGAATAATGCTTAACCTATCTTAACATAAGAGGGAAAAGAAAAGGTATATGCTTAATATGCAAATTGTTTCCTTTTAGTTTCTAACGGTAGACGTGCGGCGTATGTCTTATAAGTAACTTGTAAAACCTAGACTTTATCAACACATATTATTATTAAATATGATTTATTCAAATACTTTATGCTGCTGCTGTTGTGAATCATAGTTGCACAACCCTCGTACCTCTGCATTGCACTAATTTGTTGACGCAGAGTAGTAGGGAACTCCCACTCCGGTGGCAATTAAAATTGTTAAATTGTTGCTGAAATTGTTAAATTTGGGTAATTAAAATTTGAAAATTGTTAAATTCTTGGAAATTTGTGTTTTCGGCGGCGCTTTGATGTTTTTTTGTTTACATTAGGAGTTTTTGTTTACATTAAGTGTATGTCTGTCTGTCCGTCTGTCGGTCTGTCTGCCTGACCGTGGATGTTTGTGTGTGGAATATTTTGTGTGAATGTATTAAGGCGGTTCATAGTTTGGCGGTATTTATGTGTGTATATACAGACGAGGAAAATCATGAAAATAATTTTTTCTAATACCAATGGTGAAATAGTGATTATTAATTTTTCCTAATGTCTACGGCAAAACATGTTTATTAATTTTTCCTAATGCCGACGGCAAAATATGAATATAATTTTTTCAAATGCCGACGGGAAAATGATTTTTCCTAATGACGACGGGAAAACATGATTATTATTTTTTTTTCCTAATGCCTACGGCAATGCATGATAATTTTTTCAAATGCCGACGGCAATACATGATTATTTTTTTTCCTAATGCCGACGGCAATACATACTTATTTTTCCTAATGCCTACGGCAATACATAATTATTTTCAAATGCCGACGGCAATACATGATAATTTTTCCTAATGCCTACGTCAATGCATGATAATTTTTCCTAATGCCGACGGCAAAACATGATTATTTTTTTCAAATGCCGACGGCAAAACATGATTATTATTTTTTTCAAATGCCGACGGCAAAACATGATTATTATTTTCTAATGCTCCCAGTGTTGCCATACTGTAGAAATTTGTTATCGTAATACTATATCAGTAATATCAGGTTTCATATGAATCATGGGAATGTGCTTGTGTGATTTCCTCACGCTAATAAATTCTTATAAAATAAAATAATTAAATAAATGAATAAAATAATTACATAAATTATTTTATTTATTTATAAAACGTTCTCATGTATGTGAACACCCCTAATGCTTGTGTGTGGGGGGTCCAGCTTGTTTGTCACTGGTAAGCTTATATTCTGTTTATTTGTTTAAGAAATATATTTGTATGTAGGTATGTATGTGTGTGTATGATGCATGCATGCATGTATGTATGTATGTATGTATGTGTGTATGATGTTTGTATGTATGTATGTATGTATGTGCGATCGAAAGAACTTGTGCGTGGAATATTTTGTGGCTGTGTAGAATACATTTATATTTTGCAACGTAATCATTTTCTTTGGCTGCGATTATTTTAAAGCAGCAAGTTTCAACTAACTACAGTCATAAGCAGAGAAACAAAAAGTAAAAATTTGCAAGTTAGCAAAAATGCTAACTTCTCCTCCTCCTTCCCACTTCCTTCTCTTTCCTTTATGTAGTTTGTTTTTGAAATAAGAAAACACTTGTAGATTTTTTATTTCTCTATACATTTATTGTTTAAAGTTTTTTAAAATTTTATAATAATACATACATTAATATTTTAAAGAGTGTAAAAATTCATTTAAAGCAAGATATTTCTTTTGTTAGTAAAATAGCATTTTTTAATGCGCAAACACCAAGTTTATGATAATTACAATAAAAATATTCTGGATACTTAATCTCCATTTGTTTAAAGTTGATACAGCCTATATCCTCAACGTTAAAAATTTTTCGGCATAAAATTTTTTCCAACCATCGTCTTTTCTCTTCACCTTTTACATAAATTTTAGAACATCTTGCGTTGGCTTTTAAAAAATTGCAAACGCTTTCAAAAGAAACTGATCCAGCAGTCCAGCTGAGGTGATGATAGTTTTTCGTTAGCCACTTTGCTTCTCTTTGCTTTTTTATTGATAAGCATTTAAAATCAAATGGTGGTTTTATAATGAAATTGTTATATTCATAATTGTTGAAAACAATCGCTACTTCTTTTGCGATGAAATCATTTGAATTACTTTTGAAACCTTGTACGTCTATAAAAATTGTGTTATTTTCCATATTACTCAATTTATAAGACTTTTCGAACTTGTCCTTTGATGGGTATATATTCTATTATGCGATCATGAATAAGAATGCAGTAAGCTGATGTCTTTGCTGCAATATTAGTTGCTGTTTCAAATGCTATTTTTATATCAATCAGTCCATTATTGAGTGATTCATTCTGATGACTGACATCTACTACAATAATAGGAGCTTTTGTCTTAAACTCTGATGCAGATAGAAGCGGTTGAGATTCCCTCATATAGTAACTTTGTTGGAATCTTAGATACATATCATATAGAATTCCATATCGTTCATTTTTGAACTTTATGTTAAGATCATCATATGGATATGAGACTGAATTTAAATGTACTTTTAAATTAGTCAAATCACAATGAACAAACTTATTTTCTTGTTGAAAAGCAATCAATACAAAACGGGGGCGTTCTCTATTTGCAGCCAGTTTAACATTCCAAATATGGCTAGTACCTGTGTTTAATTGTGGATTAACATGACAATCCCAACTGCGAAATGCCATAGGTATAGAAGCACCATTGTTAATAATTTTTATCATATTCAATTTGCTAAAGTCGGATAATTGTACATGTGGGATTCTCCATGAGATGAGTGAAATTGTAAGTTTAGCTTTTTCAGTAGAAACACTCGAGCGTACAAGATCTTCATCATTCTTATTGCGCAAGAGTATCAATTCATGTTTTCCATTTAGTATAACTTTGTTGTAGTCTTCGGCGAATCCTAGAAGCATTTTTAGAGGTACATAAAAATTGAAAAATCCATTTTCAAGAGTGACATCGTCAATTTTGTTCCATCCAGCATTTTGCATCACATTGCTTTCTGTTGGTGACAGAGAAACCAAATTTTTTATAGTGCTTGTGGCTCCTAAATATCTTGTATGGTCAATTTCAATTCCATTGAGCTCATAGCGAATTTCATCAAATAGATATGCCACAAAGTTGTTTTTTAATAAAAAGTTCTCCGAAGAAGAAGAAGAAGAAGATTTGGCCTTATTATCATCGGCAACAAACCCCTCTACATAAATGTAGCTCTCACTGGGTAGCACATACAAATCTTGATTTTGTATTGAAATTCTAATTTCATCATTATTGTTGTAAGATTGTAAGTATGGTACATATGTATGATAGTCCTTTTTGATTATATTCTCGTCAGACAAGGGTTTATCTAAGACATCTATTATTGAACTCATTTTGTCTTCAATTTAAAATTCAAGGACTTTAGAAAATTTTTATTTGATGTTGTTAGAGCTTTTTGTTGAGCTGGTCGCTTTAATGTTGTTGTTGTTGTTCTTGCTGCTGCTATATTTTTCAATGTATTTGTGTTGTATATTAGCATTATTTAGTTGGCCTTAAATGTATTCGTATTGTAATTTCCTCTCCTCGGAAATTAATTAAATCACCGTGTTGATCCAGTACGCGCAGCGCTAGTGAACTTATCTTTCTGGTGTTTACAGGTAAATAGATAAGATTTCTTGGAACCTCATCTATTTTATAGCCTGGAGGCACATTAATCGGAAATTCATGAAGTGTATGCGATTTCGAGTTATTCATATATGTGTTCATAGCGATACTACTTTCAATTCGCAAGAGATTCACTTTAAAAATATTAACTGGAAGATCTGAATAATAATATTTGTTTGGTGTTAGGGTTTTGCTATTGAATCCTAAAAGTTTTCCAATTGTATTGTCTTTATTAAAATATACAAGATCCTTGGAACTATTAACTTTAACTTGCATTGTATTGTTATTGGCTTCAATAAAAATCTTATTTGCTGGGCAGAGTCGTTTGTATTCCTCTTCTATAAAATCAACTATATTATTTAATTCGTAAGATCCAATTGGTATTTCAATTATATGTTCCCCTATATGAAACATATTGTTGTAGGTGTCTACATTTGGAATACTGTTGTATGAATGAAAATCAGTTAGAGCACACTCATATGCACCATGTAATTCAATAGGAGGAAAGTAACTAGCAGATAGTTCTGATGAGTTAGAGCTCAGAGTAAGTGTTATTGACATTATAACAGTCTGATTACAATTAAATAATGTTTAGTACACAGTATGGTTTATAAGTATGATTTACATATTTTATTTAAAACTTTTTCTCATTTTAAAACTAACATTAGTTTCTTAATATTAATGCTATTATTGTTGTTGCTATTGATGTTCTTGTTGTTTCTATTTTAGTTTTTCTTCCAACTATAATATTTCATCTTTACTTATCCAAGAATTGTGTTGATTAGAAAATCCCAGCCATTTAACATATACCTCCTTCCCTTTAATTTTAAGAACCTTTTCAACTAGATATGTATTTGGAAATCTAGTTTTTGAAAGTTCCTCAGTATAGAAGCCACCTTTAATAGGATTGCCAAGATAGTCTTCTAATATGTATGTTGCAGGATTTGTATTTTGAACTCTTGTAATTGTGAAAATTTCTGTAGTCCAATTTGGAGTATAACCTTTTTCAAATGTGTGCTTATATTTGCTTATGCGAACATGATCTCCCACATTAAATTTCGACATTTTATACATTTTCAAATGACTGTATACTGTATTTAGCAGCTTTTCCTCATTTGTTGAGTTGACTTTAATAGGAGCCATGTTAATGGTACGATGAACTTTTCTATTGTATGCATTGAGTAAATCCTTGTATATATCAATCCACTTATATGAACCATTATAACTAAATTCTTTCCACATCATTCCTTTCAATGTTCTATTAAATCGTTCTACTATTGATGCTTTCATAATGCTATATGTTGAGTAGTGATTAATGTTGTATTTATGCATTAATTTTCCAAAGTGTTTGTTGAAAAATTCTTTTCCATCATCTGTTTGTAAGTTTTTTGGTACTCGTCCCAATTCAAAAATATCTTCCATTGCCTTGGTTGTTTCGAGTGCTGTTTTTGTTTTTAGCGGTACTGCCCATGCAAATTTTGAGAATGTGTCAATTACAGTCAACAAAAATCGATAATTTCTATTTTCTTTAGAATAGTTCCCCATTTCAACTAAATCAGCTTGCCAAAGATCATCTATTCCTTTCATTACAACTCTGCGACGCACAAATTGTTTTCGTGCTTGCTTATGGAGTTCATTTACTAAATTTCTTTTTGAAGACATTAAGTTGTTTTTAAAGATTTTTTGCAGAGTGTTGTGATCTGCTTGACGCACTTTCAGCTATTGATACAAACATATAATTTTCTAATCTATAAATTTTTTCATTAAGCTGTTCAATTTGTTCTTCAAAGGATGTTTTAATATGTAGAATATCTTTTTCAATTTTATAATTTTCTTCTATATATAATTTTATTTCGCGTTGTAGTTCCTCAATTTGCATTTGAATATCTTCTCGTATTATAGTATTATCCCCCTTAAAGTATGTTAATAATTTCTCTTCTAATTTTTCGATTTGAGTTTGCAAAAACAATTTATTGATAACATCAGTAGTAGGGGAATGTTCATCCTGGACCAATTAAAATTGTGAAATTGTTGCTGAAATTGTTAAATTGTGGGCTGAAATTGTTAAATTGTTGCTGAAATTGTTAAATTTGGGTAATTAAAATTTGAAAATTGTTAAATTCTTGGAAATTTGTGTTTTTTTGTTTACATAAGGAGTTTTTTGTTTATATAAGGAGTTTTTTTGTTTACATTAGGAGTTTTTTGTTTACATTAGGAGTTTTTGTTTACATTAAGTGTATGTCTGTCTGTCGGTCTGTCTGTCTGCCTGCCTGACCGTGGGAAGTTTGTGTGTGGAATATTTTGTGTGAATGTATTAAGGCGGTTCATAGTTTGGCGGTTTTTATGTGTGTATGTGACGACGGGGAAAATCATGAAAATGGTTTTTCCTAATGCTGACGGAAAATCATCTAATGATTTTTCGTAATACCGAAGGCAAAACATTATAATTTTTCCTAATGCCTACTGCAATACATGATAATTTTTCCTAATGCCTACTGCAATACATGATAATTTTTCATAATGCCTACTGCAATACATGATTATTATTTTTTTCAAATGCCGACGGCAAAAAATGAATATAATTTTTTCAAATGCCGACGGGAAAATGATTTTTCCTAATGACGACGGGAAAACGTGAAAGTTATTTTTTCTAATGCTAATGTAGGTGTTGCTAGACTGTGGGAATTTAAGGCTGACCGTGATTTGAGTGGGCGGCGTTGTTGCCGTAATATGTAACCATAGGAATTTGTGGATGTGTCTGTCTGTCTGTGAGAATTTAGGTGAAGGTTTGATTGGCAGGGGGCGGGGTGTAGTTGAGGTAGATCGATTGCGTGTGTAGTTGTGTGTGAATGTATGTGTATGTGTGTGTGTGTGTGTGTATGTGTATGTTTGTAGGAATTTCAATGTGTGTATTTCTGTAGGAGCTTAAGGCTGATTGTGATTTATGAGGGGTGAGGTGTTCTAGTAATATGCAACCGGGGGAATCTGTGTGTTTGTATGTCTGTAGGAGTTTAAGGCTGACCATGATTTGGGTGGGCAGGGTTGTTGACGTAATATGTATCCATGGGGATTTGTGGATGTGTCTGTCTATAGTAGTTTAAGGCTGATCGTGATTTGAGGTGGGTGAGGATGTTGTTGAGGTAAATTGGTTATGTGTATGTATGTATATATGTATTTTTGTAAGAATTTAAGATGATTGTGATTTATTAGGGCCGAGGTGTTCTTGTAATATGTAGCCGTGAGAATCTATGTGTATAGACGTCTGTAGAAGTTTAAGACTACCTGTAATTTCAGGTAGGTGAGAGTGTTGTGTTGTTGAGATTAATCTTATATATTGTATATGTATGTATGATCATGAGAATTTGTGTATGTATTTATATCTGAGGGAGAATTTAAGGCTCGTCATGATTTGCAAAAGGTGGGGTGTTGTTGAAATTTTCTTGGATTTTCTTATATGAATTCTGCCATGTGTGTGTATTTGAGCTGGTATTTATATGTAGGTAGAAATAAATTGTTTTCAACATCGACGTTTGGTACTATAAAATACTATCATATATCTGGACTTCCCTAATCCTAGTATGCTTTTATACTTACGATTGCTTTATATTTTCTCATGCTTAAATTTGTCTCGCGTTGAAGTCGGTCTGTGTGAAATTTGTTTATATTACAGATTTTGTTTATTTAACTACATTCGTCTTCTTTGACTGAAAGAGTTATCTACACACAGAGAAAAACCAACTTGAAATCAGTAAGAACCATGCTGAATTAATAAGAACCATTAGCGAAGGTTTAGTCATATTGAAATTTCTTATTTCAATATGGACAAAATATTAATTTACAGTATTCATTTATTAAACTCATTAGTTTGTAGATATCTCAATATACATTTTCTATTATATTAAAAATTATTGAATTAATGTGATGAATTCTTATTTTTAAGCTGCAGATTTTCCCTGAGTGTATGGATTGTTTATATTTGCATTGTGCTTTAACTAAACGACGCTTCATATATTTTCATGATGTAGATCTAATAAATACTTAAGCATTGATAAGAAATTTGATATGTATACATACATATCTACAAATTGATTTTATGTATGTATGTATGTATGTATGTATGTATGTATGTACATATATATGTACATACAAATAAGTGTTCAACTCAATCTTTGAATACATTTTTTATTTTATTTTTTTGTACTGTGATGTCTGTTGTTGGTGAAATTAAAAACATTTTAATTTTTATCTGCGTTTACTTAAAAGTTTGTGAGGATTTTCTGTTGTAAGTAAAACTGAATTCTTGAAGATACATACTCCATAGTAATAGTAACTATAATAGAAATATTTCTTATACTTAATTTACAGTTTTTTAAAGTATAGGGTATAAAATTTTTTCTAGCTATAGCCTTTTTTCTTCACTTTCCAGATTTATTTTGGAAAACTTGCTTTGCTTTTTAAAAATGTATAAACATTTTTAAATGAAACTGATCCGGCACTCCAGCTTAGGTACTGATAGTTTTTTTTGTTGTTAGTTAACTTACTTATTTTTTATTTTTTATTGATAAACATTGGAAATCAAAAGGGAGTTTTATATTGTAATTATTATTTTCATAATTGTTGAAAACAATCGCTACTTCTTTTGCAATGAAATCATTTGAATTACTTTTGCAACTTTACGCGTTTATAAAAATTATGTTATTTTCTATATTTCTTCATTTATAAGACTTTTAGACTTTGTCCTTTAGGGGTTATATATTCTATTATACGATTATGAATAAGAATGCAGTAAGCTGATGTATTTGCTTACTGCTTCAAATTAAAATTTTATTAAATTGAATAAAAGGAGTTTTTTTTTTCTTAAACTCTGATGCAGTTAGAAGCGCTGGAGATTCTTTCATATAACAGCTTTTTTGAAAATTTTTGATACATAGTATAATATAGAATTGGATAACATTTATTTTTAATTTTTATGTTAAGAAGTACGGGTATGAGACTGAATTTAAATGTACTTTTAAATTAATTAAATCATAATGAACAAACTTATTTTCTTCTTTAATAGCGATCAACAGAAAACGAACTCGTTTTCATATAATTTAGGTATACCCTATCGACGGCTCCTCTAGGATACAAGATGACTTTGTATGACGAAATTTCTGTTGCTTTATACTGATAATATGTTTACATTAATAAGATACATATACATATGTTTATTTTATGAACGGTGAGCACCTATGGCTTTTATTTAATGTTCTATATGACTTTTTTTTTTCATTTTATTAAAGTTCAGCGTATTGTATATATATTTCTGAAATGTTTAAGTGTGTTTTGTGTGCCCATCGGGCAGAGTGTACGTATTAGTTGGTCAGTCAGTCTCTATTTTTATTTATTTTATTTTTTTCTTCTAATGTGCCACTCCTTTTTCAGATTTTACTACTTGGAATAGAGAATTTTTGTCTAATTTTTTGGTGGGTATATACATTAGGTATGTAGAAATTAGTTTAGATACAAAGAAATGCATGTTTAATATACAACTATTGTATCAAATCGATCTCAAATAACTCAGTTACCTCTACCAGCAATTCACCGTTGGTGTATTCATAAAGTGTTAGAAACAATGAAATATCTATGTTTTGAGAGAATTTTTCCCCTCAAGTATTTCTACATGAGGTTTGAGGGGTCAATCACTGTCGCATTCATATGTAATGATTATTCACTTAAAAAACGTCATCATCACCATCAATCATCTCCGTATACAATACATTCATGAGTTGGGTTGATCCAGATACAATTGCTGTCTCATCACCTTCTAACAGCTTTATATATTTTGCTAGTAAGCATGCCTTAGCATGCTTCTATCGATAGTGACGTAAGAGTCCGAGATGTAGAGTGTTACAATTAAAAATCTTTACTATTAGAATTTACCAGTTCGCTCTTTTGAATTTTTACAAAGTAGATACATATGTATGTATTTCATTGACCACAAAATCATAAAATTTCTTTGCTTACAAAATTGTATGACGTGAGGATTTTTTTTTTTTTTTTTTTTTTTTTTTTTTTTTAAATTATGCATGCTTCGGCATGCTTTCATTTTTTTTTCTATAAATTTATGTAATACTCATACAGATACAGATATAAAGTAAGATCTGTTTACTGTACATTTTAAAATTTATGCATGCTTCAGCATGATTCTAGTTGAAGCGTATATTCATTCACTAAGTTTGTTTGATACTTATTCATACACATGTACATTCTTAAAGATTGGATATCAAAGTCCAATTTCCGTAGTTTATCTATATTTTCTAAAGATCTGATAGCTAAAGAAATAAATAGAGTGAAGATCTTTTATAATAATCCCATTTTCATATTGTAAAATTTTGCGTGCTAGCGCTTTCGATGGGAAAATATACATACAACTTTATAAAAAGTGATAATATGATGTGCTGCTGAATATTGCACTATGTTATAGTTCATTTTAAACACTGAAGTTTTAGCAATATTTCATTCAGACCAACAAGTTTAGAGAATTCCACTACATTTAGTTAATTATCTTTCTTAAGACCCATCATTCCTAATCAATCCTACAAAAAACAACACAAACTAGATTTTTCGTTTTAATTTTATTTTTATTAAATTCAACATTCATTCTTCAAATTACTTTATACTATATTAAGTAGCTTTTCCTCATTTGTTGAGTTGACTTTAATAGGAGACATTTTAATGGTACGATAAACTTTTCTATTGCATGCATTGAGTAAATCTTTATACATACCAATCCACTTATATGAACCATTAAAGCTAATTCTTTTCACATCATACCTTTCAATGATCTATTAAATCATTCTAATATTGATGCTTTCATATTAAGTAATCTTTAATCTTCTATTTATGTATGAGTTTTCCCAAGTATTTATTAAAAAATTCTTTAGAATCATCTGTTTGTAAGTTTTTTGGTACCCGTACCACTTCAAAAATATTTTCCATTGCCTTGGTTTTTAGAGTGCAGCTTTTATTTTCAGCTGTACTTTGAGAATGTGTCAATTACAGTCTTCAAAAATCAACAATTTCTATTTTCTGTAGAATAGTTCTACATTTCACCTAACTTAGCTCCATAAAACATCATATATTCCTGTCATTACATCTCTACAAGCACAAACAGTTGTTGAAATTTAATATGGACTTCGTTAACTAAATTCCTTTTTAAAGACATTGAATTGTTTCACAGATTTTTTCGAAAGTGTTGTGATCTACATCTTGCACTTTCAGCTATTTATACTAACATGTAGTTAATTTTCTAATCTATATATTTAACCGTAAACTCTTCAATTTGTTTTTAATTATTTACTTTTTAGAATTGCTTTTTCAATTTTATAACTGTCTTCTTTCTCTAATTTTATTTCACGTTGTAGTTCCTCAATTTGCATTTAAATATATTCTTGAATATTAATGCTTTAAGCTATATTATTAATTTGTCTTGTATTTTATCTTCATTCAGTTTAATGTAACTATCAACAATAGTTTGTATCTAATTCATTTATGCCTTCCAATACTGATAAGTCAGTATAAATGTCTTCAGAATTGGAAGTCTATGAGTAAAATCATCGTCATCATCATTCTCAGTATTAGCATCATTAAATATGATGGTATTATCAAATATTGTTGCTTCTACTAGTTTCTTTTGGGGTACTTGTCTATATCTTGAGTGAAGGTTTCTCAGGCTTCAAACTTGTATATTTTCAACTTCTGTCTTGATTTTACTTTCTTCTTTCATAAGAATTCTTTTAATATTTTTAGAACTATTTATGAATTCTTCTGCTATAGGTTTAAATGTATCTTTTAGTTGTTCACTTGTATCTATTTCACCAGTTTTTATACTACGAAGCTTTTTCTTCAACACATTTCTTGTCAACACCAACTGTTTTAAAATTTTCTCATCCAGGGCAAATAACAGGTATCAGCAATCATATCAGCTTTTCAGGAGCTGGTCTGGTTTTCAGATCAGCTTTTCAGGACCTGGTCTGGTTTTCAGATCAGCTTTTCAGGAGCTGGTCTGGTTTTCAGATCAGCTTTTCAGGACCTGGTCTGGTTTTCAGATCAGCTTATCAGGACCTGGTCTGGTTTTCAGATCAGCTTTTCAGGACCTGGTCTGGTTTTCAGATCAGCTTTTCAGGACCTGGTCTGGTTTTCAGATCAGCTTATCAGGACCTGGTCTGGTTTTCAGATCAGCTTATCAGGAGCTGGTCTGGTTTTCAGATCAGCTTATCAGGAGCTGGTCTGGTTTTCAGATCAGCTTATCAGGAGCTGATCTGATTTTTAGATCAGCTTATCAGGTAACAGATCAGGCTATCAGGAGCTGTTCAGATTTTCATTTCAAGATATCTGAGTCAGATTTAGTTATCAGTGTACAAGTAGCTAGCCATTTATAACATTTATATACATGAAGTTTAAAGTCAGATGAAATACGAAAAAGTAAAGTTTTATCTAGTAAAATTATTTTCTATAACGATCATCGTTTAATTCACTATCTTTGCTTATAATCAAAAATCCATATTTATCCTTTCAACATGCTTTTTATTTTTCTCACCTAACTTAAACATTAAATATACATTATGATGATCTCTTATTAAATGTTTGGTGATTCTGGTGTAAGTTTTACATAAGTAGAATGAATCAACATTCTTATCTCTCCCCATACAAAAATATGCTTCCCATACGCATCATCGTTAAATATCATATTGGAATTACTTTGGACTGAAATAACAGATTCACTATCGGTAAATTTTGTAATATATTATTATTTTAATTGATGTAATTAATTTCTTCAGATATTTATATCTGGGGTGATATAAAGATTTTGAGTATAAATAAATGTTCTCAAAATTTAAGTCCATTTGGACTTTCTAGCAAGCCAATCATAGCGTTTTTTTTCGTAATTTGACAGGTCAACTATTGTTGCACGAAAAGAATTTGATATAAAGGAACTATGATTTATTTTTGAGCTATCGTTCGATGATTCATCAATATTTCGTACCAAGAATTATTTATGTTGTTTTGACTAAGGGTATGAGTCAATATTTATAAAATCCATTTCATAAATATCAGCTCATGCTCATAGTCAAAACAAAGTATGCTTTAAGTGTTTAAAACCGGTATTACCATAAAATGGTGGTTTAAACACTTAAAATATACTTTGTTTTACTAACCGCATTTTATAACTAAATGCATTTCATAAATATTGACGCATACTCATAATCAAAACAGCATATAAATATCCTTTGTTTTGACTATGAGTATGAGTCATTATCTCTTATTATAGAAAAATAAAATAGTATGATTATATGATATCAGAAATCATGTTTTCTAATATCATATAACCATACTATTTGATTCTTTCTATAATAATAGATAATATTTATGAAATGCATTTATTTACAAAATGCGATTAGTAAAACAACATAAATATAGGATGGTATGAAATTTTGATGATTCATCAATATTTCGTACCAAGGTATTTTTAGGTTGTTTTTACTATGAGTATGCGCCAATATTTATGAAATGTATTTCATAAATATTATCTCTTATTATAGAAAAATTAAAAATGTAGCTATACGATATCAGAAAATATTTTCTGAAATCGTATAGCTATATTATTTTATTTTTCCTATAATAAGAGATAATGGCCCCTACTCATAGTCAAAACAAAGAATATTTTAAGAGTTTCAAATCAGTATTATCATAAAAAATACTGATTTTAAACTCTTACAGCCTTATTTATAATACTTATTAAGGCTTTGGAAAGGCTTTTTAAAACAAATTTTTTATAAAAATTTTTTCTTAAAAAGTCTTTATAAAGCCCTAATAAGTGTTATAAATAAGGCTGTTAAAATATACTTTGTTTTACTAACCACATTTTTGTAACTAAACGCATTTCATAAATATAAATGCATACTCATAGTCAAAAAAAAGGATATTTTTATGCTGTTTTGATTATGAGTGTGGATCATTATCTCTTATTATAGAAAAAATAAACTAATGCAGCTATACGATTTCAGAAAATATTTTCTGATATGGTATAGCTGTATTAGTTTATTTTTTTATAATAAGAGATAATATTTATAAAATGTATTTAGCTACATAAATGCGGTTAGTAAAACAACCTAAAATACCTTGGTACGAAATATTGATGATTCATCGAACGATAGTTCAAAAATAAATCATAGTTCCTTTATATCAAATTCTATTCGTGCAACAATAGTTGGCCTGTCAAATTACGAAAAAAAAAACGCTATGATTGGCTTGCTAGAAAGTCCTAATGGACTTAAATTTTGAGAACATTTATTTATACTCAAAATCTTTATATCACCCCAGATATAAATATCTGAAGAAATTAATTACATCAATTAAAATAATAATATATTACAAAATTTACCGATAGTGAATCTGTTATTTCAGTCCAAAGTAATTCCAATATGATATTTAACGATGATGCGTATGGGAAGCATATTTTTGTATGGGGAGAGATAAGAATGTTGATTCATTCTACTTATGTAAAACTTACACCAGAATCACCAAACATTTAATAAGAGATCATCATAATGTATATTTAATGTTTAAGTTAGGTGAGAAAAATAAAAAGCATGTTGAAAGGATAAATATGGATTTTTGATTATAAGCAAAGATAGTGAATTAAACGATGATCGTTATAGAAAATAATTTTACTAGATAAAACTTTACTTTTTCGTATTTCATCTGACTTTAAACTTCATGTATATAAATGTTATAAATGGCTAGCTACTTGTACACTGATAACTAAATCTGACTCAGATATCTTGAAATGAAAATCTGAACAGCTCCTGATAGCCTGATCTGTTACCTGATAAGCTGATCTAAAAATCAGATCAGCTCCTGATAAGCTGATCTGAAAACCAGACCAGCTCCTGATAAGCTGATCTGAAAACCAGACCAGCTCCTGATAAGCTGATCTGAAAACCAGACCAGGTCCTGATAAGCTGATCTGAAAACCAGACCAGGTCCTGAAAAGCTGATCTGAAAACCAGACCAGGTCCTGAAAAGCTGATCTGAAAACCAGACCAGGTCCTGATAAGCTGATCTGAAAACCAGACCAGGTCCTGAAAAGCTGATCTGAAAACCAGACCAGCTCCTGAAAAGCTGATCTGAAAACCAGACCAGGTCCTGAAAAGCTGATCTGAAAACCAGACCAGCTCCTGAAAAGCTGATATGATTGCTGATACCTGTTATTTGCCCTGGATGAGAAAATTTTAAAACAGTTGGTGTTGACAAGAAATGTGTTGAAGAAAAAGCTTCGTAGTATAAAAACTGGTGAAATAGATACAAGTGAACAACTAAAAGATACATTTAAACCTATAGCAGAAGAATTCATAAATAGTTCTAAAAATATTAAAAGAATTCTTATGAAAGAAGAAAGTAAAATCAAGACAGAAGTTGAAAATATACAAGTTTGAAGCCTGAGAAACCTTCACTCAAGATATAGACAAGTACCCCAAAAGAAACTAGTAGAAGCAACAATATTTGATAATACCATCATATTTAATGATGCTAATACTGAGAATGATGATGACGATGATTTTACTCATAGACTTCCAATTCTGAAGACATTTATACTGACTTATCAGTATTGGAAGGCATAAATGAATTAGATACAAACTATTGTTGATAGTTACATTAAACTGAATGAAGATAAAATACAAGACAAATTAATAATATAGCTTAAAGCATTAATATTCAAGAATATATTTAAATGCAAATTGAGGAACTACAACGTGAAATAAAATTAGAGAAAGAAGACAGTTATAAAATTGAAAAAGCAATTCTAAAAAGTAAATAATTAAAAACAAATTGAAGAGTTTACGGTTAAATATATAGATTAGAAAATTAACTACATGTTAGTATAAATAGCTGAAAGTGCAAGATGTAGATCACAACACTTTCGAAAAAATCTGTGAAACAATTCAATGTCTTTAAAAAGGAATTTAGTTAACGAAGTCCATATTAAATTTCAACAACTGTTTGTGCTTGTAGAGATGTAATGACAGGAATATATGATGTTTTATGGAGCTAAGTTAGGTGAAATGTAGAACTATTCTACAGAAAATAGAAATTGTTGATTTTTGAAGACTGTAATTGACACATTCTCAAAGTACAGCTGAAAATAAAAGCTGCACTCTAAAAACCAAGGCAATGGAAAATATTTTTGAAGTGGTACGGGTACCAAAAAACTTACAAACAGATGATTCTAAAGAATTTTTTAATAAATACTTGGGAAAACTCATACATAAATAGAAGATTAAAGATTACTTAATATGAAAGCATCAATATTAGAATGATTTAATAGATCATTGAAAGGTATGATGTGAAAAGAATTAGCTTTAATGGTTCATATAAGTGGATTGGTATGTATAAAGATTTACTCAATGCATGCAATAGAAAAGTTCATCGTACCATTAAAATGTCTCCTATTAAAGTCAACTCAACAAATGAGGAAAAGCTACTTAATATAGTATAAAGTAATTTGAAGAATGAATGTTGAATTTAATAAAAATAAAATTAAAACGAAAAATCTAGTTTGTGTTGTTTTTTGTAGGATTGATTAGGAATGATGGGTCTTAAGAAAGATAATTAACTAAATGTAGTGGAATTCTCTAAACTTGTTGGTCTGAATGAAATATTGCTAAAACTTCAGTGTTTAAAATGAACTATAACATAGTGCAATATTCAGCAGCACATCATATTATCACTTTTTATAAAGTTGTATGTATATTTTCCCATCGAAAGCGCTAGCACGCAAAATTTTACAATATGAAAATGGGATTATTATAGAAGATCTTCACTCTATTTATTTCTTTAGCTATCAGATCTTTAGAAAATATAGATAAACTACGGAAATTGGACTTTGATATCCAATCTTTAAGAATGTACATGTGTATGAATAAGTATCAAACAAACTTAGTGAATGAATATACGCTTCAACTAGAATCATGCTGAAGCATGCATAAATTTTAAAATGTACAGTAAACAGATCTTACTTTATATCTGTATCTGTATGAGTATTACATAAATTTATAGAAAAAAAAATGAAAGCATGCCGAAGCATGTATAATTAAAAAAAAAAAAAAAAAAAAAAAAAAAAAAATCCTCACGTCATACAATTTTGTAAGCAAAGAAATTTTATGATTTTGTGGTCAATGAAATACATACATATGTATCTACTTTGTAAAAATTCAAAAGAGCGAACTGGTAAATTCTAATAGTAAAGATTTTTAATTGTAACACTCTACATCTCGGACTCTTACGTCACTATCGATAGAAGCATGCTAAGGCATGCATACTAGCAAAATATATAAAGCTGTTAGAAGGTGATGAGACAGCAATTGTATCTGGATCAACCCAACTCATGAATGTATTGTATACGGAGATGATTGATGGTGATGATGACGTTTTTTAAGTGAATAATCATTACATATGAATGCGACAGTGATTGACCCCTCAAACCTCATGTAGAAATACTTGAGGGGAAAAATTCTCTCAAAACATAGATATTTCATTGTTTCTAACACTTTATGAATACACCAACGGTGAATTGCTGGTAGAGGTAACTGAGTTATTTGAGATCGATTTGATACAATAGTTGTATATTAAACATGCATTTCTTTGTATCTAAACTAATTTCTACATACCTAATGTATGTACCCACCAAAAAATTAGACAAAAATTCTCTATTCCAAGTAGTAAAATCTGAAAAAGGAGTGGCACATTAGAAGAAAAAAATAAAATAAATAAAAATAGAGACTGACTGACCAACTAATACGTACACTCTGCCCGATGGGCACACAAAACACACTTAAACATTTCAGAAATATATATACAATACGCTGAACTTTAATAAAATGAAAAAAAAAGTCATATAGAACATTAAATAAAAGCCATAGGTGCTCACCGTTCATAAAATAAACATATGTATATGTATCTTATTAATGTAAACATATTATCAGTATAAAGCAACAGAAATTTCGTCATACAAAGTCATCTTGTATCCTAGAGGAGCCGTCGATAGGGTATACCTAAATTATATGAAAACGAGTTCGTTTTCTGTTGATCGCTATTAAAGAAGAAAATAAGTTTGTTCATTATGATTTAACTAATTTAAAAGTACATTTAAATTCAGTCTCATACCCGTACTTCTTAACATAAAAATTAAAAATAAATGTTATCCAATTCTATATTATACTATGTATCAAAAATTTTCAAAAAAGCTGTTATATGAAAGAATCTCCAGCGCTTCTAACTGCATCAGAGTTTAAGAAAAAAAAAACTCCTTTTATTCAATTTAATAAAATTTTAATTTGAAGCAGTAAGCAATACATCAGCTTACTGCATTCTTATTCATAATCGTATAATAGAATATATAACCCCTAAAGGACAAAGTCTAAAAGTCTTATAAATGAAGAAATATAGGAAATAACATAATTTTTATAAACGCGTAAAGTTGCAAAAGTAATTCAAATGATTTCATTGCAAAAGAAGTAGCGATTGTTTTCAACAATTATGAAAATAATAATTACAATATAAAACTCCCTTTTGATTTCCAATGTTTATCAATAAAAAATAAAAAATAAGTAAGTTAACTAACAACAAAAAAAACTATCAGTACCTAAGCTGGAGTGCCGGATCAGTTTCATTTAAAAATGTTTATACATTTTTAAAAAGCAAAGCAAGTTTTCCAAAATAAATCTAGAAAGTGAAGAAAAAAGGCTATAGCTAGAAAAAATTTTATACCCTATACTTTAAAAAACTGTAAATTAAGTATAAGAAATATTTCTATTATAGTTACTATTACTATGGAGTATGTATCTTCAAGAATTCAGTTTTACTTACAACAGAAAATCCTCACAAACTTTTAAGTAAACGCAGATAAAAATTAAAATGTTTTTAATTTCACCAACAACAGACATCACATGACAAAAAAATAAAATAAAAAATGTATTCAAAGATTGAGTTGAACACTTATTTGTATGTACATATATATGTACATACATACATACATACATACATACATACATACATACATACATAAAATCAATTTGTAGATATGTATGTATACATATCAAATTTCTTATCAATGCTTAAGTATTTATTAGATCTACATCATGAAAATATATGAAGCGTCGTTTAGTTAAAGCACAATGCAAATATAAACAATCCATACACTCAGGGAAAATCTGCAGCTTAAAAATAAGAATTCATCACATTAATTCAATAATTTTTAATATAATAGAAAATGTATATTGAGATATCTACAAACTAATGAGTTTAATAAATGAATACTGTAAATTAATATTTTGTCCATATTGAAATAAGAAATTTCAATATGACTAAACCTTCGCTAATGGTTCTTATTAATTCAGCATGGTTCTTACTGATTTCAAGTTGGTTTTTCTCTGTGTGTAGATAACTCTTTCAGTCAAAGAAGACGAATGTAGTTAAATAAACAAAATCTGTAATATAAACAAATTTCACACAGACCGACTTCAACGCGAGACAAATTTAAGCATGAGAAAATATAAAGCAATCGTAAGTATAAAAGCATACTAGGATTAGGGAAGTCCAGATATATGATAGTATTTTATAGTACCAAACGTCGATGTTGAAAACAATTTATTTCTACCTACATATAAATACCAGCTCAAATACACACACATGGCAGAATTCATATAAGAAAATCCAAGAAAATTTCAACAACACCCCACCTTTTGCAAATCATGACGAGCCTTAAATTCTCCCTCAGATATAAATACATACACAAATTCTCATGATCATACATACATATACAATATATAAGATTAATCTCAACAACACAACACTCTCACCTACCTGAAATTACAGGTAGTCTTAAACTTCTACAGACGTCTATACACATAGATTCTCACGGCTACATATTACAAGAACACCTCGGCCCTAATAAATCACAATCATCTTAAATTCTTACAAAAATACATATATACATACATACACATAACCAATTTACCTCAACAACATCCTCACCCACCTCAAATCACGATCAGCCTTAAACTACTATAGACAGACACATCCACAAATCCCCATGGATACATATTACGTCAACAACCCTGCCCACCCAAATCATGGTCAGCCTTAAACTCCTACAGACATACAAACACACAGATTCCCCCGGTTGCATATTACTAGAACACCTCACCCCTCATAAATCACAATCAGCCTTAAGCTCCTACAGAAATACACACATTGAAATTCCTACAAACATACACATACACACACACACACACACACACACATACACATACATTCACACACAACTACACACGCAATCGATCTACCTCAACTACACCCCGCCCCCTGCCAATCAAACCTTCACCTAAATTCTCACAGACAGACAGACACATCCACAAATTCCTATGGTTACATATTACGGCAACAACGCCGCCCACTCAAATCACGGTCAGCCTTAAATTCCCACAGTCTAGCAACACCTACATTAGCATTAGAAAAAATAACTTTCACGTTTTCCCGTCGTCATTAGGAAAAATCATTTTCCCGTCGGCATTTGAAAAAATTATATTCATTTTTTGCCGTCGGCATTTGAAAAAAATAATAATCATGTATTGCAGTAGGCATTATGAAAAATTATCATGTATTGCAGTAGGCATTAGGAAAAATTATCATGTATTGCAGTAGGCATTAGGAAAAATTATAATGTTTTGCCTTCGGTATTACGAAAAATCATTAGATGATTTTCCGTCAGCATTAGGAAAAACCATTTTCATGATTTTCCCCGTCGTCACATACACACATAAAAACCGCCAAACTATGAACCGCCTTAATACATTCACACAAAATATTCCACACACAAACTTCCCACGGTCAGGCAGGCAGACAGACAGACCGACAGACAGACATACACTTAATGTAAACAAAAACTCCTAATGTAAACAAAAAACTCCTAATGTAAACAAAAAAACTCCTTATATAAACAAAAAACTCCTTATGTAAACAAAAAAACACAAATTTCCAAGAATTTAACAATTTTCAAATTTTAATTACCCAAATTTAACAATTTCAGCAACAATTTAACAATTTCAGCCCACAATTTAACAATTTCAGCAACAATTTCACAATTTTAATTGGTCCAGGATGAACATTCCCCTACTACTAACATCGTTTTCCTCCAGAGCCTTTGCAAAATTTTGATCCTTTTGTTTTGGACATCAATGTTGTTGTTCGTATCCACAAAGAACCCCAGCAGTTTAGGTGCATTTTTCAAAGAAATTGTGCTGCTAGTATCGTTTAAATAGTGTCCAAATTTATCAACAGACATACTCTATATACTTTATTAAAGTTAGTGTATTATATTCGCTTCACATAGTTCTTCAATAATTGATACAATATCGTTATTGTGATTAGTATGACCTGCACCTTGTGATGCGAGCAGTAGTCGAAGTTGATCTACTAACTCATTTGGATCGTCCCAGTATATATAGTTGGGCTTATTGATGTTAAATTGCATCATTCCATCACCTAAATAGCTACCTTTGGGCTTAGATCCTGTTGATTCAGGTGAATTCTTCTGGTTTTTCTCATCAATAAATTTCTTAATATGTTTATATTTATATCCTCTAGTACCCTTAATTTGACCATCAGGTTTAAAGTCTCTTCTATATGCATTAGTAGTAATTAAAATCTTTTTATAGATTTCAAGTTCAAATTTATCGTAATTTTTTGGTATTTTATGAAACATTAGAGAAAATAGTCCTGGTGTTAGAGCCTATATTTGACCAGCAACTTGTATTTTATCTTCATTCAGTTTTAGGTTACTAACACCAAATTTCCATTCATTATTGAAATCTTTATGTGGGCCATAGTTTGTATCTAATTCATTTCTTCCTTCCAAAACTGATAAATCAGTATAAGTATCTTCTGTATTAGAAGTCTGTGAGTAAAAATCATCGTCATCATTTTCAGTATTAGCATCATTAAATAAGATGGTATTATCAAATATTGTTCCTTCTGCTATTTTTTTTGGTGTACTTGCCTCTATCTTAACTGATGTTTTTTCAGGCTTTAAACTTGTATTATTTTCAACTTCTGTCTTGATGTTACTTTTTTCTTTCATGCGAATTCTTTTAATATTTTTAGAACTATTTATGAATTCTTTAAGAGGTTCTGTTATAGGTTTAAATGTTTCTCTTAGTTGTTCACGTGTATCTATTTCACCAGTTTTTATACTACGAAGCTTTTTCTTCAACACATTTCTTGTCAACATCAAATTTTGTTTTAAAATTTTCTCATCCATGTTTGCTAAGAGCAAATAACAGGTATCAGCTTATTAGGGCCTGGTCTGGTTTTCAGATCAGCTTATCAGGACCTGGTGTGAGGTTATATTAAATAGATGTATCAAGTTTAAAGTTAGATTAATAACTAAAGTCAATCTTTTATGAGAAGTAGTTTATATAGTTATGAAATAGTCAAATTGCTTTCTGTAGCGACCATCATTTAATTCATTATCTTTGCTTATCACTAAAAAGACATATTTATCCTTCCAACACTCTCGACAAATTTCTTGGAACTTTTCATAACTCATATCGCTGGCAACATGATCCCTATAAGCATGCTTCATATTTGTCTCATCTTGCTTAAACATTATAATAACATTTGCATTGTCTCTTATTAAATGTTTGGGAATTCTGGTATAAGTTTGACACAAGTAGGATGAATCAACATCCCTATGCCGTCCCTTACAAAAATATGAACATACATTATTCTGCTTCTCACATGCAACATCATCAAATATCATAATTGAATTGGTTTTAGCTTCGTCAGGTGGAATAACTGATTCATTATCGGTGAATGTATAATATCCCATTCCTTTAATTGGTGAAATTAGTTTCTTCAAGTACTCATATTTGGGTTGATAAAGAGATTTTGAGTATAAATAGATGTTTTCAAACTTGAGTCCATTAGGACTTTCTAGTAAGCCGATCATAACATTAGCCTTTCCACAATTTGATGGCCCCACTATTAGAGCACGAATAGAATTTGGTAAGAGGGGGCTATGCTTTATTTTTGAAGTGATGTTCGATGATTCATCAATATTACGAACTAAAATATTTTTATGTTGTTTCACTAACTGCATTTTTGTAACTAAATACATTTCATAAATGTTACCTCTTATTATAGAAAAAATCAGATAATATGGTTATACGATATCAGAAAACGTTTAGTCATAAAAACACCTTCGTTGGAGGAGGTATAGTAGATAAAATAATAAACCCTCTACCTGTTGAACTTCATCTTCCTGGATATCAGTACTGTGGACCTGGAACAAAACTACAAAAACGTTTAAATCGAGGTGATAAAGGAATTAATTTATTGGACTCTGCTTGTAAAGATCACGATATAGCTTATTCAAAAAATAAGGATTTAAGCACTAGACACAAGGCTGATAAAATACTTGAAAATTCAGCTTGGGATCGAGTTTTATCAAAAGATAGTAGTATTGGTGAAAAATCATTTGCCTATATGGTTACTAACGCAATGAAAGCCAAAACAAAATTTGGTATGGGTGTGGAGAAAAAGAAAAATGTTAAAAAGAACAAGCTAAATGATAAAAAACTGTTTAGAACATCAATTAGAGCTGCAACAAAAATACTAAAGAAGGAAAAACCATTAGATATTAACTCAGCAATTAAAATTGCCCGAAAAACTATCAACAAATCATTAAAAGGAAGAAAATCTCAAATTATAGTACCACGTGTAATACGTGTCCCAAAAATTGGTGGGTTTTTGCCTCTAATACCGATTTTAACTGCTCTGGGTGCAATTGGTAGTCTAACAACTGGAGGTGCTGCTATAGCTAAAGCTGTAAATGCAACAAAGAATGCAAAAAATCAACTTGATGAAGCAACTAGACATAATAAAGCGATGGAATCTATTGCAGTTGGAAAGGGACTTTACTTAAAACCATATAAAAAGGGTTATGGTTTAGTTTTCAAAGAGGAATCAAAAAACTATTAGAGAAGCTACCCAACAGACCACTATCTGATGAGGACCTAAACCGTTTCTCTATAAATATTCCATATTTTAGAGGAGTTTTCATGTTGAATACTCTACCAAAACGAACAAAGAAAATAGAATGTGGAATAATCAATTTAGACGTATCAACAGGACCTGGTACACATTGGGTAGCATATTATAAAAACAACAATGAAAAAGAATATTTCGACAGCTTTGGAAACTTACAACCTCCTTCGGAAGTAGTCAAAGATCTTGGTACAAATATAAAATACAACTATAATCAACATCAGAATTTCAATACATTTACCTGTGGTCATTTATGTCTTAAATTTCTTTATGAAATAACTGAAAATATTAAATAAAAAAGCACAAACATTTATATTTTACAAACTCTTTAATGTCTTTTTATTTATAATTTAAAATACATAATTAGTACATATCATTGGCAAATAGAAAATTGGGATTAAGCTTTTTCGATTAGAAAATAAGAGAAACTTGTATGTAGTGAAAAATATAAGGACTTATCCGATTATCTTAATTGTTTCTCTTTATGAAAATATCTAATGAAATTTAATGGAATTTCATAATATTGTGAAATTCAATTTGTCTTGTGCAGATCCTCTTAAAGAAATCAAGACTGTGCATGTTTAAGCGATATGGAAGATATCATTTTTTTTTTTTTTTTTTTTTTTTTTTTTTTTATCCAACGAAGTAAAGCCAATAAAGAAATAAAAGTCATTCACACATTTAATTCTTTTTTCAATATTTTATTTCAAATTTTTTCTTAAAAACTCATATACATATGTACAATAGTTTTTCTTAATAAATAGGATTTTATGTACAATAATTTTTCTTAATAAATAGGATTTTATTTAAAATCATTTTAACAACAATAAATAGGATTTTGTTTACAATAATGTTTCTTAATAACTAAGATTTTATATACAATTTAAAAATTAACTACTTAACTAAAAATTAACTAATTTTAGCTATTTTCTTGCATTCTAGAAATTTAATCTAGCAACATATCAAGTTCGTATTCAGGGTTAGTTTCCTTAATACGAAAATGATACCATGCATATGTGTTAATATTATTTGACCTAATTTTTCTCTTATCGTCTCCATAACTTAAGACTACCTTATTTAATTTACTAGTATATATATGGTGAAGCTTAGATTTAAATGTTAACATATTATCGTATACATTAGTCTTATTGAATAAACAGTTTCTATAAGTAGCTAAACTATATTTATCTAATATGGATCTTTTTACCCCCTTTGATTTTTTAACGTCATTTTGATTTTGTACACTGAATGAGTACATTTTTGATCGCAGCCCAACAAATTCTGTCATTATCTTACCGCAGTTTTCATCTTTCATCATGCCTAAAACTTTTTTATTTATTAATGGGAAATTATAAGTATTGTCCGTGGGATAGTCCGATGTATCAAAATGTTCTTCTATGTCATTTTTTATGTCAGCGTAAAAGTCATCCGTCTTTATTGAATATATAAAAGAGTCCGTGTCCATATAGTTCAATGAGAGTTTTGTCTTAAACTTAGGTTGCATGTACCCGTAATGAAAATTATACATTTTCCATTTGGACAATTCAAGTACACAAAATCCTAAGTAAATTGGTTTATTGTAGCAGGTTTTGACTCTAGTCATTTCGATTGCTACCAGATCTTCGGAAAATATAGATAAACTATGAAAATTTGGTTTTGATATCCAATCTTGAGCCCCCAAACGATTACAATTCGTTCTCTCCCAATTATTGACAATTTTAACATCTCTCCTCTTATCCACATTTTCCATGGTTTTACCATAGACTGCATTATTGAGTAGTTTGAAAAAGTTTTTTTCAAAAGCATTTTTAGCAGTGGCTCTATGTCTGGTATTTAGGTCAATATAGCCTTTTAACCATGGAGATTGTTTAAATGCTAGAATACGATGAGTTTTCTTTAAAACTAAGCCATTTTCTAAGCATTGTTTAAGAACTCTAAAGTGTATCACGTATGATTGCTTTGTAGAGAAATCGGTTATCAACTTGTTATACTTCGCTTGCAGTGGTTTTTTATTTTCAGCGCAAAAAGGTAGGTCATTATGCAAGTCATGTAAGTGAGAAGGATAATCTAAAGTGACCTCATAAACATAACCGTCTGTTCCATTGTCAGATATGCTGTTTGGATCCAGATTCAGCTCGTCTTGCGATAACCATCTGAACCCCTCATGAGGAAGATATTCCGACATTGCCCAACCGTAAAGGTTATTTGCGTCTAAATAGACAAGAAACCCCGAGGGCTTTTCTTTATCGAAATCTTCCAAATATTTGTTATTCGCTTTCGAATATCTTTGGCTACACTGTACGATTCCCCTACGTATACCTTTTTTCATAAAATTGTACATGTCTATGTCCGTAAATAATTCTAGTTCAATTTTTGTGTATTTTAACATTGCATCCCAGGAAAGTCCAGGTGCGGTATAGTATTGACATGGATCCAGCTCATAAATACCTTTACAAACTTTTCTAAAGTTCTCGAAAATATCTGTCAGTAAGAGGACATCTGTTTTTAAGTAAAGTTCCATGTAATCTTTCATTGTTTTGCACCCAAAAGTATTCCATACCTCTACAGCATGTGAGTATTCCTCTAAAGAACACTCTTTATTGTTCAACTTATTAAAGAAATCACTGCGTGAAGGCAGCTGGCACTCGTCTAATTTTTGAAATGAATTCAGGTACTCATAGGGGAAAATGCCTTTCTTCTTAATAAGCTGAAATTCTTTTTCTGATTGAAATAAGGACCTTATAGTGTTAAAATCATTATCCGACAAATTGCAGGCTAATGATTCTAAACTCTCAGCCATAAAGCGTAATGTATCAAGAATCAAGATTATGACCATCGCTCATTTCTGTAAATTGCGAGAGTGATATATAAAGCTCCTTATTGAGAGGGAGTACTTTCAGTTGCATAGAAATTTCACCTAGTTCTTTAATAAAAAGATGTGAATCATAATTTGAGTAATTGTGAAAGTAAACTGGTATAAACTTGGGAATTTGGTAATTCAAATTACAGTTATTGTGGGCTGCACCTCTATATTTACCGCTAATGTGACAATGATCTCTAACGCGATCTTTACCTAGAAATTTTTGACAAATATGACAATTCACCGCACTATAAAAATTATAAATATCAGAAGGGGATAAAATATCCATTTGCCTATTATTTACTAAATGATTATTATAAATATCCTCACAATCTTTAATTAAAAATGAAACAAATTTTTGTGAAGCATCTTTCCCTGTATAAACCCTTAATTTATCTAACTTATTGTTATGGAGACACTTAATGTAGTAACTAAAAGCACAAGGAGTGTGCTTTTTGACAAGACTGATTTTACTACTCACGTTATTACTAATGTCTTCCAGGATGCATTCAAAATCTGCGTACACCACAAAGGGGACATCCATTTTCCTCTGATGCCCCTTAAAACTTAGAACTGCATCTGGACCTGACGGCATAGTTGTCACGATTTTGCCGCATTCCGCCTTATGATTACTCATGACGTTCTCCCTATGACTATACTGTAGACAGCTATTACAAAAAAGTAATTTATGTCTATCGGTGGTTATTTGATTCGTCAAAAGTCTGTGAATGAGAAAAAATATATAAAAGTTTATTAGTAAAATGTCTCTATTATAAAATATATAAAACAAGTAAATGTATCATTAAAATTAAAGAGTATTAGTATAATTTTCTAACTTACTTTGATATGTTCTTTATCAATATGTAGTGATGAACTTCACCATTCTCCAAAAGCAACAAGTTGACATGCTTTACTTTCTCCTCCTTGGTCACATAATAGGGACCGATGATTTGATCTGCTCCCTCATCGTACCCAAACACATTAACACTTATTGCTGGATTATTTACTTCGAACTCCTTAATTTTGTTTAGTGCTAATGGGTAAGTTAAGTTTTTGAAATTTAACGCTACACCATTTCGCGTAACAATCGTCTCTGCAGAAATGTCCTGAATATTATAAGAACTGCAACGTCTGGCATCATAATAGTTGGTCGTATCCATGGCAGCGATTATACACCACTTGAAGCAGTATTCATCACTGTTTTCAATATTGATGCATGCAAATTTTCTTACTAATTTTTCAGGTGTGGATATCCAACTTGATCCTTTGACTAGCGAAGATTTGTTGATGTTGATTTCTGCTCGAACTATGCGTGACAAAGTCCAACCAGAATCTCGCTCTTCAAATTCGGACATTTTGGTTAAAATCTCCTCAACCTGTTTACGGAATAATTCTTCAATGTTATCTGCCTTCGTCAGCAAACTCATTTTGGCTACATGTGTTATAATACACAACTCCAATTCTTCTTCTACAATTTTGATGTACTCCGCCACAATACTCACATAAAATTTAATTATTGTATGCTTAGACAAAGACATTTGAAGTCTCTTAATAAAAATATTCATGTTTTCTTTAATAAATTCTTCCAAGAGAAGTTGGTCCTTTTTATTTAGTATTACATATGTGGCGATATGGTTTTTGAAGGCTTTCGATATTTTGTAATATCTCACATTCTCTTCGACTTCTTCTTCTCTCCTAGCATGCGAAGTACTCATTGGAGTTGGCAGAGTTTCTTCTCTTTTTTCTTCTACTTCTACTTCTCCATCACTTTCCGGTAAACTTATGTCCATAGCATCTTTGTATAAAGTCCCTCCAAGGATATCCACAACTTGTTGATGAGCTTGTTGTTGTAGCTGCTACTCTTGTTGATGATAATTAAGAGGTTGTCATTGCATCAAATTGGAATACTGCTCCATTTGATTAACTGGTGTGACGGGATTATAATTGTAACTTGGACACTCATATTGCATTGGTACTCCTGATGCCGAAAACTGATTACTCCATGACATTGGTATAGGGTAACAGTTAGGCATACCGTATTGTTGATATTGGGGATACTGTAGAGAAGGGTGCTGCTGGTGATGAAATGAATTTATGTGCTGTTGACGATTTTGAACAAATGTCTGCGGTTGCTCTTGATTTGTACCCCGACTTACGACCATTTGATCCTGCACGCTATGACTTTTCACATGATCCAAAAAGGACTTTTGGTATTTGTATACCTTATGGCATCTATTACACTGATAACCTGTATAACTCATTTTTAGTTATTTTATTATTATAAAACTTTAACACAATTGCTGATGATACTACTTGTAAATACAATAAAGTACTGATGTGTTGGTTAGAAAAGTTGGCGTATTTATACGAAAATTAGTAGCAGTATCCTTGCAGCATTCACAGTTTTAACTTTTTGTTTCTCTGCTGATGACTGTACTTAGTTGAAACTTTGCTGCTTTAAAATAATCGCAGACAAAGAAAATGATTACGTTGCAAAATATAAATGTATTCTACACAGCCACAAAATATTCCACGCACAAGTTCTTTCGATCGTACATACATACATACATACATACATACATACATCATACACACATACATACATACATACATCATACACACATACATACAAATATATTTCTTAAACAAATAAACAGAATATAAGCTTACCAGTGACAAACAAGCTGGACCCCCCACATACAAGCATTAGGGGTGTTCACATACATGAGAACGTTTTATAAATAAATAAAATAATTTATGTAATTATTTTATTCATTTATTTAATTATTTTATTTTATAAGAATTTATTAGCGTGAGGAAATCACACAAGCACATTCCCATGATTCATATGAAACCATATGACCTAGTAGTTAACAAATCTACTTTCTCTGATATTACTGATATAGTATTACGATAACAAATTTCTACAGTATGGCAACACTGGGAGCATTAGAAAATAATAATCATGTTTTGCCGTCGGCATTTAAAAAAAATAATAATCATGTTTTGCCGTCGGCATTAGGAAAAATTATCATGTTTTGCCGTCGGCATTAGGAAAAATTATCATGCATTGACGTAGGCATTAGGAAAAATTATCATGTATTGCCGTCGGCATTTGAAAATAATTATGTATTGCCGTAGGCATTAGGAAAAATAAGTATGTATTGCCGTAGGCATTAGGAAAAATAAGTATGTATTGCCGTCGGCATTTGAAAAAAATAATCATGTTTTGCCGTCGGCATTAGGAAAAATTATCATGCATTGACGTAGGCATTAGGAAAAATTATCATGTATTGCCGTCGGCATTTGAAAATAATTATGTATTGCCGTAGGCATTAGGAAAAATAAGTATGTATTGCCGTCGGCATTAGGAAAAAAAATAATCATGTATTGCCGTCGGCATTTGAAAAAATTATCATGCATTGCCGTAGGCATTAGGAAAAATTATCATGCATGCCGTAGGCATTAGGAAAAAAAATAATAATCATGTTTTCCCGTCGTCATTAGGAAAAATCATTTTCCCGTCGGCATTTGAAAAAATTATATTCATATTTTGCCGTCGGCATTAGGAAAAATTAATAAACATGTTTTGCCGTAGACATTAGGAAAAATTAATAATCACTATTTCACCATTGGTATTAGAAAAAATTATTTTCATGATTTTCCTCGTCTGTATATACACACATAAAAACCGCCAAACTATGAACCGCCTTAATACATTCACACAAAATATTCCACACACAAACATCCACGGTCAGGCAGACAGACCGACAGACGGACAGACAGACATACACTTAATGTAAACAAAAACTCCTAATGTAAACAAAAAAATATCAAAGCGCCGCCGAAAACACAAATTTCCAAGAATTTAACCATTTTCAAATTTTAATTACCCAAATTTAACAATTTCAGCAACAATTTAACAATTTTAATTGCCACCGGAGTGGGAGTTCCCTACTACTACGCAAAAGTAACCAGTTCATTCACTTGGTTACTTTTTATTTTCTTTGCGCTGACAAGTTACGCAATGTCGATATTTTGTAATTGGGTCAAAAGCTAAATAATATTTATGAAATAAGTTATTGTCTAGTTAACATAAGAAAAAGAATTGTAAAATATTATTGTAGAAATATATTTAAATTTTGTATAAATAGCTAATAAGAAATAAAAGTGACACAGTTAGTTGAGAAGACAGTCAGTCTGCAGTGCGTTTTAACTAAAATAAAGAAACCTGCGATTCCCAAGGGACCCTCCAGGTTATAAATAAAAAATACACCATAACATAATTTGGCGCAGTTGGTAAAGCTTTGCATGCTATTATTCCGCTTGTTTCTGGCTTGGAAAGTTTCTGTTGGTACAGCTTTTATAGCTCGCCTTAGAAGCAGTGAAAAGCAAGTGCAGTCGGTTTAGTGGCCGCAAATTGATCCTTGCTACCATATAATTTCGTCTGTTTCTGACTTGGAAAGTCTCTGTTAGTACAGCTTTTACAGCTCGCTTTAGAGGCAGTGAAAAGAAAGTACAGCCGACTTTGTATATGCATATCGATCCTTACCATTATAATAAAAAAGGTGTATTTCTTAATTTAAAAAAAAATTAAACCTTGCACTGTAGAATTTTTGTTTGTTTGTGTGTGAATTTATAAATTGTTCTGCCACGAAAAACTGCATTTCCGGGTTTGTTCAAATCGTAAGGATGGTAAGTATAAACTTAATTAAATGGACAGTCCACAAAAACAAACGGACAAGCTAATACTTCAATTAAATGACTACAACATTAACGTTGGTAGTCTGCAAGTGCATGTATGGTCGGAATTGAAAACCTTTAATTCTGATAGAACATTGCTAGATACTTATAAAGAAATTGTAAGAAGTAACAAATTTACTAAGTTAGAAGAAGTAGGGTATATACTTGGAGTGATAAGTGAACTAAACGGAAATAAGTCAAAGGAACTCGGAAAACGTATCAAAGAGTTAGAAAAGTCGAAATTAGGTTTGGAGAAATTTAGCAAAAAACTAAACAGTGATATAGATTTTACAAATGAGTTGTTAGAACAGCAGGTAAAAGAGAACGAAGAACTAAGATCACAGTTACGACAGAAAGGACTGAGTGAGAAGGAGATTGAAAAACACTTAAAATTAAAATACTTGATTAGCGAGAAGGACAACTCGATACAAAAATTATCGGTGGCATTGTCAAACGCGAAGAGAGAAGTAAATATTGCCTACATATGTCGTTCACCAACTCCTTCAATTAGTTTGCCAGAAAAATCCACAGCCACGGATTTATCACATACTACCCAAGGACTTCCATCAGTAGTAATTCATACAAAACAAGAAATTATAGAACAAGAAGACACGAATACAACAGAACATAATAGAAATTTTGGCAAGGAGGAAGAAGGAAATAGATTATTGAATAAAGTGAAAAATTTACTTTCAAACGCGAGAAAAACTGTTAACAGAGAATACACAACAGATACAATAAAACGAAAACTAGCAGATTTAGCAGAATACGAGAAGGAATTTAAGGAGCTGAGGCTAGAAGAAGTTCAGCTCAAAAGAGAATTTGATAAATACCTACAAGAAGCTAGGAATTCACTAAAGAAGTACCCGTCATCCCCTATAACCACCGAAGAAAATTTCAGTAGCATAAACACAAAAGCATACAACATGCCTGCAATCTCGACAATTACCAAAATAGTAAACAATATAGTCCCCAAATTTTTCGGCATCGAAGGACCAGATTTAACATCGGAAGTGTTTCGATTCATTCAAGGATGTAAACTAGTAGAACGAGAGCTATCCTCTGAAGAAAATGGAGTCCCAACACAAGATATTATAGAATGCCTGAAACTGCGATTAATGGGACCAGCTTTCGTTCAAATAGCACCACAAACATTCGGCACCATAGACGCTTTGTGTGATGCAATAAAAAAGGTGTATTTGAAGAGGAAAACTTTAGATCAAATAAGAGAACTCATAGTTTCGTGCAAGCAAGGAAATCAGGAGTCACCAAGCAGATTTGGTAATCGACATGAAACTTTACTAAATGAAGCCAAGAGTTTAGTAACAAATGAATGGAGCGAAGAAGGTAGCAGAAAAACGATACTGGAAGACTTCAAAAGAATAGCCGTAAGAAGCTTTATCAAAGGTCTTAGGGACCAGGCATTAAGGACTAGGTTCATTGGTCAAGAAAGCGAGGGCTTACAGAAACTGACTCAAATAGTAGAGGAAGCTGAGCAACTTCTTGGAGAAAACCCCATCACAATAAACACTATTACCCCGATTACTCAATGCAGTTTCTGTAAGCAACAAGGTCACAACAGAACGAATTGTGAACAGAGGCTTAACACACCATATTGCAATAAATGCGGAGAATATGGGCATGAAATTGGGCCAGCATGTGAACCAAACCGAGACACTAGAGTCGAAAAGTGTTATTACTGCAACAATAAGGGACATAAGGAAGTAAAATGCAGAAAACGTTTAAGAGCATTATTCTGTAGGATATGCAGAACGTCCGGACACTCAGAAAATCAGTTCTGTAGAAAACCACAGCAAAGATATTCAAGCAACTCAAACACACCGCTAAACACAAACTGGCAACCACCTATCGGTAATTACTTTAGAAGAAATGACAATGACCAAAGACAACAACACAATAGAACGCAAAGTGATAAACAGTCTACAACCCAAGGGTCCATCAATGCCAACATGAATCAAGTATACCATGGCCGTGGGAGAAATGAGCTACCAAAATGCTATAATTGCAATGAAACGGGACATCTAAGAAGTAACTGCCCAGCACGAAATTGGGGAAACACGTGGCGGCCCAGCCAAAACTAATGGACTGGATGCCAAAAATTCATCGACACACGAAAAAATTGAAATGAAATCAGCAAACGAAAGTTTATTATCATTAAACCAAGTGAGGGTAGAAACTAAAAATACTGGCAAGAAAATACATTGGCATAAAAACATCTATACCTACATACCGGAAAAATATACAGAAAGAAACTATTCTAACTGCAGGTCTGAGTCACAAAAAGAACAGAATCTGCAAGGTGGTAACAATAGATTAGTAGAGAAAAATGACGCATTTATTGATTTTCCATGCAATGAAGCACTGGGTAAAAACTTGTCCTTACTGGTAGATATAGAGGCAGATACCACATTAGTAAAAGCTGAGGCTTTAACACCGCACGTGGAGATAGACTCAAGCAATCAAAAGGACTTGTCAGGCGCATTTGGGGGAAACATTACAACGAAAGTAACTATAACAGCACAACATGCTTGCATAAAAACACTTGCAGTACAGATGCATGTAGCACCAGAAGGTAGCCGACTTCCAGCAGATGGATTACTCGGTAGAGATGTATTATGGAACAGGACTGTTACCGATACAATTAACAAATATATTAATTATATTATATATATATATATATTATTAATTTTTTGATAATAAGCAAGAAAAAGCATCTTTACCCCTTACTACAGAAGGAAAAACCCCCCAGGTGTATATAGCCGAAAATTTATCTATCAAGGAGCGCTCCCAGGCAATAATATGGGTCGTAGTTACAACACCTAAAGGAGAAATTATAGTAAATAAATTAGAAAATTTGCCAGGGGTTTTTGTGGGTGGAACTCTAACAACGGTCAAGGAGGGCACCGCATTTGTGCCCATTTTAAACACCAATGATTCTACAATAAATATCAATGAAAAAATAGGTTTGAGTTATGAGAACCCGAAAAACTACACACTAGAAGCGACATCAGTTATAAATACAATAAGGACTACAGACAAAGATGTGAGAAGTAAGTTACTTATTAAAACAGTACCCTTAAGCTCAGATTTGAACCCTGAAGAGAGGGTTTCGGTCGAAAATATTTTGAAATCGTACGACGATGTGTTTCAACTACCAGGAGACAGTCTTACGCACACCAGTGTACTTAAACACAAAATACCAACTGATCCCTGTCAACCTCCAATAAATACTAAGCAGTATAGGCTACCTGAGGTCCATCAAAATGAGATTAATAGTCAAGTAGGCCAGATGATCAAAGACGGAATCATATCTCCCAGCACTTCTCCTTGGAATTCACCAATCCTTCTAGTACCCAAAAAGGCGGGAATAGATGGAAAGAAAAAATGGCGTTTGGTGGTCGACTTCAGAAAATTGAATGATGCTACTATAAAACAAGTTTTTCCCCTACCACGGATTGACGAGATCCTGGACCAACTGGGATACAGCAGATACTTTTCCACTCTCAATCTAGCAAGCGGATACCATCAAGTTTTAATGGACCCAAGCGATAGACAGAAAACGGCATTCAGTACGAATTTGGGCCATTTCGAGTTCAATCGTATGCCTTTTGGTTTAACAGGAGCACCAGCCACTTTCCAGAGAATCATGAATTCAATATTAACCGGTCTACAGGGTATCGACTGTTTTGTATATTTGGACGATATAGTAATATACTTAAGAAATCTAGAGGACCACCAGATACGATTAAAGCGTGTACTAGAGGTCTTAAGAAATTATAATCTCAAGTTACATCCCGAAAAGTGTCATTTTCTCCAACGGGAGGTAGTTTATCTGGGCCACCAATGTTCAGAAAAGGGAGTATTACCGAATCCCAGTAAGAAAAGAGCAGTGAAGGACATACTGCCGCCCAAAAATATCAAAGAACTACAAGCATTTCTGGGACTGGTTAACTATTATAGGAAGTTTATACCAAACTTCTCAGATATAGCACTACCACTTAACAAATTATTAAGAAAGGACGTGAAATTGGAATGGACCCAGGAGTGCCAACAAGCCATGGACAAACTGAAGGCAGCAGTCACAAACCCACCTCTACTACAATACCCTGATTTTACAAAACCATTTAATCTTACCACTGATGCCAGTAATGAGGCCTTAGGAGCTATTCTTTCTCAAGGAGAGCCAGGTAGTGATTTACCAATTTACTTCGCGAGCAGAGTGCTAAGCGCCACAGAAAAGCGATATTCTACAATAGAGAAGGAACTACTTGCCATCGTATGGGCAGTAAAGACGTTTAGACCTTATTTACTAGGCCGACCCTTTACGGTCTTCACAGACAACAAGCCCTTGAAAGGCATTGCAAATCTAAAGAATCAAGAAGGCAGATTAGGCCGCCTAAGACTTAAACTGCTGGAATACGATTTTGAGATACGTTATAAGCCGGGGAAAAGCAATCAGAATGCGGATGCTCTAAGTCGTCTCCCAATAGAAGAAGTAAACATAGGAGCAGTAACTAGAGCAAAAGCAATAGAACTACAAGAAAAACTGAATAAGGGAAGCGAAGCACAAACCGATGAAGTAGATGCAAGCGAAGATATGGAACAGGAAGATACCGCAGCGTATTTAACTAATAAAGAAGATATTAAGAAAGTAATGAAGGCATTCCACGATACACCTTTGGGAGGACACCAAGGGTCACTGAAAGCATACCATCGCATTAGAAATTAGTATAAGTGGTATGGTATGCAGCGACAAATTAAAACCTATATTGCCACCTGTAAAATTTGCCAACGAAACAAAAGTTCGAAAGTAGAAAGAATGCCGATGATTTTAACAAAAACACCGAATAGACCATTTGAAAGACTTTATATGGATATTGTTGGGCCATTACCAGAATCTGCTAGGGGCAATAAATATATAATTACATTTTTTGACGATTTCTCTAAATTTCTAGCATGTGCGGCCATCCCAGACATGGAAGCAACCACGGTAGCAAAAGAATTCTTCAATGAAATAATTTCCCGTTTTTTCAAACCCAAGGTTTTGGTGACTGATAATGGTACAAATTTTACTTCCAAACTATTTAGAGAAGTTTGTAAGCTGTTGGGAACAAAAAATATTAACACCACCCCCTATCACCCCCAAGCCAATGGATCGTTGGAAAGAACTCATAGACCTTTGGTAGAGTATTTGAGAAGTTTCGTTAAGATGGATGGCACTAATTGGGATGAATGGTTACATCATGCTATGCATGTACACAATAATACGAGGCATATGTTTACCAAACAAACACCTAATAGAATCCTATATGGATTCGAGTTTGAAGTACCTGTTAAACTAAAAGAAAAACCGTCACCCGTATATAATGCAGATAATTTTAGTAAGATCTTAAAATACCAGATACAACGAAGCTATCAAATAGTAAAACAAAATCAAGATCAAGCCAAGGCCAACTCCAAGAAACATTACGACAAGGGACAAAGACAAGGACATTCAAGGTAGTACAACAAGTATGGCTGAAAAACCAAGGACGAAAGAACAAATTCTCACCCATTTGGTTAGGACCTTACGAAGTTTTACAAGTCCCAACAACTGTAAATATTAAGTTAAAAATTAGAAATTCCGAGAAGCTGTACCATAACAATTTGGTAAAACCATATGTAGGTTAATTATTTAGGTGTCTTAATAGTGGTAAACCCCCAGAAAGCCCTGCCACTCCAGAGAAGATGGCAGGAAGATAATAAAAAAAACAGATCTGAACACGATAAAAAAAAAACGTGTGACAAGAAACAAAACAAGACATTCAACAAAATACAGTAGAAGTTATGAAAGAAGAAACAGAACAGAACACAAAACAACTACAGATATTGAATACAGAAAACAAAAACAAGCAAACTCTTCCAAACTGAATATAATAAAAAAGAAAGGCTGCAGATAGAGGAAAGCCAGTACACAAAATACGTATAACAAGAAAATGAAAACTCTAAAACCAAAACAACTAGAGATAGTAGCTAATCAGGAATAGCTCAAAATTAGTTTAAAAAAAGAAGACCTATCACTTTATTTCCAACTTTAGTGAACTTTGGCTCGAAACCAAATGTTCAAGGCGAAATAGAAGTGCAAGGCAATATAACAATAATAATGAAGAAAAGGAAAAATAAGATACAAAAAATAAACATGCAGGCGCACATAAGAAGAAATAGAGAATAAAATAAGAATATAAATAAATGAGGAGGATATTCAAGCTCCAAGGAAGACCTGTCACTCCACTTCCAACCTTAGTGAACTTTGGCTCGAAACCAAATGTTCAAAGCGAGATGGAAGTACAAGGTGATATAACAATAATAACAAGAAAGAAGAAAAATAAGACATAAAGCACACATATGCAGGCGCATATAAGAGAAAAATGGAAATATAAAGTAGATTAACTCATATCATGATCGCTAGTTTAACGACATGGTAGAGTATGTGAAGATATGACAGAGGTAGTCTACCTATTATACATACATACTTACATAAATATAATAATAAAACTATTAACAGCAAAGGAAGAGAAATGCAAACACTGTAGGAAGATGAAACTAATTTTTTTTAAATAAACAGACAAGTTGTATGTTAGTGTTTAGTAATATGTTAATGATTGCCTTGTATTACAGAAAAAGAGGTCACAATGATTTAAATGCATCCATTAAACTTTCATTCACTGATTGTCTTGCATTATTATAAAACAAAGGTTTAAATAATTTTCATAGAGATCATTAAACTTTCATGGCTTCATATTTGAAATTTAATTTAATTTTTTTTGTTTGTTTTGTTTTATTGTCTTTCGTCCTATTCAAAAGTAGAACATTATTTTGCAACTAAAACAAAATTACAAGCACTAAAAAAAAAATAAATAAAAAAAAATACAGGCTTGCTGAGTAATCATCAGATACATACATACATGCACATGTGTGTTGAATGAACTTTTTTGTTATTTTTTTATTCAAAACAAATTAATTGTAAATTTTATTAAGTAATTTGAGTTTTCAAGGTTGGAAAACCTCAGGCTAGGTCAATAAATTTTACACTGTAAGGAAGCAAATACGAAAGAGAGTTCAATAGTGAAATCGCGAGTCATATTTCGGATAAAGCGAAAATATGGATATACATACATACACACATATGTATATACATATATGCATGTATGGATGAAAAAAAAATCTATCTATTTTTTGTTATAAATTTCACACAAAAAAGTAATATGAATAATTTTGTATTATCAATTAAAATATTATCAAATAAAAAAATAAAAAAATATATATAAAATTAATTGAATTTTCACCTATAAACAATCTAATAAAACTAATTAAGTTTTTCCTATCAATTTAATTAATGCAATTAAAGGTCTAGTTGAATCAATTGAAAACTGCTTTTTCCCAATTATACCAATCCTGTGTGTAGGATTGGTATAATTTTACACAACTTTTTTTTTTTTTTTTCTTTTAAAGAAAAAGAAAACAATAATAAAAATAAATGAGTAAATAATAATCAACTTTTTAAATTTGTGCTATTAAAATTATAGGTTAAGAAAAGAAAAACATATGTATGTGTATGAAAAAATTTATGTCATACTAGATGTGTTTGAGTACACATCCAATAGCAATTATTAAGTAAGCTTGGAATAATTGGTCCACAATTGAAATTAAACGCAATACCTTAACAAGTGCACAAATTGTCACAATTAACGAGTACTCAAGCACAGCTTTTGAAAGTGAAATTTTAGTTCTTACAATTAAATTAGTAGTAAATTGAAATATATAAATAATGATTACGTATAAAAAAAAACTAAATAAATTGTCGATATTTGAAACATAAACACACAAACTAATTTTATTGTTAGCCGATGCCCTTGGCAGCCAATGATATCAATATATATATATATATTAATGTTATATTTCAAATAATTTTAATACTAAATAAGTAAATTTATTGTATGCTAATACTAAACCAAGATAAGTGCAACCGCGGCTCAACTACAATCCCCAAAACCAGAAGGTTGGCATACATGCAGTGAAGACAACAAACGTAACAACAACAACAAAAACAACAACAGCAATTGCAATAATCGTCTAATTTTAGCAACACAAGGCGTATAGTCTCCTGCCGCCATTAGTTAAGTAATATCTGAAGGTACAACTTTACCACAGAAATAACAACATAACGGATGAATTTCCAACAATCAAATCAGAAGAAAAATCTACAACATACACCACAAAACAACAGCTAAAAACATCAAGTAATACTTTTATCTAACGGGTGAGATTAATTACTGACGGCATAACAGGACTCCCAATAATCTGCTCAATCAGATTATTCCGGGAAGTCAAATCCCAGGAACACTGCAAACAAATCTTTGTATAGATTACAACTCTACGACATCAACTACAGAAAATTGACATTCGTCTATCCGTCCACATTAAAGGACACGATGCTAGTTCCGTTGCTGTCATCCATACTGCCCACTAATCGAATACACCTTCACAGGATACATGCGGATTTTTTCCAATATCCTAAGTGAGGTAGTTCTTCGTTCTGTTATTCAAAAATTTTGCGAGATAAGCAAGTTAATCGCAAATTGCTGCAAGTTTATATTCAACGTTACTACATAATGAAAAGAGATACCATGTCTCCAACAAACTACAAAGTGAAAAGATAGATCTAACAAGTTATATGACGACTAACTTCAACGTGGATTGTAACGCACACTCAGTCAGTAACTTTCTGAAGGATGGACACAAAAATGAAACATTAGATTTCGAACAAGCCGGTAGGTGTACTAGCAATGTTTGTTACGATGTACCGACAAGGCAAACACCCCATATAAAAGTGTATATGACATTCGTTCCAAGATGGACATCCATTACATAACACATCTCAACTCAACTGAGAACAACTTTATTGGCGGTTCTGGTTTCATGATACACCCTTTCTCAGCCGAAGACATTAGTTCGTGATGGTGCTGATTTATTTTTTAAAACCACAAGCAAGAGCGCCCCCGCATAAAGAAGAAAATTACTGAACACTTAAAGGTGCCACAAATTTCAACAGATAAGGATAAACAAAATCACGCCAACCTAACTTAGATGTCAGGAATCAGAACATCAACAAAGAAAAAAAAATCGTATTTTCTTTCCGCCAAAGAGGGAGGTATGTTGTGAGTCGAAAGCACTTATGTATTTTATAGAATAGATCACCTACATGTCAATTACTTATATATTTTACATTAACATTTAAGCATTTGATCCAATTACTATATTTAGAAAACATCTATAGTTAGATGTTTTCTTCCGCCAAGGGGGGAGGAATGTTGTGAATCAGAGTTGAACAACCCTCGTACCTCTGCATTACACTAATTTGTTGACGCAGCAGTAACCAGTTCATTCACTTGGTTACTTTTTATTTTCTTTGCGCTGACAACTTGCGCAATGTCGATATTTTGTAATTGGGTCAAAAGCTAAATAATATTTATGAAATAAGTTATTGTCTAGTTAGCATAAGAAAAAGAATTGTAAAATATTATTGTAGAAATATATTTAAATTTTGTATAAATAGCTAATAAGAAATAAAAGTGACACAGTCAGTTGAGAAGACAGTCAGTCTGCAGTGCGTTTTAACTAAAATAAAGAAACCTGCGCTTCCCAAGGGACCCTCCAGGTTATAAATAAAAATACACCATAACACTGCCTTTAATCAGACTTGCGAGTGTCAAATGGCCGTTGTACAAAATAAATATTTACGTTGCAGTCTGTCAATGCATTTATCTAACACTTCATGCAGCGGTATTTGCCCGAATGCAAGATTGTCAAATGTCCAGTGTACAAAAATGCTTTCAATGCAATTGGATGTTATGTATGTTGCGGTCAAGTTGATTTTAATGTTTACTATACACTCCTGGTTATAGTGATAATCAAACCTCGCTACACCTCCACCTTTTACAAGAATGTTCATATAACGTTAGTTTTATGGACATTCTTTTACAATTTGTTATTTTAAATTATATAATACGAATACAATATATATATATATATATATATATATATATATATATATATGTATATATATATATATTTTTTTTTTGTATTCCAGACATACATGTATACATATTATTTTATTTAGTTTTATATGGCTTAAGTCTATTCTTATGAACTATTTGTATTTTATTTGTTTTCTTATCAACTATAGTTACATTATTTCTTAAGTGTATTTTCTTAATTTTGTAAGGTCCTCTATATTGTACTTTTAACTTATGACCTGCTTCATTTTTAAGTAAAACTAGATCTCCTATTTTAAAATTATATTCTATTATATCCTTATCGTAATTTAATTTTTGTCTAAGTTTATGGTTATTTAGTAATTGTTGAGCCCTCTTATATGCTACTTCTAACCTAAATTTTGTTTCCTTGGCATAGTAATATATGTTATATAGTGGTTCCACTTTATCCACATTGAATATCTGAAAACTATTAGGTGGTTTTTCAAAGACTAACTCATAAGGTCAATAATTATGTATTGTTGAAGGTGTTGTATTAAAACAATAAGTAAAATATTTTAGCCATTCGTCCCAATCATATTTGTCTATAGATATGTAGGAACGTACATATTCATTAAAAGTTCTATGACTTCTTTCTATTGTGCCTACTGTTTGGTGGTGATGAGCTGTCCAAGTTAGTTTTTAAATTTTTAGTAGATTACAAAGTTCTGTTAATATAGAATTGTTATATTCTGTTCCCATGTCTGAAATGAACATCTTCATTGCACCATAGGTAAGTATAAAATTTTCAAATATCGCCTTAGCGATTGTTTTAGCGCTTTTGTATTTTATTGTTATAGTAACTAAATATTTAGTTAAATCACATATTATTGTGATAGCATATTCATTTCAAATAATGATTTTGGGAATGATCCTATTGTGTCTACCACTACCGTATCAAATGCTTTTGTTGACGTTGGTGTCACACTGATTGGACTTTTGTTATGTTTTAAGCTTTTAGCAGTCTGACGTTTATGACATGTTTTTACGTATTTAGATATGTCTTTGGACATATTTTTCCAATAGTAATATCTTTTTATTTTTTCTAGTTTTCTATATAGTCAACAATGTCCACCTTCTATGGGATCATAGTGATATATCACCATGTGACGACCAAAGTCACTAGTTCGTTTTGGCCCACAACGTTTGGTTGGTTTACCTTATAATATTATACTTACTTTGCCTTGTTACAAATTATTATTTTATTGTCATTAATTACTAATTTATTATTTTCTTATTACAAAAGTATTCATTCTATTTAAGAATTATGTGTGGAATATTTGTATTTTCCTTTGATATTGATATAAAATTTTAAATATCCGTTTAAATTTAACGGAAATGTCGACATCACATACTGCACAAATACACAACGCTGAGTATACTACCATGCATGATAAATATGCAATCGTCATCAGATGGTAAAACATATGGAGTATGTAATACAGTCGTTTGTGTGGTTGTTTACTTGTGTGTTGTCTGTTGAAGGGCGAGCATTCGTTGTATCGATGATTAGTTGGTTGGCAGCAAGCGCTGGCGAAAGAGGTAATAATAGAGATAGGACATTGCTCTACTATTAAAGCTTTCTGTTAGCAAATTTGAGGCAAACCATTAAGATATTAAGTTCTCTCTCTTTTTTTTTAAATACTTTTATTTATAAGTGGGAGAGGCTGCCTTTGGGAATTAGGACACTTTTTCCCAAAAGGTGAATCAATACTCTTATAAATAAAAAGTGAGCAAAATCAGGTAATAATAGAGATAGGACACTGCTCTATTATTGGATCTTTTTTTCTCTTGGTTGCAAATTTGAAGCAAACCATTCCAATATTATCTTTTTTTTTTTTGAATATTTCTTTTGTTTATAAGTGGGAGAGGCTGCCTTTGGGAATTAGGACACTTTTTCTCAAAAGGTGAATCAATACTCTTATAAATAAAAGGTGAGTTATTCTAGTATAACGGCGTTTTTTTCTCTTATTTAAAATTTTAGTTTTTTTTTTATATATATTATTTTATTGTATAATTGTTCGGCAATTAAACAGCTATAATTTATTTTTCTTATTTTTGAGTAAATAAAGAAATTTTGTTAATATTAAACGGACCTGGTGTACTTGTTTTATTTGCATCCAAGTAACCAAGAGAAGGTACGTTGAATATTCCATGTAATATACGCGACTCTGGACTCCGCTGAGCCTACCCTAGCCACAAGCGAATCCGTGTCGTTACAAGCATAATCTCAAGAATTGTCTTAACATTCCTATAATTGATTTGGGTCACCTCATTTAGTAGCGCTAGGTTAGATTAGGTTAGGTAGGGGTGGCAGTCAGAAACCCGGACTCACTTAGACCTTTTTGGTCCATTGTGATACCACGGAGACTCTGCTTATGCGGAGTCCCCACCGTCGAACCAACCAGAGCTCAATATAAAGCTACTAATACGTTGAAGTTCAACACTAGCAACGTCGGAAAGTTCCCTGAACTCAACAGCGCCCATTGTGGTCAATCTCTTTCTTGCAAGTCCAGGACAGTGACAAAAAAAAATGCACTATGCTTTCCTCTTCATCAATGTCCTGGCAGCTACGGCAGTAATCATTGTGTTCAACCCGTAGCCTTTGTGCATGCCTACCTATGAGACAGTGTCCAGTTAGCACGGACACTCGCATCGATATTTGTTTCCTATTTTTCAAAATTAAGTAATCAGTACCTTCCTTATTTAGGTGAGTCCATAACTGCCTTGTGATCACGCAATCATTTCTTGTGACCCACCTTCTATTTGTTTCCTCTACTGTCTTGCGCCTAAGTCTGAGTTTGCAAGAGGGTAGGGGTAAGCCCACACATTCCAAATCCGGTGGAACCTGTAAGGTTGTCCCAATTCTAGCAAGCTCATCAGCCCTGGAGTTCCCCTGAAAAGCTCTATGCCCCGGGATCCAGATGATCCTAATATTAAACTGCTCTGCCATCTCGTTTAGAGATGATCGGCAGTCGAGGGCTGTTGTTGTTCCTAGAAGCGGGGATTCGAGGGCCATAATAGCTGCTCGACTATCAGTGTATATGTTAGTCAAAGTCGTTGAAGTGACATTCACTCTCAACCAATCCGCAACTTCTCTTATAGTAAGGATCTCTGCCTGAAAGACGCTCCAGTGATCCGGAAGTCGCTTCACAATGCGAAGACCTAAAGCCCTCGAAAAGACTCCATAACCCACACCTTCGTGTGTTTTGGAGCCGTCCGTATAAAAATCAACACCTTTTCTTCTAGCTGGAGTTCCATTCATCCACATTTCTTTTGATGGTATTCAGGTTTTATAAAGACGTTTGTGTAGTAGAGCAGGGGAGGTTTGGTCAATCCTCCATCCCCTAACTTCGACATCGAGTATTCTACAGTGGCCGGCTCCATTTCCGTTCCACAGAGAGGTACATCGAAGACGGATTGCCGAGGACGTTGCCATCTCCTTCGCTACTAGGTCCAATGGTAGTAGATGAAGGAGCATTCCCAGTGCATCCGTAGGAGTAGTGCGAAGAGCACTGGTTATATACAAGGATGCAAGTCTTTGCACCTTGTTTAAGATATGTAGATACGTCTTTTTCTCCATGACTATGGACTTTTTGCATAGATAGATTGAAATTGTTACTTTTTTCACTCTCTCTATGATATTGGTTTTAAAACTCAGCTTTGAATCAAGAATAACACCGAGATATTTTGCAGTGTTGGACACTATTAACTCCGTATTATTAAGAGTGATAGGTTGGAAATCAGGTATCTTATACTTCCTAGAGAAAAGGACTAGTTCCATTTTTTTAGGATTAACGGCTGGCCCTCGTTTCTCCGCCCATCTTGTCAAATGTGAAAGACCATCCTGTAGGATGTCCCTTAGAGTTGTGAGGAATTTTCCTCTTACAGCTAAGCATAAGCCACGATTCTGCACCCCCGCGATTCTAGAGATAGCAGCACAGGACTTAGAGCTAGATTCCACAATAGTGGCGAAAGAACTCCTCCTTGTGGTGTACCCCTATTTACAAAGCGGGTCTGCCTTGAAGCTCCTAGAGCCGCAGTTATCCTGCGGTGAGTTAGTAGATTTTGAATCCACTTATACAATCCTACATTAACCCCAAAATTCGATAATGCATCAATTATCGAATCTGAAGAAATATTATTAAAAGCCCCCTCAATATCGACGAAGGCCACTAGGGTGTATTCACCCACAGAGAGAGATTTCTCTATTGTGCCAACCAGCTCGTGTGGAGCCAATTCGGTTGACTTTCCCCCTTTGATATGCATGCTGATGCGAGGAAAGTAATTTCCCATTGATGGTTTTGCGAATATAGTAATCAACCATCCTTTCTAGTGTTTTCAGAAGAAAGGATGATAGACTTATCGGCCTGAAGTCCTTCGGTGTGGTGTGAGAGCTTTTACCAGCCTTCGGTATGAAAACCACTCTCGCTTCCCTCCGCTTATTAGGAATATGACTCAGTGTTACACAGCTGGTGTAAATTCTCAGAAGCCTAGGAGCTATGAGATTCGATACCTTGCACATCTCGGCCGGTATTATACCGTCAGGTCCTGGAGATTTATAAGGCTTGAAGCTTCTCAGAGCCCAATCCAAAGTCTGCATATTAACAATGTCAGATATATTTTCCGTATTAATTGGGTAAAGATTAGATGTCTGAATCTCAGTCATTGAGTTACCCGGAAAGTGAGTGTCCATCAGGGCTTCTAATGACTCCTCACTGGAGTCCACATCCCATTGAGATTTTTCAAGTATCCCAGAGTACAGGGAGTGGCGGACAAAATTTTCCTCATGCGAGAGGCTTCTGAAATGTTTTCAATATTTTCACAAAACCTATTCAATGTTGTATTTTTAGCAATTCTTATCTGCTTTTTATACTCCTTTAGTTTACCTTTATAAGCTATCCAATCCAGTTCATTTCTGGATAATTTAGCCCTATTGAAGAGTTTTCCACCAAGGCGGTTTCTTTTTACCCCGTGGTATATTCAAAGGGCAAGACGCTTCCCTTACATTTCTGAAGATTGTATTGATGTTGTCAACTTCACAATCTAAATCCGAAGTTTCTAAAAGTGACGAGTCTCCTATCAGTCATAATTGTCTAGAAAAAATAGACTTATACAGACGCCAATTAATCCGCCTAATATTTCAGGAGATTTCTACCTCTGGTGCCCGCTCCCTAATACTAAGCTCGATAAACCTTTGATCAGAAAATTAGTGTTCCTGAAGTACACGCCAGTTCATGATCCTATCGGCCACCGAATCAGAAGAGAAGGTTACATCCAGGACAAATTACAAATGTTAAGGTTAGTACTAACTACATATTCTTAAAGTTCCTCACCTCTTTCATTAGTGTCCGTACTTCCCCCAAATAGCATGATGTGCGTTGGCATCACAGCACAGGATAATATGGTGTCCAGCGTTCTCCGCCGCAGCCACAAAGTTTCTCACCACTACCGACGGTAGAGGGCCTCGATCGTCGTGAGCGCAGTATACCGACGCCAGCCAGTAGCATGTATTTCCCATTTCCACGCTAACCGCCGTTATGTCTCTGCCGCTGAAGTTAATTAATTTAATAATTAGTGATTTTTTTTAATGGGAATTGTTAAAATTTAAGTTTAAAATTTTTTAAACGCACTAATCATCCCAAATTAATATTTTACTTATTAAGTAAAAAATTTTTTTAAAAATACATTGCTTATTTAACAAGGTGAATATTTATTACGAATTTTTTCTGTATTTGTATTTTTTGATTTTGTTGTTTTTTATATTATTTTCGCATTAACGTCTCTTCACTATGAAGGTTCAACGAGAACTGCCGCTGCAGGAGTATATATGCCGAATTTCAATAAAATAGCTTCCACGAAGCGCCTTAGATTAGCATTTTCAATCTGACCTTTATGGGCATATCCCCGCGCTCCAGGCTATAGTTTTAGGGTTTTCAGATTTTTTTAGTTGATTGTTCACCTAGACCTATTTCTGTATCGAATTTCAGCTCACTAGAACAAGTTTTATTTTTTCTGTGCGTAGCCCCGCCCCTGGATTAAAATTTCTAGGTTTTCAGATTTTTCTAGTTCATTGCTTACCTAGATCTACTCGTGTACCAAATTTTAACTCTCTAGCTATAGCGGAAGTGCTTCAGCAGTTTGATGAATTTGTCAGTGGTCAGTGGTCAGTGAGTATGTCTTAAAATATGCACTTTTTGCACCTCCATATCTCCGGAACCTATCATTGTAAAACTTTCAAACGCACATGAGGCAATATGAATTTATTTTAATTATGATTTAAATTTTATAACTTTACGATTGCTGGGAACAAAGTTATGAGGGGGGTAAAAACAGCTCAAATGGCTTCCTGTAAATATAAACACTGCGTGCATTGGCAGGAACTTGACCTGGCGCACTGCCGTGCGCCTAAAACATATATTAAAAAACCTGATAAAGATTTGTTAAACTAGTATATAAGAAGGGGAAATTCTTCAATAAATCAGACTTTAATTTTTAAACGTAAACAGGCAATAATTTGCCTTGTTTTCAATTACCTTCTCTTAAACGTTTGGCATATCTTTTGAGCACCTATTCTTTGAGCTGGACTCCCTGAAAGCTGTATAAAATAACCAAGGGACTGTAGGGCTAAACATATACAATGCCACTCGACAGGACCACATTTACGTGATATCCTTTAAAAGTTTACATCCAACACCTTTAACTCATTACATGGTATTGTCCTCGTTAAGTGAAATAAAAACTCCGGCAGATTTTCTACATTTGCAGCGTTTTTATTCTGTGAATATTTTTGTATGTGTCACAAACATATTTAACTAGCTCCTAATAGCCACTGGGAATATATCTTAATTATATTTAATATTTATATGTGGGTTCAATACAAATTTTGATGATCCGAACAATGAAAGGAGCACACGATGTAGCGTAATTAAACTTTATTTCAACAGTGATTTTCTTTTTTCCAACCAACAATTTTAACCTCTTCGATTTTAGCAGGAAAACGACATGAATAGTTTTGACATTTGGAAACAGTTCCTACAACATTGGAACCTTCGTGTTCAATCTTTTACAATACTTTCGGATACAGATATTTAAAAGTATAAATTCAAAGTGAGTAAGTATTTTAATAATATAAAAAAAATAATTCGTGTAGTTAAAAAAAAATTCAAAGTATTAAAAATTCAAATTCAAAAATTTATAAATTTTAGCAGCCGTATTCATAAAAAAAAGTTGATTGAGGCTTCAAATTCATATTAGTTAAAAAACGTTTTAAGGCTAAATAACGTTTTTTAAATATTGGTATTCATAATCAGTTTTTTAACTAAAAATCAATTAACTAAATTTTTTTAAAATATCGTGGCAACACTGTATTCTTTATTTGTCACTTGCATATTAGTTCTGCAAAACAACGATTGTTAACTCACAAAGTACTCGTGTCTATTTTGTTTATTTGTCGGTTTTCAGAGAAATATTGTTTCTATAAAATAAAAGATATGTTCCAACTTGTATTTAATAAAATAATAAAAAAAGTTCACAACAAATCTTTGTTAAAAGTGCTTTTTATATTATTTATTTTATTGCAGATAAAGAAGCACTATAATAACGAGCTTTATTTTGTTTGTTTTGAGTGTTTATACATCCCTAGTTAATTTTCTACAATTATACTATTTTTGTTAACACATAAAATGAGAAACCAATGACTGGGAATGGAAACTGGATCGCTCCTTTTCTTTTAAATATTCTTTGGAGTATATTTGTTATTTCGGCAATAGTTTCTATAAAAAAGAATTACATTGTTTTCTTCTAAATAACACTGGCATATGCATAAATACATGCATACATAAGTACATACATACATACACACATATGTACATACAGGTAAAGTTCAAAATGTAAACAAAAACGAAGCAAAATTACAACAACGTCACCTTAAAATTGGTTTAAACATGGGGGCAGTCAATTTTAAAATTTGCTGATTTACGCAAGGTTTAAAAGCCGTTTTTTAAGCTAAAATTCTATTATGAATACAATTTTAGCGAATTTTGCTTAAACAATATTTGAAACGCGGTTTAAAATTTTTATGAATACGGCTGTAGTTATTTAAATTATTGTCCAAATGATTTTTGGACATTCTGTATAATATCGTTATTTTTTTAACAATTAAAGAAAATATTACAATACATAAATACCTACAAAATATTTTCTTTCCAAAGACAATTAAATTGAAATTATAAATTATTGACAAAAGAAAAGAAAACTATATGTAATAAATATTCAAAAACAAAGGGTAATGTCAATGTATGTAGCAAGTAATTATTTAACAAGTATTAATTATTAACATCATATCCCCCGTAAATCGCATAAGATTTACTCCGTGTCAAGGATTGCCAACTTCGACAGAGGTCGTTTCAAAGCATTATGTGATGATGTAACGTCTGCTGAGCGAGCTATTCCATCTACTCCGTAATAAAGCTGAGTTATTCTTCCAATTTTCCACTTTGATTTTGCAATATTACTATCACATATCGCTCATTTACTTCAATAGTGGCACAACTCAAAAAAACCAGTCAAGCAGAAAACGCGTTTTAAGTTTTCAATTTGCATACAACTCAATGGAGGAATGAAAAAAATTTTTTCTCTCAGGAGCTGATGGTACAAGCTATTTATATGAAATTTGTACACAAGATAAAATACGAAATGCCGCATCTTTCTGCATTATTAACTCAAAAAACTAATTTTTTGAGTTATGCCACTATTGAAGTAAATGAGCGATATGTAAACAAGATTTCCAATATTATTCTTGTTAGATCTTGCAAATACTCTTGAATGCACCTTTTCCACCAAAAGTCTTTTAAATTCGAAATTGTTTTTGAACACATATGTAATGTTGTTTTATTAGTGTTGAATAAAAAAGGGTTTTTAATTAATTTTCCTGAGCTCAGCTAGGAGCTCTTAGGAATGTTGTTTAATGATTATTAAGATTCTAAAACTAAATTACATCGGCTTATATACTAACTATGAGAATAATGCTTAACCTATCTTAACATAAGAGGGAAAAGAAAAGGTATATGCTTAATATGCAAATTGTTTCCTTTTAGTTTCTAACGGTAGACGTGCGGCGTATGTCTTATAAGTAACTTGTAAAACCTAGATTTTATCAACACATATTATTATTAAATATGATTTATTCAAATACTTTATGCTGCTGCTGTTGTGAATCATAGTTGCACAACCCTCGTACCTCTGCATTGCACTAATTTGTTGACGCAGCAGTAACCAGTTCATTCACTTGGTTACTTTTTATTTTCTTTGCGCTGACAACTTACGCAATGTCGATATTTTGTAATTGGGTCAAAAGCTAAATAATATTTATGAAATAAGTTATTGTCTAGTTAGCATAAGAAAAAGAATTGTAAAATATTATTGTAGAAATATATTTAAATTTTGTATAAATAGCTAATAAGAAATAAAAGTGACACAGTTAGTTGAGAAGACAGTCAGTCTGCAGTGCGTTTTAACTAAAATAAAGAAACCTGCGATTCCCAAGGGACCCTCCAGGTTATAAATAAAAAATACACCATAACATAATTTGGCGCAGCTGGTAAAGCGTTGCATGCTATTATTCCGCTTGTTTCTGGCTTGGAAAGTTTCTGTTGGTACAGCTTTTATAGCTCGCCTTAGAAGCAGTGAAAAGCAAGTGCAGTCGGTTTAGTGGCCGCAAATTGATCCTTGCTACCATATAATTTCGTCTGTTTCTGACTTGGAAAGTCTCTGTTAGTACAGCTTTTACAGCTCGCTTTAGAGGCAGTGAAAAGAAAGTACAGCCGACTTTGTATATGCATATCGATCCTTACCATTATAATAAAAAAAAGGTGTATTTCTTAATTTAAAAAAAAAATTAAACCTTGCACTGTAGAAGTTTTGTTTGTTTGTGTGTGAATTTATAAATTGTTCTGCCACGAAAAACTGCATTTCCGGGTTTGTTCAAATCGTAAGGATGGTAAGTATAAATTTAATTAAATGGACAGTCCACAAAAACAAACGGACAAGCTAATACTTCAATTAAATGACTACAACATTAACGTTGGTAGTCTGCAAGTGCATGTATGGTCGGAATTGAAAACCTTTAATTCTGATAGAACATTGCTAGATACTCATAAAGAAATTGTAAGGAGTAACAAATTTACTAAGTTAGAAGAAGTAGGGTATATACTTGGAGTGATAAGTGAACTAAACGGAAATAAGTCAAAGGAACTCGGAAAACGTATCAAAGAGTTAGAAAAGTCGAAATTAGGTTTGGAGAAATTTAGCAAAAAACTAAACAGTGATATAGATTTTACAAATGAGTTGTTAGAACAGCAGGTAAAAGAGAACGAAGAACTAAGATCACAGTTACGACAGAAAGGACTGAGTGAGAAGGAGATTGAAAAACACTTAAAATTAAAATACTTGATTAGCGAGAAGGACAACTCGATACAAAAATTATCGGTGGCATTGTCAAACGCGAAGAGAGAACTAAATATTGCCTACAGACCTCGTTTACCAACTCCTTCAATTAGTTTGCCAGAAAAATCCACAGCCACGGATTTATCACATACTACCCAAGGACTTCCATCAGTAGTAATTCATACACAACAAGAAATTATAGAACAAGAAGACACGAATACAACAGAACATAATACAAATTTTGGCAAGGAGGAAGAAGGAAATAGATTATTGAATAAAGTGAAAAATTTACTTTCAAACGCGAGAAAAACTGTTAACAGAGAATACACAACAGATACAATAAAACGAAAACTAGCAGATTTAGCAGAATACGAGAAGGAATTTAAGGAGCTGAGGCTAGAAGAAGTTCAGCTCAAAAGAGAATTTGATAAATACCTACAAGAAGCTAATAAATATATAATTACATTTTTGGACAATTTCTCTAAATTCCTAGCATGTGCGGCCATCCCAGACATGGAAGCAACCACGGTAGCAAAAGAATTCTTCAATGAAATAATTTCCCGTTTTTTCATCCCCAAGGTTTTGGTGACTGATAATGGTACAAATTTTACTTCCAAACTATTTAGAGAAGTTTGTAAGCTGTTGGGAACAAAAAATATTAACACCACCCCCTATCACCCCCAATCCAATGGATCGTTGGAAAGAACTCATAGACCTTTGGTAGAGTATTTGAGAAGTTTCGTTAAGATGGATGGCACTAATTGGGATGAATGGTTACATCATGCTATGCATGTACACAATAATACGAGGCATATGTTTACCAAACAAACACCTAATAGAATCCTATATGGATTCGAGTTTGAAGTACCTGTTAAACTAAAAGAAAAACCGTCACCCGTATATAATACAGATAATTTTAGTAAGATCTTAAAATACCAGATACAACGAAGCTATCAAATAGTAAAACAAAATCAAGATCAAGCCAAGGCCAACTCCAAGAAACATTACGACAAGGGGACAAAGACAAGGACATTCAAGGTAGGACAACAAGTATGGTTGAAAAACCAAGGACGAAAGAACAAATTCTCACCCATTTGGTTAGGACCTTACGAAGTTTTACAAGTCCCAACAACTGTAAATGTTAAGTTAAAAATTAGAAATTCCGAGAAGGTGTACCATAACAATTTGGTAAAACCATATGTAGGTTAATTATTTAGGTGTCTTAATAGTGGTAAACCCCCAGAAAGCCCTGCCACTCCAGAGAAGATGGCAGGAAGATAATAAAAAAGAACAGATCTAAACACGATAAGAAAAAAAAAACGTGTGACAAGAAACAAAACAAGACATTCAACAAAATACAGTAGAAGTTATGAAAGAAGAAACAGAACAGAACACAAAACAACTACAGATATTGAATACAGAAAACAAAAACAAGCAAACTCTTCCAAACTGAATATAACAAAAAAGAAAGGCTGCAGATAGAGGAAAGCCAGTACACAAAATACGTATAACAAGAAAATGAAAACTCTAAAACCAAAACAACTAGAGATAGTAGCTAATCAGGAATAGCTCAAAATTAGTTTAAAAAAAGAAGACCTATCACTTTATTTCCAACTTTAGTGAACTTTGGCTCGAAACCAAATGTTCAAGGCGAAATAGAAGTGCAAGGCAATATAACAATAATAATGAAGAAAAGGAAAAATAAGATACAAAAAATACACATGCAGGCGCACATAAGAAGAAATAGAGAATAAAATAAGAATATAAATAAATGAGGAGGATATTCAAGCTCCAAGGAAGACCTGTCACTCCACTTCCAACCTTAGTGAACTTTGGCTCGAAACCAAATGTTCAAAGCGAGATGGAAGTACAAGGTGATATAACAATAATAACAAGAAAGAAGAAAAATAAGACATAAAGCACACATATGCAGGCGCATATAAGAGAAAAATGGAAATATAAAGTAGATTAACTCATATCATGATCGCTAGTTTAACGACATGGTAGAGTATGTGAAGATATGACAGAGGTAGTCTACCTATTATACATACATACTTACATAAATATAATAATAAAACTATTAACAGCAAAGGAAGAGAAATGCAAACACTGTAGGAAGATGAAACTAATTTTTTTTAAATAAACAGACAAGTTGTATGTTAGTGTTTAGTAATATGTTAATGATTGCCTTGTATTACAGAAAAAGAGGTCACAATGATTTAAATGCATCCATTAAACTTTCATTCACTGATTGTCTTGCATTATTATAAAACAAAGGTTTAAATAATTTTCATAGAGATCATTAAACTTTCATGGCTTCATATTTGAAATTTAATTTAATTTTTTTTGTTTGTTTTGTTTTATTGTCTTTCGTCCTATTCAAAAGTAGAACATTATTTTGCAACTAAAACAAAATTACAAGCACTAAAAAAAAAATAAATAAAAAAAAATACAGGCTTGCTGAGTAATCATCAGATACATACATACATGCACATGTGTGTTGAATGAACTTTTTTGTTATTTTTTTATTCAAAACAAATTAATTGTAAATTTTATTAAGTAATTTGAGTTTTCAAGGTTGGAAAACCTCAGGCTAGGTCAATAAATTTTACACTGTAAGGAAGCAAATACGAAAGAGAGTTCAATAGTGAAATCGCGAGTCATATTTCGGATAAAGCGAAAATATGGATATACATACATACACACATATGTATATACATATATGCATGTATGGATGAAAAAAAAATCTATCTATTTTTTGTTATAAATTTCACACAAAAAAGTAATATGAATAATTTTGTATTATCAATTAAAATATTATCAAATAAAAAAATAAAAAAATATATATAAAATTAATTGAATTTTCACCTATAAACAATCTAATAAAACTAATTAAGTTTTTCCTATCAATTTAATTAATGCAATTAAAGGTCTAGTTGAATCAATTGAAAACTGCTTTTTCCCAATTATACCAATCCTGTGTGTAGGATTGGTATAATTTTACACAACTTTTTTTTTTTTTTTTCTTTTAAAGAAAAAGAAAACAATAATAAAAATAAATGAGTAAATAATAATCAACTTTTTAAATTTGTGCTATTAAAATTATAGGTTAAGAAAAGAAAAACATATGTTTGTGTATGAAAAAATTTATGTCATACTAGATGTGTTTGAGTACACATCCAATAGCAATTATTAAGTAAGCTTGGAATAATTGGTCCACAATTGAAATTAAACGCAATACCTTAACAAGTGCACAAATTGTCACAATTAACGAGTACTCAAGCACAGCTTTTGAAAGTGAAATTTTAGTTCTTAGAATTAAATTAGTAGTAAATTGAAATATATAAATAATGATTACGTATAAAAAAAAAACTAAATAAATTGTCGATATTTGAAACATAAACACACAAACTAATTTTATTGTTAGCCGATGCCCTTGGCAGCCAATGATATCAATATATATATATATATATATATATTAATATTATATTTCAAATAATTTTAATACTAAATAAGTAAATTTATTGTATGCTAATACTAAAGCAAGATAAGTGCAACCGCAGCTCAACTACAATCCCCAAAACCAGAAGGTTGGCATACATGCAGTGAAGACAACAAACATAACAACAACAACAAAAACAACAACAGCAATTGCAATAATCGTCTAATTTTAGCAACACAAGGCGTATAGTCTCCTGCCGCCATTAGTTAAGTAATATCTGAAGGTACAACTTTACCACAGAAATAACAACATAACGGATGAATTTCCAACAATCAAATCAGAAGAAAAATCTACAACATACACCACAAAACAACAGCTAAAAACATCAAGTAATACTTTTATCTAACGGGTGAGATTAATTACTGACGGCATAACAGGACTCCCAATAATCTGCTCAATCAGATTATTCGGGGAAGTCAAATCCCAGGAACACTGCAAACAAATCTTTGTATAGATTACAACTCTACGACATCAACTACAGAAAATTGACATTCGTCTATCCGTCCACATTAAAGGACACGATGCTAGTTCCGTTGCTGTCATCCATACTGCCCACTAATCGAATACACCTTCACAGGATACATGCGGATTTTTTCCAATATCCTAAGTGAGGTAGTTCTTCGTTCTGTTATTCAAAAATTTTGCGAGATAAGCAAGTTAATCGCAAATTGCTGCAAGTTTATATTCAACGTTACTACATAATGAAAAGAGATACCATGTCTCCAACAAACTACAAAGTGAAAAGATAGATCTAACAAGTTATATGACGACTAACTTCAACGTGGATTGTAACGGACACTCAGTCAGTAACTTTCTGAAGGATGGACACAAAAATGAAACATTAGATTTCGAACAAGCCGGTAGGTGTACTAGCAATGTTTGTTACGATGTACCGACAAGGCAAACACCCCATATAAAAGTGTATATGACATTCGTTCCAAGATGGACATCCATTACATAACACATCTCAACTCAACTGAGAACAACTTTATTGGCGGTTCTGGTTTCATGATACACCCTTTCTCAGCCGAAGACATTAGTTCGTGATGGTGCTGATTTATTTTTTAAAACCACAAGCAAGAGCTCCCCCGCATAAAGAAGAAAATTACTGAACACTTAAAGGTGCCACAAATTTCAACAGATAAGGATAAACAAAATCACGCCAACCTAACTTAGATGTCAGAAATCAGAACATCAACAAAGAAAAAAAAATCGTATTTTCTTTCCGCCAAAGAGGGAGGTATGTTGTGAGTCGAAAGCACTTATGTATTTTATAGAATAGATCACCTACATGTCAATTACTTATATATTTTACATTAACATTTAAGCATTTGATCCAATTACTATATTTAGAAAACATCTATAGCTAGATGTTTTCTTCCGCCAAGCGGGGAGGAATGTTGTGAATCAGAGTTGAACAACCCTCGTACCTCTGCATTACACTAATTTGTTGACGCAGCAGTAACCAGTTCATTCACTTGGTTACTTTTTATTTTCTTTGCGCTGACAACTTGCGCAATGTCGATATTTTGTAATTGGGTCAAAAGCTAAATAATATTTATGAAATAAGTTATTGTCTAGTTAGCATAAGAAAAAGAATTGTAAAATATTATTGTAGAAATATATTTAAATTTTGTATAAATAGCTAATAAGAAATAAAAGTGACACAGTCAGTTGAGAAGACAGTCAGTCTGCAGTGCGTTTTAACTAAAATAAAGAAACCTGCGCTTCCCAAGGGACCCTCCAGGTTATAAATAAAAATACACCATAACACTGCCTTTAATCAGACTTGCGAGTGTCAAATGGCCGTTGTACAAAATAAATATTTACGTTGCAGTCTGTCAATGCATTTATCTAACACTTCATGCAGCGGTATTTGCCCGAATGCAAGATTGTCAAATGTCCAGTGTACAAAAATGCTTTCAATGCAATTGGATGTTATGTATGTTGCGGTCAAGTTGATTTTAATGTTTACTATACACCCCTGGTTATAGTGATAATCAAACCACGCTACACCTCCACCTTTTACAAGAATGTTCATATAACGTTAGTTTTATGGACATTCTTTTACAATTTGTTATTTTAAATTATATAATACGAATACAATATATATATATATATATATATATATATATATATATATATATATATATATATATATATATATATATATATATATATATATATATATATATATATATATATATATATATATATATATATATATATATATATTTTGTAGTCAAGACATACATGTATACATATTATTTTATTTAGTTTTATATGGCTTAAGTCTATTCTTATGAACTATTTGTATTTTATTTGTTTTCTTATCAACTATAGTTACATTATTTCTTAAGTGTATTTTCTTAATTTTGTAAGGTCCTCTATATTGTACTTTTAACTTATGACCTGCTTCATTTTTAAGTAAAACTAGATCTCCTATTTTGAAATTATATTCTATTATTTCCTTATCGTAATTTAATTTTTGTCTAAGTTTATGGTTATTTAGTAATTGTTGAGCCCTCTTATATGCTACTTCTAACCTAAATTTTGTTTCCTTGGCATAGTAATATATGTTATATAGTGGTGCCACTTTATCCACATTGAATATCTGAAAACTATTAGGTGGTTTTGCAAAGACTAACTCATAAGGTCAATAATTATGTATTGTTGAAGGTGTTGTATTAAAACAATAAGTAAAATATTTTAGCCATTCGTGCCAATCATATTTGTCTATAGATATGTAGGAACGTACATATTCATTGAAAGTTCTATGACTTCTTTCTATTGTGCCTACTGTTTGGTGGTGATGAGCTGTCCAAGTTAGTTTTTAAATTTTTAGTAGATTACAAAGTTCTGTTAATATAGAATTGTTATATTCTGTTCCCATGTCTGAAATGAACATCTTCATTGCACCATAGGTAAGTATAAGATTTTCAAATATCGCCTTAGGGATTGTTTTAGCGCTTTTGTCTTTTATTGTTATAGTAACTAAGGGTCTTATGCAAAAAAAACTTAATAAAGCTTTGCCAAGCAATGTTGAGTAAAGTTGTATTCTAAAAAAATTATTGTATAAAAATTCTAAAGTAGGCACCCACGTTTGTTAAGACTACTTTAATTTGATATTTCCAAAATGTGTGTTTTGTACCTCAAATATTTTTACTAATATAGCACATACTGATTCATGTTACATCTGAAAATGAAGCTAGAAGTGCCTGCTCTTATCTTAAATTTATTATTTCTGTCATGTAATTGGAAACATCACCAAATTATCCAACTGCTTCAAAATACATAGCAAAATCCATAAAAAAATATTAAAATAAATAAAATTATACAAGAATGTTTTAGTGATGTACATACAATCAAAACAAATCGAAAAAAGCTGGATATTCAAATACTCGTTTCATTCGAATAAAACAAATTGTGATAGTTTTTCACATTTTTTTACTTTTACTTCATGGTTGTGTTTATCTGTTTTCCTATTAATTCAGAAGCTCATATTTTTTAAATTAGGTTGCTTTACTTCAAGATAATAAAAATTTATTTAATAAAATAAAAAAAATATTTGAATACCCGAATGAAATTGTATTCAATTTTGTACATCATAAGCTGTGAAGTGGTTGTTGAACACGGTGGTGTTACCAGTATTTATTATTAAATCACAAAATATTTAAAGTTGTCTTTTGCATATGATTTTTTAATAAAGCTATGTTAGCCTTAAAGTGCTTATCAACTACTATGAACTTTAAAGCTAAAGTAAAATACTTTTTTGCATAAGGGGGTAAATATTTAGTTAAATCACATATTATTGTGATAGCATATTCATTTCAAATAATGATTTTGGGAATGGTCCTATTGTGTCTACCACTACCGTATCAAATGCTTTTGTTGACGTTGGTGTCACACTGATTGGACTTTTGTTATGTTTTAAGGTTTTAGCAGTCTGACGTTTATGACATGTTTTTACGTATTTAGATATGTCTTTGGACATATTTTTCCAATAGTAATATCTTTTTATTTTTTCTAATATTCTATATAGTCAACAATGTCCACCTTCTATGGGATCATAGTGATATATCACCATGTGACGACCAAAGTCACTAGTTCGTTTTGGCCCACAACGTTTGGTTGGTTTACCTTATAATATTATACTTACTTTGCCTTGTTACAAATTATTATTTTATTGTCATTAATTACTAATTTATTGTTTTCTTATTACAAAAGTATTCATTCTATTTAAGAAATATGTGTGGAATATTTGTATTTTCCTTTGATATTGATATAAAATTTTAAATATCTGTTTAAATTTAACGGAAATGTCGACATCACATACTGCACAAATACACAACGCTGAGTATACTACCATGCATGATAAATATGCAATCGTCATCAGATGGTAAAACATATGGAGTATGTAATACAGTCGTTTGTGTGGTTGTTTACTTGTGTGTTGTCTGGCACAAGTATGAAAGGGCGAGCATTCGTTGTATCGATGATTAGTTGGTTGGCAGCAAGCGCTGGCGAAAGAGGTAATAATAGAGATAGGACACTGCTCTACTATTAAAGCTTTCTGTTAGCAAATTTGAGGCAAACCACTAAGATATTAAGTTCTCTCTCTTTTTTTTAAAATACTTTTGTTTATAAGTGGGAGAGGCTGCCTTTGGGAATTAGGACACTTTTTCCCAAAAGGTGAATCAATACTCTTATAAATAAAAAGTGAGCAAAATCAGGTAATAATAGAGATAGGACACTGCTCTATTATTGGATCTTTTTTTCTCTTGGTTGCAAATTTGAAGCAAACCATTCCAATATTATCTTTTTTTTTTTTTGAATATTTCTTTTGTTTATAAGTGGGAGAGGCTGCCTTTGGGAATTAGGACACTTTTTCTCAAAAGGTGAATCAATACTCTTATAAATAAAAGGTGAGTTATTCTAGTATAACGGCGTTTTTTTCTCTTATTTAAAATTTTAGTTTTTTTTTTATATATATTATTTTATTGTATAATTGTTCGGCAATTAAACAGCTATAATTTATTTTTCTTATTTTTGAGTAAATAAAGAAATTTTGTTAATATTAAACGGACCTGGTGTACTTGTTTTATTTGCATCCAAGTAACCAAGAGAAGGTACGTTGAATATTCCATGTAATATACGCGACTCTGGACTCCGCTGAGCCTACCCTAGCCACAAGCGAATCCGTGTCGTTACAAGCATAATCTCAAGAATTGTCTTAACATTCCTATAATTGATTTGGGTCACCTCATTTAGTAGCGCTAGGTTAGATTAGGTTAGGTAGGGGTGGCAGTCAGAAACCCGGACTCACTTAGACCTTTTTGGTCCATTGTGATACCACGGAGACTCTGCTTATGCGGAGTCCCCACCGTCGAACCAACCAGAGCTCAATATAAAGCTACTAATACTTTGAAGTTCAACACTAGCAACTTCGGAAAGTTCCCTGAACTCAACAGCGCCCATTGTGGTCAATCTCTTTCTTGCAAGTCCAGGACAGTGACAAAAAAATGCACTATGCTTCCCTCTTCATCAATGTCCTGGCAGCTACGGCAGTAATCATTGTGTTCAACCCGTAGCCTTTGTGCATGCCTACCTATGAGACAGTCTCCAGTTAGCACGGACACTCGTATCGATATTTGTTTCCTATTTTTCAAAATTAAGTAATCAGTACCTTCCTTATTTATGTGAGTCCATAACTGCCTTGTGATCACGCAATCATTTCTTGTGACCCACCTTCTATTTGTTTCCTCTACTGTCTTACGCCTAAGTCTGAGTTTGCAAGAGGGTAGGGGTAAACCCACACATTCCAAATCCGGTGGAACCTATAAGGTTGTCCCAATTCTAGCAAGCTCATCAGCCCTGGAGTTCCCCTGAAAAGCTCTATGCCCCGGGATCCAGATGATCCTAATATTAAACTGCTCTGCCATCTCGTTTAGAGGTGATCGGCAGTCGAGGGCTGTTGTTGTTCCTAGAAGCGGGGATTCGAGGGCCATAATAGCTGCTCGACTATCAGTGTATATGTTAGTCAAAGTCGTTGAAGTGACATTCACTCTCAACCAATCCGCAACTTCTCTTATAGCAAGGATCTCTGCCTGAAAGACGCTGCAGTGATCCGGAAGTCGCTTCACAATGCGAAGACCTAAAGCCCTCGAAAAGACTCCATAACCCACACCTTCGTGTGTTTTGGAGCCGTCCGTATAAAAATCAACACCTTTTCTTCTAGCTGGAGTTCCATTCATTCACATTTCTGTTGATGGTATTCAGGTTTCATAAAGACGTTTGTGTAGTAGAGCAGGGGAGGTTTGGTCAATCCTCCATCCCCTAACTTAGACATCGAGTATTGTACAGTGGCCGGCTCCATTTCCGTTCCACAGAGAGGTACATCGAAGACGGATTGCCGAGGACGTTGCCATCTCCTTCGCTACTAGGTCCAATGGTAGTAGATGAAGGAGCATTCCCAGTGCATCCGTAGGAGTAGTGCGAAGAGCACTGGTTATATACAAGGATGCAAGTCTTTGCACCTTGTTTAAGATATGTACATACGTCCTTTTCTCCAGGGACGGCCACCATACAATGATGCCATACATGAGAATCGGACGTACCATTGCAGTGTAGATCCAATAAACGATTTTAGGGGTAAGACCCCAATTTTTCACTATGGACTTTTTGCATAGATAGATTGAAATTGTTGCTTTTTTAACTCTCTCTATGATATTGGTTTTAAAACTCAGCTTTGAATCAAGAATAACACCGAGATATTTTGCAGTGTTGGACACTTTTATCTCCGTATTATTAAGAGTGATAGGTTGGAAATCAGGTATCTTATACTTTCTAGAGAAAAGGACTAGTTCCATTTTGTTAGGATTAACGGCGGGCCCTCGTTTCTCCGCCCATCTTGTCAAATGTGAAAGACCATCCTGTAGGATGTCCCTTAGAATTGTGAGGAATTTTTCTCTTACAGCTAAGCATAAGTCACGATTTTGCACCCCCGCGATTCTAGAGATAGCAGCACAGGACTTAGAGCTAGATTCCACAATAGTGGCGAAAGAACTCCTCTTTGTGGTGTTCCCCTATTTACAAAGCGGGTCTGCCTTGAAGCTCCTAGAGCCGCAGTTATCCTGCGGTGAGTTAGTAGATTTTGAATCCACTTATACAATCCTACATTAACCCCAAAATTCGATAATGCATCAATTATCGAATCTGAAGAAATATTATTAAAAGCCCCCTCAATATCGACGAATATCACAAGGGTGTATTCACCCACAGAGAGAGATATGTCTATTGTGTCAACCAGCTCGTGTGGAGCCAATTCGGTTGACTTTCCCCCTTTGATATGCATGCTGATGCGAGGAAAGTAATTTCCCATTGATGGTTTTGCGAATATAGTAATCAACCATCCTTTCTAGTGTTTTCAGAAGAAAGGATGATAGACTGATCGGCCTGAAGTCCTTCGGTGTGGTATGAGAGCTTTTACCAGCCTTCGGTATGAAAACCAATCTCGCTTCCCTCCACTTATTAGGAATATGACTCAATCTTACACAGCTGGTGTAAATTCTCAGAAGCCTACGAGCTATGAGATTCGATACCTTGCATATCTCGGCCGGTATTATACCGTCAGGTCCTGGAGATTTATAAGGCTTGAAGCTTCTCAGAGCCCAATCCAAAGTCTGCATATTAACAATGTCAGATATATTTTCCGTATTAATTGGGTAAAGATTAGATGTCTGAATCTCAGTCATTGAGTTACCCGGAAAGTGAGTGTTCATCAGGGCTCCTAATGACTCCTCACTTGATGTAGTCCACATTCCATTTAGATTCTTCAAGTATCCCAGAGTACAGGGAGTGGCAAACACAATTTTCCTCATGCGAAAGGCCTCTGAAATGTTTTCAATATTTTCACAAAACCTATTCCATGTTGTATTTTTAGCAATTCTGATCTGCTTTTTATACTCCTTTAGTTTACCTTTATAAGCTATCCAATCTAGTTCATTTCTGGATGATTTAGCCCTATTGAAGAGTTTTCCACCAAGGCGGGTTTTTTTTACCCCATGGTATATTCAAAGGGCAAGACGCTTCCCTTGCATTTCTGAAGATTGTAGTGATGTTATCAACCTCACAATCTAAATCCGAAGTTTCTAAAAGTGACGAGTCTCCAATCAGTCCTGATTGTCTAGAAAAAATAGACTTATACAGACGCCAATTAATCCGCCTAATATTTCGGGAGATTTCTACACCTGGTTCCCGCTCCCTAATACAAAACTCGATAAACCTATGATCAGAAAAGGAGTGTTCCTGAAGTACACGCCAGTTCATGATCCTATCGGCCACCGAATCAGAAGAGAAGGTTACATCCAGGACTTCCTGTCTGTTCCTTGTTATAAACGTAGGTTCTTGACCTCTATTACAAATGTTAAGGTTAGTACTAACTACATATTCTTAAAGTTCCTCACCTCTTTCATTAGTGTCCGTACTTCCCCCAAATAGCATGATGTGCGTTGGCATCACAGCACAGGATAATATGGTGTCCAGCGTTCTCCGCCGCAGCCACAAAGTTTCTCACCACTACCGACGGTAGAGGGCCTCGATCGTCGTGAGCGCAGTATACCGACGCCAGCCAGTAGCATGTAATTATTTCCCATTTCCATGCTAACCGCCATTATGTCTCTGCCGCTGAAGTTAGATAATAAAAATATATTAAGGTGGTTCCTTGCCAAGATGCAGGTTCTATTGTTACCTTCATTCTTGACGGCTAGCATCTTAAAATCTTTGGTCCTAAGTCCGCAAACCCTGCCACCACTAATCCAGGGTTCTTGGATGAGGACTATGTCAACTTCGCATGTCGTCATGCGAAGCTGAAGAGCAGCTGAGGCTGCTTTAGAGTGGTGGAGATTTATCTGCAGCAGATTCAACATCCGCTACGAAATCCATCTCCACGATCGTTTTATCGGACTCGTTGTCAGTCTCAAGAAGAAGGTCACTGTCTTCACCATAATCAGCGTCGAACAGGCCTGAGGCGCCTCCGAGAACTTCAGAGTCGGATGTAATATAGCCATCCTTATCCGAAGATTCTCGTAAGCTGGCTTTCTTCTCCTCCTCTTCAGATTCCTCCTCCACAGCGTTTTCACATACTGTCTTGGAATTATCCGTCACTGGAGGCTGATCTCCTTTGTACACCTTCAGCGTAACCTGTCCAAAGACGTACGATATAATATTATTGGACTTGGCCAAGTGAGGGAGGGTTTCAGCGTTTAGAATAATAATTACCCCATGTCTGTCCCCCTCAGCCTCACCGAACCTTCCCATCTTCCAATTGCCGGTTGGAAGTGATGGATTGCAGTCCTTTAATAATTTAATCGCTGCTTCAGCCGTATCTGGGAATGCCGGAATCCATGCTCCCATTCTGCTGAGAGCGGCCTTGTACAGATCTGCCGATCTCTGGTCTCCAAAGGCCATCAGCTTGACCCTGCCTTGGTACCAGCCTGCATCGCGACAGACTGGAGGTATGCCGGGATTTTCCGCAAGGACCTGGTAGTACGTGGTTGCCAACTTAGCTTCCACAGCACTCCATTTGCCCCTGGGGATGGCACCATCCATATCTCCCCTGTCGACAACAGCCATTATGAGGTTGTCTTTTGCAACCTCACTAAACGACCTAATGCCAATATTACTGTTAGCTTTAGCCCGCTTAGGCAATGGTTTGTCGTCCAGCGATCGCAGTCTTTTACCAGACGGTTTTGACGACGTGCTAGCACCACTACCACTTGAGGCGGGAGTATCCATGTTTTCAAGGACACCTCTTGCCCATTTATGAGAGGATTTTTGTTCCTCGGACAGTTTGGATGGGTCTTGAGTGCCCAACGTGTTTATAATACGTAGACATAACCTTTTTTGGTTATGCCTTATCTTTGATGGTCGGACATGCTTGGTCGAAGCCGGCGTGGCCGAGCTCGAACTGCTGCATGCACCAACCATCTGCCCAGTGTTCTCGGCAGTCTTCGTCTGAACGAGTTTTTTCGTACCAGACGGTTGCGTGAGACCGGTCCTCTGTCCTTCCGCGCTAGGGAGCACCGTCAGTCCATCGGTTCCGGTCTTGTTTTCTTGTTTTGTTTTTGTATATAGAGAATTGTTTAGCATTTTGGTCCCACAAGTATGGGGGATTTGAAGGCCACCACGTCATAGCCCCCGATAGCGTGGTGAGGGCGTCGTCTACTTGCTGAGGTGCCCAGGTATCAGCAAGGCTCCGTTCTAATGCAGTCTTTTAACCCTGACTGCAAAAATCCGATGGGCACGGGTCGCATCACACCCCGGTTTAGGGTTGGATAACTTTTGGTACACAGGCCTTTACTCATTTATCTTCACCTAATACCATAGAGGACCATTAAAGGTCATCCATGGTATTGGGTTGAAGACATACACCACGGCCTGTGGTTAAGCCACCACACCACGACAAGGTAGTTATCCGGATGGTGGATTTAGTAGCGCTACTTAAATTTGATTTAATATTTTATTGCCCATTATTTTAAATTCATTAATAGAGATAAATTCGAAAATTTTCTCACTAGGTGCCACTTGCAAATTATATATATTGTGTTTACCGTCCACTTTATCGAGCCTAGAGAAAAATTGTCCTAAGCAAAAATTATCGTTAGTAAACAAATCATTAATATGTATGTATATATGTTACTATAGACTTTCCACGTTTGATATAACATCTTCCGGGGGAAATCTTTAGTTTATAGTATTTTCTGACGTCAGTGTTTGTTGAAGGTACATATACACTGGGCTTATCATTATTTTAATTTTTATCAGATTTATGCTGTTTATTTAGTTCATTATTATTCTTTTCTTTTTCTGTATTGGTCATCGATCTAGTCGTGACTCTTAATACAGAACAGATTTATTATTCATATCTTTTAGGTAATTTATTGTTATTCGCGATAGAGCGTCGGCAATATGGTTATCTTTTCCCCTAAGATAATCTACTGTAAAGTCTTATTCTTCTAAATCGAGTGTAATTCTTGTTAACTTGGACTTGGGTTTTTCATTGAAAATAAATTTAAAAAAGTGGTCTATGATCAGTACGGACAAGAAAATGTTTTCCATATATATATGGTGTGAAGTGGGTAATTGCCCAATGAATTGCAGTTAATTCTTGCTCAATGGTTGATTTGTTACTTCCTCATTTTGTGAATGTTTTGGATGCATAAGCAATAGGTAAATGTTTGTCCTCATATTCCTGTGTTAAAACAGCACCACAAGCGTGTTTACTTGCATCTGTTGTTATACAAAATTCAATGGTTAAATCAGGATATTGGAGTAGAGTTGTACTCATTAATGCGTTTTTGAGATATTTAAATGCAAAATCACAATCTTTCGTCCATTCAAAGGACGTATTTTTCTTGGATAATTTTGTCAAATGTCTGGAGTATTCAGAAACATTTTTAATAAATCTTCTATAGTAGTTACAAAAAGCTACGAACCTTTTTGCACTGTCTGCGTCAGTTGGTGTTGGATAGTTTTCAATTATTTAATATTTACTATCGTCTGGTAATATTCCTTTATCTGTGCATTTGTGTCCAAGGTATATTACTTTTCTCATGAAGAATGAACATTTTTCAGGTTATAATTTAAGATTGTACTTTCGACATAGTTTGAAAACGTTTTTTAAATTCGAAAGCATGTGCTTTTCGGAGCATCCCAATACAACCAAATCATCCATATATAAAAAGGCTTGGTATAGTTTTAAACCAATGAAATCAAGTGTCATCATTCGTTGAAAGGAATTAGGTGCTATCTTTAAACCATAAAGTAATCCAGTAAATCTGTATGAACCATTGTTGGTTGAAAAAGCTGTTAAGTCTCTAGAGTTTTTCTCTAAACTGATCTGGTGAAAGCCTGACATTAAGTTTAAACAAGAAAAATATTTTGCTCTAACTAGTTGGTCTAATATATCATCAATTCTAGGTAATGGGAATTTATCTCCAATTAATTTTTTTATTTATTTGTCTGTAATCTATGACAAGTCTCCATCTTTTCTGGTCAGAGTTAGGAAGTAATTTCTTTGGTACTAACAAATCTGGACTGTTGTATTTAGAATAGGAAGGTTCAATAATCTTATCGTTTATTAATTTTTTCACTTGCTTGTCAATTTCTTCTTTATGTGTATGCGGTACACTATAATTTTAAATATATACTGGTTCTTTATGTTTTATTCTCAATTTTTGTTCATAAAAATTATTAGTTGTTTCTGATTCCAAACCGAAAATATCACTATATGTATGTTGAACATAGTTCTGTTAATGTAGTTTTAAATTTTTGTGGAAAATTTTTCTTTAAAATTTGTAATATTTCTGATTTTCCTTGTGAATTTTTGCCTAAATTTTCTTTGATAATATCATAATCTGAGATGTTTTCGGTTTTTATGCTACTTTGTTCGATTTTAGTAATGGTGTTATTAGTGTTTAGGATATGAATAAATGCTTTGTCAGATTTAACTAATGTATTTGGTATGAAAACACCTGGTTCAATTTCTTGATTTGGAATTAATATTTCATTATTTGAATTGGTAAAATTTACTTGACGTATTACTTCACATCTTGGAGGTGTATTAATTTCATTGCAGTTATTCGTAATCGGTATATCTATTGTATGTGATATATTAAATGGTCTAAGGATAAGGTAATCATTATCTCGGTTGAAATCCAATATAAAATTATAACGTTTCATAAAGTCCATGCCACGCATGGTATTGGAAAATTATTATTTACTACTTGGAAATAATGTGGCACTAATAATTTTTTAAATTTTAAATCGCAAAATGTATTTCCAATCGATTTGATATTACCCTGTCCTATTCCACTTAAAGTTGTTGTTTTATTAGTATTTATTTGGTTTAGTTTAAAGAATTTGGATTTTATTAATGAAATGTTTGCGCCAGTGTCTACTAAGAGTGTGAGTGTAGTGTTAGTATTGCTTAATTGAATATGTATAAAGAAGCTCAATTTTAGATTAAGATGGTAAATTTTTACTGATTTGATCCTAGGGGAAGTTGGGAGTTTTCCGAATTGTTTTCATTTGATTCTGTTGCTGTTACGTAGTTATTGTTCCTACGATTATCATTATTAAGTCTTTGCCGGTTTCTGTAATAATTGTTATTACTATAGTTTTTGTTATTATTTCTACGTGGGTAATTGTTTCTTCCACGTGATCGTGTGTTAGTACCACGGTAATTGTTTCCAGATTTGTACTTTTTTCCATAGTACAAAATGGTATTTTGTTGACCTGTGGCATCTGTACAACTATTGACAAATTTACTAATAGCATCGTTCATGCTATTGAATTGACCTGCTTTCATGATAACTTTATCTATGGTGCTATGTAGGTCGCATTACAATCCATCTGAAATGTATGCGGTTTCTAATGCTTTGGCTAAATTTTCTATTTCACTGCAATAAGCGTTAGCAGTTTTATTGTTTTGTTTTACATTTAAAATTTTTGCCGTTAATACTTCCACAGATTCTCCCTTGACGCTATTTTTTAGTTTGTTTCTTATTTCTGATATAGTTGCCTCATTATTGATTAGATTTCTGGCGTTTCCTTTTAGCTTTGTTTTTATTAGTGTTACTGCTACTGCTTCGTGAGTGCCTTTTATTGAGTCTACTAGGAACAAGGAATCAACAAAGGAGCGTAAATTTTCTGATTTTCCATCAAAGTCTATAATCAGCTTTGAAGCTGTATTCAAAAAGTCTACTACAGTTTGAGTCATTATGGATTCAGTTTTAGGTATAGAAATATTAAATGTTACACTTTCGTGTAGTGAATTTGGTAGTTCGATTTGTATCGATTTTTTATCGGCTAGTTTTGAAATTCTGCTTGTTAAGTCAAGGAAAAATGCGTCTGCTGATCTTTGGTGAGCTACTGTTAGTCTATTGTAATAAACATTAAATAAAACTCTTATTTCTTCTAATTTTATAAGGATTTTTTGAAAATGATGAATAATTGTTTCATTTTTAATTGGTCTAGCAATATTGATACACTTATATGACCGTTCAAAATCTTCTTTTATAATTCGTGCCTTATTTAAAATATCCTGCCATTCCATTAGTAAAATAAAAAAAAAGTTGCCAAAACGTTTAATTTGGTTATATTTTGTCTAAATCGTTTGCTTTTCTGAAATACTTTTTTCTTAGAGCTCTTTTATGGGACAAATATATTTTAAGCAACAAGTTTATTGCTGAAATTATTACCAATGTGAGCATTAGTATCCATAATGAATTTATTTCTGACTTATGATCAATGATTTCCAAATTGGTAATCACGTTGGCATTGGGTTTTTCCATTTTTGATTCTGTTTTACCCATATTTACAAATTTATGTATTTACTGAATTATTGGCGCTTATTATTTTCTTTTTCTACGCGTTCTGACCACCTTATTGCACGAACTGTCATTACTTCTACATGAGAATTGTTAAAATATCGTCCTCATTTGGGACACCTGGCATTCCTATTATTTTCCAAATCTGTGCTAAACATTCTATTTGTTGTTCTAACGAAATTCCTTCTTCTTCAAAAATAACATTAACCTGTTTTTTGATTTGTTTTCTCCTTATATTATCCATTATAATGGCCTTACAAAATTAATTACAAAAAATATTATCTCACTTTAAATTTATTTTAATTATATAATAATATTGAGCATAAGTAAAAAAAAAATATTTAATTATAATATTTGTCAACGGCGGTTAACGCCTACTGACCTAAGAGTGCACCGCAATTAGTGCAATTCTTTATTAATTTCTAGTGTTTTTTGTGTTTTTTTATACTTGTTTGTTTTTTTGTTAGTTTAAGTTGGATGAGCCGGTCCAGCTCATCAATTCTTACCCAGATTTTGGTAGAGTCTGACCATGTTGGTGGGGGATCTCTGTTGACTTCTCGGATGAGAAGTGCTTTCTCTCTTTTTAGTCGGCAGAGGTATCATACCCTGCGTTTTATCTTTTTTACTAATGGGACCGTAATCTGTTCTTTTTGCTTTCGTTGTGTGCGCTTCTTGTACTCCTCTATTGTTAGGGGTTGTGGTCCCGGTTTTCTCATGTTCCACCTCTATTTGCTGCTGCTGGTATTGATGTTCAGCAGATCTGTTGTATAGTTGTTGTTGCTGGGATAACAAGTCATTTTTCAATTATTTTATTGCCTCTTGGCTAGGCGGACATCTTCCTCTGGCAGACCGTTTTTGGCTGGTCTGCCAGGACCCATAAATATTTTAGCAAGTCTGCGCTCTAAGGTCACAAGTTTTAAATATTTTTGTTTGTCTCTTTTTCTTTTTAGACTGGCAGGATCACCATGTAAAAGGAAGTTATTTTAAATAAATATTTTATTTGTTTTATTTTATTTATTTATTTATTTGTTTAATAATTTTAAATAAAAGATAATTTCCTGAGCTCAGCTAGGAGCTCTTAGGAACGTTGTTTAGTAATTATTAAAATTCTAAAACTAAATTACATCTGCTTATATACTACCTATGAGAATAATGCTTAACCTATCTTAACACAAGAGAGAAAAGAAAAGGTATATGCTTAATAAGCAAATTGTTCCCTTTTAGTTTCTAACGGTAGATGTGCGGCGTGTGTCTTATAAGTAACTTGTAAAAGATAGATTTTGTAAACACATATTATTATTAAATATGATTTATTCAAATGCTTTATGCTGCGGCCCTTGATCAGACTTGCGAGTGTCAAATGGCCGTTGTACAAAATACATATTTACGTTGCAGTCTGTCAATGCATTTATCTAACACTTCATGCAGCGGTATTTGCCTGAGTGCATGAGTGTCAAATGTCCAGTGCACAAAAATGCTTTCAATGCAATTGGATGTTATGTATGTTGCGGTCAAGTTGACTTTAAATGTCTACTATACAATGCTGGTCATAGTGATAGTTAGAACACGCTACACCAGTATACTCCCCTGTGGCACACCGGATGAAATAGTTTCAGGCCTACTCGTAAAGTCTCCTTCCACAACAGTGAAATTACGGGAAATAATGTAACTTTCCAAAAGATTTAAAATGTTTATTGGTAAGAAAATCTTCAATTTTAAAATTAGGCCTTCATGCCACACTTTATCAAATGCCTGGGAAATGTCAATAAACAGCGCAGAACAATACTTTTTTTCGTTAGTGTTTTTTTATGGGAATTGTTACAATTTAAATTTAACATTTTTTAAACGCACTAATAATCCCAAATTAATATTTTACTTAATAAGTAAAATATTTTTTTTTTTAAATACATTGAAATTGATTATTGAGGGGTTTAGCTGGATCCTATGCGCATTTCACTGTTGCGAATGCAGATAATCAAGGAACCTTTGCCAAAAGATTCTTAGAACAACTAGAGTTATTATCTTATAAACTTTCATTTAAACAAATGAGAAGCTTAAAACAATTAACAAAGTTGAAACAAGAACTCAATAAACAACATGTTTTTTATTTTCTTACTTCACCATTAATACATTACCTGACTTTTTTTAGCTTCAAATTGTGTTTGTAAGAGTATGTAAAAAGAAAATAAATATAAATAACAACAACAGCTATTTAAGAATAGAGTGTTGCCACACAAGTATTTTTTTGACCGGGTGCAGTCAAGTTAATAGTTAGTGTTTTTTATGGGAATTGTCACAATTTAAGTTTAACATTTTTTAAACGCACTAATAATCCCAAATTAATATTTTACTTATTAAGTAAAATATTTTTTTATTAAAAATACATTGAAATTGACTATTGAGGGGTTAAGCTGGATCCTATGTGCATTTCGCTGTTGCTAATGCAGATCATCACGGAACCTTTACCCAAAGATTCTTAGAACAACTAGAGTTATTATGTTATAAACTTTCATTTAAACAAATGAGAAGCTTAAAACAAATAACAAAGTTGAAACAAGAACTCAATAATCAACATGTTTTTTTATTTTCTTACTTTACCATTAACACATTGGCTGACTTTTTTTCAGCTTCAAATTGTATTTGTAAGAGTATGTAAAAAGAAAATAAATGTAAAATCAGTTTGCGACTAAAAATGAACTTGAGCACTTCCTCACGGAAAAAATATTGATGTAATGCTAGTCTCTGAGACTCATTTGACTTCGAGAAGCATTTTCTAAATGTATGGCTACACTTTATATGATACAAAGGACCCGAGAGGGAGAGCATGCGGTGGATTAGCAATTCTAATTAAGTAAAGACTCAAGCAGTATGTCCTTGACAACATTTGTGAACAACACCTACAAGCAACAAATATTGGCATTGAAAAATTTTGTACAAATTTCGTAATATCATTAATTTACTCCCCTCCCAGATTTTTAATCTCTTGGACCTCGTTTTGTAGCAGCTGACGACTACAATGCAAACCATACGTTCTGGGGTTCGCGTCTTATTACACCCAGAGGTCGAGCATTGTTCAACACAATTTCAAAAACTGGATGTCATTTCGAGTGGGGAGTCCATTTATTGGGCTACTGACATACTAAAATTCCGGATGCTATAGATTTTGGCGTCATAAAAAATATCTCTAGGAATTTAATTTAAGTTTAAGCTCCTCTTGATCTCTCGTCCGATCACTCTCCGACGATCATTACAATTTGTAGCCCATTAAGAAGTAATTTACCTGACCCATATGTGAAGATGATCAATCGTGTTAATTGGCTGGGGTTCAAAAAATATCTCAGTAGTCATTGCACGGAAAATATTACGCTAAGAGCACCCAATGATATTGAATCTAGCATTGCCAATCTTAACAAAAACATTAAACAGGCTGCTGAACATGCCACTACCTCCCATCCGCAGACTGGATTTAATAAAATTTATTCTACAGACATTGAACGTCTCGTACGTAAAAAAGAAGAGCTAGAAGGGATCACCTCAAAATAAAATCAGATTTAAAGAGTGCACTAAACGACTCCAAGAGTTGTTTGCATCTGAAAAAACTGCATTTCTTAAAAATTATCTGGAAGGTCTTGATGTCACACCAGCATCCAATTACTCTTTGTGGCGCGCTGCTTAAAACACCCGTTGAGTATAAGCCATCTCAACGCACATTCACCGGAGGTTGGGCAAGAAGCGATATTGAAAAAGGTAACATATTTGCTGAGCACTTAAAATTCGTTTTTACGCCAAACATATGTACTGGTGTTGCTGATTTGCCGACTCTAGTCGCTCTACCACCTTAACACATAAAGTTTAAAATGCCTGATTTACAAAAATTAATTGCCGAACTAAACCCGAAGAAAGCTCCGGGTTTTGATGAAATTAGTAACCAGATGCTGATCAAGTTGCCTCGTATTGCAACGAGAATCCTATTATTAATTTTTAATGCCATTTTACGGCTGGAATATTATCCACACAGCTGGAAGCTTGCTAATGTTAAAATGATTCCAAAGCCGGGCAAAGATCTAACCAAGGCTGAGTCATATAAACCAATAAGTCTACTATCAACTATGTCAAAGCTTTTCGAAAAACTGCTCAAAACAAAATTGTCCCCAATTCTAATTAGTAGTGGGTGAATACCAGACCATCAATTTGGTTTTAGAAGTCAGAATAGCACCATTGAACAAACTCATAGATTGGTTCAATTCATAAGAAGAATTTTTGAAATTATATGACACCCTTACGATTACAAATTTATATCATACATAATATATTTCTGTGTTAGGTATTGTGGCAAAGAAGAACTTGGTCAAAATTTATATCTCACAACTTTTAATGGCCGAAATTTTGGATATGAACTTGGCCGTTTTTCACATTTATGTTTTTGTGAAGATATGAATTTACCTCTTCCATATTGTTTCTTATTATTTGGTTTTTATTATTGAATTTAAAAATTGAAAATTTATTGGATTAAATTTATTTTTTTTGTATATATATTTGACATAACAAGAAAGCAATGTGATCCGATCACAGAGGAGATGTGTAAACATCTAGTGTATTTTTTTAATTAATTAATTAAAAAAAATCAAAAATTTCAATATTGTAAATACATGGGAATTCGTTGGTTTTTGTTTCTTTTATTAAACTTAGGTTGAGTTTACATCTGGTATTTCTTGATGCCATTTGCCCAAAAAAGCGTAACCAACTAATTACTAATGAAAAACTATTTGATTCAGACATATATTTATTGATTTAAACAGTTTCCAATCATGTTGGATTCTATAAAATTGTCTATTAGTTATGTATGAAACTGTTAAACTTAATAAATATGTGTCTGAATCAAACTGTTTTTATTAGTAATTAGTTGGTTACGCTTTTTTACGCTTGTGTGGCACATGGCAAACAGATGGAAACCCGGCCTTAGTTGGTAATTAAATGGGCACACTGCAGTATATATGTACTGCATTAAAAATTGCAGTAAGCAGTAAATTTACTGATTGCTGAAAAAATTTAGTAAATTTTTACTGCTAATGAAGTTTAATTTGCATTACCAGTAAAATCGTAGGGCCGTATTCATAATAAAATTGTAGCAAGTGGCAAAGTTTTTTTTCATTCAAATTTTGAAACTTTTGTATGAAAAACATTTAGCCGCTTGATATAATTTCATTATGAATAAGGGCATTACTGATTACTGAAAATTCAATGCACCTCATCATATAATAAATCATTTAGGCACTTTATAAAAATTGTAGAAAAAAAAATTAGTAATCAGTAAAAATTTACTGGTTAAAATTTTTTTTATTATTTTTACTGAAATTTTAGAGGTACTGCAAAGTGCTCATCTATCGTAAATGCCTTTACTTTTACTCTTTATTTTTTAATTCCTGTTGTTCATCGTTTATTTGTTGCTGTTCTTGTTGTTGTGTACGCATTGCAATTAAAATAAATTCAGTAAAGTGCGACTTTGACTCGCGCACGAAGGATTCCGTACATTCGGTTTGGAGCATTTTATTTGATGTGTTTTTTTTTTCTTTTTTTAAAGTTCTTTTCAGTTTAAAAGATTTTTTCAGTTTTGTCGCTTTTTTCTCGTTTTGGCGTTTTTTCAATTTTGGGGTTTTTTCATTTTCGAAATTTTTTTCATTTTGGCGATTTTTTTATATTTTTTTTCATTTTGGCGATTTTTTCTGTTTTATGGTTTTTTATTTTGGCGATTTTTTCATTTTGGTGATTTTTTCATTTTGGCGATTTTTTTATTTTTGGCGATTTTTTTCATTTTGGCGATTTTTCTGTTTTTGGGTTTTTTCATTTTGGAGATTTTTTCATTTTGGCGTTTTTTCCGGTTTTCGCGATTTATTTTAGTCCTAGAATTTTTTTTGAATTTGGTGCTTTTTTCCGTTTCGGCGTTTTTTTTTTTGTTTTTGGCGATTTTTTTAAAATTTTTTAATTTTTTAGTTTTATCGTTTTTGAAAATTTCAAGATACAGCAAGTTGTGAAAATTACAAAGTCAAAATTGCATTAACTGATGGAACACCATTCAATTTAAATTTTTCAAATTTAGTGTTAATTGTTGTAGTCTGTATAAAAATACACTAAGAGCCTGTTTGTATTTAGAACACGACTCGTCAATAAAAGGCGCTAAAATGGTAGCATTAATTATTTTTTGGGGTTTTAGAATACGAGTGTTGACGATTTTTGTTAAAAAACGTAACTGATGTCAGTTTATTTTGGGTTTGTACAAAGCGATTTGACTCATAATAAACGTCAAGGTGGACGAATAACATATTCTGCTCGTGTTTACAAAAATCGTGCACAAAATAAACAAAACAAATAGAAAAGGGCAAATAATTAATAAGAATATAAGAAAAATTCAAAACTGCAATCTCCAACAATAAAAAGGTAAGTAAACTTTCATATTACGATTGTTCTTGTTTTGATTGCTTAATTTTTTAGCATTAAAATATCAAAATGACAACAACAAGAAATTTGCACACTTGGCCACAAGAACTCCACAGTTTAGTATCAGTAAGGGTTGTTATAAGTTTGTAGTGTATGTCTATGTGTCTGTACGAGCCTATGTACAGACCTAACGGCTGGACCGGGTTTGAGTTGCTTTTTTCTGACTTGATCGAGAGTTTTCTTAGCTATGTTTGAAGATAACAATTCCGAAGAAGTTGTACCACCTGATGCAGCTGAAGAAAATGGTGGAGAGGGTGAACCCAAGAAAAATAACAAAAACAAAAAATTACTGCGCCCTAAAAAAATGATGTCATCAGTTTTTGGCCAACAGCTAATTCAGACTCGGTGATAGCTCTTAACTATATATGGCAATAATGTAGCCAATAGTCTACTGAACAAATCTTGTTACCACCTTATGCAAAAAAAAGCAATGTGAGTCCGATCACAGAGGAGATGTGTAAACATCTAGTAATGAAATTTTTTTTAAGTTGGAAGTACTTATGCTTTTAGTATATTTTTTTAAACTAATTAATTAAAAGTAGCAAAACTTTCAATATTGTAAATACTAGTGTCGTTAATTATTCGTCTTTTATATTTGTTCGAATAAAATTTAATAATTTTTTTCTTGTTCGAACAGACGAATAATTTTGTACTTTTGTTCGAATATTCGAACGAACAAAGAATAAAAATTATATTCGAATAGTCTTTAAAAAGTTTGCAAAAAACGACACGTATGTGTATTAGTTTAATTTTAACCAAAAATTGTTCATTACACACGAAAAACATATGATTTCAATAATGGATTTAGAAATATTAATAACAAAACTTGAAAATTTTAAGAACTTTTGCCGCAGTCGACGCTGTAGTATAAGTTAAGAACTCTATGTTTCACTAATACTATTGAAGTAGCAGAATCGCAAAAAAGAAGAGAGTAAATTAATATATAGAAAATTTAAGATAACTTCCAATCGACTATACCGATTTTCTTCAAGTATAAATTAGAAGATATACGATCATGTCACCTTTCAAACGAAAACAAAGCAAATTAAAATCGGTCAAGCCGTTCGGGAGCTACGGCGTCAAAGACACACAGATCTAACAGAATATAATTTAAAACGATGTGATACCTTCTACGCAGCTGTACCGATTTTCTTTAAACATAGCTAAGAACACTTTCGACCAAGTCACCTTTCAAACAGAAAAAACTAAATCAAAATCTAGTCTAGCCGTTTGGTCGGTACGTGGACTCGTAAAAACAAACAGATACACAGACACACACTACAAACTTATAAATTTTTTTCTCTTTTTGTGACGTATTTTAAAAAGTTGGTATTTAATGCTTTTTTACGTCGTTCAATAATTCGATTTTTAACGCTTTTGATTAGCGAAAATCAGCTTTTTTTCTAGAAGAAACATTACCTTTTCCCAAAAAGAAAAAAAATGAGTTTAGCGAACATACTTATGTATGTATACATACATATGTACATACAAACAAAGCTTACACAAGTATTTATAATTTGGAGTAATTTGATTACTTAATAACATATTGTTAACAAATTAAAAAGTAATGAGATGTGAAATACTTTTTATATAAAGTAATTAAGGAAATTGTTCGAATATTCGACAAAAATGATTCGAATAATTTTTTATTCTAAATCGAATATTTTTGTTCGTTCGAACAGAAATGATAAAAAGTTGTTCGAATATTCGAACAATTTTTGTTTGAATGACAACACTAGTAAATACATAGGAATTTGTTGGTTTTAGTTTGTTTTATTAAACTTATTAGGTTAGTAAATGGGCGCACTGCAGTATATATGTACTGCATTGAAAATTGCAGTAAGCAGTAAATTTACTGATTTCTGAAAGTAAATTTTTACTGCTAATCAAATTTAATTTGCATTACCAGTAAAATCGTAGGCCCGTATTCATAATAAAAGTGTAGCAAGTGGCAAAGTTTTGTTTCATTCAAATTTTGAAACTTTTGTATGAAAAACATTAAGCGACCAAATGTCTACACACTGTGTCCAAATTTCAGATCCGAAGCTCTTACGGTTCTCGAGAAAATACCCTGTGACAGACGGACGGGCAGTGTAGCGAAAACAATAGGGTTAATTTTCACCTTTGGTGTATGGAACCCTAATAAAGCAATTATCAAGTTAAATAAAACAAACAAAAACGAGCAAATTGAAATATTTACAATATTTTAAATAAGTTTGTATTGCTTTTTTCAAACACTATTGCACTCATATATAGCTCACACCGATTTCATAACGCGGTGTGCATCTTACTCAAAATTTGTGATTGTATTGTGAAAACGATTTTTACCCCTAGCGTATAGATGTTTACACAACAAAAATGAAAGAAGAATTGTTTAAAAATTATGAGTGCTGCCAAGCTTAAAATGTTAAGCAGTAATATCGTTTTATTTGATGTAGTTATAGATGTAGATATATGTTTCGAAAAAAAACATACCTACAAATTGCTAAAAAATTTTTTTTTCTTATCTACAACTAACAAAGGACCCGAGAGGGAGAGCATGCGGTGGAGCAGCAGTTCTAATTAAGTCAGGACTGAAGCACTATGTCCTTGACAACGTTAGTGAAGAATATTTGCAAGCAACGAATATTTTCGTAGAAAATTTTTGTGCGAATTTCGTGATATCATCAATTTACTCACCTCCCAGATTTTCAGTTGCCGAAGATTTTCATTGCAAAACATACGTACTGGGGCTCGCGTCTGGTTACACCTAGAGGTCGAGCGTTGTTTAATACAATTTCAAAAATGGGCTTAGATGTGATTTCGAGTGGGGAGCCTACTTACTGGCCTACTGACGTACGAAAAATTCCTAATGTTATAGATTTTGGCGTCACGAAAAATATTCATATTGACTTAATTCACGTAGAGGCCTCTCTAGATCTGTCCTCTGATCCCTCTCCAACAATAGTTACAATTTTCAACCCACTAAGGAGTGATTTAACTAACTCATATGTGAAGATGATTAATGGAATCAACTGGCTGGCATTAAAAAAATATCTTAGTAGTCACTGCGTAGAAAACATTCAGCTTAGATCATGCGATGAAATTGAATTTAACATTGCCAATCTTAACGAAAATATTAAACAGGCTGCTGAACATGCCACTACCTCCTATCCGCGGACCGGCTTTAACGGTATTTATTCTACGGAACTTGAACGTCTGGTATGAGAAAAAAGGAGAGCTAGAAGAGAATGGCAATAATTCGAGTGGGGAGCATAGCACCATTGAACAAACGCATAGACTGGTCCAAGTTGTAAGAAGAACATTTGAAGAAAAGAAGTATTGTTCTGCTCTCTTTATTGATGTTTCTCAGGGGGTGATAAAGTATGGCACGAAGGCCTAGTCTTAAAATTGAAGACATATCTGCCACAAAAAAACATTCAAAAGCTTTTGGAAAGTTATATTATTGATAGGAAGTTCACTGTTGTGGAAGGAGAGTTCACGAGTGTGCCCGAATCAATTTCTTCTGGTGTGCCAGTCTTGTATCTAATATACACTTGTGATATGCCAGTGAGCAATAATATCCACACCTCTACATTTGCCGATGATACAGCCTGCATGAGTGTGCACGAAAACCCTTATGAGGCATCACGCAATCTCCAGGAACATATTACCTAGCTGGAAATATGGTTGAACTTATGGAGAATTAAAGTCAATGAACAAAAGTGTTTCCATCTAACGATTACCCTGCGAAAAGATACCCAGCAAAAAATTTCAAAAAAGGTAATCGAGTTTGGAATTAAGCATTTTTGGATGAAGCTATTCCTAAATGGATTACCCACTTAATGATTTTAACAAGGCGTGAGACTAAAATAATCGATTCTTGAGAAGTACTTACATTTTTTATTTCGCAACTTATTCATGTAATCGATTTAATCTAAAAGAATCGTTTTCCTCATTTAGCAACTTATACATAATTTTTTTAAATCTTAGGTAATGTGTTTTGTAAGCAAGTAACGAAATTTGGTAATCAGAAAAGTAAGTCGTTATATGGCAAGTGGTTCTGATGGTAATGTGTAATTTTTTGCTGGGTGCTTGCTCCCCCATTCGAATCAACAATCAAAATATTCCTCAACACTCCCAAGTGAAATAACTTGGTATACACCTTTATCTAAGGCTTACATGGAAACATCATACTGACTCTAAGTTAACTCAGATGAAACTTAAGTTAACTCAAATATATTGGTTGATTGGCAGAAATTCAACACGCAGCCTAGACTGCAAAATTTTACTATACAAGTCGCTTTTGAAGCCAATATGGTGCTACGGAATTCAGTTATGGGGCACTGCTTCAGCTTCCAATGTCGAGAGAATTCAATGAAGGCAAAACAAAATTTTACGGTTAATAACATCGGCTCCATGGTACATCAAAAATTCAAATATACATCATGATTAAATATAAAACCAGTGATAGAAGATTTTGCAAAATACGCAGGCAAATATTTAACTAAACTCGAGTCATATCCTAATCCGCTTGCTCATAATATTTGCTCATAATTTTACTGCACACATCCGCCTCAAAAAGAAGGACACTAGGGCTCTTATAGTCAATACTTCAAATGGTACTGCTTGATAATACATTTATTTTTTCCCTTTTTTGATTATCACTACTTATGTATTATTTATAACTATCTCTAAGTTAATCTGTAATTAAAGGAAAGAAGTAGAATAATCTTTTAATACATAACATATACAAATAAATATCCGTAGCATACCTTGAGATATTTTTGATCCACACATAGCGAAATCTTTCTACATTCTCTAGGAGTAATAAATTTATGTGATTGACGTTTTCCTCTGCAGTAAAGTAGTGTGGACCCACTACATTATCAGCATCTAACCCAAACACATTGAGGGATGTTGGCTTCAAAGACTTTTATTTTGTTTGTTGGCAGCACATAGCCCAAGTTTTTAAAATTTAAAACAATATTATTATCCAGTGATATAATTTCATCTTCAATATTTCTAATATTGTAAGATGTATATCTATTGTATGGAGATCAACTGAGTATAGTGCTGATATTATTACCCACTTGAAACAATATTCATCATTATTTTGTACGTTGATACAAACATGCTTTCTTTGTATTGCTGGTGGTAACGGAATGTAGTGAGAACCCTTAATACAATTACTAGATATACCAAACGGACGAAACAATCGTCCGTATTATAGAATCAAAATGTAAATAATTTTATTTAGATTCAAAGAAAATGTATCTAAACGTCATTAAAAATTCATTAAAACACAGCCACACACATACTTGAAATTAAAAAAAAACATAAACAAAATCCCCCCTCTTCCCGATTTCTGGAGAACAATCTCACAAACTCATCCAGCGACATTTGTGAGCCGTTCAATGTTATTAAAATTGGGCTGCTGCTTAATGTGTTCATTTTATACTTGTTTTATTTATTTTATTTTTTATTTCTAGCGTTAATTTTGGAATTATGTTAAGTACACTTGTTACAATAATGAGAAGAATGTCTCGCAGTAACGTTTTATATACAGAACACACGCTGAGAAAAAAATTATCTATCCTCTGCTTCTGTTGACTACTGATATTGTTTTATATTTCATACAAAATCAAAGAAGAAACAGCGCCCTTTACGATCAAATGCAAAATGTTCTGGAAATTAATTCACCCATGACATTTATGACAATAGCAAACGCCATCAGTGGTAAAAAACATAAAAAATATGCTCACCACGGATATTTTCTAATATTTAAAATTAATATATCTTGTTGAGAAATAAGAAACAGTGCCCATATGTAATGTGGGCCATTTGCGATAAAAAACATTGAAAACGTTGTTTATAACAACCAACAATGCCATCTATTGTAAATTACAAAAGGTCTGTGTCTGAAATGAAGCATGGCTAAATATTCGATTTAGGTTTCTGTCTTTGCTAAAACATTGGTTCTGTGGCTCCCCTATTTGACCTCCCATTTCACAACTACTAATATGAAGATGGGATTATTATAGAAGATCTTCGCTCTTTTTATTTCTTTAGCTATCAGATCTTTAGAAAATATAGATAAACTTTCTGGACTTTGATATCCAATCTTTAAGAATGTATATGTGTAGTATCAATATGTATCAAACAAACTTAGTGAATAAATATGGAGAAAAATAAAATGAGTTCACCTGGATATAAATTATTTGCTGGGTTTTGTATCAGTTTCAAAGCCTACTAAGCTTATTTTTTCTTTTGTGATTTGCAAAAGCATTATTATTTTCTCTATATCTCATATAGTTTTTGAAAGTCTATGCATAAAGTAAGAGGTTTGTGACTGTTTAGAATTTGTGGTTAAAGTCTACTGATGATTTGGTCCAAGCGCCAATGAAATACGTATATAGACATGCTAAACTACCAGCAAATAAATTTCAATTATTTTATGTACACTTCTGACAATATGTCAAATAATAAATTTTCTTTAAAGTTCAATTAATGTTTTATTTTTCATTTAGCCTTGTAAATACTTTTATTGTTATCCAATGGATTTCTAATTGTATAAGGATGTAGAAAAATAAAATGGGTTAATCTGGATATAAATTATTTGCTGGGTTTTGTATCAGTTTCAAAGCCTACTAAGCTTATTTTTTCTTTTGTGATTTTCAAAAGTATTATTATTTTATGAATTCTCATATAGTTTTTGAAAGTCTATGAATAAAGTAAGAGGTTTGTGACTGTTTAGAATTTGTGGTTAAAGTCTACTGATGATTTGGTTCAAGCGCCAATGAAATAGGTATATAGAAATGCTAAACTACCAGCAAATAAATTTCAATTATTTTATGTACACTTCTGACAATATGTCAAATAATAAATTTTCTTCAAATATATTAATTTTATTATAAATTAATTGTATTTAAACATTTCTCAAAAGATAAAAGAGAGAAAAAATATATAACTTGTCAATGGCGGTTAACGCCTACTGACCTAGATGTGCTAATTAAAACACTTATCTTACGATTAAAAGAAATTTTTATTTTTTATTTGTTAGTTTAAGTCGGATGAGCCGGTCCAGCTCATCAATTCTTATCCACATTTTGGTCGAGTCAGACCATATTGGTGGGGGATCTCTGTTGACTTCTCGGAGGAGAAGTGCCTTTTCCCTTTTTAGTCGGCAGAGATATCCTCCCCTGCGTTTTCCCTTTTTGACTATTGGGATGGTTATTTGCTCTTTTTTTCTGTTCGCTGAGTTCGTCTTTTGTACTCCTCTTTCGTTATGGGTTGTGTTCTCGGTTTTCCCATGCTTTGTTGCTTTCACAAATGTAGTTGTTTCTCTCGTTCTACCTCTATTTGCTGCTGCTGGTGCTGATGTTTAAGCAGATCATGTTCGTGATGTTGTTGGTTCCCTTATTTTCTTGTGCCTTTTGGGCAGGCGGACTTCCTTCTACTAACAGATCGTTTTTGGCTGGTCTGTCAGGACTCAATAGTTTTCTTTCTTCTGCGCCCTAAGGTCGCAACTGGCAAGATTTATTGTATTTTGCCAGTATAAATCTTTATTGGTTTATTCTGGGTTCAGAGTTTTAGCACTTCCAGATGTTGGCAGGATCGCCATGTAATGTTGGTTTATTAGTGTTGAATAAAAATGGGTTTTTAATTAATTTTCCTGAGCTCAGCTAGGAGCTCTTAGGAATGTTGTTTAATAATTATTAACATTCTAAAACTAAATTACATCTGCTTATATACTAACTATGAGAATAATGCTTAACCTATCTTAACATAAGGAAAAGAAAAGGTATATGCTTAGTAGGCAAATTGTTCTATTTTAGTTTCTAACGGTAGACGTGCGGCGTGTGTCTTATAAGTAACTTGTAAAACCTAGATTTTATAAACACATATTATTATTAAATATGATTTATTCAAATGCTTTATGCTGCGGCCTTTGATCAGACTTGCGAGTGTCAAATAGGCGTTGTACAAAATACATATTTACGTTGCATTCTGTCAATGCATTTATCTAACACTTCATGCAGCGGTATTTGCCCGAATGCATGAGTGTCAAATGTCTAGTGCACATTTATCGTGCCATATATCGATGACTGTCAACATATGTTTGGTATTCTGTAAGAAAAATTGATGTTGATGTTGCCGTTTCTTTTGTCGTCAGTGTTTTTGATGTCGCATTCTGTTGAAATTTGAAAAATAATTTAAATAGTAAAAACGTGAAATATAAGAAATATCAAAGTATATATATAAGTGTACATATTTACTTGAAAAAATTTCTTTAAAAAAAGTGAAAAATATAATATGGACAAAAATAAAATTACCAAACCCTAACCAATTTGAAAAGTTTGTCGAAGAGTTGAAAAAACCTTCTTTTGCTAGACGATTCCGCAGGGGTAGTGTTCCTAATTATTTCAAGGTACAGTGGGAAAGTGTTGCGACTGCACTAAATTCCCTCGGTTCACCGATTAGAACAAGTGATGGATGGCAACATATAAGGTAAATAGTGTGTTGGGAAAGTATGCTGTATGATGGGAATTATTTTTACAGATCTGACTGGACTTGAGGTTTAAATTCAAAAAAGGTTGCAAACAATGCTGAGTGTGAAGCAACTGGAGGCAGCATATATAAACATTTAGCACTGAGTCCCTTTGGAGGAAGCTCCAATTTCCAATAAACGTTGGTTTGACCCATTTTGTTTCCAAAATTAGGTTCTATTGTATCCAATACATGCATAAATGATATTTTGTTCAGCCGAAAATAACTTTAAAATATTAAAAGGATGAACATTACTCATTATCTTCCAAAAAACATGACAGCATTTATCACTTACTTTTCCTTGGGTAGCTGTCAAATGCATGACTTGTCTGAGAAATCTTATTTTCACTATTAATTTTTTTAATAGGAAAGAAAAACATTTTAGCAAAAATAGTAAACAAAATGAATCAGCTGACTCAAATATTGGATATGTGTATTGGGAAATACAAAGTTAGCATTGATGTTGTATTAAATTGATGTTGTTTCAAAATTGACGATGATGTTGCCAACGCCAAATAGAATAATGCTGAATAATTAAATAAATAAAAATATTTTTTTAATGCAATAAAATTTATACATAAATCCATATGTATATTTAATTTTATATTATTACTACCCAGCAAAAAATTTCAAAAAAGCTAATCGATTTTGGTATTAAGCATATTTGGTAGAGGCAGTCCCCTACTGGATTACAACCTTAATGATTTTAACAAGGCGTGAGGCTAAAACAATCGATTCTTGAGAAATATTTCCTTTTTTTCTTTCGCAACATGTTCACGTAATCTATTAAATCTAAAACAATCATTTTCCTCATTTATCAAATTGCACAGTATTTTTTTTTTAAATTTTATGAAAGTAGTTTTAGAATTTTTAGAAAAGTAAGTCATTATATGGCAAGTAGTTCTGATGGTAATGTGTAATTTTTTGCTGGGTAGCTACAATCGGTGTGTTTCGCTACACCCATGTCTTTTAAATTTCATTTACATCGATTTGAAAGTGTCGGCGGGGCAGAAATTGGGTACATTAGGTACATAGCCTCCCATAGAGAACAAAATATTGCTGAAATTTTGCAGGAATATTGTCTCGTAACGTTGTAATGTCATAGGCAATATTCCTGCAGTATTCCTGCAATATTCCTACGTCCGCTTTTTTGTCTTGCCAGCAAGATTGAGGAAATATTGCACTGCAGCTTTGCAAAGATATTGCAAAAAATGTCTATTATGTCATACGGGAATCACAAGAGCGCATAGGAACTTGGTCAAAATTTATATCTCACTACTTTTAATGGCCGAAATTTTTGATAGGAACTTGGCCTTTTTCACATTTAGGTTTTTGTGAGGATCTCATTGCTTTTTGACAAATTTTCTATAATAACACTTTTTAAACTTAAAATTTCTAGTGTGTTTTATTTGTATTCATGATCATTGTGCCAGTTAAAATTTTTTTTTAAATACATGTATTTATTTATTGTATCTTCATATGTGAACTAACAATAAGTATTCAAATCTTAAATCTAAAATATAATTATTAGGCCCGACTAGAACTGGCAAGCTATCGATAGTCACGCCATTCGATATTTTCGATAGTTTGTCGGAAAACTATCGATACTATCGATAGTATCGAATTATTTTGTACTATGTTCACACGCCAACACGAACAGTCGTTTTGACTGTTGATATATGGATATGGTTAAAAAAAATTAGGTAGAAATTCTAACTGCCTTATTCAGAAAAAACAAATTTTGGTTTACAAATGGTTTACACAACAGATTTTGTATGAAAATTTGTTTGTTAAATGTTTTTTAAACTTAAATTATTTTTTTCTGAATAAGGCCTTAAATAATTAATTTTATGTTTAATTTTATTCTAATTTTTAAATTTTAAGCACAAATCTTTTTATTTTTTTTCGTATACAAAAATATTAAATGCAAACAGAAGTAACTACACAAAAATTCGAAATCGAGTTTTTGATTAATTATAGTTCATTTTATCAAACTACATGTTCACGCAAATATAAATTACGATTTTATTAAAGAATTTCAAACGGACGTAATTACGAATGCATCTATTTTTTTATTGCAAGGAACGTAACTAGCATAAAAGCTTAAAGATACATAAAACGGAAATAAATGTTTAAAAACATATAAGCATCCATACTATAACTAAATTTCGAAGCAAATTTTCAAGAATTTTTTATAATTATTGATTTTGTAACGTTTTTTTTTTTGTTTCTCCTGTAAAAAATATAAAAGATTAGTTACATACGTTTGCATTTAAGGTGACGATATGTACACTCTCGTATGTATATAATAATTTTGTTTTAATACCTGTTCAGATAAATTAGCGATAATTTGTTATCAAAAAATTCAGTAAGATTCAGAATGAAAAAAAATGGTTCACTCACAAAATTTTGTATATTTCAATCAATATTCAAGCTCGAATCGTGATATTTTTTGTCCGTGTGAATACATATCGCTCATTTGTTCATTATTATAATTAAAATAAAACTAGTTTTGAACAAAATGTGCTAAGTTCTCAATTAACATTAATAAAGCCTTCTTCTACAGGTGAGCTTGCACGCCATTGCGTGAATTTTTTTACACAAGATGAAATATGAATTGCCGGGGAATTCTGTATTATTAACTGAATAAATAAATTTTTTGAGTTATGACGTTATTTTATTAATAGAGCGATATGTACTTATGTATTTTCAATAGAAGACAACTAAGTTGTCGAGTTTGTTGACAATTTGGTAATAAATTTTTTCAACAATAGTATCGCTAACGAGAAAAAAACTATCGATAGTCTAATGAAAACAATACCATCGATACTATCGATAGTACTATCGCCAGTTTGCCAGCTCTAGGCCCGACTAGTGTCGGACATAAAGTTACTGATAGTTATAAATAATACATAAGTAGTGATAATCAAAAAGGAAATATAAATGTATTATCAAGCAGTCCCATCTGGAGTGTTCAGTATAAGAGCCCTTGTGTCTCTCTTTTTTAGGCGGATGTATCAGTAAAATTCAAAATATAAATATTTGCCTGCGCATTTTGCAATTTCTTCTTTCACTAGTGGCATATTTAAATCACGATGTATATTTGGATTTTTTATGTACCATGTAGCCGATGTTATTAACAGTAAAATTTTGTTTTCCTTTCGTTGGATTTTCTCGATATTGGAAGCTGAAGCAGTTGTTGAATAGTTGTTGAATAGTTGTTGAATAGTTGAATTCCATAACACCATATTGGTTTCAAGATCGACTTGTATATTAAAAGTTTACAATCTAGACTGAGTGTTGAATTTCTACCAATCAGCCAATGTATCTGAGTTATTTTAAGTTTAATTTGTGTTAGCTTTGAGTCAATATGGTGTTTCCATGTAAGCCGACGATCAAGGTGTATACCAAGGTATTTCACATGTGAATGTTGAGGAACAACTTGACTGTTGATTCTTATGGGGGGACAAGTATCTTTTCGTAGGGTAAAGGTTATATGTACGCACTTCTGTTCTTTTACTTTTATTCTCCATAATTTTAACCATAGCTCATGTTGTGTTATATGTTCCTGAAGATATCGGGATGCCTCATGAGGGATTTTGTACATACCAAGGCTGGCAGTATCATCGGCAAATGTAAAAGTATGGATATTACTGCTCACAAGCACATCACAAGTTTAAATCAAATACAAAAATGGCCCCAGTATACTCTCTTGTGGTCCAGCAGATGAGATAGTTTCGGGCGTACTCATAAATTCTCCTTCCAAGACAGATAACTTAGGCCATCATGCCAAACTTTATCAAATGCCTGAGAAACATCAATAAACAGGGCAGAATAATACTTCTTTTCTTCGAATGTTTTCCTTATAAATTGAACCAATCTATGCGTTTGTTCAATGGTGCTATGCTGACTACTAAAACCAAATTGATGGTCCGGTATGCACATATTATCTGTTAGACAAGGAGACAATTTTGTCATGAGCAGCTTTTCGAAGAGTTTTGACATAGTTGACAGCAAACTTATTGGCCTATATGACTCAGCTTTGGTAATATCTTTGCCCGGCTTTGGAATCATTTTGACCTTGGCAAGTTTCCAGTGTTGTGGATAATACTCCAGTCGTAATATGGCATTAAAAATAAACAGCAGAACTCTTATTGCAATATGCGGCAATTTCATCAGCATCTTGTTACTAATTCCATCAATACCTGGACCTTTCTTTTGTTTGAGTACAGCAATTACTTTTTGTACACCACGCATCTTAAACTGTATGGGTAGAGGGGGTAGAGCAACTACACTCGGCAAATCAGAAACACCAGTATATGTGTTTGGCGTAAATACGAATTTTAAGTGCTCAGCAAATATTTTACATTTTTCCGTATCTCTTCTTGCCCAACTTGCTGTAGATGTGCGCAGAGGTGGCTTAAACCCAACGGGCGTTTTAAGCTTTCTAGCAGCGCGCCACAAAGAGTAATTTGATGCTTGTGTGACATCAAGACCTTCCAGATAATTTTTAAGAGATGCAGTTTTTTCAGATGCAAGCAACTCTTGGAGTCGTTAAGTACACTCTTTAAATCTGATTTTATTTTGGGGTGATCTGTGCTGTTGCCATTCCCTTCTAGCTCTTCTTTTTTCACACAAGACGTTCAATATCCCTAGAATAAATTTTATTAAACACAGTCTGCGGATGGGAGGTAGTGGCATGCTTAGTAGCCTGTTTAATATTTTCATTAATACAGGCAATGCTAGATGCAATATCATTGGGTGTTCTTAGCGTAATATTTTCCGTGCAATGACTACTAATATTTTTTTTGAATACCAGCCAATTAACATGATTGATAATCTTCATATATGGTTGAGGTAAGTCACTTCTTAGTGGGTTACAGATTGAAACGATAGTCGGAGAGTGATCGGAAGAGAGATCTAGATAAGCTTCAACATGAATTAAATCAATAGAAATATTTTTCATGACGCCAAAATCTATAACATCTGGAATTTCTCGTACGTCAGTAGGCCAGTAAGTGGGCTCCCCACTAGAAATCAATCAAAATACAAGTGGAAATGGACAGATATATAACCGTGGTAAAGCCTGGGCGAAGCCCAAATTCTTTAAAAATTTCATCTGCTTCAGAGATGTCTGGAGATAACAGCGAATCATCTACCAATCGTCAAAATCGTTTTTCATTATTGCAAGAACGCAAACGGCATTCGCCAACATAAAAATGAACTTGAGCACTTCATTTGACTTCGAGAAGTCTTTTTAAAATTTATGGCTACACTATATATGATACAAAGGACCCTAGAGGAAGGGCTTGCGGTAGATCAGCAATTCTAATAAAGTCAAGACTCAAGCACTATGTTCTTGATAACATTTGTGAAGAACACCTACAAGCAACAAATATTGGCATTGAAAGTTTTTGTACAAATTTTGTTATATCATCAATTTACTCCCTTCCCAGATTTTCAATCACTGAGAATCAATATGAGGATTTCTACAAATCTCTTGGACCTTGTTTTGTAGCAGCTGGCGACTACAATGCTAAGCATACATTCTGGGGTTCGCGTCTTATTACCCCCAGAGGTCGAGCATTGTTCAACACTATTTCAAAAATGGGCTTGGATGTCATTTCGAGTGGGGAGCCCACTTATTGGCCTACTGACATACAAAAAATTCCGGATGTTATAGATTTTGGCGTCATAAAAAATATCTCTAGGGACTTAATTCAAGTTCAAGCTTCTCTTGATCTTTCGTCCGATCACTCTCCGACGATCATTACAATTTGTAGTCCCTTAAGAAGTAACTTACTTGACCCATATGTGAAGATGATCAATCGTGTTAATTGGCCGGGGTTCAAAAAATATCTCAGTAGTCATTGTACGGAAAACATTACGCTTAGAACATCCGATGATATTGAATCTAACATTGCCAATCTCAGCGAGAATATTAAACAGGCTGCTGAACATGCCATTATCTCCCATCCGCAGACTGGGTTTAATAAAATTTATTATATACATTGAACGTCTCGTACGTGAAAAAAGAAGAGCTAGAAGGGAATGGCAACAGCACAGATCACCACAAAATAAAATCAGATTTAAAGAGTGCACTAAACGACTCCAAGAGTTGCTTGCGTCTGAAAAAACTGCATCTCTTAAAATTTATCTGGAAGGTCTTGATGTCACACCAGCGTCTAATTACTCTTTGTGGCGCACTGCTAGAAATCTTAAAACACCCATTGAGTATAAGCCACCTCTACGCACATCTACCGGAAGTTGGGCAAGAAGCGATACTGAAAAAGGTAAAATATTTGCTGAGCACTTAAAATCCGTTTTTACGCCAAACATATGTACTGGTGTTGCTGATTTGCCGAGTGTAGTCGCTCTACCCCCTCAACACATAAAGTTTAAGATGCGTGATTTACAAAAATTAATTGCCGAACTCAACCCGAAGAGAGCTCGGGGTATTGATGGAATTAGTAACCAGATGCTTATGAACTTGACTCGTATTGCAATGAGAATCCTATTATTCATATTTAATGCCATTTTACGACTGGAGTATTATCCACACAGCTGGAAGCTTGCCAAGGTTAAAATGATTCCAAAGCCGGGCAAAGATCTAACCAAGGCTGAGTCATATAGGCCAATAAGTCTACTATCAACTATGTCAAAGCTTTTCGAAAAACTGCTCAAAACAAAATTGTCCCCAATTCTAATTAGTAGTGGGTGCATACCAGACCATCAATTTGGTTTTAGAAGTCAGCATAGCACCGTTGAACAAACTCGCAGATTGGTTCAATTTACAAGAAGAACTTTTGAGGAAAAAAAGTATTGTTCTGCTCTCTTTATTGACGTTTCCCAGGCATTTGATAAAGTGTGGCATGAAGGCCTAGTTTTAAAATTGAAGACTTACTTACCAATAAACATTTTAAATCTTTTGGAAAGTTACATTATTTCCCGTAAGTTCACTGTTGTGGAAGGAGACTTTACGAGTAGGCCTGAAACTATTTCATCCGGTGTGCCACAGGGGAGCATACTGGGACCAGTTTTATATTTGATATATACTTGTGATATGCCTGTGAGCAGTAGTATCCATACTTCCACATTTGCCGACGATACAGCCTACCTTAGTATGCACGAAAACCCTGATGAGGCATCCCGCAAACTCCAGGAACACATTAGCCAGATGGAGCTTTGGTTAAACTTATGGAGAATTAAAGTCAATGAACAAAAGTGTGTGCATATAACGTTCACCCTAAGAAGAGATACTTGCTCCCCCATTCGGATTAACAATCAAGTTGTTCCTCTATATTCCCATGTGAAATATCTTGGTATACACCTTGATCGACGACTTACATGGAAACACCACATTGACTCTAAGTTAACTCAAATGAAACTTAAATTAACTCAGGTACATTGGCTGATTGGTAGAAATTCAACACTTAGCCTGGACTGCAAACTTTTAATATACAAGTCGCTTTTAAAGCCAATATGGTGTTACGGAATTCACTATGGAGCACTGCTTCAGCTTCAAATGTAGAGAAAATTCAACGAAGGCAAAATAAAATTTTACGCATGATAACATCGGCTCCATGGTACATCAAAAATTCAAATATACATCGCGATTTGAATATGCCACTAGTGACTGAAAAAATTGTAAAATACGCAGGCAAATATCTAACAAAACTCGAGTCACATCCTATTCCGCTTGCTCGTAATATTTTGAACTTTACTGGGCACATCCGCTTAAAAAGAGAGATACACGGACTCTAATATTCAACACTCTAGATGATGAAGCTGCTTGAAAACACTTTTTTCTTTTTGTTGCTTATCACTACTTATGTATTATTAATAACTATCACTAAGCTTATGTCCGACATTGGTCGGGCCTAATAATTTTTTTATAGATTTAAGATTTGAATACTTATTGTTAGTTCATATTTGAAGATACAATAAATAAAAAAAACATGCATTAAAAAAAAAAATTATTGCAAGACACCGACGACAAGCCCTCTACATCATCGCAAAAGTCTTTTAAGCCACCACCTATTTATCTGAGAGAAAAAAATTCTAACGCGCTTATAAAAAAACTACTGTCGACCATTGGTGAAAATACTTTGCACATCATTCCAATTAAACGAGGTAATATTGATGAAACTAAAATCCAAATATATAATGAAAAAGATTTCCGAAAAATTGTTAGTGATTTCGAAAAAAATAAAACAAATTTTTACACATAGCAACTTAAGAGTGCTAAAGGCCTACAGATAGTATTAAAGGGCATAGATTCATATGTTGAACCCGAAGAAGTAAAATGTGGACTTGTCGACCAAGGATTCAAGGTAAAAAATGTTACCAACATATTTAATAGAGAAAAGGTCCCCCAACCCCTATTTCGGGTTGAACTGGAGCCGAATGACATACAATTGAAAAAAAATGAAACCCATCCCGTTTATAACGTAAAGTATCTCTTACATCGAAAAATCACAGTTGAAGAGCCACGTAAGCGTTCAGGTCCCGTACAGTGCCATAATTGCCAAGAATATGGCCACACGAAAACTTACTGCAAGTTACCTACAGTATGTGTTATCTGCGGTGAATTGCATGGTACTGCTAGCTGCACTAAGCCAACAAATCAAGCAGAAAAAAATGTAATAATTGTGGAGGTAATCACACAGCTAATTATAGAGGGTGCCCTGTATATTCTTTCGTTAAACAGGCTATGGGTCAAAAACCCAAATTAACTCCAGCTCAATCAGTAAATGCGAACTCCTCGACTTTTGCTCAAATGAGCCAACCACTCACTTCACGTGTATCGTATGAGTAGTAGGGAAATGAGGCATGAGATGAAAAAATCATCTTTTTGGGATGATTTTTTTGGGATGATTTTTAGTTTGGATGATTTAGGGATGAAAATTTGAGATGAAAAAATTTGGGATGATTTTTTTTTGTGTGAAATGCAAGTGCATAAGAAAATGTTTAATGTTGTTGAACAGATTTTTTCTTTTTGGGATGATTTTTTTTTCGATGATTTTTAGTTTGGATGATTTAGGGATGAAAATTTGAGATGAAAAAATTTGGGATGATTTTTTTTTGTGTGAAATGCAAGTGCATAAGAAAATGTTTAATGTTGTTGAACAGATTTTTTCTTTTTGGGATGATTTTTTTTCCATGATTTTTAGTTTTGATGATTTAGGGATGAAAATTTGAGATGAAAAAATTTGGGATGATTTTTTTTTTGTGTGAAATGCAAGTGCATAAGAAAATGTTTAATGTTGTTGAACAGATTTTTTTTTATTTTTATTGCACACTTGATGCGAGGAAATATGTTAGGGATGACTTTTGGTTTAGCGAGCCTTTATGTTTGTCTGTCCGTTTGTCTCTTTAATAATAATCATGTCTATTTCTGTCTCTTAAACCAACTTGAAATAGTCGATAGAAACCTTTTTTGTTTTTTACAATTATAAGCACGGTCTTTAGTTTGAGACATCGGTTGCTTATCATTTTACAATTGCTGTTATCAGTACGTTTATAAATTTGATTTTTTTATTGCTGGTGTCTGGTAAGAAGAAAAGGGAAAAGAGGATTCTTTTGTTAAAATTTGGTATGTAAATGTGAAAATTTAAGGAAAATTTTTATTTTAACAAGCCCCTTTATTTGTTGTTTTTAAATGCTATAAATTTGCTTTTTTTATTGCTGGTGTCTGGTAAGAAGAAAAGGGAAAAGAGGATTCTTTTGTAATATTTTGGGATGTAAATGTGAAAATTTAAGGAAAATTTTTATATTAACAAGCCCTGTATAGTAATTGAATGTTTTTGTGTCTCTTAAATGAATTTAATATTATTTCTGCACATAACTATACATAAACATATTTTGCATAGGTATGTTTAAATGAATATGTCAATGTATATGAAGATGCATGTTTGTGAATATTTGCATATAATGTAATTATTTTAAATAAATTATTTAAACCCTAAGATGAAGCATTTTTCATTATTATGTAGAAATTAAGTAAGAGTAATTATGAATGTATGAATAAAAATATTAAGAGATCAAAAATTTATTTTGAGAAAATAAAACTCTCCTGATTAAAAAATTTTTAAGTATGTCCCAAATAAATTGATATAAAAACGCAGTTTCTAAAATATTCCTATTCATTAACTCATTGCAATCCTTCAGTAGTAAATTATGACTTCGAAAAACATTACAAACATTGAGGTTGTTGAGGCTTTTAATAAATTGAAAGCAAAATCATATATATCTGTGAAAGAATTACACAACCATCAAGGCCATATAAAGTGATAATGATGTTTCGTCATAAGACCAAATATGGAAATATAGTGATTGCAGAACTCGAGGATGGAATGCTATATCTTCCCAAACGCTACAATAGCTTAGAGGATAAAGTAACTGAAGGGGCTGGGGATGAAAAATTTTCTTTAACAAAAAAACTAGAAAATTATTCATACGCATTAGAATTGGCGGAGCTACATCCTGACGACAACGAAAAAACTATTGAAGACAATGAAGGCTTCTACATTCCAAACTCACAACCCTTTTTTACTTGGGAAGGAGGCAAAATTCCAAAACTGTATTAAAATATTATGATTATGTATATATGAAATTAATTTAATTATAATCATAATAATAAATAAATTTAAAGATGTCAATCAAATAAGAAGACAAGGGTTTTTAATTAAATTTTTATAATTTTTATTTTAATATTTTATTTTTATTTTAATATTTTATTATTATTTTAATATTTTATATATTTAAAAAAATCGTCGTCATCGATTTTAGAATCATATATAATTTTTTCAAATGCTAATTCGGAGGACGATGATGATGCTAATAATGCTGATGTTGATGATGCTAATGATGATGATGTTGATGTTGGTGCAGTCGACGATGATGTTGATGATGAGGATGACGATGATGATGTTGATGCGGATGGCGATGATGTTGATGTTGTTGTGGATGACGGTGATGATACAAGTTTGCATGTTTTCGCTTTATAAAAAGCGAAATTATGTTTTCTTAAAATATGTCGTTTTTTATTGGCAACATTGGAAAATGTTACGAATTTTCCTTTGAGCGTTAAACATAGTTCAAAATTGTAGTTTGCTGAATCCATTTCAATAATAAGCAACATCCTTTAAAATTTTGCTTTTTGATACTTGTATACTTGCATCTACTTTAATATTAAAGATAGTTTTAGGTACTCCAACACTAATATTTACAAGTAATCTAAAATTTAATGTTTGAATGCGATAATTGTAGTCCTGACATATGTAAGGGATACTTGGTTTTTCTATACCCCCTGCTTGTTTTTCTTGAGATTTTGAAATTTTATAGCCTAGCTCAAATACTCAAATCAGGTTTCTAGCATACAATTTATTATTTCAGGTTAATTTCAATGCATCTCTTTCATGCTTTATAATTAGATATGATAGTTTGAAACTAATGTTTACATCTTATATTTTCCAACTACATATGTATCTATCCTATTACGTATTATATAAGTGAAATTATATATTAATCTCATATGAGAGAGAAGTAAACATACACTTGAGTGATAATATTAAATTAGTCTATCTCTTTCATAATATATATTCGAAAATTATTTTAAATTTAAAAATTATTTTATAAGCAACAACATATTATTTTCTAACAGTCGTAAAACTACAGTGTAACAAGCAATTAATATTGTTAAAAAATTAAAAAAAGCTGAAAGAAATATGAAGTGTAAATATTGTCCACGCATTTTTAATGAAATGAAAATGGCTGAAATCCACGAAAGCCATCATTGTTCGGAATGTCACAAGTGGTTTGGAAACCAAACCCATTTAAAAATGCATGAGAGGACTCATGCATCAACATCATCTGCCATAATAATAAATTCAAGGAAACGTGAAGCGAATGTTGGGATGAAACTTGAAAATTCGGCATTCAAAAATAGACTACAAACCTTCTCATATAAAAATGAGAGGGAGGAAATTTTATTTCCCGAAGAATTTTTTGAAGGAGTGGAAAGAAAATCTTTGCAAATATTAACAGATGCCCAAATAAGTCATATAACATTTAAATATAACATGGAGTTGGAATGCGACTATATAAAAATAGTGGATAATGACATACATTCCTGTATGATTTCGCACCGCTCCAAAATGCGATTTGTTACAGTAAGTGATGATCTCTTAGAACTATTTAAGGATCAAACTCAAGAGATATGTAAAAAAGTGTCAGAATTTCAAGAAAGGGACAGCGGATGGGGCCTTATCGCAATTAAAAAATTATATATAAATATAAATCGAGCGGATTTTCTTAAGGGCTCAGGCTACATCCCACTTCCACGGTGGATTGAAAAGAAAAAGTCTTGTTTCAACATCCAAAACAATGATGAGTATTGTTTTAAATGGTGCATCATAGCAGCACTCTGCCCAACAGCGCTAAACGATGATGCGATAAATATTAGTGCCAATATAATAAGCATTAATAACAGGACTCTAAATTTTGAGAATTTACTATTTATCTACAATGGAGAAACTTCATCATGTGAATCTTTTGCTGCTATCGAAAGATGGATATTCTCATTATGTCCTAATAACAGATATCTGTAGGTAATTATACGAATACACATACATTTATATTATAAATATTTTAACTAATTCACATATAATAATTATATATTTCAGGCTAATAAGAAGTAGCATAACCGGGCACAAAAGAAAAGTTTTGTTATGCAATGCATGTCTGCAGTATTCGCATAATGAAAGATGATGGATGAGCACAAGCTAAGCTGCAAAAAAGTTGTTGCCAGTATGCCGAGGAAGGACGAATCTATTTTAAAATTCGAAAACTACCACAAACAGTTGGACGTACCCTTTGTTGTTTATGCAAATTTTGAGGCATATCTCGAAAAGATAGAAAGAACAGCAGGAACAACAACAACAACAGGATGTGGTAATATAGAAAAGCACGTTGCTTGTGCTTTTAGCTACTATATAAAATGTAGCTATAATGACAATTTAAATAGTTTTAATATTTATTTTGGTAACGATGCACCTAGAGTTTTTTTAGAAAATTTAATTAACGACCTGACAAACATTTATATAAACTACTTGTCAAAAATAGTACCAATGACGCCACTGACAAATGACGAAAAACTTTTACATGCTCTCTCCACAAATTGTCATATTTGTGGAAAAATGTTAAGAAATGACAAAGTGCGTGACCATTGCCATTTTACAGGCAAGTATAGAGGATCAGCGCATAACTCATGCAATCTTCTTTATAGAACTGCTAAATTTATACCTGTTTTCTTTCACAATTTTTCCTCTTATGACTGTCATTTGTTTATGAAAGAACTTTCTAACTTTGATGGTGATATGAAAGTAATTCCTCTTAATAAAGAATTATACATTTCACTTTCAAAGTTTATTCCAATCGGACAAAAAGAGAATTTTGAAATTCGTTTCTTAGACTCTTTCCGATTTATGGCATCCAGCCAAGAAACGCTGGCAAATTTAATTTAATAAATTTAAGTGATGATCAATTTCACATCCTCAATAAATTGTTTGCTCAAAAAGAAGAATTCAATTTAATAAGAAGAAAAGGAGTATTCCCTTACTCTTATATGGATTCAATGGAGCGTTTTAATGAAGTTCATCTTCCCACTCAAGAAAAGTTTTATAATTATTTAAGTAATTCCCCATGCTCTTTGGATGATTACGAACATGCTAAAAATGTTTGGAAAACCTTTAACTGTAAAAATATGTTAGATTACACCTTAGTATATTTAAAAACTGACGTTCTACTGCTAACTGACATATTCCAAAATTTTAGACAAATTTGTAAAAATATTTACAAGCTTGATCCATGTCAATATCATACTGCCCCAGCTCTAACATGGGATGCCATGCTTAAGACCACAAAAATAGAACTAGAACTATTTACTGATATTAATATGTACAATTTTGTGCAGGATGCTATCAGAGGGGGTCTAGTACAATGTTCAAAAAGGTACACTAAGGCGAATAATAAATATATGGAGGATTACGATTGTAGTAAGCCTTCAGAATATTTGGTGTACTTAGACGCTAACAATTTGTATGGTTGGGCAATGTCAGAGTACTTACCATACGGAAAATTTGAGTGGGTTAATGAGGAAAATCTCCGTATTTTAGATGTGAATAATATACCAGATACATCAACTGTTGGATATATTTTGGAAGTAGATTTAGAGTATCCCCAACATATACATAATACACATAATGATCTACCTTTTTGCCCAGAAAATAAAACAGTCGGTGATTCTAAATGCAGAAAACTTATAGCTGACCTCACATCTAAATCAAAATATCAAATTCACTATAGAGTGCTTAAGCAATGTCTCAGAAATGGATTGATATTAAAGAAAGTACATAGGGCATTAAAATTTAAGCAATCTCCTTGGCTTAAACCCTACATTTATATAAACACTCACCACAGAACAATAGCCAAAAATTCGTTTGAAAAAGATTTCTTCAAATTACTAAACAATGCGGTTTATGGAAAAACTATGGAAAATATTCATAAACGCAAAGATGTCAAAATTGTCACAGAGTGGGAGACTACAAGAAAAAACCATTTAGGTGCAAGAGCATTGATTTCAAAACCAAACTTTTCGAGTATAACACAGTTCTCGGATAATATGTTTGCGGTTCAGCTCAAAATAATGAAGTTCAAGTACAACAAACCCATTTATTTAGGGTTTGCTGTATTAGAATTGTCTAAGTGGAAGATGTTTGACTTCCACTATCAATATATGCAACCTAAGTTTGGAACAAAATTATCTTTAAATTATATGGATACGGATTCTTTCATTTATTCCATAAAAACAGATGATTTTTATGATGATATCCGTCAAGATGTTGCTTCAAGATTTGACACATCTGAATATGAAGCAGACAACATTTATAATTTACCATTATCAAACAAAAAGGTCATTGGGATGATGAAAGACGAAAACAAAGGAAAAATTATGAAAGAGTTTGTGGGACTTCGATCAAAAATGTATTCATTTGAAACTGTAGGGATGGATCAAGTAAAGAAATCAAAAGGAATAAAAAAATCATGTATTAGGAATTACTCTCTTTCAGATTATAAGAAAGCTTTATTTGAAAAACAAATTATTTCCGATTCTATGAATACATTTAGATCTAAGTACCATCAGTTGTATACTCAAAAGTTACATAAAGTTGTCTTGAGTTATGCTGATGATAAAAGAATTATCGATAAAAATCAGATAAATACACTTGCTAGAGGGCATTATAGACAGAAGACATTTGAAGAATTTTATTCAGATAAAGATGATGACATTTTAATGAATATCTCTGATTCATATCTAGATTTTATTAACAGTTCATCTGATGATGAATTTCTTATGAATTTAGATATTTAATTTGTAATTATTATTTTCAAGCTATGTATGTACTTATGAATATATAAACAGCTCTTTGTAAATAAAACAAATTTGTATATATTTTTAAGAAAATCCTACGCATGTTCATGTATATTTATAAATAAAACTTATGTATGTTAGTATTGAAATTAAAACAATGTTTTAGATTTATTTTAAATAATATTTATTAAATAAAAATTCTATACATAAATGACCACAATTAAATGTATTAAATTTTTGCTTTTGTTGATAATTATATTCAATAGGTGTTTTTAAGTAATTAATTATTTCTTGTGGCGGTTGTAAATTTCCAAAACTATCAAAATATTCTTTGTACTTATAATTTTTGTAATAGGCTACCCAATGTGTTCCAGGACCACTGGAATTGTCTAAATTAACAATACCACATTCCTGACTAAATGGCTTTTTAGGCAAACGATCGCACATAAAAACTCCTCTGAAATATTTAAGTTTCTTACAATATTCCATTATATCTAGTTCAGTTAATGGTCTATTGGGTAGATCATTTAAAAGTTTTTTTAGGCTGGTTTGTAATAAAGTCCGTATCCTGTTTTGTATGGTTTTAGGTATAAACGTTTTCCCATAGCTATTGATTCCATATGTTGATTATGTCGCATAGCTTCTGCTAGTTGTTTCCTTCCATTTTTTATATCATTCACAGCTTTAGCAATAGCAGATCCACCTGTAGCTAGGCCTCCAAGCGCTGACAAGGCTGTTAAAATTGGAACCAGTGGTAGAAATCCTCCGATTTTTGGCACAGGAATAACTCTTGGTATAGTAACTTCAGTTCCCTTTTCCCCTTTAAACTTTGGATGTATGAATTTTTGCGCAATCTTAACAGCAGATATTACATTATCTGGTTTTTCCTTTTTTAAAATTTTTAACGCATTTTTAATAGAAGTTGAAAATAATTTCTTGTTATATATTTTCCTTTTTTTAAACTTTTTCTTAGTTTTTTTTGGCTTAGATATTTTAACATCCTTCATACCTAAACCCAATTTCACTTTTGTTTTCATTGCGTTTGTTACAAGCCAAGCGTGTGATCTTTCTTTGAAACTGCTATCCTTTGATTTTACTCGCTGCCAGGCTTTTTCAGCTAATTCCTGATCTGCTTGATGTCTTTTGTTAATATCGTTTGTTTTTGAATATATAATGTCGTGCTCTCTACAAGCCGTATCCAATAAATTTATTCCTTTGTCCCCTCTCGCTAATCGTTTTTCAAGTTTTGTACCAGGTCCACAAAACTGATATCCAGGCAAATGTAACTCAATAGGTAATTTATTTATTAAGTTGTTTACGAAGCCACTTCCAACCTTATACTGACTATGTATACCTGTTTTACAATATTTAATAACCATATTAATTAATATTAATATTTTTTTTTTTCGAATGAATAGTATGACAAGATTGACGTTGAAAATTAAAATGATTGAATTTCGTTATATAAGATTAAATTTATATAAAAGTAATCAGTAGATAACAATATGCGAGTAATTAAACAACATAAGCAAATTATTATAAGAAATGTTGACGAATCACAAGAAAAGAAAACTAAAACTGTACATAGTACATTATTACCCAATTCTATACGGGCACTTATTATAGGACCTTCTAACTGCGGTAAAACTAACGTCATGATTAGTCTAATAGAAAGTCCAAATGGTCTAAGCTTTAGAAACTTATACATATATTCAAAGTCGTTGTATCAACCAAAATATTGTTACCTCAAAAAATTAATTGATCCAATAAAAGAAATTAATCTTTTCACATATTGTGAAAATGAGAAGGTTTTGAGTCCAGCAGAAGCAAATTCAAATTCTATTATAATATTTGATGATGTTATTTGTGGTAAACAAGATAATATAAGGGATTACTTTTGCATGGGAAGACATAAGCATATCGATTGCTTTTATTTATGTCAAACATATACAAAAATTCCTAAACATTTAATACGTGATAATGCGAATATGATTGTAATATTTAAGCAAATGAAATGAATCTACGCCATATATATAATGATCATGTTATTGGAGATATGACATTCAATAAATTTACGGATATATGTAGTGAGTGCTGGAAAGATAAATATGGATTCGTTGTTATTAGTAAGGATGATGCAGTAAATAAGGGACGATATAGAAAAGGTTTTGATAAATTCATACAACTGTAGGTGGTTTTGTCCAGAAGCTGATACACAGCAGTTAAAAGCAGATAAGAGCAGATACAGAGCAGATAAAAAGCAGATAAAAGCAGGTACAAAGCAGATAAAAGCAGATACAAAGCAGATACAAATCAGACACAAAGCAGATAAAAGCAGGTAAAAGCACATAAGAAGCATATACAAAGCAGATAAAAGCAGATATAGAGCAGATAAAAAGCTGATACAAAGTAGATATAGAGCAGATAAAAAGCAGATACAGAGCAGATACAAAGCAGACACAAAGAAGTTAACAACCAGATACAAATTAGTTCAAAATTAATAATAATAATAAATTATTAAAAGATATTGTTAAAACAAGAACAATATTAAAAGAAAAACTAAAAAATATAAAATTAAACGAAGTAGACAGACTCAATTTATTGGAAGATACATTTAAGCCTGTAACGAACCCCCTGAATAAGATAATTAAAAAAATTGATGATTATCAATCCGGTAATTTATTGAAAGATACATATACACCTACAGCAAAACCTTTAAAAAAGATAATTAAAGAAACACCTGATTACAAATCAGATGCTTATCAATCAAATAATGATATATCAGATTTAGAACTTTCACCACTACCATCCGATGATAGTTCTGATAACTTTGATGATGCTGAGGGTTATGATGATAATATGATTAACAACATACCAACAAAAAAAAGAAAACTAGATTTGCAAATAGTTAGCGAGGATATTGACGACGATAAGAACAACTACAAGGTAACCGAAAATGATAATAATAAGTCCTCACTAGTCAAAAATATAGAACTGCTCTTGCTTAATAAAACAATAGATATGGTTTATGGGTTCAACATAGATGAAAGCGGAAACTGGCGATATGCAAATAATGAACTAAATTTTAATGCAGATAATTCTATTCGAATAGGAAATACAAATTGGAAAATGACTCCAGGATTATTCGAATTAGTTTTTCATTCAAAACTCATACATTACACTAAAAATGATTTGAAAACTTACAAAGAACTTTTAACGAGTACAAATGCATACAAACGACAATATCAGCCACATGGTCAAATTAAAGGTACACATGCATATAAATATGTTAAAATAATAAAACATTTATTTGCTACGAAACCAAATGTTTTAAAAAAAGGTAATGGATTATTATTAAAAACTGCAGATAATCGTAAATCTTATTATATATATTGGGATGATCCAAATGAGCTAGTTGACAGATTACGTTTACTTCTTTCATCGGAAAGTGCTGGTCATAATAATCATAAAAATGAAATAATTTCCATTGTTGAAGAATTAAGAGAAGATGACATAATATATTAAAAATGAGTTATATAAATAAGTTTGGAGAAAGTTCCATTAAGACTAATATAAATAATTTAAAGTTAAGTACGTACAAGTATAATTTCCAAATGGATGCCATTGCAAAAGATATCCAGAAAATACATGTTATCATCAAAACCATTAAGGATCAAAGTGAGGAACTTAAAAACGATTATAATTCACAATTAAACGTTATCAAACGAGATGTAAAAGTATTACGAGAGTTGATTACAAAAGGAATCGATGACGATGTTAAAGCTATTGAAAAAGTAGTGATTGACCAAGTTCATTTTGCAAATAAGGGCTTCTTAAAGAATATCGAGGAAAGATTTGATAATATTGAAGAATTTATATTTAAGTCAATTAATAAAAATGCTGCTGCAGATGTTGTTAAAAAACGAAAACTCGAGCTTCCTAAAATCAAAGGATAAAAATTATATATAAGCATATGAAATTCCTGTTTAGATATTAATAAGGAACAACTATTATAAAGGAAATGAATTCAGACAAGAGAGAAATAGTTAATGAACTACACAAGCAAGCGCGAAAAATTTTTAAAAGAAGACGAGTTATAATGAAAGGAATTGATGATTTATGGCAAGCAGATTTGGTGGAAATGGGAAATTATGCAGAACATAATAACAAATATCGATATCTTCTAACAGTAATAGATACCTTTTCAAAGAAAGCTTGGTCTGTAGCATTAAAAAATAAAACTGCATCAAATGTAGCGAATGCTATGAAAAGTATTTTCACTAACAACAATAGAAAGCCAAGAAATTTACAAACAGATGACGGTAAAGAATTTTTCAGCAATCAATTTCATCAACTAATGCAATCGAATCATATTAATCACTATTCAATGTATAGTGCTCTAAAAGCATCCATAGTAGAACGATTTAACAGAACCTTAAAAGGAATGATGTGGAAAGAGTTTAGTTACCAAGGAACATACAAATGGATAAACAAATATCAAGAACTTGTTGATAAATACAATGATACATTTCATAGAACAATACAGATGACCCCAAATGAAGTAAATTCGTCAAATGAAAATTTATTGTTGAATACAGTCTACAACAATTTAAAAGTCTTTCAAAAACCCAAGTTTAAAGTAAATGATAATGTTCGAATAAGTAAATATAAGCATACATTTGAAAAAGGTTACACACCAAATTGGACAACAGAAATATTTAAAATCAAAACTATAAAAAATACCAACCCTAATACTTATATATTACAAGACTATCAAAACCATGAAATTAAAGGTGGTTTTTACGAACATGAGCTAATGAAAACTAAATTTCCAGAAACATATTTAGTTGCAAAAATTTTAAAAAGCAGAAATAATATGGTTTACGTTAAATGGTTGGGATTCTCGTCAGAACATAACTCTTGGATTAATATCGACAATACATCACCATAAAAATCATTACAAAATTTATTAATAATTTATTCACTCATCAACCGTTAAAATGTCAATTACATTAACCTTGAACGGAGACTCTTCATATCTTGTTGCAAACTATTTTCCACCAATCGAACTAAATGAAAACTATGTTTGCGGCTTAATAAGTTTCGATACGTATCACTCAATCCCAAATGTTGATGTCGAAAACAATTTATTTCATATTGGGAATCATGAAATAGAGGTCCCAGTTGGCTCATATGAATTATCAGATATAGCTGAAGTATTAACAAATAAATATCACAATCTAAATGCAAAAGGATCGCTTGATGCACGAGCAAATTACAATACTCTGCAAACATGCATAAAAAGTACTACAGACTCAATTTATTTTAATAAGAAGAAATCAATCGGATCCTTATTAGGTTTTAGTACAAAAGTATTAGAGCCTGGCGTGGAACATTACTCTGATAAAACAATAGATATAACCAAAATTAATACAATAATCGTTGAATGTAACATTGTAGGTGGATCATATATAAATAACATGTCTGCACATATTTTGCATCAGTTTTCACTTAACGTCAGTCCAGGATACAAAATAACTGAGGCTCCAACTAATGTAATATATTTACCTGTAAGTTCAAGAATAATAAATAGTCTTATTTTGAAAGTTGTTGATCAAGACGGAAACTTAATAAATTTTCGTGGTGAAAAATTAACAATACGATTGCATTTAAAGCCCACCAGGGAATGATTATATATAATAAAACTGACTTGCAAAAGCATTCACCATTCATTCTAACCTTATCAACGAAAGACGAAACCAGAAAGTCATCGAATTGCAAGAAATCAAAGAAACAAAATAAACGACAAATTAAAGAAATAATACAACAGAAACAAAATATTCTTCGTGAGGATAATAAGGAGCTTTTAAGCAATTTGGGCTTTCAGTTAAAAATAAAACAGTAAAGACAAAAAAACAATGAGCAGCATTATTAACATCTTACAAAAGCCGCTACATGATAACTCTATTATCAAGAAAGAGTACCACAGCTACACATCATATTTACAATCATTTAAAAATAATGATGAAATTCGTATATCAATTCAAAATCAAGATTTGTATGTTTTACCAAGTGAAAGTCTTATATACATAGAAGGACTTGCTACAAAAGAGGACTCATCAGTTTCTACATCCATACGACTCTTAAACAATTGTATGGCACATTTATTTGATGAAATTCGTTATGAAATTAATGGTATAGAAATTGATCGCGCACGTCATTTGGGCATTGCAACAGAATTAAAAAACTATGTCTCCCTGAATAAATCTGAAAGTGACAGTCTACTAAATGCAGGATGGTCTCCTTTTAACATTGATGATCTTACACTTGAAAAGAGTTACTTCAATTTTTGTGTACCACTAAAATATTTACTCGGATTTGCTGAAGATTTTAATAAAATTATAGTTAATTCTAAACATGAGCTGATACTTTCACGATCTAAAGATGATGGACAAGTTCTTAAATCTCAAACGATAACTGAAAAAATTAAGTTATCAATTTTAAATATTACTTGGAAAGTACCACACGTTCAACTTGCTGATGCGTATAAATTGCAGATGTTTAAAATAATAAACAATCGTCATCCATTAAGTATATGTTTTAGAAGTTGGGATATGTATTACTATCCTTTACTTCCAGAAAGTACAACAGTTTTATGGAATGTTAAGCTAGCTACCGAAAATGAAAGACCGCGTTTTTTATTATTGGGTCTTCGAAATGATGATAACAAGTTTCAACATTGCGATTTAAGTGATATTAAAGTGCATCTTAACTCTGTTACATATCCTTATGATGATTTAAATCTAAAATTCGACAGAAATCGTTTTGCAATTCTATACGATATGTACTTAAAATTTCCACAAAGTTATTATTCACGTGATTCTCAACCATTATTAACCCCGGAAAATTTCAAAACTATGGCGACAATAATAGTTTTAGATGTTAGTCATCAAAATGAATTAGTTAAAACTGGACCTATTGATATTCGTATTGAATTAAAAACCTTGAAAAATATTCCGCCTAATACAGCTGCATATTGTTTGATTATACATGACAAGATGTTTGAATATATTCCTCTTACAAACGAAATAAGAAAAATAATGTAAATTTACTATTTAGTTAAAATATATATATATGTATATATTATTGAATAAAAATTACAAAAGTAAATATAAAAATTCTTTTCATTATGTATACAAGAAAGATGAAAGCAAGTAAGTAATTGTATGTCTACTTATGTAATGAATAGGTCTTATATATATCATTGATTAAAAAGTATAAATAGGAAACTTCAGAATGCTAATAATTATTCACAAATACTTCGTGCAAGTACTTAGTCATAATCGATTGTAACAATGGTGCTAAAAGATATATATGATTTCTTGAAAAGATGCTCACATACTGTTTCGGATGAAGATAAAAACAAACTTATTAATATTCAATCCCAACTAGAGTGCGCCAATAAATTGAAGATAAAGAAAAATAAATTTGGAGAACATTATGAAGATTGTGTTTGGTCGGACGATAATACAACATGTGGGCCGGACACTTGCTTCTGCTTGCAATATCGAAGGAAAAATATGGAAGCGGAAGAAGTAGCAAAGCAACTGATAACAACATATTATAATATTTATAATGTTACTAAATGTAAAAATTGTAATTTCAATAAAATATAAAGTATAAAGAACAAAGGCTAAATAAAATTAAAACTCAATTTAATTTTTTGTTTATCATTATATTTTTATTTATGTATTTACAAAGTTAAGGAGCATTTTATGTACATATATATATACATATATATATGTATATATATATATATATATATATATATATATATATATATATATATATATATATATAAAGTTTAGCATTATGAAAATCATGTCATGTTGACAATAGCCTCACATTGGGCTGCTATTTCATCCAAGATTTTGTCGTTACCATCATGCAGCATCTCAATTAAGGTTACTGTATTGTTGAGTAGTTCATCATCTGTGCTCTCATACATAAAAAGAAGTCGCTCCAGATCTAATCTCGGTAGGATTATTATTTCTTTTATTTCTACTTGTGCTCTTCCTGAGCGAGTATTTTTATTTCTGTTCATTAATGACATTTTACTTAATTCACTTAATTTGTCTAATCTGTTCAAAGGTAGAAGTTAAAATAAACATAAGTTTCTTTATTTTTAACAGTAAGTTTTCCGCTTTTCTTTCACTAGTTTATTGTCAGCTGATTTTCTTGCTGAAAACCATCTGATCATCACCTTATTGACAATTTAATTGTAAGTAAATATTAAAAAGCAATATTATAGCTCTCTTACTCAATAAAATCAATAAAATGAGACAACTAGAATAATAGTGCAAACTAGTGATTGCAACATTATTGTTAGTTGACTTCCAGCTGATCGTCAACTGATTTTCAGCTGATCAACAGCTGATTATCAACTGACTTCCCAGCTGATCATCAACAGATTTTCCAGCTCATTACCAGCTGATCATCACCATCTGATTGATCAGCGTCTTGATAATTGGAATACTTTACCCAAAAGCAATATATCTATTTAATATTTATTTATACAAAAATGAAACAACTTCAATTACAATAATATTTGTTTTTTATTTTATAATTTTATTTAATTATCGATAAGCTTATAATCTTCTTGTTAATAAATAATATTTTTTTATTAAATTTTCAATTTGTACTCCATTTTGATTTTTATTATTCAAATAATCTTGAATTAGTTGGAGATGATCCATAAAAATCAGCCCTTCAAAGTCCTTTAAAAATTTATGAATCGGATTTGTGGACATTCTGCTTATTTTCCAAGGCAAGGGCAAAAGGCAACTAATAAATTTTGTTAAACTTTTCGTGCCTTATATACAGTTTCCACAATAAATTTACGCATATTGTTCTTTAAAATTTTTTAAATAGTATTTTATTCAAAGAAAATTGACAACATCGCGTTTTACAAAATAAGAATTTTTTATTTCAGCCATAATCATTATATTTTAATATAGTTTTGGAATTTTGCCTCCTTCCCAAGTAAAAAAGGGTTGTGAGTTTGGAATGTAGAAGCCTTCATTGTCTTCAATAGTTTTTTCGTTGTCGTCAGGATGTAGCTCCGCCAATTCTAATGCGTATGAATAATTTTCTAGTTTTTTTGTTAAAGAAAATTTTTTATCCCCAGCCCCTTCAATTACTTTATCCTCTAAGCTATTGTAGCGTTTGGGAAGATATAGCATTCCATCCTCGAGTTCTGCAATCACTATATTTCCGTATTTGGTCTTATGACGAAACATCATTATCATTTTATATGGCCTTGATGGTTGTATAATTCCTTCACAGATATATATGATTTTGCTTTCAATTTATTAAAAGCCTCAACAACCTCAATGTTTGTAATGTTTTTCGAAGTCATAATTTACTACTGAAGGATTGCAATGAGTTAATGAATAGGAATATTTTAGAAACTGCGTTTTTATATCAATTTATTTGGGACACACTTAAAAATTTTTTAATCAGGAGAGTTTTATTTTCTCAAAATAAATTTTTGATCTCTTAATATTTTTATTCATACATTCATAATTACTCTTACTTAAATTCTACATAATAATGAAAAATGCTTCATCTTAATTTATTTAAAATAATTACATTATATGCAAATATTCACAAACATGCATCTTCATATACATTGACATATTCATTTAAACATACCTATGCAAAATATGTTTATGTATAGTTATGTGCAGAAATAATATTAAATTCATTTAAGAGTCACAAAAACATTCAATTATCAAGCCCTGTGCTTGTTAAAATAAAAATTTTCCTTAAATTTTCACATTTACATCCCAAAATATTACAAAAGAATCCTCTTTTCCCTTTTCTTCTTACCAGACACCAGCAATAAAAAAAGCAAATTTATAGCATTTAAAAACAACAAATAAAGGGGCTTCTTAAAATAAAAATTTTCCTTAAATTTTCACATTTACATACCAAATTTTAACAAAAGAATCCTCTTTTCCCTTTTCTTCTTACCAGACACCAGCAATAAAAAAAATCAAATTTATAAACGTACTGATAACAGCAATTGTAAAATGATAAGCAACCGATGTCTCAAACTAAAGACCGTGCTTATAATTGTAAAAAACAAAAAAGGTTTCTATCGACTATTTCAAGTTGGTTTAAGAGAAAGAAATAGACATAATTATTATTAAAGAGACAAACGGACAGACAAACATAAAGGCTCGCTAAACCAAAAGTCATCCCTAACATATTTCATCGCATCAAGTGTGCAATGAAAATATAAAAAAAATCTGTTCAACAACATTAAACATTTTCTTATGCACTTGCATTTCACAAAAAAAAAAAATCATCCCAAATTTTTTCATCTCAAATTTTCATCCCTTAATCATCAAAACTAAAAATCATCGAAAAAAAAAATCATCCCAAAAAGATGATTTTTTCATCTCATGCCTCATTTCCCTACTACTCGTATGCTTTTGCTGCTAAGACAGTAGTTGTGAACTGTTCATCCGGCCCCAATTAAAATTGTTAAATTGTTGCTGAAATTGTTAAATTGTGGGCTGAAATTGTTAAATTGTTGCTGAAATTGTTAAATTTGGGTAATTAAAATTTGAAAATTGTTAAATTCTTGGAAATTTGTGTTTTTTTGTTTACATAAGGAGTTTTTTGTTTACATTAGGAGTTTTTTGTTTACATTATGAGTTTTTGTTTACATTAAGTGTATGTCTGTCTGTCGGTCTGTCTGTCTGCCTGCCTGACCGTGGGAAGTTTGTGTGTGGAATATTTTGTGTGAATGTATTAAGGCGGTTCATAGTTTGGCGGTTTTTATGTGTGTATGTGACGACGGGGAAAATCATGAAAATGGTTTTTCCTAATGCTGACGGAAAATCATCTAATGATTTTTCGTAATTCCGAAGGCAAAACATGATAATTTTTCGTAATTCCGAAGGCAAAACATGATAATTTTTCGTAATACCGAAGGCAAAACATGATAATTTTTCCTAATGCCTACTGCAATACATGATAATTTTTCCTAATGCCTACTGCAATACATGATTATTATTTTTTTCAAATGCCGACGGCAAAAAATGAATATAATTTTTTCAAATTCCGACGGGAAAATGATTTTTCCTAATGACGACGGGAAAACGTGAAAGTTATTTTTTCTAATGCTAATGTAGGTGTTGCTAGACTGTGGGAATTGAAGGCTGACCGTGATTTGAGTGGGCGGCGTTGTTGCCGTAATATGTAACCATAGGAATTTGTGGATGTGTCTGTCTGTCTGTGAGAATTTAGGTGAAGGTTTGATTGGCAGGGGGCGGGGTGTAGTTGAGGTAGATCGATTGCGTGTGTAGTTGTGTGTGAATGTGTGTGTATGTGTGTGTGTGTGTGTGTGTGTGTGTGTATGTATGTTTGTAGGAATTTCAATGTGTGTATTTCTGTAGGAGCTTAAGGCTGATTGTGATTTATGAGGGGTGAGGTGTTCTAGTAATATGCAACCGGGGGAATCTGTGTGTTTGTATGTCTGTAGGAGTTTAAGGCTGACCATGATTTGGGTGGGCAGGGTTGTTGACGTAATATGTAGCCATGGGGATTTGTGAATGTGTCTCTCTATAGTAGTTTAAGGTTGATCGTGATTTGAGGTGGGTGAGGATGTTGTTGAGGTAAATTGGTTATGCGTATGTATGTATGTATGTATTTTTGTAAGAATTTAAGATGATTGTGATTTATTAGGGGCGAGGTGTTCTTGTAATATGTAGCCGTGAGAATCTATGTGTATAGACGTCTGTAGAAGTTTAAGACTATCTGTAATTTCAGGTAGGTGAGAGTGTTGTGTTGTTGAGATTAATCTTATATATTGTATATGTATGTATGATCATGGGAATTTGTGTATGTATATCTGAGGGAGAATTTAAGGCTCGTCATGATTTGCAAAAGGTGGGGTGTTGTTGAAATTTTCTTGGATATTTCTTATATGAATTCTGCTATGTGTGTGTATTTGAGCTGGTATTTATATGTAGGTAGAAATAAATTGTTTTCAACATCGACATTTGGTACTATAAAATACTATCATATATCTGGACTTCCCTAATCCTAGTATGCTTTTATACTTACGATTGCTTTATATTTTCTCATGCTTAAATTTGTCTTGCGTTGAAGTCGGTCTGTGTGAAATTTGTTTATATTACAGATTTTGTTTATTTAACTACATTCGTCTTCTTTGACTGAAAGAGTTATCTACACACAGAGAAAAACCAACTTGAAATCAGTAAGAACCATGCTGAATTAATAAGAACCATTAGCGAAGGTTTAGTCATATTGAAATTTCTTATTTCAATATGGACAAAATATTAATTTACAGTATTCATTTATTAAACTCATTAGTTTGTAGATATCTCAATATACATTTTCTATTATATTAAAAATTATTGAATTAATGTGATGAATTCTTATTTTTAAGCTGCAGATTTTCCCTGAGTGTATGGATTGTTTATATTTGCATTGTGCTTTAACTAAACGACGCTTCATATATTTTCATGATGTAGATCTAATAAATACTTAAGCATTGATAAGAAATTTGATATGTATACATACATATCTACAAATTGATTTTATGTATGTATGTATGTATGTATGTATGTATGTACATATATATGTACATACAAATAAGTGTTCAACTCAATCTTTGAATACATTTTTTATTTTATTTTTTGTCATGTGATGTCTGTTGTTGGTGAAATTAAAAACATTTTAATTTTTATCTGCGTTTACTTAAAAGTTTGTGAGGATTTTCTGTTGTAAGTAAAACTGAATTCTTGAAGATATGTACTTACATACTCTATAGTAATAGTAACTATAATAGAAATATTTCTTATACTTAATTTACAGTTTTTTAAAGTATAGGGTATAAAATTTTTTCTAGCTATAGCCTTCTACATTTATTTTGGAAAACTTGCTTTGCTTTTTAAAAATGTATAAACATTTTTAAATGAAACTGATCCGGCACTCCAGCTTAGGTACTGATAGTTTTTTTTTTTTGTTGTTAGTTAACTTACTTATTTTTTATTTTTTATTGATAAACATTGGAAATCAAAAGGGAGTTTTATATTGTAATTATTATTTTCATAATTGTTGAAAACAATCGCTGCTTTTTGTTTGTTTTTTGCGATGAAATCATTTGAATTACTTTTGCAACTTATTTTCTATATTTCTTAATTTATAAGACTTTGTCCTTTAGGGGTTATATATTCTATTATACGATTATGAATAAGAATGCAGTAAGCTGATGTATTTGCTTACTGCTTCAAATTAAAATTTTATTAAATTGAATAAAAGGATTTTTTTTTTCTTAAACTCTGATGCAGTTAGAAGCGCTGGAGATTCTTTCATATAACAGCTTTTTTGAAATTTTTGATACATAGTATAATATAGAATTGGATAACATTTATTTTTAATTTTTATGTTAAGAAGTACGGGTATGAGACTGAATTTAAATGTACTTTTAAATTAGTTAAATCATAATGAACAAACATATTTTCTTCTTTAATAGCGATCAACAGAAAACGAACTCGTTTTCATATAATTTAGGTATACCCTATCGACGGCTCCTCTAGGATACAAGATGACTTTGTATGACGAAATTTCTGTTGCTTTATACTGATAATATGTTTACATTAATAAGATACATATACATATGTTTATTTTATGAACGGTGAGCACCTATGGCTTTTATTTAATGTTCTATATGACTTTTTTTTCATTTTATTAAAGTTCAGCGTATTGTATATATATTTCTGAAATGTTTAAGTGTGTTTTGTGTGCCCATCGGGCAGAGTGTACGTATTAGTTGGTCAGTCAGTCTCTATTTTTATTTATTTTTTTTTTCTTCTAATGTGCCACTCCTTTTTCAGATTTTACTACTTGGAATAGAGAATTTTTGTCTAATTTTTTGGTGGGTATATACATTAGGTATGTAAAAATTAGTTTAGATACAAAGAAATGCATGTTTAATATACAACTATTGTATCAAATCGATCTCAAATAACTCAGTTACCTCTACCAGCAATTCACCGTTGGTGTATTCATAAAGTGTTAGAAACAATGAAATATCTATGTTTTGAGAGAATTTTTCCCCTCAAGTATTTCTACATGAGGTTTGAGGGGTCAATCACTGTCGCATTCATATGTAATGATTATTCACTTAAAAAACGTCATCATCACCATCAATCATCTCCGTATACAATACATTCATGAGTTGGGTTGATCCAGATACAATTGCTGTCTCATCACCTTCTAACAGCTTTATATATTTTGCTAGTATGCATGCCTTAGCATGCTTCTATCGATAGTGACGTAAGAGTCCGAGATGTAGTAGTGTTACAATTAAAAATCTTTACTATTAGAATTTACCAGTTCGCTCTTTTGAATTTTTGCAAAGTAGATACATATGTATGTATTTCATTGACCACAAAATCATAAAATTTCTTTGCTTACAAAATTGTATGACGTGACGATTTTTTTTTTTTTTTTTTAATTATACATGCTTCGGCATGCTTTCATTTTTTTTTCTATAAATTTATGTAATACTCATACAGATACAGATATAAAGTAAGATCTGTTTACTGTACATTTTAAAATTTATGCATGCTTCAGCATGATTCTAGTTGAAGCGTATATTCATTCACTAAGTTTGTTTGATACTTATTCATACACATGTACATTCTTAAAGATTGGATATCAAAGTCCAATTTCCGTAGTTTATCTATATTTTCTAAAGATCTGATAGCTAAAGAAATAAATAGAGTGAAGATCTTCTATAATAATCCCATTTTCATATTGTAAAATTTTGCGTGCTAGCGCTTTCGATGGGAAAATATACATACAACTTTATAAAAAGTGATAATATGATGTGCTGCTGAATATTGCACTATGTTATAGTTCATTTTAAACACTGAAGTTTTAGCAATATTTCATTCAGACCAACAAGTTTAGAGAATTCCACTACATTTAGTTAATTATCTTTCTTAAGACTCATCATTCCTAATCAATCCTACAAAAAACAACACAAACTAGATTTTTCGTTTTAATTTTATTTTTATTAAATTCAACATTCATTCTTCAAATTACTTTATACTATATTAAGTAGCTTTTCCTCATTTGTTGAGTTGACTTTAATAGGAGACATTTTAATGGTACGATGAACTTTTCTATTGCATGCATTGAGTAAATCTTTATACATACCAATCCACTTATATGAACCATTAAAGCTAATTCTTTTCACATCATACCTTTCAATGATCTATTAAATCATTCTAATATTGATGCTTTCATATTAAGTAATGTTTAATCTTCTATTTATGTATGAGTTTTCCCAAGTATTTATTAAAAAATTCTTTAGAATCATCTGTTTGTAAGTTTTTTGGTACCCGTACCACTTCAAAAATATTTTCCATTGCCTTGGTTTTTAGAGTGCAGCTTTTATTTTCAGCTGTACTTTGAGAATGTGTCAATTACAGTCTTCAAAAATCAACAATTTCTATTTTCTGTAGAATAGTTCTACATTTCACCTAACTTAGCTCCATAAAACATCATATATTCCTCTCATTACATCTCTACAAGCACAAACAGTTGTTGAAATTTAATATGGACTTCGTTAACTAAATTCCTTTTTAAAGACATTGAATTGTTTCACAGATTTTTTCGAAAGTGTTGTGATCTACATCTTGCACTTTCAGCTATTTATACTAACATGTAGTTAAATTTCTAATCTATATATTTAACCGTAAACTCTTCAATTTGTTTTTAATTATTTACTTTTTAGAATTGCTTTTTCAATTTTATAACTGTCTTCTTTCTCTAATTTTATTTCACGTTGTAGTTCCTCAATTTGCATTTAAATATATTCTTGAATATTAATGCTTTAAGCTATATTATTAATTTGTCTTGTATTTTATCTTCATTCAGTTTAATGTAACTATCAACAATAGTTTGTATCTAATTCATTTATGCCTTCCAATACTGATAAGTCAGTATAAATGTCTTCAGAATTGGAAGTCTATGAGTAAAATCATCGTCATCATCATTCTCAGTATTAGCATCATTAAATATGATGGTATTATCAAATATTGTTCCTTCTACTAGTTTCTTTTGGGGTACTTGTCTATATCTTGTGTGAAGGTTTCTCAGGCTTTAAACTTGTATATTTTCAACTTCTGTCTTGATTTTACTTTCTTCTTTCATAAGAATTCTTTTAATATTTTTAGAACTATTTATGAATTCTTCTGCTATAGGTTTAAATGTATCTTTTAGTTGTTCACTTGTATCTTTTTCACCAGTTTTTATACTACGAAGCTTTTTCTTCAACACATTTCTTGTCAACACCAACTGTTTTAAAATTTTCTCATCCAGGGCAAATAACAGGTATCAGCAATCATATCAGCTTTTCAGGAGCTGGTCTGGTTTTCAGATCAGCTTTTCAGGACCTGGTCTGGTTTTCAGATCAGCTTTTCAGGACCTGGTCTGGTTTTCAGATCAGCTTATCAGGACCTGGTCTGGTTTTCAGATCAGCTTTTCAGGACCTGGTCTGGTTTTCAGATCAGCTTATCAGGACCTGGTCTGGTTTTCAGATCAGCTTATCAGGAGCTGGTCTGGTTTTCAGATCAGCTTATCAGGAGCTGGTCTGGTTTTTAGATCAGCTTATCAGGTAACAGATCAGGCTATCAGGAGCTGTTCAGATTTTCATTTCAAGATATCTGAGTCAGATTTAGTTATCAGTGTACAAGTAGCTAGCCATTTATAACATTTATATACATGAAGTTTAAAGTCAGATGAAATACGAAAAAGTAAAGTTTTATCTAGTAAAATTATTTTCTATAACGATCATCGTTTAATTCACTATCTTTGCTTATAATCAAAAATCCATATTTATCCTTTCAACATGCTTTTTATTTTTCTCACCTAACTTAAACATTAAATATACATTATGATGATCTCTTATTAAATGTTTGGTGATTCTGGTGTAAGTTTTACATAAGTAGAATGAATCAACATTCTTATCTCTCCCCATACAAAAATATGCTTCCCATACGCATCATCGTTAAATATCATATTGGAATTACTTTGGACTGAAATAACAGATTCACTATCGGTAAATTTTTCAATATATTATTGTTTTAATTGATGAAATTAATTTCTTTATATCTGGGGTGATATAAAGATTTTGAGTATAAATAAATGTTCTCAAAATTTAAGTCCATTAGGACTTTCTAGCAAGCCAATCATAGCGTTTTTTTTTCGTAATTTGACAGGTCAACTATTGTTGCACGAATAGAATTTGATATAAGGGAACTATGATTTATTTTTGAACTATCGTTCGATGAATCATCAATATTTCGTACCAAGAATTATTTATGTTGTTTTGACTAAGGGTATGAGTCAATATTTATAAAATCCATTTCATAAATATCAGCTCATGCTCATAGTCAAAACAAAGTATGCTTTAAGTGTTTAAAACCGGTATTACCATAAAAATGGTGGTTTTAAACACTTAAAATATACTTTGTTTTACTAACCGCATTTTATAACTAAATGCATTTCATAAATATTGACGCACACTCATAATCAAAACAGCATATAAATATCCTTTGTTTTGACTATGAGTATGAGTCATTATCTCTTATTATAGAAAAATAAAATAGTATGATTATATGATATCAGAAATCATGTTTTCTAATATCATATAACCATACTATTTGATTCTTTCTATAATAATAGATAATATTTATGAAATGCATTTATTTACAAAATGCGATTAGTAAAACAACATAAATATAGGATGGTATGAAATTTTGATGATTCATCAATATTTCGCACCAAGGTATTTTTAGGTTGTTTTTACTATGAGTATGCGCCAATATTTATGAAATGTATTTCATAAATATTATCTCTTATTAGAGAAAAATTAAAAATGTAGCTATACGATATCAGAAAATATTTTCTGAAATCGTATAGCTATATTATTTTATTTGCCCTATAATAAGAGATAATGGCCCCTACTCATTGTCAAAACAAAGAATATTTTAAGAGTTTCAAATCAGTATTATCATAAAAAATACTGATTTTAAACTCTTACAGCCTTATTTATAAAACTTATTAAGGCTTTGTAAAGGCTTTTTAAAACAAATTTTTTATAAAAATTTTTTCTTAAAAAGTCTTTATAAAGCCCTAATAAGTGTTATAAATAAGGCTGTTAAAATATACTTTGTTTTACTAACCACATTTTTGTAACTAAACGCATTTCATAAATATTGATGCATACTCATAGTCAAAAAAAAAGGATATTTTTATGCTGTTTTGATTATGAGTGTGGATCATTATCTCTTATTATAGAAAAAATAAACTAGTGCAGCTATACGATTTCAGAAAATATTTTCTGATATGGTATAGCTGTATTAGTTTATTTTTTTTATAATAAGAGATAATATTTATAAAATGTATTTAGCTACATAAATGCGGTTAGTAAAACAACCTAAAATACCTTGGTACGAAATATTGATGAATCATCAAAATTTCATACCATCCTATATTTATGTTGTTTTACTAATCGCATTTTGTAAATAAATGCATTTCATAAATATTATCTATTATTATAGAAAGAATCAAATAGTATGGTTATATGATATTAGAAAACATGATTTCTGATATCATATAATCATACTATTTTATTTTTCTATAATAAGAGATAATGACTCATACTCATAGTCAAAACAAAGGATATTTATATGCTGTTTTGATTATGAGTGTGCGTCAATATTTATGAAATGCATTTAGTTATAAAATGCGGTTAGTAAAACAAAGTATATTTTAAGTGTTTAAAACCACCATTTTTATGGTAATACCGGTTTTAAACACTTAAAGCATACTTTGTTTTGACTATGAGCATGAGCTGATATTTATGAAATGGATTTTATAAATATTGACTCATACCCTTAGTCAAAACAACATAAATAATTCTTGGTACGAAATATTGATGATTCATCGAACGATAGTTCAAAAATAAATCATAGTTCCCTTATATCAAATTCTATTCGTGCAACAATAGTTGACCTGTCAAATTACGAAAAAAAAACGCTATGATTGGCTTGCTAGAAAGTCCTAATGGACTTAAATTTTGAGAACATTTATTTATACTCAAAATCTTTATATCACCCCAGATATAAAGAAATTAATTTCATCAATTAAAACAATAATATATTGAAAAATTTACCGATAGTGAATCTGTTATTTCAGTCCAAAGTAATTTCAATATGATATTTAACGATGATGCGTATGGGAAGCATATTTTTGTATGGGGAGAGATAAGAATGTTGATTCATTCTACTTATGTAAAACTTACACCAGAATCACGAAACATTTAATAAGAGATCATCATAATGTATATTTAATGTTTAAGTTAGGTGAGAAAAATAAAAAGCATGTTGAAAGGATAAATATGGATTTTTGATTATAAGCAAAGATAATGAATTAAACGATGATCGTTATAGAAAATAATTTTACTAGATAAAACTTTACTTTTTCGTATTTCATCTGACTTTAAACTTCATGTATATAAATGTTATAAATGGCTAGCTACTTGTACACTGATAACTAAATCTGACTCAGATATCTTGAAATAAAAATCTGAACAGCTCCTGATAGCCTGATCTGTTACCTGATAAGCTGATCTAAAAATCAGATCAGCTCCTTATAAGCTGATCTGAAAACCAGACCAGCTCCTGATAAGCTGATCTGATAACCAGACCAGCTCCTGATAAGCTGATCTGAAAACCAGACCAGCTCCTGATAAGCTGATCTAAAAACCAGACCAGCTCCTGATAAGCTGATCTGAAAACCAGACCAGCTCCTGATAAGCTGATCTGAAAACCAGACCAGGTCCTGATAAGCTGATCTGAAAACCAGACCAGGTCCTGAAAAGCTGATCTGAAAACCAGACCAGGTCCTGATAAGCTGATCTGAAAACCAGACCAGGTCCTGAAAAGCTGATCTGAAAACCAGACCAGGTCCTGAAAAGCTGATCTGAAAACCAGACCAGCTCCTGAAAAGCTGATATGATTGCTGATACCTGTTATTTGCCCTGGATGAGAAAATTTTAAAACAGTTGGTGTTGACAAGAAATGTGTTGAAGAAAAAGCTTCGTAGTATAAAAACTGGTGAAAAAGATACAAGTGAACAACTAAAAGATACATTTAAACCTATAGCAGAAGAATTCATAAATAGTTCTAAAAATATTAAAAGAATTCTTATGAAAGAAGAAAGTAAAATCAAGACAGAAGTTGAAAATATACAAGTTTAAAGCCTGAGAAACCTTCACACAAGATATAGACAAGTACCCCAAAAGAAACTAGTAGAAGGAACAATATTTGATAATACCATCATATTTAATGATGCTAATACTGAGAATGATGATGACGATGATTTTACTCATAGACTTCCAATTCTGAAGACATTTATACTGACTTATCAGTATTGGAAGGCATAAATGAATTAGATACAAACTATTGTTGATAGTTACATTAAACTGAATGAAGATAAAATACAAGACAAATTAATAATATAGCTTAAAGCATTAATATTCAAGAATATATTTAAATGCAAATTGAGGAACTACAACGTGAAATAAAATTAGAGAAAGAAGACAGTTATAAAATTGAAAAAGCAATTCTAAAAAGTAAATAATTAAAAACAAATTGAAGAGTTTACGGTTAAATATATAGATTAGAAATTTAACTACATGTTAGTATAAATAGCTGAAAGTGCAAGATGTAGATCACAACACTTTCGAAAAAATCTGTGAAACAATTCAATGTCTTTAAAAAGGAATTTAGTTAACGAAGTCCATATTAAATTTCAACAACTGTTTGTGCTTGTAGAGATGTAATGAGAGGAATATATGATGTTTTATGGAGCTAAGTTAGGTGAAATGTAGAACTATTCTACAGAAAATAGAAATTGTTGATTTTTGAAGACTGTAATTGACACATTCTCAAAGTACAGCTGAAAATAAAAGCTGCACTCTAAAAACCAAGGCAATGGAAAATATTTTTGAAGTGGTACGGGTACCAAAAAACTTACAAACAGATGATTCTAAAGAATTTTTTAATAAATACTTGGGAAAACTCATACATAAATAGAAGATTAAACATTACTTAATATGAAAGCATCAATATTAGAATGATTTAATAGATCATTGAAAGGTATGATGTGAAAAGAATTAGCTTTAATGGTTCATATAAGTGGATTGGTATGTATAAAGATTTACTCAATGCATGCAATAGAAAAGTTCATCGTACCATTAAAATGTCTCCTATTAAAGTCAACTCAACAAATGAGGAAAAGCTACTTAATATAGTATAAAGTAATTTGAAGAATGAATGTTGAATTTAATAAAAATAAAATTAAAACGAAAAATCTAGTTTGTGTTGTTTTTTGTAGGATTGATTAGGAATGATGAGTCTTAAGAAAGATAATTAACTAAATGTAGTGGAATTCTCTAAACTTGTTGGTCTGAATGAAATATTGCTAAAACTTCAGTGTTTAAAATGAACTATAACATAGTGCAATATTCAGCAGCACATCATATTATCACTTTTTATAAAGTTGTATGTATATTTTCCCATCGAAAGCGCTAGCACGCAAAATTTTACAATATGAAAATGGGATTATTATAGAAGATCTTCACTCTATTTATTTCTTTAGCTATCAGATCTTTAGAAAATATAGATAAACTACGGAAATTGGACTTTGATATCCAATCTTTAAGAATGTACATGTGTATGAATAAGTATCAAACAAACTTAGTGAATGAATATACGCTTCAACTAGAATCATGCTGAAGCATGCATAAATTTTAAAATGTACAGTAAACAGATCTTACTTTATATCTGTATCTGTATGAGTATTACATAAATTTATAGAAAAAAAAATGAAAGCATGCCGAAGCATGTATAATTAAAAAAAAAAAAAAAAAAATCGTCACGTCATACAATTTTGTAAGCAAAGAAATTTTATGATTTTGTGGTCAATGAAATACATACATATGTATCTACTTTGCAAAAATTCAAAAGAGCGAACTGGTAAATTCTAATAGTAAAGATTTTTAATTGTAACACTACTACATCTCGGACTCTTACGTCACTATCGATAGAAGCATGCTAAGGCATGCATACTAGCAAAATATATAAAGCTGTTAGAAGGTGATGAGACAGCAATTGTATCTGGATCAACCCAACTCATGAATGTATTGTATACGGAGATGATTGATGGTGATGATGACGTTTTTTAAGTGAATAATCATTACATATGAATGCGACAGTGATTGACCCCTCAAACCTCATGTAGAAATACTTGAGGGGAAAAATTCTCTCAAAACATAGATATTTCATTGTTTCTAACACTTTATGAATACACCAACGGTGAATTGCTGGTAGAGGTAACTGAGTTATTTGAGATCGATTTGATACAATAGTTGTATATTAAACATGCATTTCTTTGTATCTAAACTAATTTTTACATACCTAATGTATATACCCACCAAAAAATTAGACAAAAATTCTCTATTCCAAGTAGTAAAATCTGAAAAAGGAGTGGCACATTAGAAGAAAAAAAAAATAAATAAAAATAGAGACTGACTGACCAACTAATACGTACACTCTGCCCGATGGGCACACAAAACACACTTAAACATTTCAGAAATATATATACAATACGCTGAACTTTAATAAAATGAAAAAAAAGTCATATAGAACATTAAATAAAAGCCATAGGTGCTCACCGTTCATAAAATAAACATATGTATATGTATCTTATTAATGTAAACATATTATCAGTATAAAGCAACAGAAATTTCGTCATACAAAGTCATATTGTATCCTAGAGGAGCCGTCGATAGGGTATACCTAAATTATATGAAAACGAGTTCGTTTTCTGTTGATCGCTATTAAAGAAGAAAATATGTTTGTTCATTATGATTTAACTAATTTAAAAGTACATTTAAATTCAGTCTCATACCCGTACTTCTTAACATAAAAATTAAAAATAAATGTTATCCAATTCTATATTATACTATGTATCAAAAATTTCAAAAAAGCTGTTATATGAAAGAATCTCCAGCGCTTCTAACTGCATCAGAGTTTAAGAAAAAAAAAATCCTTTTATTCAATTTAATAAAATTTTAATTTGAAGCAGTAAGCAAATACATCAGCTTACTGCATTCTTATTCATAATCGTATAATAGAATATATAACCCCTAAAGGACAAAGTCTTATAAATTAAGAAATATAGAAAATAAGTTGCAAAAGTAATTCAAATGATTTCATCGCAAAAAACAAACAAAAAGCAGCGATTGTTTTCAACAATTATGAAAATAATAATTACAATATAAAACTCCCTTTTGATTTCCAATGTTTATCAATAAAAAATAAAAAATAAGTAAGTTAACTAACAACAAAAAAAAAAAAAACTATCAGTACCTAAGCTGGAGTGCCGGATCAGTTTCATTTAAAAATGTTTATACATTTTTAAAAAGCAAAGCAAGTTTTCCAAAATAAATGTAGAAGGCTATAGCTAGAAAAAATTTTATACCCTATACTTTAAAAAACTGTAAATTAAGTATAAGAAATATTTCTATTATAGTTACTATTACTATAGAGTATGTAAGTACATATCTTCAAGAATTCAGTTTTACTTACAACAGAAAATCCTCACAAACTTTTAAGTAAACGCAGATAAAAATTAAAATGTTTTTAATTTCACCAACAACAGACATCACATGACAAAAAATAAAATAAAAAATGTATTCAAAGATTGAGTTGAACACTTATTTGTATGTACATATATATGTACATACATACATACATACATACATACATACATACATACATAAAATCAATTTGTAGATATGTATGTATACATATCAAATTTCTTATCAATGCTTAAGTATTTATTAGATCTACATCATGAAAATATATGAAGCGTCGTTTAGTTAAAGCACAATGCAAATATAAACAATCCATACACTCAGGGAAAATCTGCAGCTTAAAAATAAGAATTCATCACATTAATTCAATAATTTTTAATATAATAGAAAATGTATATTGAGATATCTACAAACTAATGAGTTTAATAAATGAATACTGTAAATTAATATTTTGTCCATATTGAAATAAGAAATTTCAATATGACTAAACCTTCGCTAATGGTTCTTATTAATTCAGCATGGTTCTTACTGATTTCAAGTTGGTTTTTCTCTGTGTGTAGATAACTCTTTCAGTCAAAGAAGACGAATGTAGTTAAATAAACAAAATCTGTAATATAAACAAATTTCACACAGACCGACTTCAACGCAAGACAAATTTAAGCATGAGAAAATATAAAGCAATCGTAAGTATAAAAGCATACTAGGATTAGGGAAGTCCAGATATATGATAGTATTTTATAGTACCAAATGTCGATGTTGAAAACAATTTATTTCTACCTACATATAAATACCAGCTCAAATACACACACATAGCAGAATTCATATAAGAAATATCCAAGAAAATTTCAACAACACCCCACCTTTTGCAAATCATGACGAGCCTTAAATTCTCCCTCAGATATACATACACAAATTCCCATGATCATACATACATATACAATATATAAGATTAATCTCAACAACACAACACTCTCACCTACCTGAAATTACAGATAGTCTTAAACTTCTACAGACGTCTATACACATAGATTCTCACGGCTACATATTACAAGAACACCTCGCCCCTAATAAATCACAATCATCTTAAATTCTTACAAAAATACATACATACATACATACGCATAACCAATTTACCTCAACAACATCCTCACCCACCTCAAATCACGATCAACCTTAAACTACTATAGAGAGACACATTCACAAATCCCCATGGCTACATATTACGTCAACAACCCTGCCCACCCAAATCATGGTCAGCCTTAAACTCCTACAGACATACAAACACACAGATTCCCCCGGTTGCATATTACTAGAACACCTCACCCCTCATAAATCACAATCAGCCTTAAGCTCCTACAGAAATACACACATTGAAATTCCTACAAACATACATACACACACACACACACACACACACACACATACACACACATTCACACACAACTACACACGCAATCGATCTACCTCAACTACACCCCGCCCCCTGCCAATCAAACCTTCACCTAAATTCTCACAGACAGACAGACACATCCACAAATTCCTATGGTTACATATTACGGCAACAACGCCGCCCACTCAAATCACGGTCAGCCTTCAATTCCCACAGTCTAGCAACACCTACATTAGCATTAGAAAAAATAACTTTCACGTTTTCCCGTCGTCATTAGGAAAAATCATTTTCCCGTCGGAATTTGAAAAAATTATATTCATTTTTTGCCGTCGGCATTTGAAAAAAATAATAATCATGTATTGCAGTAGGCATTAGGAAAAATTATCATGTATTGCAGTAGGCATTAGGAAAAATTATCATGTTTTGCCTTCGGTATTACGAAAAATTATCATGTTTTGCCTTCGGAATTACGAAAAATTATCATGTTTTGCCTTCGGAATTACGAAAAATCATTAGATGATTTTCCGTCAGCATTAGGAAAAACCATTTTCATGATTTTCCCCGTCGTCACATACACACATAAAAACCGCCAAACTATGAACCGCCTTAATACATTCACACAAAATATTCCACACACAAACTTCCCACGGTCAGGCAGGCAGACAGACAGACCGACAGACAGACATACACTTAATGTAAACAAAAACTCATAATGTAAACAAAAAACTCCTAATGTAAACAAAAAACTCCTTATGTAAACAAAAAAAACACAAATTTCCAAGAATTTAACAATTTTCAAATTTTAATTACCCAAATTTAACAATTTCAGCAACAATTTAACAATTTCAGCCCACAATTTAACAATTTCAGCAACAATTTAACAATTTTAATTGGGGCCGGATGAACAGTTCACAACTACTTAAGACTAGTTCTATTCGCACACAAAATGTTCCACCGCCAAATAATTCAACGAATTCAAACTCAAGCTTTAACTTTAGTCTCCTTGAAGCTACTATTGAGAATCTGGTGCTAACTGTAAACAACTTTACTACAAATGTAACAAGTATGATGCAAGAAATGCTGCGAATGCAGAATACACTGCTACAAGCATTATTTAACAAACCATGAACTTGTTAAAAACATGTTTCTGGAATGCAAACGGCATTCGCCAACATAAAAATGAACTGGAACACTTACTCATGGAAAAAAAATATTGATATAATGTTGCTTTCTGAGACTCATTTGTCCTCAAGAAGCTTATTTAAAATAAATAATTACACTTTATATGATACAAAGGACCCGAGAGGGATAGCATGCGGTGTATCAGCAATTCTAATTAAGTCAAGACTCAAGCACCATGTCCATGACAACGTTAGTGAAGAATATTTGCAAGCAACGAATATTTACGTAGAAAGTTTTTGTGCGAATTTCGTGATATCTAGGCGCACGGCAGTGCCCCAGGCCAAGTTCTGGCCAATGCACGCAGTGTGTATATTTACAAAAAGCCATTCGAGCTGTTTTTACCCCCTCATAACTCTGTTCCCCGAGACCCTAAAATTATGAAATTTAAATCATAATTAGGATAAATTCATGTAACCACACATGCAAAGTTTTACAATTGAAGGTTTTGGAGATATGGAGGTGCAAAAGTGCATATTTTAAGACATACTCACTGATCACTCATCAAATTGATGAAGCACCTCCGCTATAGGTAGAGAGCTAAGATTTGGTACACGAGTAGATCTAGGTGAGCAATGAACCAGAAAAATCTGAAAACCCGAAAATTTCAACCAAGGGGGCGGGGCTACGCCCATAAAAATTAAAATCTTAGCTAGTGAGCTGAAATTTGCTACAGAGCTAGGTCTGGGTGAACCATAAACTAAACAAATTTTAAAATCTGAACATTTTGGCGAGGAGGGCGGGGCTACGACCATAAAGGCTACAATTAAAAAAGCAAATCTAAGGCGCTTAGTGGAAGCTATTTTATTGAAATTCGGCAAACATAATGCGAAAATGCAAGCCTAAAAATTTTTTCATTAAAAAAGTGGGCGTTGACACTCCCATACAATTTCAACCTCATTTTCGTTTACTACGGCTCAGCATATTTAGATATACTATTTCTGTAAGTAGTAGATTAGTAATAGGGACCTGAGTCCTGTTTTGGGAATTCAAAACCGGGGAAAAACAAAAACGATGGCAACCCTGTTACAAATGGGGAGATTTTGGGGATTTTCACGCTGATATGGTGTGTGTGTGTGAGTTTGATTCTTTGGCCATGTGTATGTATGTATACTTGAGTGCACAGCTTTTGTTGTTATTGTAGAGAAACGTTGTGCTTACAGTGCAGGGATGTATGTACGTGTGGGATGTGTATGTGTGTGTGTGTGAGTCTAATTCTTTGGTTGTGTGTGCATGTATATGTGGGTGTTTGTATGTATGTATGGGTGTGTGCGTATGTGTGTGATTGTTATTTGATAGACTTATGGTTTCTGTTTTGAGTTATAGTTGGTATGCGTATGTAGGGTTATTGTATGTATGCATTTATGTTTGTGATCTCTGGGGCGGGGGGGAAATAATCTAATAGCTGCAGAGAGTGGCAACCCTGCTTGTGTGAGTTACATCAACACTTTTTCATACATATTTACAAATGCATGTATATATGTTTTTAAGGCTATTGACGTTGCTATTATGGAGATAGAAAATATTGTGTCGGCATAGGTTTCATATATGTTCAAGTGAATTTCAGATGCTAAATGTTTTGAATCCGATCAGGTTGATAAGAAGAGCTTTTCAATAGGGGTAGTGATATCTTTATTTCGGTATATTTTACTTTAATGTAACAATTATAAGAAATAGCTTTTGGAGAAATACAGCAAAAACTTATAGAAGCACCTATTTTCACGTGTCCCGATTTTTCTATTACCTTTATATTGCAAACTGATGCTAGCGATTTTGTTCTGGGTGTTGCTGTATATATGAATTTCATCATATATCGTAATACCAACAGAGAATTTTGGAAATGTGTGTGTGTATGTGTGTGTGTGTGTGTGTGTGTGTGTGTATGTTTGTAGGAATTTCATCATATGTCGTAATAAATTAGGCTTGATGACTACTACGCGATTCTCATATAAAGTATATAAGTAGAAGGAATAATGTAGATTGTCATCAGTCTGCTTTGATATCTCAACAAGTGACAACCTATTTTCCCAACAAAATTTTCTAAAGTGTTTGAAATCCAAAAACTATAAAAGTGCTAGAACTTAACTACTGTTTGTTAAACAAGTTTATAGTGCATAAAAAAAAAATAATTAAATAAATTGTTTATAACTGAAATAAATTGTTTATAACTGAAATAAATTGTTTATAAATAAAATAATTAAATAAATTGCTTATAAATATAATAATTAAATTAATTAATAAACGAATAAATAATTAAATAAAATGAATACTACAAGTTGTACCATCTGCAACAAAGTCTTTCTGACTCAAACAAAACTAAATCAGCATATTGAAACGCACTCATATGCTAACCAATCGAAGGCTATGGTTGGAACTAGTAAGCTAAATCTTCAAACCAAATATTGTGAGGATTGTGATGAGATGATCCCATCAAATGGTTATATGGCTCATGTCAGAACCACAAAACATAAAAACAGTTGTCAACAAGAACGGATTGGAGATTTTCTCACAAAAAGAGCAAGCAACTTCAATGGGAGGATCGAGACATATATTGTCCTAAGCAAAAATGTGGGTGTCTTGTTTCCGGAGGAGTTTCTGAAATCTGCCAAGAGCTCCATAGTACAACAAATCAATGAACGTAGTATGATACATACTACATTTAAATTTAATATGGAGCTCACATGTGATTATATGAAGATGGTGAATGATGAGATTAATGTTTCCCAAATTGTTCATATTTCGAAAATGATGATGGTTACTTTATCTGATGACATAGAGGATATGTACAAGAAACAAACCGAGGAGCTAAGAGCCAAAATGGAAGAATTTCAAGAGAGGGATAGCGGATGGACTTTGATTTCAATAAATACCCTTGAAGTCAATATAAACAAGGCGTCCATAATAAGAGGATCGAACTTTATCCCTCTCCCAAAAAATATTGCAGCAAAACATGCATGCATAAATGTCGAGAACTCTGATGTTTATTGCTTTAAATGGTGTCTCATTGCGGCTTTGAATGTAAACAGTGGTCTGAGTCCTAAACAACGGAAAAACTGTAGAAATTACAATATTGCAAACATTTCTGATGAGAATATTAATATAGGGGGAATTGTATTAAATTTTAAAGACCTAGAGTTTCCACTTCCATTGAAGCAGATACAAAAATTTGAAAGTCAAAATTATGTGAGCATCAATGTATTTGGTCACAATGGAACATCGCTTATAGGACCATACTACATAACAAAAGGAGAAAAACATGTTCATATTAATCTCTTATTGCTCCAGTCCAATGAAAACTTCCACTATGTACTCATCAATGATATATCAAAGTAAGTTTCATTTCTGCATTTAAGCGAAATATGTTTTCATATCTATTTAAACAGTTACTTATTATTGTTATATTAATTTACATACTATTTTATTTTCTAAATTTTCTTCAGACTTCTTCGTTCCAACATGACGGCACACAGAAGTAAGATTCTGATATGCAACACCTGCCTATATTATACACATGATGATTATGTGTATAATCATCACAAAAATGTTTGCGGCAAAAAAGTCATCAGAATGCCAGAAAATGGATCTATTATCAAGTTTACGAAGCACTACAAACAGTTAAATGTATCATTTGTAATATACGCAGACTTTGAGTCCATTTTAGAAAAAGTCAATGATCCTGTGAGTAAAAGCACTACAAATGTACAGAAACACCATGCATGTGCATTCGGGTATTTAATTAATTGTAGTTTTAAGAGAGAAAATAATTTATATAGGAATTATTTTGGTGAAGATTCGGCAAATGTATTTATCAAAAAAATAGTTGAAGATTGTACAGATATTTATCTAAATTATTTACTTAAAGTTAAGAAAATGTTCATAACCCCAATAGAAATAGCTCAATATAATAATGCAAAAAATTGTCATATATGTAAGAAAATATTAAATAAGGATAAAGTTAGAGATCATTGTCATCTTACGGGCAATTATCGTGGGGCAGCTCATAGCGAATGTAATTTGAATTATAAAACACCTCAGTTTATACCGGTTATCATGCATAATCTTTCTGCATATGATATACATCTATTTTTCAAAGAACTTTCTACTATAAAATATTCCACAATAAAAGTGATTCCCCAGAACACAGAGCGTTATATCACTCTTTCAATTTTCATCAGATTAGATGAAAAATATGGATTCGAAATAAGATTTATAGACTCGTTTAGATTTATGGCTTCGAGCTTACATATGTTAGTGAAAAATCTTGATAATAATGATTTCAATACTATTCGATCATGTTTCGTTGATGAAGCTCAGTTCAACCTGATAAGAAGAAAGGGTGTATTTCCGTACTCTTACTTTCTTTAAGGAAACTAAGCTCCCTAGTAGAGACGAGTTCTTCAATATTCTAACGAATGAAGAATGTGATGTAGTCGAGTATGAACATGCTCAAAAAATATGGAGAGAGTTTAACTGTAAAACCCTCCTTGACTACACTGAACTCTACTTAAAGACAGATGTTCTACTTCTAACTGACGTGTTTGAAAATTTTAGGAAAATTTGTAGAGATATATATGATTAAGACCCCTGCCACTATTATACAGCACCAGGATTATCTTGGGATGCAATGTTGAAAACCACAGAAGTTTCACTGGAACAGTTCACTGATTCCGAAATGTATATGTTTATGCAAAACGGAATTAGAGGTGGACTAGTTCAATGCTCGCAAAGATATTCCAAAGCAAATAACAAATATTTGGAAGATTTTGATGCATCAAAACCATCAGAATTTCTTGTATATTTAGACGCTAACAATTTGTATGGTTGGGCGATGTCGGAATATCTACCTTGCGGTGAATTTGAGTGGATATGTGATACTGATTTTGATGTTAAGAAAATCTCTGATACTGCAGAGTATGGGTACATTTTGGAAGTGGATATAGAGTATCCCGATTCAGTGCATGATCTTCATAATGATTTGCCATTTTGTCCTCAAACTAAGACAGTGGGGGGATCCAAAATCAAAAAATTAGTTGCAGACTTACACTCAAAAACAAATTACACCATGCACTATAGAGTTTTAAAGCAAGCCATTTCAAATGGACTCATCTTAAAAAAAATCCATAGAATACTCAGATTTAAGCAATCCCCTTGGCTTAAAAAATATATTGACTTAAACACATTTCATAGGACAAATGCTAAAAATAATTTTGAAAAAGATTTCTTCAAACTTTTAAACAATGCTGTTTACGGGAAGACAATGGAAAACATTGAAAAACGTAGGGACATTAGAATTACTTCATCTTGGTAAACAACAAACAGGAATCATTTAGGACTCAGAGCATTGATTGCGAAACCTAATTTTAAGCAGTTGACAAAATTTTCTGATGATATGTATGCGGTTGAGTTAGAAAAAATGGAACCACTATATTATAAACCCATATATGTTGGTTTTACAGTACTGGAGTTATCCAAGTGGATAATGTATGACTTCCATTATGGCTTCATGAAGCCTAAATTTGGAGACAACATTTCTCTCAACTATATGGATACTGACTCATTTATTTATTCAATTAAAACTGATGATTTTTACGATGACATCCGTAATGACATTAGTTTGAATTTTGATACGTCAGAATATCCTATAGATAATCAATTTCGTTTGCCGCTACTAAATAAGAAGGTTTTAGGAATGATGAAAGATTAAAACCATGGGGATATAATGACAGAGTTTGTTGGTTTAAGAGCAAAAATGTATTCTCTGTCGACTCTTCGCTCGGAAGCTATTAAAAAATCAAAAGGGGCCAAAAAGTCTGTAATTAAAAAGTTGTCCATTAATGATTACAAAAGTTGCTTATTCGAATCCAAAATTATCTCGGATGAAATGTTTTTGTTTAGATCTAAAACACATCAACTAACTATATACCCAAAAACTACATAAAATAGCACTTAGCTTTTCTGATGATAAAAGAAATATAATGAAAGATAAAATAAAAACGCGCGCTTGGGGACATTACATAGACCGAAATAATGATGCAATGGATGTAGAATAGAATGATTCCTACTAAATTGCATGTAAGATGTCAATGAAAATTTAATTTTGTACTAATTGTATTTATTTGTTAATGTATTTCTTTAATTATTTATTAATTTATTTATTATTCACTTATTTGTTTATTAATAAATTTATGTATTTATTATTTATTTGTTTATTAATTTATTAATTAGTTAATTCCTTTATTTCTTTATTAATTTACTTATCTATTAATTTATTTATTGTTTATATATTTGTTTATGAATTTATCTATTAATTTTAGTATTTTATTCACACAAAAGTATGTAAAAATTTAATGCTTTAAAGCTTTTATCTTTTTACCTATACCTAAGTTATCTTTAAATAAAAATTAAATATTAGATTAATGATCTTTTTTCTTTTTATATCTGAGTAGTAGGGAACTATCGCTTCTGGCGCCGATTAAAATTGTGAAATTGTGGCTGAAATTGTTAAATTGTGGGCTGAAATTGTTAAATTGTTGCTGAAATTGTTAAATTTGGGTAATTAAAATTTTAAAATTGTTAAATTCTTGGAAATTTGTGTTTTCGGCGGCGCTTTGATGTTTTTTGTTTACATTAGGAGTTTTTGTTTACATTAAGTGTATGTCTGTCTGTCCGTCTGTCGGTCTGTCTGCCTGACCGTGGATGTTTGTGTGTGGAATATTTTGTGTGAATGTATTAAGGTGGTTCATAGTTTGGCGGTTTTTATGTGTGTATGTGACGACGAGGAAAATCATGAAAATGATTTTTTCTAATACCAATGGTGAAATAGTGATTATTAATTTTTCCTAATGTCTACGGCAAAACATGTTTATTAATTTTTCCTAATGCCGACGGCAAAACATGAATATAATTTTTTCAAATGCCGACGGGAAAATGATTTTTCCTAATGACGACGGCAAAACATGATTATTATTTTTTTCCTATTGCCGACGACAAAACGTGAAAGTTATTTTTTCTAATGCTAATGTAGGTGTTGCTAGACTGTGGGAATTTAAGGCTGACCGTGATTTGAGTGGGTGGCGTTGTTGCCGTAATATGTAACCATAGGAATTCGTGGGTGTGTCTGTCTGTCTGTGAGAATTTAGTTGAAGCTTCGATTGGCAGGGGGCGGGGTGTAGTTGAGGTAGATCGATTGCGTGTGTAGTTGTGTGTGAATGTATGTGTATGTGTGTGTGTGTGTGTGTGTGTGTGTATGTGTATGTTTGTAGGAATTTCAATGTGTGTATTTCTGTAGGAGCTTAAGGCTGATTGTGATTTTTGAGGGGCGAAGCATTCTATTAATATGTAACCGGGGGAATCTGTGTGTTTGTATTTCTGTAGGAGTTTAAGGCTGACCATGATTTGGGTGGGCAGGGTTGTTGACGTAATATGTAGCCATGGGGATTTGCGAATGCGTCTGTCTATAGTAGTTTAAGGCTGATCGTGATTTGAGGTGGGTGAGGATGTTGTTGAGGTAAATTGGTTATGTGTATGTATGTATATATGTATTTTTGTAAGAATTTAAGATGATTGTGATTTATTAGGGCCGAGGTGTTCTTGTAATATGTAGCCGTGAGAATCTATGTGTATAGACATCTGTAGAAGTTTAAGACTATCTGTAATTTCAGGTAGGTGAGAGTGTTGTGTTGTTGAGATTAATCTTATATATTGTATATGTATGTATGATCATGGGAATTTGTGTATGTATATCTGAGGGAGAATTTAAGGCTCGTCATGATTTGCAAAAGGTGGGGTGTTGTTGAAATTTTCTTGGATATTTCTTATATGAATTCTGCTATGTGTGTGTATTTGAGCTGGTATTTATGTGTAGGTAGAAATAAATTGTTTTCAATATCGACATATGGTACTATAAAATACTATCATATATCTGGACTTCCCTAATCCTAGTATGCTTTTATACTTACGATTGCTTTATATTTTCTCATGCTTAAATTTGTCTCGCGTTGAAGTCAGTCTGTGTGAAATTTGTTTATATTACAGATTTTGTTTATTTAACTACATTCGTCTTCTTTGACTGAAAGAGTTATCTACACACAGAGAAAAACCAACTTGAAATCAGTAAGAACCATGCTGAATTAATAAGAACCATTAGCGAAGGTTTAGTCATATTGAAATTTCTTATTTCAATATGGACAAAATATTAATTTACAGTATTCATTTATGAAACTCATTAGTTTGTAGATATCTCAATATACATATTCTATTATATTAAAAATTATTGAATTAATGTCACGAATTCTTATTTTGAAGCTGCAGATTTTCCCTGAGTGTATTGATTGTTTATATTTGCATTGTGCTTTAACTAAACGACGCTTCATATATTTTCATGATGTAGGTCTAATAAATACTTAAGCATTGATAAGAAATTTGATATGTATACATACATATCTACAAATTGATTTTATGTATGTATGTATGTATGTATGTACATATATATGTACATACAAATAAGTGTTCAATTCAATCTTTGAATACATTTTTTATTTTATTTTTTGTCATGTGATGTCTGTTGTTGGTGAAATTAAAAACATTTTAATTTTTATCTGCGTTTACTTAAAAGTTTGTGAGGATTTTCTGTTGTAAGTAAAACTGAATTCTTGAAGATATGTGCTTACATACTCTATAGTAATAGTAACTATAATAGAAATATTTCTTATACTTAATTTACAGTTTTTTAAAGTATAGGGTATAAAATTTTTTCTAGCTATAGCCTTCTACATTTATTTTGGAAAGCTTGCTTTGCTTTTTGAAAATGTATAAACATTTTTAAATGAAACTGATCCGGCACTCCAGCTTAGGTACTGATAGTTTTTTTTTGTTGTTAGTTAACTTACTTATTTTTTATTTTTTATTGATAAACATTGGAAATCAAAAGGGAGTTTTATATTGTAATTATTATTTTCATAATTGTTGAAAACAATCGCTGCTTTTTGTTTGTTTTTTGCGATGAAATCATTTGAATTACTTTTGCATCTTTACGCGTTTATAAAAATTATGTTATTTTCTATATTTCTTAATTTATAAGACTTTTAGACTTTGTCCTTTAGGGGTTATATATTCTATTATACGATTATGAATAAGAATGCAGTAAGCTGATGTATTTGCTTACTGCTTCAAATTAAAATTTTATTAAATTGAATAAAAGGAGTTTTTTTCTTAAACTCTGATGCAGTTAGAAGCGCTGGAGATTCTTTCATATAACAGCTTTTTTGAAATTTTTGATACATAGTATAATATAGAATTGGATAACATTTATTTTTAATTTTTATGTTAAGAAGTACGGGTATGAGACTGAATTTAAATGTACTTTTAAATTAGTTAAATCATAATGAACAAACATATTTTCTTCTTTAATAGCGATCAACAGAAAACGAACTCGTTTTCATATAATTTAGGTATACCCTATCGACGGCTCCTCTAGGATACAAGATGACTTTGTATGACGAAATTTCTGTTGCTTTATACTGATAATATGTTTACATTAATAAGATACATATACATATGTTTATTTTATGAACGGTGAGCACCTATGGCTTTTATTTAATGTTCTATATGACTTTTTTTTTTCATTTTCTTTAATAATTTTCTCCCCATAATAGCATTCTAAATATTTCAAGGGCTCAAATGCTGTGTAGTCTTCTTCTGCAAACTTAACTAAACGTCTAACTTCTTCCAATGCTTCTTTATAAGAAGATATTTTGTTATGGTCTTCTTCTACGATACGTGCCCATCGGGCAGAGTGTACGTATTAGTTGGTCAGTCAGTCTCTATTTTTATTTATTTTTTTTTTCTTCTAATGTGCCACTCCTTTTTTTAGATTTTACTACTTGGAATAGAGAATTTTTGTCTAATTTTTTGGTGGGTATATACATTAGGTATGTAGAAATTAGTTTAGATACAAAGAAATGCATGTTTAATATACAACTATTGTATCAAATCGATCTCAAATAACTCAGTTACCTCTACCAGCAATTCACCGTTGGTGTATTCATAAAGTGTTAGAAACAATGAAATATCTATGTTTTGAGAGAATTTTTCCCCTCAAGTATTTCTACATGAGGTTTGAGGGGTCAATCACTGTCGCATTCATATGTAATGATTATACACTTAAAAAACGTCATCATCACCATCAATCATCTCCGTATACAATACATTCATGAGTTGGGTTGATCCAGATACAATTGCTGTCTCATCACCTTCTAACAGCTTTATATATTTTGCTAGTATGCATGCCTTAGCATGCTTCTATCGATAGTGACGTAAGAGTCCGAGATGTAGAGTGTTACAATTAAAAATCTTTACTATTAGAATTTACCAGTTCGCTCTTTTGAATTTTTACAAAGTAGATACATATGTATGTATTTCATTGACCACAAAATCATAAAATTTCTTTGCTTACAAAATTGTATGACGTGAGGATTTTTTTATTTTTTTTAAATTATACATGCTTCGGCATGCTTTCATTTTTTTTCTATAAATTTATGTAATACTCATACAGATACAGATATAAAGTAAGATCTGTTTACTGTACATTTTAAAATTTATGCATGCTTCAGCATGATTCTAGTTGAAGCGTATATTCATTCACTAAGTTTGTTTGATACTTATTCATACACATGTACATTCTTAAAGATTGGATATCAAAGTCCAATTTCCGTAGTTTATCTATATTTTCTAAAGATCTGATAGCTAAAGAAATAAATAGAGTGAAGATCTTCTATAATAATCCCATTTTCATATTGTAAAATTTTGCGTGCTAGCGCTTTCGATGGGAAAATATACATACAACTTTATAAAAAGTGATAATATGATGTGCTGCTGAATATTGCACTATGTTATAGTTCATTTTAAACACTGAAGTTTTAGCAATATTTCATTCCGACCAGAATTCCACTACATTTAGTTAATTATCTTTCTTAAGACTCATCATTCCTAATCAATCCTGCAAAAACAACACAAACTAGATTTTTCGTTTTAATTTTATTTTTTTTAAATTCAACATTCATTCTTCAAATTACTTTATACTATATTAAGTAGCTTTTCCTCATTTGTTGAGTTGACTTTAATAGGAGACATTTTAATGGTACGATGAACTTTTCTATTGCATGCATTGAGTAAATCTTTATACATACCAATCCACTTATATGAACCATTAAAGCTAATTCTTTTCACATCATACCTTTCAATGATCTATTAAATCATTCTAATATTGATGCTTTCATATTAAGTAATCTTTAATCTTCTATTTATGTATGAGTTTTCCCAAGTATTTATTAAAAAATTCTTTAGAATCATCTGTTTGTAAGTTTTTTGGTACCCGTACCACTTCAAATATATTTTCCATTGCCTTGGTTTTTAGAGTGCACCTTTTATTTTCAGCTGTACTTTGAGAATGTGTCAATTACAGTCTTCAAAAATCAACAATTTCTATTTTCTGTAGAATAGTTCTACATTTCACCTAACTTAGCTCCATAAAACATCATATATTCCTGTCATTACATCTCTACAAGCACAAACAGTTGTTGAAATTTAATATGGACTTCGTTAACTAAATTCCTTTTTAAAGACATTGAATTGTTTCACAGATTTTTTCGAAAGTGTTGTGATCTACATCTTGCACTTTCAGCTATTTATACTAACATGTAGTTAATTTTCTAATCTATATATTTAACCGTAAACTCTTCGATTTGTTTTTAATTATTTACTTTTTAGAATTGCTTTTTCAATTTTATAACTGTCTTCTTTCTCTAATTTTATTTCACGTTGTAGTTCCTCAATTTGCATTTAAATATATTCTTGAATGTTAATGCTTTAAGCTATATTATTAATTTGTCTTGTATTTTATCTTCATTCAGTTTAATGTAACTATCAACAATAGTTTGTATCTAATTCATTTATGCCTTCCAATACTGATAAGTCAGTATAAATGTCTTCAGAATTGGAAGTCTATGAGTAAAATCATCGTCATCATCATTCTCAGTATTAGCATCATTAAATATGATGGTATTATCAAATATTGTTCCTTCTACTAGTTTCTTTTGGGGTACTTGTCATATCTTGAGTGAAGGTTTCTCAGGCTTTAAACTTGTATATTTTCAACTTCTGTCTTGATTTTACTTTCTTCTTTCATAAGAATTCTTTTAATATTTTTAGAACTATTTATGAATTCTTCTGCTATAGGTTTAAATGTATCTTTTAGTTGTTCACTTGTATCTATTTCACCAGTTTTTATACTACGAAGCTTTTTCTTCAACACATTTCTTGTCAACACCAACTGTTTTAAAATTTTCTCATCCAGGGCAAATAACAGGTATCAGCAATCATATCAGCTTTTCAGGAGCTGGTCTGGTTTTCAGATCAGCTTTTCAGGACCTGGTCTGGTTTTCAGATCAGCTTATCAGGACCTGGTCTGGTTTTCAGATCAGCTTTTCAGGACCTGGTCTGGTTTTCAGATCAGCTTTTCAGGACCTGGTCTGGTTTTCAGATCAGCTTTTCAGGACCTGGTCTGGTTTTCAGATCAGCTTATCAGGACCTGGTCTGGTTTTCAGATCAGCTTATCAGGAGCTGGTCTGGTTTTCAGATCAGCTTATCAGGAGCTGGTCTGGTTATCAGATCAGCTTATCAGGAGCTGGTCTGGTTTTCAGATCAGCTTATCAGGAGCTGATCTGATTTTTAGATCAGCTTATCAGGTAACAGATCAGGCTATCAGGAGCTATTCAGATTTTCATTTCAAGATATCTGAGTTAGATTTAGTTATCAGTGTACAAGTAGCTAGCCATTTATAACATTTATATACATGAAGTTTAAAGTCAGATGAAATACGAAAAAGTAAAGTTTTATCTAGTAAAATTATTTTCTATAACGATCATCGTTTAATTCACTATCTTTGCTTATAATCAAAAATCCATATTTATCCTTTCAACATGCTTTTTATTTTTCTCACCTAACTTAAACATTAAATATACATTATGATGATCTCTTATTAAATGTTTGGTGATTCTGGTGTAAGTTTTACATAAGTAGAATGAATCAACATTCTTATCTCTCCCCATACAAAAATATGCTTCCCACACGCATCATCGTTAAATATCATATTAGAATTACTTTGGACGGAAATAACAGATTCTCTGTCGGTAAATTTTGTAATATATTATTATTTTAATTGATGTAATTAATTTCTTTATATCTAGGTTGATATAAAGATTTTGAGTATAAATAACTGTTCTCAAATTTAAGTCCATTAGGACTTTCTAGCAAGCCAATCATAGCGTTTTTTTTTCGCAATTTGACAGGTCAACTATTGTTGCACGAATAGAATTTGATATAAAGGAACTATGATTTATTTTTGAACTATCGTTCGATGATTCATCAATATTTCGTACCAAGAATTATTTATGTTGTTTTGACTAAGGGTATGAGTCAATATTTATAAAATCCATTTCATAAATATCAGCTCATGCTCATAGTCAAAACGAAGTATGCTTTAAGTGTTTAAAACCGGTATTACCATAAAATGGTGGTCTTAAACACTTAAAATATACTTTGTTTTACTAACCGCATTTTATAACTAAATGCATTTCATAAATATTGACGCATACTCATAATCAAAACAGCATATAAATATCCTTTGTTTTGACTATGAGTATGAGTCATTATCTCTTATTATAGAAAAATAAAATAGTATGGTTATATGATATTAGAAAACATGATTTCTGATATCATATAATCATACTATTTTATTTTTCTATAATAAGAGATAATGACTCATACTCATAGTCAAAACAAAGGATATTTATATGCTGTTTTGATTATGAGTATGCGTCAATATTTATGAAATGCATTTAGTTATAAAATGCGGTTAGTAAAACAAAGTATATTTTAAGTGTTTAAGACCACCATTTTATGGTAATACCGGTTTTAAACACTTAAAGCATACTTTGTTTTGACTATGAGCATGAGCTGATATTTATGAAATGGATTTTATAAATATTGACTCATACCCTTAGTCAAAACAACATAAATAATTCTTGGTACGAAATATTGATGAATCATCGAACGATAGTTCAAAAATAAATCATAGTTCCTTTATATCAAATTCTATTCGTGTAACAATAGTTGACCTGTCAAATTGCGAAAAAAAAAACGCTATGATTGGCTTGCTAGAAAGTCCTAATGGACTTAAATTTGAGAACAGTTATTTATACTCAAAATCTTTATATCAACCTAGATATAAAGAAATTAATTACATCAATTAAAATAATAATATATTACAAAATTTACCGACAGAGAATCTGTTATTTCCGTCCAAAGTAATTCTAATATGATATTTAACGATGATGCGTATGGGAAGCATATTTTTGTATGGGGAGAGATAAGAATGTTGATTCATTCTACTTATGTAAAACTTACACCAGAATCACCAAACATTTAATAAGAGATCATCATAATGTATATTTAATGTTTAAGTTAGGTGAGAAAAATAAAAAGCATGTTGAAAGGATAAATATGGATTTTTGATTATAAGCAAAGATAGTGAATTAAACGATGATCGTTATAGAAAATAATTTTACTAGATAAAACTTTACTTTTTCGTATTTCATCTGACTTTAAACTTCATGTATATAAATGTTATAAATGGCTAGCTACTTGTACACTGATAACTAAATCTAACTCAGATATCTTGAAATGAAAATCTGAATAGCTCCTGATAGCCTGATCTGTTACCTGATAAGCTGATCTAAAAATCAGATCAGCTCCTGATAAGCTGATCTGAAAACCAGACCAGCTCCTGATAAGCTGATCTGATAACCAGACCAGCTCCTGATAAGCTGATCTGAAAACCAGACCAGCTCCTGATAAGCTGATCTGAAAACCAGACCAGGTCCTGATAAGCTGATCTGAAAACCAGACCAGGTCCTGAAAAGCTGATCTGAAAACCAGACCAGGTCCTGAAAAGCTGATCTGAAAACCAGACCAGGTCCTGAAAAGCTGATCTGAAAACCAGACCAGGTCCTGATAAGCTGATCTGAAAACCAGACCAGGTCCTGAAAAGCTGATCTGAAAACCAGACCAGCTCCTGAAAAGCTGATATGATTGCTGATACCTGTTATTTGCCCTGGATGAGAAAATTTTAAAACAGTTGGTGTTGACAAGAAATGTGTTGAAGAAAAAGCTTCGTAGTATAAAAACTGGTGAAATAGATACAAGTGAACAACTAAAAGATACATTTAAACCTATAGCAGAAGAATTCATAAATAGTTCTAAAAATATTAAAAGAATTCTTATGAAAGAAGAAAGTAAAATCAAGACAGAAGTTGAAAATATACAAGTTTAAAGCCTGAGAAACCTTCACTCAAGATATGACAAGTACCCCAAAAGAAACTAGTAGAAGGAACAATATTTGATAATACCATCATATTTAATGATGCTAATACTGAGAATGATGATGACGATGATTTTACTCATAGACTTCCAATTCTGAAGACATTTATACTGACTTATCAGTATTGGAAGGCATAAATGAATTAGATACAAACTATTGTTGATAGTTACATTAAACTGAATGAAGATAAAATACAAGACAAATTAATAATATAGCTTAAAGCATTAATATTCAAGAATATATTTAAATGCAAATTGAGGAACTACAACGTGAAATAAAATTAGAGAAAGAAGACAGTTATAAAATTGAAAAAGCAATTCTAAAAAGTAAATAATTAAAAACAAATCGAAGAGTTTACGGTTAAATATATAGATTAGAAAATTAACTACATGTTAGTATAAATAGCTGAAAGTGCAAGATGTAGATCACAACACTTTCGAAAAAATCTGTGAAACAATTCAATGTCTTTAAAAAGGAATTTAGTTAACGAAGTCCATATTAAATTTCAACAACTGTTTGTGCTTGTAGAGATGTAATGACAGGAATATATGATGTTTTATGGAGCTAAGTTAGGTGAAATGTAGAACTATTCTACAGAAAATAGAAATTGTTGATTTTTGAAGACTGTAATTGACACATTCTCAAAGTACAGCTGAAAATAAAAGGTGCACTCTAAAAACCAAGGCAATGGGAAATATATTTGAAGTGGTACGGGTACCAAAAAACTTACAAACAGATGATTCTAAAGAATTTTTTAATAAATACTTGGGAAAACTCATACATAAATAGAAGATTAAAGATTACTTAATATGAAAGCATCAATATTAGAATGATTTAATAGATCATTGAAAGGTATGATGTGAAAAGAATTAGCTTTAATGGTTCATATAAGTGGATTGGTATGTATAAAGATTTACTCAATGCATGCAATAGAAAAGTTCATCGTACCATTAAAATGTCTCCTATTAAAGTCAACTCAACAAATGAGGAAAAGCTACTTAATATAGTATAAAGTAATTTGAAGAATGAATGTTGAATTTAAAAAAAATAAAATTAAAACGAAAAATCTAGTTTGTGTTGTTTTTGCAGGATTGATTAGGAATGATGAGTCTTAAGAAAGATAATTAACTAAATGTAGTGGAATTCTGGTCGGAATGAAATATTGCTAAAACTTCAGTGTTTAAAATGAACTATAACATAGTGCAATATTCAGCAGCACATCATATTATCACTTTTTATAAAGTTGTATGTATATTTTCCCATCGAAAGCGCTAGCACGCAAAATTTTACAATATGAAAATGGGATTATTATAGAAGATCTTCACTCTATTTATTTCTTTAGCTATCAGATCTTTAGAAAATATAGATAAACTACGGAAATTGGACTTTGATATCCAATCTTTAAGAATGTACATGTGTATGAATAAGTATCAAACAAACTTAGTGAATGAATATACGCTTCAACTAGAATCATGCTGAAGCATGCATAAATTTTAAAATGTACAGTAAACAGATCTTACTTTATATCTGTATCTGTATGAGTATTACATAAATTTATAGAAAAAAAATGAAAGCATGCCGAAGCATGTATAATTTAAAAAAAATAAAAAAATCCTCACGTCATACAATTTTGTAAGCAAAGAAATTTTATGATTTTGTGGTCAATGAAATACATACATATGTATCTACTTTGTAAAAATTCAAAAGAGCGAACTGGTAAATTCTAATAGTAAAGATTTTTAATTGTAACACTCTACATCTCGGACTCTTACGTCACTATCGATAGAAGCATGCTAAGGCATGCATACTAGCAAAATATATAAAGCTGTTAGAAGGTGATGAGACAGCAATTGTATCTGGATCAACCCAACTCATGAATGTATTGTATACGGAGATGATTGATGGTGATGATGACGTTTTTTAAGTGTATAATCATTACATATGAATGCGACAGTGATTGACCCCTCAAACCTCATGTAGAAATACTTGAGGGGAAAAATTCTCTCAAAACATAGATATTTCATTGTTTCTAACACTTTATGAATACACCAACGGTGAATTGCTGGTAGAGGTAACTGAGTTATTTGAGATCGATTTGATACAATAGTTGTATATTAAACATGCATTTCTTTGTATCTAAACTAATTTCTACATACCTAATGTATATACCCACCAAAAAATTAGACAAAAATTCTCTATTCCAAGTAGTAAAATCTAAAAAAAGGAGTGGCACATTAGAAGAAAAAAAAAATAAATAAAAATAGAGACTGACTGACCAACTAATACGTACACTCTGCCCGATGGGCACGTATCGTAGAAGAAGACCATAACAAAATATCTTCTTATAAAGAAGCATTGGAAGAAGTTAGACGTTTAGTTAAGTTTGCAGAAGAAGACTACACAGCATTTGAGCCCTTGAAATATTTAGAATGCTATTATGGGGAGAAAATTATTAAAGAAAATGAAAAAAAAAAGTCATATAGAACATTAAATAAAAGCCATAGGTGCTCACCGTTCATAAAATAAACATATGTATATGTATCTTATTAATGTAAACATATTATCAGTATAAAGCAACAGAAATTTCGTCATACAAAGTCATCTTGTATCCTAGAGGAGCCGTCGATAGGGTATACCTAAATTATATGAAAACGAGTTCGTTTTCTGTTGATCGCTATTAAAGAAGAAAATATGTTTGTTCATTATGATTTAACTAATTTAAAAGTACATTTAAATTCAGTCTCATACCCGTACTTCTTAACATAAAAATTAAAAATAAATGTTATCCAATTCTATATTATACTATGTATCAAAAATTTCAAAAAAGCTGTTATATGAAAGAATCTCCAGCGCTTCTAACTGCATCAGAGTTTAAGAAAAAAACTCCTTTTATTCAATTTAATAAAATTTTAATTTGAAGCAGTAAGCAAATACATCAGCTTACTGCATTCTTATTCATAATCGTATAATAGAATATATAACCCCTAAAGGACAAAGTCTAAAAGTCTTATAAATTAAGAAATATAGAAAATAACATAATTTTTATAAACGCGTAAAGATGCAAAAGTAATTCAAATGATTTCATCGCAAAAAACAAACAAAAAGCAGCGATTGTTTTCAACAATTATGAAAATAATAATTACAATATAAAACTCCCTTTTGATTTCCAATGTTTATCAATAAAAAATAAAAAATAAGTAAGTTAACTAACAACAAAAAAAAACTATCAGTACCTAAGCTGGAGTGCCGGATCAGTTTCATTTAAAAATGTTTATACATTTTCAAAAAGCAAAGCAAGCTTTCCAAAATAAATGTAGAAGGCTATAGCTAGAAAAAATTTTATACCCTATACTTTAAAAAACTGTAAATTAAGTATAAGAAATATTTCTATTATAGTTACTATTACTATAGAGTATGTAAGCACATATCTTCAAGAATTCAGTTTTACTTACAACAGAAAATCCTCACAAACTTTTAAGTAAACGCAGATAAAAATTAAAATGTTTTTAATTTCACCAACAACAGACATCACATGACAAAAAATAAAATAAAAAATGTATTCAAAGATTGAATTGAACACTTATTTGTATGTACATATATATGTACATACATACATACATACATACATAAAATCAATTTGTAGATATGTATGTATACATATCAAATTTCTTATCAATGCTTAAGTATTTATTAGACCTACATCATGAAAATATATGAAGCGTCGTTTAGTTAAAGCACAATGCAAATATAAACAATCAATACACTCAGGGAAAATCTGCAGCTTCAAAATAAGAATTCGTGACATTAATTCAATAATTTTTAATATAATAGAATATGTATATTGAGATATCTACAAACTAATGAGTTTCATAAATGAATACTGTAAATTAATATTTTGTCCATATTGAAATAAGAAATTTCAATATGACTAAACCTTCGCTAATGGTTCTTATTAATTCAGCATGGTTCTTACTGATTTCAAGTTGGTTTTTCTCTGTGTGTAGATAACTCTTTCAGTCAAAGAAGACGAATGTAGTTAAATAAACAAAATCTGTAATATAAACAAATTTCACACAGACTGACTTCAACGCGAGACAAATTTAAGCATGAGAAAATATAAAGCAATCGTAAGTATAAAAGCATACTAGGATTAGGGAAGTCCAGATATATGATAGTATTTTATAGTACCATATGTCGATATTGAAAACAATTTATTTCTACCTACACATAAATACCAGCTCAAATACACACACATAGCAGAATTCATATAAGAAATATCCAAGAAAATTTCAACAACACCCCACCTTTTGCAAATCATGACGAGCCTTAAATTCTCCCTCAGATATACATACACAAATTCCCATGATCATACATACATATACAATATATAAGATTAATCTCAACAACACAACACTCTCACCTACCTGAAATTACAGATAGTCTTAAACTTCTACAGATGTCTATACACATAGATTCTCACGGCTACATATTACAAGAACACCTCGGCCCTAATAAATCACAATCATCTTAAATTCTTACAAAAATACATATATACATACATACACATAACCAATTTACCTCAACAACATCCTCACCCACCTCAAATCACGATCAGCCTTAAACTACTATAGACAGACGCATTCGCAAATCCCCATGGCTACATATTACGTCAACAACCCTGCCCACCCAAATCATGGTCAGCCTTAAACTCCTACAGAAATACAAACACACAGATTCCCCCGGTTACATATTAATAGAATGCTTCGCCCCTCAAAAATCACAATCAGCCTTAAGCTCCTACAGAAATACACACATTGAAATTCCTACAAACATACACATACACACACACACACACACACACACACATACACATACATTCACACACAACTACACACGCAATCGATCTACCTCAACTACACCCCGCCCCCTGCCAATCGAAGCTTCAACTAAATTCTCACAGACAGACAGACACACCCACGAATTCCTATGGTTACATATTACGGCAACAACGCCACCCACTCAAATCACGGTCAGCCTTAAATTCCCACAGTCTAGCAACACCTACATTAGCATTAGAAAAAATAACTTTCACGTTTTGTCGTCGGCAATAGGAAAAAAATAATAATCATGTTTTGCCTTCGTCATTAGGAAAAATCATTTTCCCGTCGGCATTTGAAAAAATTATATTCATGTTTTGCCGTCGGCATTAGGAAAAATTAATAAACATGTTTTGCCGTAGACATTAGGAAAAATTAATAATCACTATTTCACCATTGGTATTAGAAAAAATCATTTTCATGATTTTCCTCGTCGTCACATACACACATAAAAACCGCCAAACTATGAACCGCCTTAATACATTCACACAAAATATTCCACACACAAACATCCACGGTCAGGCAGACAGACCGACAGACGGACAGACAGACATACACTTAATGTAAACAAAAACTCCTAATGTAAACAAAAAACATCAAAGCGCCGCCGAAAACACAAATTTCCAAGAATTTAACAATTTTAAAATTTTAATTACCCAAATTTAACAATTTCAGCAACAATTTAACAATTTCAGCCCACAATTTAACAATTTCAGCCACAATTTCACAATTTTAATCGGCGCCAGAAGCGATAGTTCCCTACTACTTATCTGTATATTTTTATTTATAAATAGAGTTAAATTTGTATTGATACTAAGATTTTTAAGAAAAAATGTTAAATAAAATATTGAAAAAATAATAATATATATAAATGGTTTTTATTTCAAATTAAATTTACTTAATAGAAATTTTAACTACAAATGTCCACATTTTGATATTTTGTTTCTTTATGGGCTTTACTTCGCTAGATCAAAAAATTTTTCTTTTTGCTTATTTACAAATTCTTGTTTTTTCTTTTCATATCGCTTAAACATGCACAGTCTTGTTATCTTTGAAAGGTTCTGCACAAAACAAATCGAATTTCACAATATTATGACATTCCATTATATTTCATTAGGTATTTTCTTATCGACACCAACTGCTTTAACACCATCTCATTTACGTTTGCTAACAGCAAATAGTACAATAGGTGTCAGCTATTAGATCAGCTTATCAGCTATTAGATCAGCTTATTAGCACCTGGTCTGTTTTTCAGATCAGCTTATCAGGAGCTGGTCTGGTTTTCAGATCAGCTTTTCAGGACCTGGTCTGGTTTTCAGATCAGCTTATCAGGACCTGGTCTGGTTTTCAGATCAGCTTTTCAGGACCTGGTCTGGTTTTCAGATCAGCTTTTCAGGACCTGGTCTGGTTTTCAGATCAGCTTATCAGGACCTGGTCTGGTTTTCAGATCAGCTTATTAGCACCTGGTCTGTTTTTCAGATCAGCTTTTCACGAGCTGGTCTGGTTTTCAGATCAGCTTATCAGGACCTGGTCTGGTTATCAGATCAGCTTATCAGGACCTGGTCTGGTTTTCAGATCAGTTTTTCAGGAGCTGGTCTGGTTTTCAGATCAGCTTTTCAGGAGCTGGTCTGGTTTTCAGATCAGCTTATCAGGACCTGGTCTGATTTTCAGGTCAGCTTATTAGGAGCTGGTCTGGTTTTCAGGTCAGATGAAATAACTAAAGTCTATCTTTTATTAGCAGCATTTTTTTTTCTATAACGAAAATCGTTTAATTCAATATATTTGCTTATAATCAAAAATCCATATTTATCCTTCCAACACTCTACAAATTTTTTAAAACATGTCAAAATTCATATTACTGCCAACATGAACCTTGTAAACATGCTTCATATTTTTCTCATCTTACTTAAACATTATAATTACATTTGCATTGTCTCTTATTAAATGCTTATAGCCATATTCATAAAAATTTTAAACAGCATTTCAAATGTTGTTTGAGCAAAGTTCGCTAAAATTGTATTCATAATAGAATATTAGCTTAAAAACGTTTTTTAACTTACGTAAATCAACAAATCTTATAAATTAAATGCACCCATACTTAAAATAATTTTGAGCTGACGTCGTTCTAGTTTTGCTTCTTGTTTATTTATATTTTTAACTTTGTATGTATGTATGTATGTATGCATGTATTAAGAATTATGCTTATGTTTGGCACAAGTAGAATGAGTCATCATTCTTCTGTCGCCCCATACAAAAATATACACGTACACGTACATATGTATGTATATTATTCTGCTTTCCACATGCAACATCAGCAAATATCATAATTGAAATGTATTAAGCTTCATTACCAGAAAAAAATAAATGTATAATAACCCATTCTTTTAATTATGAAATTATGTAATTTCTTTAACTATTCATATTTGTAGTAGTATATAGATAATTTTAGTATAAATATATGTTTTTAAACCTCAGATAGTAGTAGGGAACTGTTCATCCGGTGGCAATTAAAATTGTTAAATTGTTAGTTCATATTTGAAGATACAATAAATAAAAAAAACATGCATTAAAAAAAATTGTGGGCTGAAATTGTTAAATTTGGGTAATTAAAATTTGAAAAGTTTAAAATTCTTGAAATTTGATACCTACGAGGGTGGTTCAATAAGTCCTTTAAATATTTTTCGAGGGTGGTTCAATAAGTCCGTCTTTTTTCTAATGCCTACGGGAAAAACGTGAAAATTAATTGTTTCTAAAGCCTACGAAAAATGTTTTGTTGTCTGTCTGTGGGAATTTGAGTCTGTCAGTGATTTGAGGCGTGTAATAATTTCTGGGTGTCCTTTGTCGGAGTTATGGGTAATGAAACTTTAAAATTTTAATCTACACCGAAATGAACATTCCGCTACTACTATCTGAGGCTTAAAAACATATATTTATACTAAAATTATCTATATACTACTACAAATATGAATAGTTAAAGAAATTACATCATTTCATAATTAAAAGAATGGGTTATTATACATTTATTTTTTTCTGGTAATGAAGCTTAATACATTTGAATTATGATATTTGCTGATGTTGCATGTGGAAAGCAGAATAATATACATACATATGTACGTGTACGTGTATATTTTTGTATGGGGCGACAGAAGAATGATGACTCATTCTACTTGTGCCAAACATAAGCATAATTCTTAATACATGCATACATACATACATACAGACAAAGTTAAAAATATAAATAAACAAGAAGCAAAACTAGAACGACGTCAGCTCAAAATTATTTTAAGTAAGGGTGCATTTAATTTATAAGATTTGTTGATTTACGCAAGTTAAAAAACGTTTTTAAGCTAATATTCCATTATGAATACAATTTTAGCGAATTTTGCTCAAACAACATTTGAAATGCTGTGTAAAATTTTAATGAATATGGCTATAAGCATTTAATAAGAGACAATGCAAATGTAATTATAATGTTTAAGTAAGATGAGAAAAATATGAAGCATGTTTACAAGGTTCATGTTGGCAGTAATATGAATTTTGACAAGTTTTAAAAAATTTGTAGAGTGTTGGAGGGATACATATGGATTTTTGATTATAAGCAAATATATTGAATTAAACGATTTTCGTTATAGAAAAAAAAAATACTGCTAATAAAAGATAGACTTTAGTTATTTCATCTGACCTGAAAACCAGACCAGCTCCTAATAAGCTGACCTGAAAATCAGACCAGCTCCTAATAAGCTGACCTGAAAACCAGACCAGGTCCTGATAAGCTGATCTGAAAACCAGACCAGGTCCTGATAGCCTGATCTGAAAATCAGACCAGGTCCTGATAAGCTGATCTGAAAACCAGACCAGCTCCTGAAAAGCTGATCTGAAAACCAGACCAGGTCCTGAAAAGCTGATCTGAAAACCAGACCAGGTCCTGGAAAGCTGATCTGAAAACCAGACCAGGTCCTGATAAGCTGATCTGAAAACCAGACCAGGTCCTGAAAAGCTGATCTGAAAACCAGACCAGGTCCTGAAAAGCTGATCTGAAAACCAGACCAGCTCCTGAAAAGCTGATCTGAAAAACAGACCAGGTGCTAATAAGCTGATCTAATAGCTGATAAGCTGATCTAATAGCTGACACCTATTGTACTATTTGCTGTTAGCAAACGTAAATGAGATGGTGTTAAAGCAGTTGGTGTCGATAAGAAAATACCTAATGAAATATAATGGAATGTCATAATATTGTGAAATTCGATTTGTTTTGTGCAGAACCTTTCAAAGATAACAAGACTGTGCATGTTTAAGCGATATGAAAAGAAAAAACAAGAATTTGTAAATAAGCAAAAAGAAAAATTTTTTGATCTAGCGAAGTAAAGCCCATAAAGAAACAAAATATAAAAATGTGGACATTTGTAGTTAAAATTTCTATTAAGTAAATTTAATTTGAAATAAAAACCATTTATATATATTATTATTTTTTCAATATTTTATTTAACATTTTTTCTTAAAAATCTTAGTATCAATACAAATTTAACTCTATTTATAAATAAAAATATACAGATATAAAAAGAAAAAAGATCATTAATCTAATATTTAATTTTTATTTAAAGATAACTTAGGTATAGGTAAAAAGATAAAAGCTTTAAAGCATTAAATTTTTACATACTTTTGTGTGAATAAAATACTAAAATTAATAGATAAATTCATAAACAAATATATAAACAATAAATAAATTAATAGATAAGTAAATTAATAAAGAAATAAAGGAATTAACTAATTAATAAATTAATAAACAAATAAATAATAAATACATAAATTTATTAATAAACAAATAAGTGAATAATAAATAAATTAATAAATAATTAAAGAAATACATTAACAAATAAATACAATTAGTACAAAATTAAATTTTCATTGACATCTTACATGCAATTTAGTAGGAATCATTCTATTCTACATCCATTGCATCATTATTTCGGTCTATGTAATGTCCCCAAGCGCGCGTTTTTATTTTATCTTTCATTATATTTCTTTTATCATCAGAAAAGCTAAGTGCTATTTTATGTAGTTTTTGGGTATATAGTTAGTTGATGTGTTTTAGATCTAAACAAAAACATTTCATCCGAGATAATTTTGGATTCGAATAAGCAACTTTTGTAATCATTAATGGACAACTTTTTAATTACAGACTTTTTGGCCCCTTTTGATTTTTTAATAGCTTCCGAGCGAAGAGTCGACAGAGAATACATTTTTGCTCTTAAACCAACAAACTCTGTCATTATATCCCCATGGTTTTAATCTTTCATCATTCCTAAAACCTTCTTATTTAGTAGCGGCAAACGAAATTGATTATCTATAGGATATTCTGACGTATCAAAATTCTAACTAATGTCATTACGGATGTCATCGCAAAAATCATCAGTTTTAATTGAATAAATAAATGAGTCAGTATCCATATAGTTGAGAGAAATGTTGTCTCCAAATTTAGGCTTCATGAAGCCATAATGGAAGTCATACATTATCCACTTGGATAACTCCAGTACTGTAAAACCAACATATATGGGTTTATAATATAGTGGTTCCATTTTTTCTAACTCAACCGCATACATATTATCAGAAAATTTTGTCAACTGCTTAAAATTAGGTTTCGCAATTAATGCTCTGAGTCCTAAATGATTCCTGTTTGTTGTTTCCCAAGATGAAGTAATTCTAATGTCCCTACGTTTTTCAATGTTTTCCATTGTCTTCCCGTAAACAGCATTGTTTAAAAGTTTGAAGAAATCTTTTTCAAAATTATTTTTAGCATTTGTCCTATGAAATGTGTTTAAGTCAATATATTTTTTAAGCCAAGGGGATTGCTTAAATCTGAGTATTCTATGGATTTTTTTTAAGATGAGTCCATTTGAAATGGCTTGCTTTAAAACTCTATAGTGCATGGTGTAATTTGTTTTTGAGTGTAAGTCTGCAACTAATTTTTTGATTTTGGATCCCCCCACTGTCTTATTTTGAGGACAAAATGGCAAATCATTATGAAGATCATGCACTGAATCGGGATACTCTATATCCACTTCCAAAATGTACCCATACTCTGCAGTATCAGAGATTTTCTTAACATCAAAATCAGTATCACATATCCACTCAAATTCACCGCAAGGTAGATATTCCGACATCGCCCAACCATACAAATTGTTAGCGTCTAAATATACAAGAAATTTTGATGGTTTTGATGCATCAAAATCTTCCAAATATTTGTTATTTGCTTTGGAATATCTTTGCGAGCATTGAACTAGTCCACCTCTAATTCCGTTTTGCATAAACATATACATTTCGGAATCAGTGAACTGTTCCAGTGAAACTTCTGTGGTTTTCAACATTGCATCCCAAGATAATCCTGGTGCTGTATAATAGTGGCAGGGGTCTTAATCATATATATCTCTACAAATTTTCCTAAAATTTTCAAACACGTCAGTTAGAAGTAGAACATCTGTCTTTAAGTAGAGTTCAGTGTAGTCAAGGAGGGTTTTACAGTTAAACTCTCTCCATATTTTTTGAGCATGTTCATACTCGACTACATCACATTCTTCATTCGTTAGAATATTGAAGAACTCGTCTCTACTAGGGAGCTTAGTTTCCTTAAAGAAAGTAAGAGTACGGAAATACACCCTTTCTTCTTATCAGGTTGAACTGAGCTTCATCAACGAAACATGATCGAATAGTATTGAAATCATTATTATCAAGATTTTTCACTAACATATGTAAGCTCGAAGCCATAAATCTAAACGAGTCTATAAATCTTATTTCGAATCCATATTTTTCATCTAATCTGATGAAAATTGAAAGAGTGATATAACGCTCTGTGTTCTGGGGAATCACTTTTATTGTGGAATATTTTATAGTAGAAAGTTCTTTGAAAAATAGATGTATATCATATGCAGAAAGATTATGCATGATAACCGGTATAAACTGAGGTGTTTTATAATTCAAATTACATTCGCTATGAGCTGCCCCACGATAATTGCCCGTAAGATGACAATGATCTCTAACTTTATCCTTATTTAATATTTTCTTACATATATGACAATTTTTTGCATTATTATATTGAGCTATTTCTATTGGGGTTATGAACATTTTCTTAACTTTAAGTAAATAATTTAGATAAATATCTGTACAATCTTCAACTATTTTTTTGATAAATACATTTGCCGAATCTTCACCAAAATAATTCCTATATAAATTATTTTCTCTCTTAAAACTACAATTAATTAAATACCCGAATGCACATGCATGGTGTTTCTGTACATTTGTAGTGCTTTTACTCACAGGATCATTGACTTTTTCTAAAATGGACTCAAAGTCTGCGTATATTACAAATGATACATTTAACTGTTTGTAGTGCTTCGTAAACTTGATAATAGATCCATTTTCTGGCATTCTGATGACTTTTTTGCCGCAAACATTTTTGTGATGATTATACACATAATCATCATGTGTATAATATAGGCAGGTGTTGCATATCAGAATCTTACTTCTGTGTGCCGTCATGTTGGAACGAAGAAGTCTGAAGAAAATTTAGAAAATAAAATAGTATGTAAATTAATATAACAATAATAAGTAACTGTTTAAATAGATATGAAAACATATTTCGCTTAAATGCAGAAATGAAACTTACTTTGATATATCATTGATGAGTACATAGTGGAAGTTTTCATTGGACTGGAGCAATAAGAGATTAATATGAACATGTTTTTCTCCTTTTGTTATGTAGTATGGTCCTATAAGCGATGTTCCATTGTGACCAAATACATTGATGCTCACATAATTTTGACTTTCAAATTTTTGTATCTGCTTCAATGGAAGTGGAAACTCTAGGTCTTTAAAATTTAATACAATTCCCCCTATATTAATATTCTCATCAGAAATGTTTGCAATATTGTAATTTCTACAGTTTTTCCGTTGTTTAGGACTCAGACCACTGTTTACATTCAAAGCCGCAATGAGACACCATTTAAAGCAATAAACATCAGAGTTCTCGACATTTATGCATGCATGTTTTGCTGCAATATTTTTTGGGAGAGGGATAAAGTTCGATCCTCTTATTATGGACGCCTTGTTTATATTGACTTCAAGGGTATTTATTGAAATCAAAGTCCATCCGCTATCCCTCTCTTGAAATTCTTCCATTTTGGCTCTTAGCTCCTCGGTTTGTTTCTTGTACATATCCTCTATGTCATCAGATAAAGTAACCATCATCATTTTCGAAATATGAACAAGTTGGGAAACATTAATCTCATCATTCACCATCTTCATATAATCACATGTGAGCTCCATATTAAATTTAAATGTAGTATGTATCCTACTACGTTCATTGATTTGTTGTACTATGGAGCTCTTGGCAGATTTCAGAAACTCCTCCGGAAACAAGACACCCACATTTTTGTTTAGGACAATATATGTCTCGATCCTCCCATTGAAGTTGCTTGCTCTTTTTGTGAGAAAATCTCCAATCCGTTCTTGTTGACAACTGTTTTTATGTTTTGTGGTTCTGACATGAGCCATATAACCATTTGATGGGATCATCTCATCACAATCCTCACAATATTTGGTTTGAAGATTTAGCTTACTAGTTCCAACCATAGCCTTCGATTGGTTAGCATATGAGTGCGTTTCAATATGCTGATTTAGTTTTGTTTGAGTCAGAAAGACTTTGTTGCAGATGGTACAACTTGTAGTATTCATTTTATTTAATTATTTATTCGTTTATTAATTAATTTAATTATTATATTTATAAGCAATTTATTTAATTATTTTATTTATAAACAATTTATTTCAGTTATAAACAATTTATTTCAGTTATAAACAATTTATTTAATTATTTTTTTTATGCATTATAAACTTGTTTAACAAACAGTAGTTAAGTTCTAGCACTTTTATAGTTTTTGGATTTCAAACACTTTAGAAATTTTTGTTCGGAAAATAGGTTGTCACTTGTTGAGATATCAAAGCAGACTGATGACAATCTACATTATTCCTTCTACTTATATACTTTATATGAGAATCGCGTAGTAGTCATCAAGCCTAATTTATTACGACATATGATGAAATTCCTACAAACATACACACACACACACATTTCTACAATTCTCTGTTGGTATTACGATATATGATGAAATTCATATACACAGCAACACCCAGAACAAAATCGCTAGCATCAGTTTGCAATATAAAGGTACTAGAAAAATCGGGACACGTGAAAGTAGGTGCTAGTAGATTGTTAATGGCGGAGATAGTCCTGTTTTGGGAATTCAAAACTGGGAAAAAACAAAAACGTTGGCAAGCCTGTTACAAATGGGGGGATTTTAGGGATTTTCATGCTGATATGGTGTGTGTGTGTGAGTTTGATTCTTTGGCCATGTGTATGTATGTATACTTGTGTGCACAGCTTTTGTTGTTATTGTAGAGAAACGTTGTGCTTACAGTGCATGGATGTATGTACGTGTGGGATGTGTATGTGTGTGTGTGTGAGTCTAATTCTTTGGTTTTGTGTGCATGTATATGTGGGTGTTTGTACGTATGTATGGGTGTGTGCGAGTGTGTGTGATTGTTATTTGATAGACTTATGGTTGCTGTTTTGAGTTATAGTTGGTATGCTTATGTATGGTTATTGTATGTATGCATTTATGTTTGTGATCTCTGGGGGCGAAATAATCTAATAGCAGCAGAGGGTGGCAACCCTGTTGCGAATGGAAGTCGTTAGGGAATGTATTTGGTAATGCATGTATATGTTGTTGGATTAAGGTATGTGATCTTATCTATTTTTGCTTTGAAGAATGTCATTGCTTGTGTGAGTTACATCAACACTTTTTCATACATATTTACAAATGCATGTATATATGTTTTTAAGGCTATTGACGTTGCTATTATGGAGATAGAAAATATTGTGTCGGCATAGGTTTCATATATATTCACGTGAATTTCAGATGTTAAATGTTTTGAATCCGATCAGGTTGATAAGAAGAGATTTTCAATAGGGGTAGTGATATCTTTATTTCGGTATATTTTACTTTAATGTAACAATTATAAGAAATAGCTTTTGGAGAAATACAGCAAAAACTTATAGAAGCACCTACTTTCACGTGTCGCGATTTTTCTAGTACCTTTATATTGCAAACTGATGCTAGCGATTTTGTTCTGGGTGTTGCTGTGTATATGAATTTCATCATATATCGTAATACCAACAGAGAATTGTGGAAATGTGTGTGTGTGTGTGTGTGGGTATGTGTTTATGTGTGTGTGTGTGTATGTGTGTGCGTGTGTGTGTGTGTGTGTATGTTTGTAGGAATTTCAATGCGTGTATTTCTGTAGGAGCTTAGGGCTGATTATGATTTATGAGGGGTGAGGTGTTCTAGTAATATGTAACCGGGGGAATCTGTGTGTTTGTATGTCTGTAGGAGTTTAAGGCTGACCATGATTTGGGTGGGCAGGGTTGTTGACGTAATATGTATCCATGGGGATTTGTGGATGTGTCTGTCTATAGTAGTTTAAGGCTGATCGTAATTTGAGGTAGGTGAGGATGTTGTTGAGGTAAATTGGTTATGTGTATGTATGTATGTATGTATTTTTGTAAGAATTTAAGATGATTGTGATTTATTAGGGGCGAGGTGTTCTTGTAATATGTAGCCGTGAGAATCTATGTGTATAGACGTCTGTAGAAGTTTAAGACTATCTATAATTTCAGGTAGGTGAGAGTGTTGTGTTGTTGAGATTAATCTTATATATTGTATATGTATGTATATATGATCATGGGAATTTTTATAAGTATATCTGGGGGAGAATTTTAGGCTGGTCGTGATTTGTGAAAGGTGGGGTGTTGTTGAAATTTTCTTGGATATTTCTTATATGAATTCTGCTATGTGTGTGTGTATTTGCGCTAATATTTATATGTAGATAGAAACAATTTGTTTTCAGTATCGACATTTGGTACTATAAAATACTATCATATGTCTGGACTTCCCTAATCTTATTATGTTTTTATACTTACGCTTGTTTTATATTTTCTCATACTTAAATTTGTCTCGCGTTAAAGTCTGCCTATATGAAATTTGTTTATATTACAGATTTTGTTTATTTCAATCTTTGAATACATTTTTTTTTTGTCATTGATGTCTTTTGTTCTTCTTGTTGTTGGTGTTGTTGTTGCAAATATTCGTCTGTGTATAGATGCGATATATTCAGTTTTTTTTTTATTTGAAAATAAAAACGTTTTAATTTTTGTCTGCGTTTACTTAAAAGTTTGTGAGGATTTTCTGTTTTTAAGTAAAACTGAATTCCTGAAGATACATACTCTATAATAATAGCAACTAAAATAGAAATATTTCTTATACTTAATTTAAATTTTTTTAAAGTTGATGCAACGTTAGTAAGTTAACGTTAGAAATTTTTGGGGTACATAATTTTTTCTAACTATAGACTTTTTTCTTCACTTTCTACATTTATTTTGGAAAGCTTGCTTTGCTTTTTTAAAATGTATAAACATTTTTAAATGAAACTGATCCGGCACTCCAGCTTATATACTGATAGTTTTTTTTTCTTTGGTAGTCAACTTACTTCTTTTTTTATTTTTATTGATAAACATTTAAAATCAAAAGGGAGCTTTATATTGAAATTATTATTTTTATAATTGTTGAAAACAATCACTAGTTTTTTTTGTGATGAAATCATTCGAAGTTGAAGCTGATATCTTTGCTTACTGTTTTAAATTAAAATTTTATTCAATAGAATAAAAGGAGCTTTTTTCTTAAATTCTGATGCAGTTAAGATCGGATATGAGACTGAATTTAAATGTACTTTTAAATTAGTCACAATGAACAAACTTATTTTCTTGTTGAAAAGCGATTATCAGAAAACGAAGTGGTTTTCAGAGACTTTAGGTATACCCTTTCGACGGTTCCTCTAGGATACAAGATGACTTTGTTTGACGAAATTTCTGTTGCTTTATACTGATAATATGTTTACATTAATAAGGTACATATGTATATGTTTATTTTATGAAGGGCTATTACCTATGGCTTTCATTTGACGTTCTATATGTTTTTTTTTCTCATTTTATTAAAGATCAGCGTGTTGTGTATAAATTTCTGAAATGTTTAAGTGTGCTTTGTGTGTCCATCGGACAGAGTGTACGTTTTAGTTGGTCAGTCAGTCTATATATTTATTTTTTTTTTCTTCTAATGCACCACACCTTTTTTTCACATTTTACTACTTGAAATAGAGAAATTTTGTCTAATTTTTTTCTGGGTATATACATACATTAGTTAAATATGTGTATGAATTTTTAAGAAAAAATTTTAAATAAAATATTGGAAAAAGAATTAATTATTTGAATGGTTTTTATTTCTTTATTAGCTTTACTTCGCTAAAAATCAAAAAAATCAAAAAAATTTTTGTTTTTGCTTATTTGCCAATTATTGTTTTCATGTTGCTTAAACATGAACAGTCTTGTTTTCATATCGCTTAGACATGCACAGTCTTGTTTTCATGATGCTTAGACATGCACAGTCTTGTTTTCATGATGCTTAAACATGTACAGTCTTGTTTTCTTTGAGAGCTTATGCACAAGACAAATTGAATTTCACAATATTATGAAATTCCATTAAATTTCATATTTTCATAAAGAGAAACAATTTAGACAATCGGATAAGTCCTTATATTTTTCACTACATACAAGTTTCTGTTATTTTATATTCGGATAGATGAATCCTAAATTTCCTTTAAAAAATAACACACAACAAGGAATAATTTAATTTAATTTTATTTATATTAATAATACATTTTAATTTAATTTTATTTATTTTTATTATAATGATGGAAACATTTCATAATATCCAATTATTAAATTTTCTAATATACTTTTACGCAAAAAATATATTGTACATCTGCAAGTATCTGGTCCTTCCTCACACTCAGCATTATGCCAAGGAAAGCTTCTGAAGTGGCCTTCTGTGTTGTCTTCATCTTCCATGATACCATATTCTTCGTTCTCATCCAGCATATTTTGAAAAAATTTGATCATCTCCCAATGATCAAAAAGCCTGAAGCTTTCAAAATCTCTTATAAATTGGTTTAGAGAATGTCTGATTTGACTCATTTTATTTACTTATAAGTTAATGAATGATGATTGTTTGAAGGTTCCTTTAAGACTAATTTCCTCTTTTAAATTTTTAAAGTAGTATCTCTTGATCTTTAAAATATCTATACCATCATCTATATTCCATACCTCTTTTTTAGCACTCTATCTCTCTCTACCCCTTTTCTCTCTATAACTGTCTCTTTCTGTCTATCACTACCCCTCCACTTATTCACTATTTCACCATATTTTCGATTAGCCTTCTTGAAGTCGTCATCGCTACTTTTAAGATCATTTTCAGTTAAACATTCAAAGTGCGGACGAGTAAATAAAAAATAAATAAATAAATAAAACAAAAATGGAGTCTACAACAAATCTAACATCAAAATTTAATTCACTAAAAAATAAAACCTTAATCCACATAAAGGAGCTTGAGACATCAACTAAATACACAATTCGAAAAGTGTCAAGAGTAACAACAAAATATGGGCCAACACTAAAAGTTGAAATGGAAAACCACATAATGTTCCTCCCAAAGCGATATAATGCTTTAACCGATGCTGAAATTAAAGAACTCTCGAGCGGATCATATTGCTTAAGTAGAGAAGGTGAACAAAGCTTAATTGTTGAAAGCGAGCTGAGTGAATTTCTAATTCAAAATTCCCAATTTCCAATTTGGCAATAATATATAATAATTTTGTATTTTAAATTATAAATAAAAATACATGAAAGAGTTTTGTAAAATATAAATGTTTGTGCTTTTTTATTTAATATTTTCAGTTATTTCATAAAGAAATTTAAGACATAAATGACCACAGGTAAATGTATTGAAATTCTGATGTTGATTATAGTTGTATTTTATATTTCTACCAAGATATTTGACTACTTCCGAAGGAGGTTGTAAGTTTCCAAAGCTGTCGAAATATTCTTTTCCATTGTTGTTTTTATAATATGCTACCCAATGTGTACCAGGTCCTGTTGATACGTCTAAATTGATTATTCCACATTCTATTTTCTTTCTTCGTTTTGGTAGAGTATTCAACATGAAAACTCCTCTAAAATATGGAATATTTATAGAGAAACGGTTTTTGTCCACATCAGATAGTGGTCTGTTCGTAGCATCTCTAAGAGTTTTTTGATTCCTCTTTGTAAACTAAACCATAACCCTTTTTATATGGTTTTAAGTAAAGTCCCTTTCCAACTGCTATAGATTCCATCGCTCTATTATGTCTAATTGCTTCATCAAGTTGATTTTTTGCTTTCTTTGTTGCATTAACAGCTTTAGCTATAGCAGCACCTCCAGTTGTTAGACTACCAATTGCACCCAGAGCAGTTAAAATCGGTATTAGAGGCAAAAACCCACCAATTTTTGGTACACGTATTACATGTGGTACTATAATTTGAGATTTTCTTCTTTTTATTGATTTGTTGATAGTTTTTCGGGCAATTTTAATTGCTGAATTAATATCTAATGGTTTTTCCTTCTTTAGTATTTTTGTTGCAGCTCTAATTGATGTTCTAAACAGTTTTTTATCATTTATCTTGTTCTTTTTAACATTTTTCTTTTTCTCCACACCCATACCAAATTTTGTTTTGGCTTTCATTGCGTTAGTAACCATATAGGCAAATGATTTTTCAGCAATACTACTATCTTTTGATAAAACTCGATCCCAAGCTGAATTTTCAAGTATTTTATCAGCTTTATGTCTAATGCTTAAATCCTTATTTTTTGAATAAGCTATATCGTGATCTTTACAAGCAGAGTCCAATAAATTAATTCCTTTGTCACCTCAATTTAAACGTTTTTGTAGTTTTGTTTCAGGTCCACAATACTAATATCCAGGAAGATAAAGTTCACCAGTTAGAGAGTTTATTTTTTATCTACTATACCTCCTCCAACGAAGGTGTTTTTATGACTAAACGTTTTCTGATATTGTATAACTATATCATCTAATTTTGTCGATAATAACAGTTAACATTTATAAAATTTATTTAGTTCGTAATATTGATCCTTCTACTATTTTTTTTTTTTGTTTACTTGCCTCTATCTTGACTGATGGTTTCTTAGTCTTTAAACTTGTAGATTCTCAACTGCTGTCTTGATATTACTTTCTTCTTTCATGCGAATTCTTGTTTTTTCTTTTCATATCGCTTAAACATGCACAGTCTTGTTATCTTTGAAAGGTTCAGCACAAAACAAATCGAATTTCACAATATTATGAAATTCCATTATATTTCATTAGGTATTATCTTATCGACACCAACTCCTTTAACACCATCTCATTTACGTTTGCTAACAGCAAATAGTACAATAGGTGTCAGCTATTAGATCAGCTTATCAGCTATTAGATCAGCTTATTAGCACCTGGTCTGTTTTTCAGATCAGCTTTTCACGAGCTGGTCTGGTTTTCAGATTAGCTTATCAGGACCTGGTCTGGTTATCAGATCAGCTTATCAGGACCTGGTCTGGTTTTCAGATCAGTTTTTCAGGAGCTGGTCTGGTTTTCAGATCAGCTTTTCAGGAGCTGGTCTGTTTTTCAGATCAGCTTATCAGGACCTGGTCTGATTTTCAGGTCAGCTTATTAGGAGCTGGTCTGGTTTTCAGGTCAGATGAAATAACTAAAGTCTATCTTTTATTAGCAGCATTTTTTTTCTATAACGAAAATCGTTTAATTCAATATATTTGCTTATAATCAAAAATCCATATTTATCCTTCCAACACTCTACAAATTTTTTAAAACATGTCAAAATTCATATTACTGCCAACATGAACCTTGTAAACATGCTTCATATTTTTCTCATCTTACTTAAACATTATAATTACATTTGCATTGTCTCTTATTAAATGCTTATAGCCATATTCATAAAAATTTTAAACAGCATTTCAAATGTTGTTTGAGCAAAGTTCGCTAAAATTGTATTCATAATAGAATATTAGCTTAAAAACGTTTTTTAACTTACGTAAATCAACAAATCTTATAAATTAAATGCACCCATACTTAAAATAATTTTGAGCTGACGTCGTTCTAGTTTTGCTTCTTGTTTATTTATATTTTTAACTTTGTATGTATGTATGTATGTATGCATGTATTAAGAATTATGCTTATGTTTGGCACAAGTAGAATGAGTCATCATTCTTCTGTCGCCCCATACAAAAATATACACGTACACGTACATATGTATGTATATTATTCTGCTTTCCACATGCAACATCAGCAAATATCATAATTGAAATGTATTAAGCTTCATTACCAGAAAAAAATAAATGTATAATAACCCATTCTTTTAATTATGAAATTATGTAATTTCTTTAACTATTCATATTTGTAGTAGTATATAGATAATTTTAGTATAAATATATGTTTTTAAACCTCAGATAGTAGTAGGGAACTGTTCATCCGGTGGCAATTAAAATTGTTAAATTGTTAGTTCATATTTGAAGATACAATAAATAAAAAAAACATGCATTAAAAAAAATTGTGGGCTGAAATTGTTAAATTTGGGTAATTAAAATTTGAAAAGTTTAAAATTCTTGAAATTTGATACCTACGAGGGTGGTTCAATAAGTCCTTTAAATATTTTTCGAGGGTGGTTCAATAAGTCCGTCTTTTTTCTAATGCCTACGGGAAAAACGTGAAAATTAATTGTTTCTAAAGCCTACGAAAAATGTTTTGTTGTCTGTCTGTGGGAATTTGAGTCTGTCAGTGATTTGAGGCGTGTAATAATTTCTGGGTGTCCTTTGTCGGAGTTATGGGTAATGAAACTTTAAAATTTTAATCTACACCGAAATGAACATTCCGCTACTACTATCTGAGGCTTAAAAACATATATTTATACTAAAATTATCTATATACTACTACAAATATGAATAGTTAAAGAAATTACATCATTTCATAATTAAAAGAATGGGTTATTATACATTTATTTTTTTCTGGTAATGAAGCTTAATACATTTGAATTATGATATTTGCTGATGTTGCATGTGGAAAGCAGAATAATATACATACATATGTACGTGTACGTGTATATTTTTGTATGGGGCGACAGAAGAATGATGACTCATTCTACTTGTGCCAAACATAAGCATAATTCTTAATACATGCATACATACATACATACAGACAAAGTTAAAAATATAAATAAACAAGAAGCAAAACTAGAACGACGTCAGCTCAAAATTATTTTAAGTAAGGGTGCATTTAATTTATAAGATTTGTTGATTTACGCAAGTTAAAAAACGTTTTTAAGCTAATATTCCATTATGAATACAATTTTAGCGAATTTTGCTCAAACAACATTTGAAATGCTGTGTAAAATTTTTATGAATATGGCTATAAGCATTTAATAAGAGACAATGCAAATGTAATTATAATGTTTAAGTAAGATGAGAAAAATATGAAGCATGTTTACAAGGTTCATGTTGGCAGTAATATGAATTTTGACAAGTTTTAAAAAATTTGTAGAGTGTTGGAGGGATAAATATGGATTTTTGATTATAAGCAAATATATTGAATTAAACGATTTTCGTTATAGAAAAAAAATACTGCTAATAAAAGATAGACTTTAGTTATTTCATCTGACCTGAAAACCAGACCAGCTCCTAATAAGCTGACCTGAAAATCAGACCAGCTCCTAATAAGCTGACCTGAAAACCAGACCAGGTCCTGATAAGCTGATCTGAAAACCAGACCAGGTCCTGATAGCCTGATCTGAAAATCAGACCAGGTCCTGATAAGCTGATCTGAAAACGAGACCAGCTCCTGAAAAGCTGATCTGAAAACCAGACCAGGTCCTGAAAAGCTGATCTGAAAACCAGACCAGGTCCTGGAAAGCTGATCTGAAAACCAGACCAGGTCCTGATAAGCTGATCTGAAAACCAGACCAGGTCCTGAAAAGCTGATCTGAAAACCAGACCAGGTCCTGAAAAGCTGATCTGAAAACCAGACCAGCTCCTGAAAAGCTGATCTGAAAAACAGACCAGGTGCTAATAAGCTGATCTAATAGCTGATAAGCTGATCTAATAGCTGACACCTATTGTACTATTTGCTGTTAGCAAACGTAAATGAGATGGTGTTAAAGCAGTTGGTGTCGATAAGAAAATACCTAATGAAATATAATGGAATGTCATAATATTGTGAAATTCGATTTGTTTTGTGCAGAACCTTTCAAAGATAACAAGACTGTGCATGTTTAAGCGATATGAAAAGAAAAAACAAGAATTTGTAAATAAGCAAAAAGAAAAATTTTTTGATCTAGCGAAGTAAAGCCCATAAAGAAACAAAATATAAAAATGTGGACATTTGTAGTTAAAATTTCTATTAAGTAAATTTAATTTGAAATAAAAACCATTTATATATATTATTATTTTTTCAATATTTTATTTAACATTTTTTCTTAAAAATCTTAGTATCAATACAAATTTAACTCTATTTATAAATAAAAATATACAGATATAAAAAGAAAAAAGATCATTAATCTAATATTTAATTTTTATTTAAAGATAACTTAGGTATAGGTAAAAAGATAAAAGCTTTAAAGCATTAAATTTTTACATACTTTTGTGTGAATAAAATACTAAAATTAATAGATAAATTCATAAACAAATATATAAACAATAAATAAATTAATAGATAAGTAAATTAATAAAGAAATAAAGGAATTAACTAATTAATAAATTAATAAACAAATAAATAATAAATACATAAATTTATTAATAAACAAATAAGTGAATAATAAATAAATTAATAAATAATTAAAGAAATACATTAACAAATAAATACAATTAGTACAAAATTAAATTTTCATTGACATCTTACATGCAATTTAGTAGGAATCATTCTATTCTACATCCATTGCATCATTATTTCGGTCTATGTAATGTCCCCAAGCGCGCGTTTTTATTTTATCTTTCATTATATTTCTTTTATCATCAGAAAAGCTAAGTGCTATTTTATGTAGTTTTTGGGTATATAGTTAGTTGATGTGTTTTAGATCTAAACAAAAACATTTCATCCGAGATAATTTTGGATTCGAATAAGCAACTTTTGTAATCATTAATGGACAACTTTTTAATTACAGACTTTTTGGCCCCTTTTGATTTTTTAATAGCTTCCGAGCGAAGAGTCGACAGAGAATACATTTTTGCTCTTAAACCAACAAACTCTGTCATTATATCCCCATGGTTTTAATCTTTCATCATTCCTAAAACCTTCTTATTTAGTAGCGGCAAACGAAATTGATTATCTATAGGATATTCTGACGTATCAAAATTCAAACTAATGTCATTACGGATGTCATCGTAAAAATCATCAGTTTTAATTGAATAAATAAATGAGTCAGTATCCATATAGTTGAGAGAAATGTTGTCTCCAAATTTAGGCTTCATGAAGCCATAATGGAAGTCATACATTATCCACTTGGATAACTCCAGTACTGTAAAACCAACATATATGGGTTTATAATATAGTGGTTCCATTTTTTCTAACTCAACCGCATACATATCATCAGAAAATTTTGTCAACTGCTTAAAATTAGGTTTCGCAATCAATGCTCTGAGTCCTAAATGATTCCTGTTTGTTGTTTCCCAAGATGAAGTAATTCTAATGTCCCTACGTTTTTCAATGTTTTCCATTGTCTTCCCGTAAACAGCATTGTTTAAAAGTTTGAAGAAATCTTTTTCAAAATTATTTTTAGCATTTGTCCTATGAAATGTGTTTAAGTCAATATATTTTTTAAGCCAAGGGGATTGCTTAAATCTGAGTATTCTATGGATTTTTTTTAAGATGAGTCCATTTGAAATGGCTTGCTTTAAAACTCTATAGTGCATGGTGTAATTTGTTTTTGAGTGTAAGTCTGCAACTAATTTTTTGATTTTGGATCCCCCCACTGTCTTAGTTTGAGGACAAAATGGCAAATCATTATGAAGATCATGCACTGAATCGGGATACTCTATATCCACTTCCAAAATGTACCCATACTCTGCAGTATCAGAGATTTTCTTAACATCAAAATCAGTATCACATATCCACTCAAATTCACCGCAAGGTAGATATTCCGACATCGCCCAACCATACAAATTGTTAGCGTCTAAATATACAAGAAATTCTGATGGTTTTGATGCATCAAAATCTTCCAAATATTTGTTATTTGCTTTGGAATATCTTTGCGAGCATTGAACTAGTCCACCTCTAATTCCGTTTTGCATAAACATATACATTTCGGAATCAGTGAACTGTTCCAGTGAAACTTCTGTGGTTTTCAACATTGCATCCCAAGATAATCCTGGTGCTGTATAATAGTGGCAGGGGTCTTAATCATATATATCTCTACAAATTTTCCTAAAATTTTCAAACACGTCAGTTAGAAGTAGAACATCTGTCTTTAAGTAGAGTTCAGTGTAGTCAAGGAGGGTTTTACAGTTAAACTCTCTCCATATTTTTTGAGCATGTTCATACTCGACTACATCACATTCTTCATTCGTTAGAATATTGAAGAACTCGTCTCTACTAGGGAGCTTAGTTTCCTTAAACTTAGTCATGGAATCCATGTAAGAGTACGGAAATACACCCTTTCTTCTTATCAGGTTGAACTGAGCTTCATCAACGAAACATGATCGAATAGTATTGAAATCATTATTATCAAGATTTTTCACTAACATATCTAAGCTCGAAGCCATAAATCTAAACGAGTCTATAAATCTTATTTCGAATCCATATTTTTCATCTAATCTGATGAAAATTGAAAGAGTGATATAACGCTCTGTGTTCTGGGGAATCACTTTTATTGTGGAATATTTTATAGTAGAAAGTTCTTTGAAAAATAGATGTATATCATATGCAGAAAGATTATGCATGATAACCGGTATAAACTGAGGTGTTTTATAATTCAAATTACATTCGCTATGAGCTGCCCCACGATAATTGCCCGTAAGATGACAATGATCTCTAACTTTATCCTTATTTAATATTTTCTTACATATATGACAATTTTTTGCATTATTATATTGAGCTATTTCTATTGGGGTTATGAACATTTTCTTAACTTTAAGTAAATAATTTAGATAAATATCTGTACAATCTTCAACTATTTTTTTGATAAATACATTTGCCGAATCTTCACCAAAATAATTCCTATATAAATTATTTTCTCTCTTAAAACTACAATTAATTAAATACCCGAATGCACATGCATAGTGTTTCTGTACATTTGTAGTGCTTTTACTCACAGGATCATTGACTTTTTCTAAAATGGACTCAAAGTCTGCGTATATTACAAATGGTACATTTAACTGTTTGTAGTGCTTCGTAAACTTGATAATAGATCCATTTTCTGGCATTCTGATGACTTTTTTGCCGCAAACGTTTTTGTGATGATTATACACATAATCATCATGTGTATAATATAGGCAGGTGTTGCATATCAGAATCTTACTTCTGTGTGCCGTCATGTTGGAACGAAGAAGTCTGAAGAAAATTTAGAAAATAAAATAGTATGTAAATTAATATAACAATAATAAGTAACTGTTTAAATAGATATGAAAACATATTTCGCTTAAATGCAGAAATGAAACTTACTTTGATATATCATTGATGAGTACATAGTGGAAGTTTTCATTGGACTGGAGCAATAAGAGATTAATATGAACATGTTTTTCTCCTTTTGTTATGTAGTATGGTCCTATAAGCGATGTTCCATTGTGACCAAATACATTGATGCTCACATAATTTTGACTTTCAAATTTTTGTATCTGCTTCAATGGAAGTGGAAACTCTAGGTCTTTAAAATTTAATGCAATTCCCCCTATATTAATATTCTCATCAGAAATGTTTGCAATATTGTAATTTCTACAGTTTTTCCGTTGTTTAGGACTCAGACCACTGTTTACATTCAAAGCCGCAATGAGACACCATTTAAAGCAATAAACATCAGAGTTCTCGACATTTATGCATGCATGTTTTGCTGCAATATTTTTTGGGAGAGGGATAAAGTTCGATCCTCTTATTATGGACGCCTTGTTTATATTGACTTCAAGGGTATTTATTGAAATCAAAGTCCATCCGCTATCCCTCTCTTGAAATTCTTCCATTTTGGCTCTTAGCTCCTCGGTTTGTTTCTTGTACATATCCTCTATGTCATCAGATAAAGTAACCATCATCATTTTCGAAATATGAACAAGTTGGGAAACATTAATCTCATCATTCACCATCTTCATATAATCACATGTGAGCTCCATATTAAATTTAAATGTAGTATGTATCCTACTACGTTCATTGATTTGTTGTACTATGGAGCTCTTGGCAGATTTCAGAAACTCCTCCGGAAACAAGACACCCACATTTTTGTTTAGGACAATATATGTCTCGATCCTCCCATTGAAGTTGCTTGCTCTTTTTGTGAGAAAATCTCCAATCCGTTCTTGTTGACAACTGTTTTTATGTTTTGTGGTTCTGACATGAGCCATATAACCATTTGATGGGATCATCTCATCACAATCCTCACAATATTTGTTTTGAAGATTTAGCTTACTAGTTCCAACCATAGCCTTCGATTGGTTAGCATATGAGTGCGTTTCAATATGCTGATTTAGTTTTGTTTGAGTCAGAAAGACTTTATTGCAGATGGTACAACTTGTACTATTCATTTTATTTAATTATTTATTCGTTTATTAATTAATTTAATTATTATATTTATAAACAATTTATTTAATTATTTTATTTATAAACAATTTATTTCAGTTATAAACAATTTATTTAATTATTTTTTTTATGCATTATAAACTTGTTTAACAAACAGTAGTTAAGTTCTAGCACTTTTATAGTTTTTGGATTTCAAACACTTTAGAAATTTTTGTTCGGAAAATAGGTTGTCACTTGTTGAGATATCAAAGCAGACTGATGACAATCTACATTATTCCTTCTACTTATATACTTTATATGAGAATCGCGTAGTAGTCATCAAGCCTAATTTATTACGACATATGATGAAATTCCTACAAACATACACACACACACACACATTTCTACAATTCTCTGTTGGTATTACGATATATGATGAAATTCATATACACAGCAACACCCAGAACAAAATCGCTAGCATCAGTTTGCAATATAAAGGTACTAGAAAAATCGGGACACGTGAAAGTAGGTGCTAGTAGATTGTTAATGGCGGAGATAGTCCTGTTTTGGGAATTCAAAACTGGGAAAAAACAAAAACGTTGGCAAGCCTGTTACAAATGGGGGGATTTTAGGGATTTTCATGCTGATATGGTGTGTGTGTGTGAGTTTGATTCTTTGGCCATGTGTATGTATGTATACTTGTGTGCACAGCTTTTGTTGTTATTGTAGAGAAACGTTGTGCTTACAGTGCATGGATGTATGTACGTGTGGGATGTGTATGTGTGTGTGTGTGAGTCTAATTCTTTGGTTTTGTGTGCATGTATATGTGGGTGTTTGTACGTATGTATGGGTGTGTGCGAGTGTGTGTGATTGTTATTTGATAGACTTATGGTTGCTGTTTTGAGTTATAGTTGGTATGCTTATGTATGGTTATTGTATGTATGCATTTATGTTTGTGATCTCTGGGGGCGAAATAATCTAATAGCAGCAGAGGGTGGCAACCCTGTTGCGAATGGAAGTCGTTAGGGAATGTATTTGGTAATGCATGTATATGTTGTTGGATTAAGGTATGTGATCTTATCTATTTTTGCTTTGAAGAATGTCATTGCTTGTGTGAGTTACATCAACACTTTTTCATACATATTTACAAATGCATGTATATATGTTTTTAAGGCTATTGACGTTGCTATTATGGAGATAGAAAATATTGTGTCGGCATAGGTTTCATATATATTCACGTGAATTTCAGATGTTAAATGTTTTGAATCCGATCAGGTTGATAAGAAGAGATTTTCAATAGGGGTAGTGATATCTTTATTTCGGTATATTTTACTTTAATGTAACAATTATAAGAAATAGCTTTTGGAGAAATACAGCAAAAACTTATAGAAGCACCTACTTTCACGTGTCGCGATTTTTCTAGTACCTTTATATTGCAAACTGATGCTAGCGATTTTGTTCTGGGTGTTGCTGTGTATATGAATTTCATCATATATCGTAATACCAACAGAGAATTGTGGAAATGTGTGTGTGTGTGTGTGGGTATGTGTTTATGTGTGTGTGTGTGTGTATGTGTGTGCGTGTGTGTGTGTGTGTGTATGTTTGTAGGAATTTCAATGCGTGTATTTCTGTAGGAGCTTAGGGCTGATTATGATTTATGAGGGGTGAGGTGTTCTAGTAATATGTAACCGGGGGAATCTGTGTGTTTGTATGTCTGTAGGAGTTTAAGGCTGACCATGATTTGGGTGGGCAGGGTTGTTGACGTAATATGTATCCATGGGGATTTGTGGATGTGTCTGTCTATAGTAGTTTAAGGCTGATCGTAATTTGAGGTAGGTGAGGATGTTGTTGAGGTAAATTGGTTATGTGTATGTATGTATGTATGTATTTTTGTAAGAATTTAAGATGATTGTGATTTATTAGGGGCGAGGTATTCTTGTAATATGTAGCCGTGAGAATCTATGTGTATAGACGTCTGTAGAAGTTTAAGACTATCTATAATTTCAGGTAGGTGAGAGTGTTGTGTTGTTGAGATTAATCTTATATATTGTATATGTATGTATATATGATCATGGGAATTTTTATAAGTATATCTGGGGGAGAATTTTAGGCTGGTCGTGATTTGTGAAAGGTGGGGTGTTGTTGAAATTTTCTTGGATATTTCTTATATGAATTCTGCTATGTGTGTGTGTATTTGCGCTAATATTTATATGTAGATAGAAACAATTTGTTTTCAGTATCGACATTTGGTACTATAAAATACTATCATATGTCTGGACTTCCCTAATCTTATTATGTTTTTATACTTACGCTTGTTTTATATTTTCTCATACTTAAATTTGTCTCGCGTTAAAGTCTGCCTATATGAAATTTGTTTATATTACAGATTTTGTTTATTTCAATCTTTGAATACATTTTTTTTTTGTCATTGATGTCTTTTGTTCTTCTTGTTGTTGGTGTTGTTGTTGTAAATATTCGTCTGTGTATAGATGCGATATATTCAGTTTTTTTTTTTATTTGAAAATAAAAACGTTTTAATTTTCGTCTGCGTTTACTTAAAAGTTTGTGAGGATTTTCTGTTTTTAAGTAAAACTGAATTCCTGAAGATACATACTCTATAATAATAGCAACTAAAATAGAAATATTTCTTATACTTAATTTAAATTTTTTTAAAGTTGATGCAACGTTAGTAAGTTAACGTTAGAAATTTTTGGGGTACATAATTTTTTCTAACTATAGACTTTTTTCTTCACTTTCTACATTTATTTTGGAAAGCTTGCTTTGCTTTTTTAAAATGTATAAACATTTTTAAATGAAACTGATCCGGCACTCCAGCTTATATACTGATAGTTTTTTTTTTCTTTGGTAGTCAACTTACTTCTTTTTTTATTTTTATTGATAAACATTTAAAATCAAAAGGGAGCTTTATATTGAAATTATTATTTTTATAATTGTTGAAAACAATCACTAGTTTTTTTTTTGTGATGAAATCATTCGAAGTTGAAGCTGATATCTTTGCTTACTGTTTTAAATTAAAATTTTATTCAATAGAATAAAAGGAGCTTTTTTCTTAAATTCTGATGCAGTTAAGATCGGATATGAGACTGAATTTAAATGTACTTTTAAATTAGTCACAATGAACAAACTTATTTTCTTGTTGAAAAGCGATTATCAGAAAACGAAGTGGTTTTCAGAGACTTTAGGTATACCCTTTCGACGGTTCCTCTAGGATACAAGATGACTTTGTTTGACGAAATTTCTGTTGCTTTATACTGATAATATGTTTACATTAATAAGGTACATATGTATATGTTTATTTTATGAAGGGCTATTACCTATGGCTTTCATTTGACGTTCTATATGTTTTTTTTTCTCATTTTATTAAAGATAAGCGTGTTGTGTATAAATTTCTGAAATGTTTAAGTGTGCTTTGTGTGTCCATCGGACAGAGTGTACGTTTTAGTTGGTCAGTCAGTCTATATATTTATTTTTTTTTCTTCTAATGTACCACACCTTTTTTTCACATTTTACTACTTGAAATAGAGAAATTTTGTCTAATTTTTTTCTGGGTATATACATACATTAGTTAAATATGTGTATAAAATATTGGAAAAAGAATTAATTATTTGAATGGTTTTTATTTCTTTATTAGCTTTACTTCGCTAAAAATCAAAAAAATCAAAAAAATTTTTGTTTTTGCTTATTTGCCAATTATTGTTTTCATGTTGCTTAAACATGAACAGTCTTGTTTTCATATCGCTTAGACATGCACAGTCTTGTTTTCATGATGCTTAGACATGCACAGTCTTGCTTTCATGATGCTTAAACATGTACAGTCTTGTTTTCTTTGAGAGCTTATGCACAAGACAAATTGAATTTCACAATATTATGAAATTCCATTAAATTGCATATTTTCATAAAGAGAAACAATTTAGACAATCGGATAAGTCCTTATATTTTTCACTACATACAAGTTTCTGTTATTTTATATTCGGATAGATGAATCCTAAATTTCCTTTAAAAAATAACACAAAACAAGGATAAGTTTAATTTAATTTTATTTATATTAATAATACATTTTAATTTAATTTTATTTATTTTTATTATAATGATGGAAACATTTCATAATATCCAATTATTAAATTTTCTAATATACTTTTACGCAAAAAATATATTGTACATCTGCAAGTATCTGGTCCTTCCTCACACTCAGCATTATGCCAAGGAAAGCTTCTGAAGTGGCCTTCTGTGTTGTCTTCATCTTCCATGATACCATATTCTTCGTTCTCATCCAGCATATTTTGAAAAAATTTGATCATCTCCCAATGATCAAAAAGCCTGAAGCTTTCAAAATCTCTTATAAATTGGTTTCGAGAATGTCTGATTTGACTCATTTTATTTACTTATAAGTTAATGAATGATGATTGTTTGAAGGTTCCTTTAAGACTAATTTCCTCTTTTAAATTTTTAAAGTAGTATCTCTTGATCTTTAAAATATCTATACCATCATCTATATTCCATACCTCTTTTTTAGCACTCTATCTCTCTCTACCCCTTTTCTCTCTATAACTGTCTCTTTCTGTCTATCACTACCCCTCCACTTATTCACTATTTCACCATATTTTCGATTAGCCTTCTTGAAGTCGTCATCGCTACTTTTAAGATCATTTTCAGTTAAACATTCAAAGTGCGGACGAGTAAATAAAAAATAAATAAATAAATAAAACAAAAATGGAGTCTACAACAAATCTAACATCAAAATTTAATTCACTAAAAAATAAAACCTTAATCCACATAAAGGAGCTTGAGACATCAACTAAATACACAATTCGAAAAGTGTCAAGAGTAACAACAAAATATGGGCCAACACTAAAAGTTGAAATGGAAAACCACATAATGTTCCTCCCAAAGCGATATAATGCTTTAACCGATGCTGAAATTAAAGAACTCTCGAGCGGATCATATTGCTTAAGTAGAGAAGGTGAACAAAGCTTAATTGTTGAAAGCGAGCTGAGTGAATTTCTAATTCAAAATTCCCAATTTCCAATTTGGCAATAATATATAATAATTTTGTATTTTAAATTATAAATAAAAATACATGAAAGAGTTTTGTAAAATATAAATGTTTGTGCTTTTTTATTTAATATTTTCAGTTATTTCATAAAGAAATTTAAGACATAAATGACCACAGGTAAATGTATTGAAATTCTGATGTTGATTATAGTTGTATTTTATATTTCTACCAAGATATTTGACTACTTCCGAAGGAGGTTGTAAGTTTCCAAAGCTGTCGAAATATTCTTTTCCATTGTTGTTTTTATAATATGCTACCCAATGTGTACCAGGTCCTGTTGATACGTCTAAATTGATTATTCCACATTCTATTTTCTTTCTTCGTTTTGGTAGAGTATTCAACATGAAAACTCCTCTAAAATATGGAATATTTATAGAGAAACGGTTTATGTCCACATCAGATAGTGGTCCGTTCGTAGCATCTCTAAGAGTTTTTTGATTCCTCTTTGTAAACTAAACCATAACCCTTTTTATATGGTTTTAAGTAAAGTCCCTTTCCAACTGCTATAGATTCCATCGCTCTATTATGTCTAATTGCTTCATCAAGTTGATTTTTTGCTTTCTTTGTTGCATTAACAGCTTTAGCTATAGCAGCACCTCCAGTTGTTAGACTACCAATTGCACCCAGAGCAGTTAAAATCGGTATTAGAGGCAAAAACCCACCAATTTTTGGTACACGTATTACATGTGGTACTATAATTTGAGATTTTCTTCTTTTTATTGATTTGTTGATAGTTTTTCGGGCAATTTTAATTGCTGAATTAATATCTAATGGTTTTTCCTTCTTTAGTATTTTTGTTGCAGCTCTAATTGATGTTCTAAACAGTTTTTTATCATTTAACTTGTTCTTTTTAACATTTTTCTTTTTCTCCACACCCATACCAAATTTTGTTTTGGCTTTCATTGCGTTAGTAACCATATAGGCAAATGATTTTTCAGCAATACTACTATCTTTTGATAAAACTCGATCCCAAGCTGAATTTTCAAGTATTTTATCAGCTTTATGTCTAATGCTTAAATCCTTATTTTTTGAATAAGCTATATCGTGATCTTTACAAGCAGAGTCCAATAAATTAATTCCTTTGTCACCTCAATTTAAACGTTTTTGTAGTTTTGTTTCAGGTCCACAATACTAATATCCAGGAAGATAAAGTTCACCAGTTAGAGAGTTTATTTTTTATCCACTATACCTCCTCCAACGAAGGTGTTTTTATGACTAAACGTTTTCTGATATTGTATAACTATATCATCTAATTTTGTCGATAATAACAGTTAACATTTATAAAATTTATTTAGTTCGTAATATTGATCCTTCTACTATTTTTTTTTTGTTTACTTGCCTCTATCTTGACTGATGGTTTCTTAGTCTTTAAACTTGTATATTCTCAACTGCTGTCTTGATATTACTTTCTTCTTTCATGCGAATTCTTGTGTTTTCTTTTCATATCGCTTAAACATGCACAGTCTTGTTATCTTTGAAAGGTTCAGCACAAAACAAATCGAATTTCACAATATTATGAAATTCCAATATATTTCATTAGGTATTATCTTATCGACACCAACTGCTTTAACACCATCTCATTTACGTTTGCTAACAGCAAATAGTACAATAGGTGTCAGCTATTAGATCAGCTTATCAGCTATTAGATCAGCTTATTAGCACCTGGTCTGTTTTTCAGATCAGCTTTTCACGAGCTGGTCTGGTTTTCAGATCAGCTTATCAGGACCTGGTCTGGTTATCAGATCAGCTTATCAGGACCTGGTCTGGTTTTCAGATCAGTTTTTCAGGAGCTGGTCTGGTTTTCAGATCAGCTTTTCAGGAGCTGGTCTGGTTTTCAGATCAGCTTATCAGGACCTGGTCTGATTTTCAGGTCAGCTTATTAGGAGCTGGTCTGGTTTTCAGGTCAGATGAAATAACTAAAGTCTATCTTTTATTAGCAGCATTTTTTTTCTATAACGAAAATCGTTTAATTCAATATATTTGCTTATAATCAAAAATCCATATTTATCCTTCCAACACTCTACAAATTTTTTAAAACTTGTCAAAATTCATATTACTGCCAACATGAACCTTGTAAACATGCTTCATATTTTTCTCATCTTACTTAAACATTATAATTACATTTGCATTGTCTCTTATTAAATGCTTATAGCCATATTCATAAAAATTTTAAACAGCATTTCAAATGTTGTTTGAGCAAAGTTCGCTAAAATTGTATTCATAATAGAATATTAGCTTAAAAACGTTTTTTAACTTACGTAAATCAACAAATCTTATAAATTAAATGCACCCATACTTAAAATAATTTTGAGCTGACGTCGTTTTAGTTTTGCTTCTTGTTTATTTATATTTTTAACTTTGTATGTATGTATGTATGTATGCATGTATTAAGAATTATGCTTATGTTTGGCACAAGTAGAATGAGTCATCATTCTTCTGTCGCCCCATACAAAAATATACACGTACACGTACATATGTATGTATATTATTCTGCTTTCCACATGCAACATCAGCAAATATCATAATTGAAATGTATTAAGCTTCATTACCAGAAAAAAATAAATGTATAATAACCCATTCTTTTAATTATGAAATTATGTAATTTCTTTAACTATTCATATTTGTAGTAGTATATAGATAATTTTAGTATAAATATATGTTTTTAAACCTCAGATAGTAGTAGGGAACTGTTCATCCGGTGGCAATTAAAATTGTTAAATTGTTAGTTCATATTTGAAGATACAATAAATAAAAAAAACATGCATTAAAAAAAAAATTGTGGGCTGAAATTGTTAAATTTGGGTAATTAAAATTTGAAAATTTTAAAATTCTTGAAATTTGATATCTACGAGGGTGGTTCAATAAGTCCTTTAAATATTTTTCGAGGGTGGTTCAATAAGTCCGTCTTTTTTCTAATGCCTACGGGAAAAACGTGAAAATTAATTGTTTCTAAAGCCTACGAAAAATGTTTTGTTGTCTGTCTGTGGGAATTTGAGTCTGTCAGTGATTTGAGGCGTGTAATAATTTCTGGGTGTCCTTTGTCGGAGTTATGGGTAATGAAACTTTAAAATTTTAATCTACACCGAAATGAACATTCCGCTACTACTATCTGAGGCTTAAAAACATATATTTATACTAAAATTATCTATATACTACTACAAATATGAATAGTTAAAGAAATTACATCATTTCATAATTAAAAGAATGGGTTATTATACATTTATTTTTTTCTGGTAATGAAGCTTAATACATTTCAATTATGATATTTGCTGATGTTGCATGTGGAAAGCAGAATAATATACATACATATGTACGTGTACGTGTATATTTTTGTATGGGGCGACAGAAGAATGATGACTCATTCTACTTGTGCCAAACATAAGCATAATTCTTAATACATGCATACATACATACATACATACAAAGTTAAAAATATAAATAAACAAGAAGCAAAACTAGAACGACGTCAGCTCAAAATTATTTTAAGTAAGGGTGCATTTAATTTATAAGATTTGTTGATTTACGCAAGTTAAAAAACGTTTTTAAGCTAATATTCTATTATGAATACAATTTTAGCGAATTTTGCTCAAACAACATTTGAAATGCTGTGTAAAATTTTTATGAATATGGCTATAAGCATTTAATAAGAGACAATGCAAATGTAATTATAATGTTTAAGTAAGATGAGAAAAATATGAAGCATGTTTACAAGGTTCATGTTGGCAGTAATATGAATTTTGACAAGTTTTAAAAAATTTGTAGAGTGTTGGAGGGATAAATATGGATTTTTGATTATAAGCAAATATATTGAATTAAACGATTTTCGTTATAGAAAAAAAAAATACTACTAATAAAAGATAGACTTTAGTTATTTCATCTGACCTGAAAACCAGACCAGCTCCTAATAAGCTGACCTGAAAATCAGACCAGCTCCTAATAAGCTGACCTGAAAACCAGACCAGGTCCTGATAAGCTGATCTGAAAACCAGACCAGGTCCTGATAGCCTGATCTGAAAATCAGACCAGGTCCTGATAAGCTGATCTGAAAACCAGACCAGCTCCTGAAAAGCTGATCTGAAAACCAGACCAGGTCCTGAAAAGCTGATCTGAAAACCAGACCAGGTCCTGGAAAGCTGATCTGAAAACCAGACCAGGTCCTGATAAGCTGATCTGAAAACCAGACCAGGTCCTGAAAAGCTGATCTGAAAACCAGACCAGGTCCTGAAAAGCTGATCTGAAAACCAGACCAGCTCCTGAAAAGCTGATCTGAAAAACAGACCAGGTGCTAATAAGCTGATCTAATAGCTGATAAGCTGATCTAATAGCTGACACCTATTGTACTATTTGCTGTTAGCAAACGTAAATGAGATGGTGTTAAAGCAGTTGGTGTCGATAAGAAAATACCTAATGAAATGTAATGGAATGTCATAATATTGTGAAATTCGATTTGTTTTGTGCAGAACCTTTCAAAGATAACAAGACTGTGCATGTTTAAGCGATATGAAAAGAAAAAACAAGAATTCGCATGAAAGAAGAAAGTAACATCAAGACAGCAGTTGAGAATATACAAGTTTAAAGACTGAGAAACCATCAGTCAAGATAGAGGCAAGTAAACAAAAAAAAAAAATAGTAGAAGGAACAATATTACGAACTAAATAAATTTTATAAATGTTACCTGTTATTATCGACAAAATTAGATGATATAGTTATACAATATCAGAAAACGTTTAGTCATAAAAACACCTTCGTTGGAGGAGGTATAGTAGATAAAAAAATAAACTCTCTAACTGGTGAACTTTATCTTCCTGGATATTTGTATTGTGGACCTGAAACAAAACTACAAAAACGTTTAAATTGAGGTGACAAAGGAATTAATTTATTGGACTCTGCTTGTAAAGATCACGATATAGCTTATTCAAAAAATAAGGATTTAAGCATTAGACATAAAGCTGATAAAATACTTGAAAATTCAGCTTGGGATCGAGTTTTATCAAAAGATAGTAGTATTGCTGAAAAATCATTTGCCTATATGGTTACTAACGCAATGAAAGCCAAAACAAAATTTGGTATGGGTGTGGAGAAAAAGAAAAATGTTAAAAAGAACAAGATAAATGATAAAAAACTGTTTAGAACATCAATTAGAGCTGCAACAAAAATACTAAAGAAGGAAAAACCATTAGATATTAATTCAGCAATTAAAATTGCCCGAAAAACTATCAACAAATCAATAAAAAGAAGAAAATCTCAAATTATAGTACCACATGTAATACGTGTACCAAAAATTGGTGGGTTTTTGCCTCTAATACCGATTTTAACTGCTCTGGGTGCAATTGGTAGTCTAACAACTGGAGGTGCTGCTATAGCTAAAGCTGTTAATGCAACAAAGAAAGCAAAAAATCAACTTGATGAAGCAATTAAACATAATAGAGCGATGGAATCTATAGCAGTTGGAAAGGGACTTTACTTAAAACCATATAAAAAGGGTTATGGTTTAGTTTACAAAGAGGAATCAAAAAACTCTTAGAGATGCTACGAACAGACCACTATCTGATGTGGACATAAACCGTTTCTCTATAAATATTCCATATTTTAGAGGAGTTTTCATGTTGAATACTCTACCAAAACGAAGAAGGAAAATAGAATGTGGAATAATCAATTTAGACGTATCAACAGGACCTGGTACACATTGGGTAGCATATTATAAAAACAACAATGGAAAAGAATATTTCGACAGCTTTGGAAACTTACAACCTCCTTCGGAAGTAGTCAAATATCTTGGTAGAAATATAAAATACAACTATAATCAACATCAGAATTTCAATACATTTACCTGTGGTCATTTATGTCTTAAATTTCTTTATGAAATAACTGAAAATATTAAATAAAAAAGCACAAACATTTATATTTTACAAAACTCTTTCATGTATTTTTATTTATAATTTAAAATACAAAATTATTATATATTATTGCCAAATTGGAAATTGGGAATTTTGAATTAGAAATTCACTCAGCTCGCTTTCAACAATTAAGCTTTGTTCACCTTCTCTACTTAGGCAATTTTATCCGCTCGAGAGTTCTTTAATTTCAGCATCGGTTAAAGCATTATATCGCTTTGGTTTTCCATTTCAACTTTTAGTGTTGGCCCATATTTTGTTGTTACTCTTGACACTTTTCGAATGGTGTATTTAGTTGATGTCTCAAGCTCCTTTATGTGGATTAAGGTTTTATTTTTTAGTGAATTAAATTTTGATGTTAGATTTGTTGTAGACTCCATTTTTGTTTTATTTATTTATTTATTTTTTATTTACTTGTCCGCACTTTGAATGTTTAACTGAAAATGATCTTAAAAGTAGCGATGACGACTTCAAAAAGGCTAATCGAAAATATGGTGAAATAGTGAATAAGTGGAGGGGTAGTGATAGACAGAAAGAGACAGTTATAGAGAGAAAAGGGGTAGAGAGAGATAGAGTTCTAAAAAAGAGGTATGGAATATAGATGATGGTATAGATATTTTAAAGATCAAGAGATACTACTTTAAAAATTTAAAAGAGGAAATTAGTCTTAAAGGAACCTTCAAACAATCATCATTCATTAACTTATAAGTAAATAAAATGAGTCAAATCAGACATACTCTAAACCAATTTATAAGAGATTTTGAAAGCTTCAGGCTTTTTGATCATTGGGAGATGATCAAATTTTTTCAAAATATGCTGGATGAGAACGAAGAATATGGTATCATGGAAGATGAAGACAACACAGAAGGCTACTTCAGAAGCTGTCCTTGGTATAATCCTGAGTGTGAGGAAGGATCAGATACTTGCAGATGCACAATATATTTTTTGCGTAAAAGTATATTAGAAAATTTAATAATTGGATATTATGTAATGTTTCCTTCATTATAATAAAAATAAATAAAATTAAATTAAAATGTATTATTAATATAAATAAAATTAAATTAAATTTATCCTTGTTTTGTGTTATTTTTTAAAGGAAATTTAGGATTCATCTATTCGAATATAAAATAACAGAAACTTGTATGTAGTGAAAAATATAAGGACTTATCCGATTGTCTAAATTGTTTCTCTTTATGAAAATATGAAATTTAATGGAATTTCATAATATTGTGAAATTCAATTTGTCTTGTGCATAACCTCTCAAAGAAAACAAGACTGTACATGTTTAAGCATCATGAAAACAAGACTGTGCATGTCTAAGCATCATGAAAACAAGATTGTGCATGTCTAAGCGATATGAAAACAAGACTGTACATGTTTAAGCGACATGAAAACAAGAATTTGCAAATAAGCAAAAACAAAAATTTTTTTGATCTAGCGAAGTAAAGCTAATAAAGAAATAAAAACCATTCACATAATTAATTCTTTTTCCAATATTTTATTTAAAATTTTTTCTTAAAAATTCATACACATATTTAACTAATGTATGTAGATACCCAGAAAAAAATTAGACAAAAATTCTCTATTTCAAGTAGTAAAATGTGAAAAAAAGGTGTGGTACATTAGAAGAAAAAAAAATAAATATATAGACTGACTGACCAACTAAAACGTACACTCTGTCCGATGGACACACAAAGCACACTTAAGCATTTCAGAAATATATACACAACACGCTGAGCTTTAATAAAATGAGAAAAAAAATCATATAGAACGTCAAATGAAAGCCATAGGTAATAGCCCTTCATAAAATAATCATATACATATCGCTTATTTACTTCAATAGTGGCACAACTCAAAAAAACCCGTTTTGCAGAAAACGCGTTTTAAGTTTTTATTTTGCATACAACTCAATGGAGAAATGAAAAAAAATTCTTCTCTCAGGAGGTGATGGTACAAGCTATTTATATGAAATTTTTACACAAGATAAAATACAAAATGCCGCATCTTTCTGCATTATTAACTCAAAAAACTTATTTTTTGAGTTATGCCACTATTGAAGCAAATGAGCGATATGTACCTTATTAATGTAAACATATTATCAGTATAAAGCAACAGAAATTTCGTCAAACAAAGTCATCTTGTATCCTAGAGGAACCGTCGAAAGGGTATACCTAAAGTCTCTGAAAACCACTTCGTTTTCTGATGATCGCTTTTCAACAAGAAAATAAGTTTGGTCATTGTGACTAATTTAAAAGTACATTTAAATTCAGTCTCATATCCGATCTTAACTGCATCAGAATTTAAGAAAAAAGCTCCTTTTATTCTATTGAATAAAATATTAATTTAAAACAGTAAGCAAAGATATCAGCTTCAACTTTAAATGATTTCATCACAAAAAAAACTAGTGATTGTTTTCAACAATTATGAAAATAATAATTTCAATATAAAGCTCCCTTTTGATTTTAAATGTTTATCAATAAAAATAAAAAAAGAAGTAAGTTGACTACCAAAGAAAAAAAAACTATCAGTATATAAGCTGGAGTGCCGGATCAGTTTCATTTAAAAAATGTTTATACATTTTTAAAAAGCAAAGCAAGCTTTCGAAAATAAATGTAGAAAGTGAAGAAAAAATTATGTACCCCAAAAATTTCTAACGTTAACTTACTAACGTTGCATCAACTTTAAAAAAATTTAAATTAAGTATAAGAAATATTTCTATTTTAGTTGCTATTACTATAGAGTATGTATCTTCAGGAATTCAGTTTTACTTAAAAACTGAAAATCCTCACAAACTTTTAAGTAAACGCAGATAAAAATTAAAATGTTTTTATTTTCAAATAAAAAAAAAACTGAATATATCGCATCTATACACAGACGAATATTTACAACAACAACATCAACAACAAGAAAAACAAAAGACATCAATGACAAAAAAAAAATGTATTCAAAGATTGAAATAAACAAAATCTGTAATATGTATAAACAAATTTCATATAGGCAGACTTTAACGCGAGACAAATTTAAGTATGAGAAAATATAAAACAAGCGTAAGTATAAAAACATAATAAGATTAGGGAAGTCCAGACATATGATAGTATTTTATAGTACCAAATGTCGATACTGAAAACAATTTATTTCTATCTACATATAAAGCAGCCCATACACAATTCAATTCAATTTTGAATTGGGTCGGTTGTTGTCCAAATCAAAGCGTGTATGGCTTTGTCAATTGATTAGTTTGGCAGCGTCGAGTTGAACAAAAATCAAAAGATTTTGATTTTTCATGTTGAGTAGTAAATCTTTCAATTCGATTGTCCTGTGTGTGTTCGAGTCTCTTGATTAGCTGTCAAAATTTATGTTTGTAGCTTTATTTTGTATAGAAAAAGTTATGTACTTTTAAAATTGTATTTAATTTGATTGAATTCTAAATATAAAATATAAAAATTAATGAATGAATGCAATAGAAGTTTTAAATTTTTAAATTTGTAATTGTGAAAAATATATCAATTTGACGGTTGAATGAAAATCTTTCAATTAAGTTTATGAAGTGTGTGGCCAAGAATCAATTCAATTGAAAGACTCAATTTACAATTGAATTGAAACGTGTATGGGGTGCTTAAATATTAGCGCAAATACACACACACATAGCAGAATTCATATTAGAAATATCCAAGAAAATTTCAACAACACCCCACCTTTCACAAATCACGACCAGCCTAAAATTCTCCCCCAGATATACATATAAAAATTCCCATTGTCATACATACATACATATACAATTACAGAATTAATCTCAAGAACACAACACTCACCTACCCTAAATTATGAATAGTCTTAAACTGCTACAGACATATATACATAGATTCTCCCGGCTACATAATACAAGAACACCTCATCCCTAATAAATCCCAATCATCTTAAATTCTTACAGAGACAGATACATACATACACATAACCAATTTACCTCAACAAGATTCTCAAATCACGATCAGCCTTAAACTACTATAGACAGACGCATTCGCAAATTCCCATGGCTACATATTACGTCAACAACCCTGCCCACCCAAATCATGGTCAGCCTTAAACTCCTACAGAAATACAAACACACAGATTCCCCCGGTTACATATTAATAGAATGCTTCGCCCCTCAAAAATCACAATCAGCCCTAAGCTCCTACAGAAATACACACATTGAAATTCCTACAAACATACACACACACACACACACACACATACACACACACACACATACACACACACACACACACACATACACACGCAATCGATCTACCTCAACTACACCCCGCCCCTTCCAATCAAACCCTCACCTACATTCTCACAGACAGACACATCCGCAAATTCCTATGGTTACATATTACGGCAACAACGCCACCCACTCAAATCACGGTCAGCCTTAAATTCCCACAGTCTAGCAAGACCTACATTAGCATTAGAAAAAATAGCTTTTTCGTTTTCCCGTCGTCATTAGGAAAAATCATTTTCCCGTCTGCATTTGAAAAAATTATATTCATTTTTTGCCGTCGGCATTTGAAAAAAATAATAATCATGTATTGCCGTCGGCATATACACTCATATGAAACCTCAAAAAAAATCACCCGTTATCACAATTAATGTAACCCAAAAAAATCACCCGTTCACACAAAGTTAATGTAAACAAAAAACTCCTAATGTAAACAAAAAAACTCCTAATGTAAACAAAAAAACATCAAAGCGCCGCCGAAAACACAAATTTCCAAGAATTTTAAAATTTCAGCCCACAATTTAACAATTTCAGCAACAATTTAACAATTTTAATTGCCACAGGATGAACATTCCCCTACTACTGGTGCTTCTATAAGTTTTTGCTGTATTTCTCCAAAAGCTATTTCTTATAATTGTTACATTAAAGTAAAATATACCGAAATAAAGATATCACTACCCCTATTGAAAAGCTCTTCTTATCAACCTGATCGGATTCAAAACATTTAACATCTGAAATTCACTTGAACATATATGAAACCTATGCCGACACAATATTTTCTATCTCCATAATAGCAACGTCAATAGCCTTAAAAACATATATAAATGCATTTATAAATATGTATGAAAAAGTGTTGATGTAACTCACACAAGCAATGACATTCTTCAAAGCAAAAATAGATAAGATCACATACATTAATCCAACAACATATACATACATTACCAAATACATTCCCTAACGACTTCCATTCGCAACAGGGTTGCCACTCTCTGCAGCTATTAGATTATTTCCCCCCACCCCCCCCCCCCCGCCCCAGAGATCACAAACATAAATGCATACATACAATAACCCTACATAAGCATACCAACTATAACTCAAAACAGCAACCATAAGTCTATCAAATAACAATCACACACATACGCACACACCCATACATACATACAAACACCCACATATACATGCACACACAACCAAAGAATTAGACTCACACACACACACACATACACATCCCTGCACTGTAAGCACAACGTTTCTCTACAATAACAACAAAAGCTGTGCACACAAGTATACATACATACATACACATGGCCAAAGAATCAAACTCACACACACACACCATATCAGCGTGAAAATCCCCAAAATCTCCCCATTTGTAACAGGGTTGCCATCGTTTTTGTTTTTTCCCGGTTTTGAATTCCCAAAACAGGACTCAGGTCCCCATTACTAATCTACTTCTGTCTGTATTATAATCAGTTCACTCCGAAACTCGACACGAATAATAAACACTTGCCGAAAAATATCTTGAGTTTGGAAAAGTGGGCAGGGTTACGCCCATAAATATTAAAAATTAAAAGTTGCGCTAAGGAGCTGAAATTTGATACACGAGTAGGTCTAGGTGAGAAACCAACTAGAAAAATCTGAAAACCCGGAAATTTAAGTCAGAGGGGCGGGGCTACGCCCAAAAAAGTTAAAAATTAAAAGTTGCGCTTATGAGCTGAAATTTGATAAACGAGTAGGTATAGGTGAGAAAACAACAAGAAAAATCTGAAAACCCAGAAATTTTAGTCAGAGGGGCGGGGCTGCGCCCATAAAAATTAAAAATTAAAAGTTGCGCTTATGAGCTGAAATTTGATACACAAGTAGGTCTAGGTGAGAGACCAACTAGAAAAATCTGAAAAAGCAAAAAATTTTACTAGAATGGGCGGGGCCACTACTATTGTTTGAACCTGAAAACTTACAGCCTTATTTATAAAACTTATTAAGGCTTTTTAAGAAAAAATTCCTATAAAAATTTGCGTTAAAACCCCTCTTTAAAGCCTTAATAAGTTATATAATTAAGGCTGTTAATATACAGCTTTTAACTTAAGCCATTTTAGTGAAACCTTGCATATACGTTACACGTATACAATACTTTGAACTATCACCTAAAAAAGTGGTCGTGATCACTTCCATAAAATTTTAGCCTTGTGTTTAATCTACATCGGTCTAGCATATTTTAGAAGAAAATTAGCATGAATTATAAGCGCTGCTCTCGACAATATTGTGAGTTCAAAATAGTGGTACGGGTAATGCTCATAAAATTATAAGGTATAGTTCACGCTAGACAGCAGAAATTTTATACACAAGTAAGTGTAGATGAGGAAGCCAATGGGAAAATCTTAAAACCAAGAAGTTTTTTTATCCTATAAAACTCCAATTTCCACTAGAGAGCTGAAATTTGGTACACAAATTAATCTAGATCAGAGAGCACTAAGAAAAATCTAAGAAACCAGTAGTTTCAATCAGGGGATGGGAACAAGCACTGTAAACTCAAAATTAAGTTAAATTTTATTGAAACTTCTCATACATTGCACTTATCCAAAGTAAAAATTTCCTGTTTTGAAAAGCGACCATGAGACTTCACCTATAAATTTTAGCTTTTTCTTTCATGTACTTCGACTTAGCATTTTTTAGTCTATTACTCATGTATTTCCCATTAGCTTTTTCATACTAGCAGATATAAAATTCGGCGGGGGCAGGCCCATAAAAATTTTACGTAATATTATACTGTAGAGAGCTGACATTTTGTAGCCAAATAGTCCTAATTGATTTACTCAATCGGAAAATCCAAAAATTAAAACACCATCTACCCTATTAAAACTTTGCATGCACATTGTTCATATCCTTGTGAGTTATTTACTTCGGCTAAAGAGACTTTAATATGTAAATATATTGAGAAAATAGGCGGGGTCACGCCCAGTAAAATTTGCGCTGTATTTTACATATTTATTTTCAGACTACTCTTACCAAATTGTGTACACATCGGCGACCATTTTTAATGACATAATAGTACATTTTTAAGGTATACAATCCAATACCCATCAAGCTCTAATCCATTACTTAATATAACTATGCTATTTTTAACTGGCACAGTGATCATGAATATAAATAAAACATACTAGAGATATTAAATTTAAAAAGTTTTATCATATAAAATTTTTCAAAGAGTAGTCAAATCCTCACAAAAACATAAATGTGAAAAAAGGCCAAGTTCCTATCAAAAATTTCGGCCATTAAAAGCAGTGAGATATAAATTTTGACCAAGCTCTTGTTTGGAACAACACCTTTCACTGACATATGATATGCGTTATATACATTTGTAATCGTAAGGGTGCCATATAATTTTTAGATAATCTGCTAACTTGGCAATATTTTTACCTTTCTAAAAAAGGAGAAAATAATGTTTATTTGTTCATTTCTTTATATCGGTAAAAATGTTGTCAAGTAAGGTGTTGTCAGTGAAAGGTGTTGTTCCAAACAATAACTTGGTCAAAATTTATATCTCACTGCTTTTGATGGCCGAAATTTTTGATAGGAACTTGGCCTTTTTTCATATTTATGTTTTTGTGAGGATATATTATACACAGTATCTATTCCAAATAAAAAAAATATTCAATTATTAAAAATCCAGTCAAGCCCCGATTTTCGTTAACAATTTTTTTCGTATTGATTGATTTATGCACTTGACAGTTCGCATTAAAAAACATGTTTCCTGACTAATTTTTTAAATACATAACGAATAATAATGTAACCATCCACTCTTCTTATTTGTAAAATTTTTCCGTCATACCACCAGGAAACATACGATTCCGAGATGCGTGATGAGCATCGTTGATCAACAATCTAAGGAGCCAGTACTAAGCCTACATACTTCATATAGGCCTGCCTCGAGTATGAACGTTGAATCGGAATTTGAATTTGCAAGATCACATACGAGACAAAAAATACCATATACTCGTACTAATAAGTACGACATCTTAAAATTTTGCCATAGTGTGAGATAGATTTGGCATTTCCGACAGAGATGCTTCCTGTTTGGATACTGCCTTTTTTAAGGACATTGGCTTTAAAGAGAAAAATTGGGAACTAATCATTAAGGATAAATATAAGCTAGCTCATGAAAAAATTAAAAGCCGGGAATACTTCCGTGGAAGAAATAATAATGATTCCAGAATGGATTGGAAGAGTTTTAATTAAAAACAATTTTTTTGAAGAGGAAATAAATTTTCATGTCGATAGGTGCGGGTTTGATTTTAGACCCATGGTTTCTTCGAAAAATTTTCTCAAAATTTCGTGCAGATTACGTTTTTGCTATTAAATTTTTGAAAAAAATGTCCACTATCTTAATGTTTACGCTTTGTGTTCCTTTTTTATTTCTTTGTAAATGAATTTTATATAATTGCTTGTTAATAAAATTTAAATCGCTTACAACGCGATACGAACTTTAGCCTGTTCAAATCATAAAATATAGAAACAAATGAAGTTCGAACAATAATAATTAAATTAACTAAAATTAATAGTCATGGCAAAAATTAAATAAAATATACTTAAGAGTAACAAACCAAAAAAGTTTGTCTTAAGTAGAAGAAAAAATAAGCAAATTAACTAAGATGTGAATAATTAGTAAAGAACAAACGACATGAATCAAAATAATTCACATATTCCATTTGCGAAAAATTTGCGTATATAAAGCAGAAATCTACATGAACTGACATCACACACAGTGGACCAAACACAGGAGAACGCTGATGATGAAGGTTTAGTGGCCTTCGAAAACGGCTAGCTGTTCCGTTCAAATATGTGTTGTCAGAATATTTACAACTAACTTTGGTGTTATTTGTTCATTAACAATTATCACGTGTAATTTGACTTAAAAAGCGATATGAACTTTAACATGTTCAAGTCATAAAATAAAAAATAATAATTTTTGGTACTCTCGGAACCAAAAAAGTACTCGAAAAAATTTTTTGATACCGACATGCAAATCTCATTTCCCATCACTGATGAAGGTACAACGAGAACTGGATTAGAAATTACCAAATTTTAATGAATCGTATTGGTACTCATTGGCAGTGCTGCCAGAATGATGATTTTTTCATATTTTTGATGATTTTTGGACCAAAATATGATTTCAAGATTTTTTTCTTGAATGATGATTTTTAATTTTGAAATTATGATTTTTACTTTTAATTATTATGTATGTACTAGAATGATCAACTCGGTTTCTCAAGCGGTTTTAAAACCCGGTTTTTTTCAAAATACGGTTGTCGATTTTTTGATTTTTCGAATGTCGAATAGTCCGGTTTTTTACAATTTAAAAACCGACTGAGTCAAATACTTTTCGGTTTGTTATTTTGCATGTTTTGTTTATTTTCGTAAGTATTTTTTTTAGTGTAAAAACTCTAAGCTTTTTTTGACATGGCAACATTTACTGAACTATGAAATTTAAGAAAAATTATTTGGTGAGGTAATAGCAGATGCGAATTTAATTGGCATTATGGTGTACAATGGATGTCAAAATACAGTTGCAAAAAGTGTTTTTTAGTTTTGGTGCAATTTTGCTTCATATTTTATATAGAGGTAGATATCCACCTTGTCCATACATTCATATGTATAATCCATTAAGGAATAAACTCTACATATACCCATAATTTTTGGGATTTAAGGAAACTTGGGAAGAAATTCAAAAAATTACTTATGCCAATATTTAGGGTGCTAATAAATATGTTTATACAAAAAATAGAAAATTAAAAAATAATTATAATAACAACATAATAGACCCTATTTGGATGTCATTTGTTGACGGCTTCGTACCGGAAATCACAGAATTTTCAAACCAGTTGACGACATCAAACATCTTTCACGTACTTTTACATGTATTTTATGCCTGTATGTAGGCTTTTCTCCTATGTATTGTTTAATTTCTCCTATAATTGTTTTTTTATTTTTTGTATAAACATATTTATTAGCGAACTAAATACTGGCATATTTTTTGAATTTCTTCCCGTTTCCACAAACCCTAAAAATGATGGTTGTATGTCGAGTTTATTCCTCAACTGTATATTATACATATATAAATATTTATGTACTATACATAAGTATATGAAGTTAATTTTTATGTTTTGCCTTTAATTTTTGTATTGTTTTATAGTATTTACATGAACTCTTAACTCTTTTTTTTATAAAGCAATTTAAAATCAAAACTTTTGTATAATAATTTTCTTACTTAAAAAAACCGGTTGACCAGTTTTTCCTGAATTGCAAAAACCGAAACCAGCTTTTTCATAATTTCAAATATTCGAACTATTCGAAAACCGCTTTCTGGAAAAAGTCGAATAATCGATCACCATAGTATGTACCCAGCTAAAACGATATGTATGGAGCATATATGATATCCCATATATGGTTCGGATCCGAAAAATTAGGGTATACGGCCATTTCTATTGAATGAAATAGAAAAACCTGGGGAGTGATATGTTTTTTCTTGTAGGTCTTGTCGAGTTGAAGAAGAATCCAATAGTAAAATATGCTGGACACCTCCAAAATCCGGATTTACGGCTAAAAAATCGGTTTTTTTTTTTGCCTTTGCGCACTTATAAGCCTGTAACTTTGTTGATAATGATCCGATTTTCAATTTCTTACTAGATTTGGAAAGAAGAAAAATAAACAAATTAAATATAGTACATATATTTCTAATATATGAATGTATATAACTATATATGAGTATGTATGAATTCATATGTATATGGAAATGTATGGGATTATACATGGCAAAACTATTATATATGAATTAATATATGAAATGTATTATAATATATGAGCTCATATACGAAAATTTCATTATTAGAAATAAAATTAAATGTATGAAGCCATATAAGAATGTATGCATAAATGATATCTCACATAAGATCGTTTTTGCAATCAAAAAAATGTGGAATTTTATCACTGGTGAATTGGAAATCCATTAGAAAATATGTACATACGCTATGCAAAGTTTATCCTCACAAAATTATAAATGTGAAAAAAGGCCAAGTTCCTATCAAAAATTTCGGCCATCAAAAGCAGTGAGATATAAATTTTGACCAAGTTCTTGTTTGGAACAACACCTTTCACTGACATATGCTATGCGTTATATACACTTGTAATCGTAAGGGTGTCATATAGTTCTTAGATAATATGCTTACTTGACAACACTCAAGACTTTTCGGCAAGTGTTTATTATTCGTGTCGAGTTTCGGAGCGAACTGATTATAATACATACAGAAATAGTATATCTAAATATGCTGAGCCGTAGTACACGAAAATGAGGTTGAAATTGTATGGGAGTGTCAACGCCCACTTTTTTAATGAAAAAAATTTTTAGGCTTGCATTTTCGCATTATTTATGCCGAATTTCAATAAAATAGCTTCCACTAAGCGCCTTAGATTTGTTTTTTTAATTGTAGACTTTATGGGCGTAGTTCCGCCCTCCTCGCCAAATTTTCGGATTTTAAAATTTTTTTAGTTTATTGTTCACCCAGACCTAGCTCTGTAGCAAATTTCAGCTCACTAGCTTAGATTTTAATTTTTATGGGCGTAGCCCCGCCCCCTTGGTGGAAATTTTCGGGTTTTCAGATTTTCTGGTTCATTGCTTATCTAGATCTACTCGTGTACCAAATCTTAGCTCTCTATCTATAGCGGAAGTGCTTCATCAATTTGATGAGTGATCAGTGAGTCAGTGAGTATGTCTTAAAATATGCACTTTTTGCACCTCCATATCTCCAAAACCTTTCATTGTAAAACTTTTAAACCTTGCATGTGTGGTTACATGAATTTATCCTAATTATGATTTAAATTTCATAATTTTATGGTCGCGGGGAACAGAGTTATGAGGGGGTAAAAACAGTTCGAATGGCTTCCTGTAAATAAATATAAACACTGCATGCATTGGCCAGAACTTGGCCTGGCGTACTGCCGTGCGCCTAGATATGCGTGCCCTCAACGTTTAAAAAATAAAAACTTTTGTTACAACAAAAAACACATTCTTGTATGATTTTATACATTGTGGCCCCTTTTAATATATCAAATAATCAAAAGTATAACCAATCGAGCCATTAATTTTATAGAAAATAACAGAATTCTCTAGATAAGAAATAAAGTTCATATCACTGCAAAAAATTTTATTGAAAACTATTGTTAGACGGATTATTTTTTCTTTTATAATTAATTGCATTAATTTTTAATCTGATTTCTTAAATTAAATTTTATGTACGAATATGATTTTTGTGTTTTTTAAATAATTGATTCACCTTTTGACCTAAAATGACGAATGAAATGACTTTTAGTTCCATTTTCATTATTAGTCCAAACAAATGTTTCATTAAATACAACCTCCCTGTTCAAAATCTAAAAAAAGGAATTTAGTAATTTAATTTATTGCACAGCAGTGCGCTTTTGTGAATTAAGAGATTATAAATATGAACTTTGCAAACTGTAGAGGGAATATTTACACATGCATGTATGAAAATGTATGAATATATATAATCATATATGCCCATATACCCTAATTTTTTGGATCCGAACCATATATGGGATATCATAAATGCTCCATACATATTTTTTAACTGGGTATGCAAATTTATTTTTCAAATTAAAAAAACTACGAATTGTCTGTTTGTTTGTGTTTATAATTTTTTGTCAACCTGGCCCCGTATGCTATAACTCGCTAAAGCTAAAGATAAATTCGATCGCTAAAATGCAGAACAAAGGGAAAATTCGAAATTTTTGGCGATGACACAAAACACTAAAACTTCGGCGGATTAAATTTTTGAGCCAATGGCTGATTAAGCAATATTCGTTTAAAAGTTGTATTTGTAGCCGAAAATCGATAAATCGACTTTATAGAATTTTAGCGCTAGAGATTTAGCTTTAGCGAGCTACAGAATACGGGTGCTGATTGCTCTTAACTACGCCACATTGTTCTGTTCTAGCAATACTGTATGTTAATGAAATCAATAGCATACTTTAGGGGTTAACATACACTGGGCGATTCAAATAAAAATAGTGTTAGGTTTTTTTTCGTTACGGAACTTCTTGATTCGGTCGACACCCTCAAAGCCTGCTATAATGTCGAAATAAAACGCAATAATTTATTTTTTTATATACCGTATTTACAGATATTCATATATTTTTTTATATTTGAAAAAAGAAAAAACCCAATAATATAATACATACCTAAAATTATATCGCATACTGTATGTGAGTTTCCATTTATGACAAACTTCCTCCCAATCAACACTATCTCTGCTCAATGATAGTTTAGGCAGCAGCAACTGATTCATCAATTTGCGAATTTTGCATTTGATTTGTTGACCCAATTTCTGTTTCAGCAATTTCTTCTTCATCCAAATGAAGTGTGCTTGTATCTACGCTACTACTGTTGAATGATGAAGCTGTCAGTTTTTCTTTCTTGCTTCTTTTGTTTCGATATTTTGAATACAAATTTCCGCTGGGATTTTTTCCCCCATTCGTGGAATATAATAGTAGTCTTTTTTTTCAACAATATTATTGACTATCAAATAATTATAATTATTTTGTAATAACGGGTGAGTTCCAAAACATCAAAGCACGTTACAGTGATGCGGTTTTAATATTGTTTCGATACAAAGCAAAAAGTGTCTTGTTTACTTTGTTATAAAATCATTTTGCATATTTCTTATGTCAGCGCAGTTGGCTTTTTGAATGCTAATCGATAACTTTTAATTTACATTTAGGTTTTTATATTTAGGAATGCATGACTTTGTTCAGTTACATTACAAATGACATTTTGGAACTCAGCCTAAATGTTTAACAAAATTACCTTAAGTTCATTCTCAGGGGGAAAAACTTCTCAAATTTCGACCAATATAGTTTGGAAATCTTGGGCACGAAGTGAGTGATCCTTTCTTACAAATTCCTCAACTATGAATTGGTACATTTCATCATGCATATCATTTGTAAGGTTTTTATGTATGCTATAAAATTTAAATATTTCGTTGACACTCAATGACTCATTTAACAACGACACCAAACCCTATATAAAACAAATGGCAAGTTCAAAAGAGAATCAACAACAATAGTGGCAATTATAATTGGAAATCTAAAATCTGACTTACCTTATCAAACATTTTTTATGAGCACCAAAGTTTGTTGAAGATGTTGGGGTGGAAATTGGTTCCCTACAATTTTTCAGCCAATCAGCCTATCTTCGATGGCATCGAAAGCGTATCATCGTCTATTCCAAACTAAAAACGAAATTATTAGTGATGTTTTTTTTTTGTAGTAATTACCTCCCTTTTTTCCACGCGAACAACTTTTCGCGAAACTCCATTCGAAGTCCCAGAGGAGGAATTGCTTCTTTTATGTCGTCCTTTCTCATGTATTGAAAACTTTTAAAAGTCACTTTGGAGTCTGAAACAAATAAATGCAATGTTTAACTTTTTTTGATTAAATCATTTTATGCAGGCAAGTATGTATGTGAATGTAAACAATATTGTATTAGCACGCATTTCTTTTAACATTCACGTTTTCTTTATTGTTCATAAATAAATGTATGTGACGGAGTACTTACCCTGAAAACCGACTCCATTTGAAACTCTTGTAAAAGGTTTTTTAACAACGTGTCATCCGACAACTCCGATTCAATTTCCTCCGGCGTGATGCTCATATGATATTGTCCATCAGCCAGCGTCAAAATGTTTTCACTCACAGGTACACTTATAAGAACTTCTTCCCCTAAGTTCTGATCGTCAATTATGTCTTTCTCTAAGTTCTGGTGTTCCATTATTTAATATTTATTTTTCCACTTTTATTAAACACGTGTTCTTCGGTCAGCGTTTTGCAATTTATGACACAACACACTTTAATTATTGTAAAATTCTAAAAAATCAAGAACTAAATCTAAACTTTAAGGTCCAATTTCACCAACTTATTTAAATATCAATTCATATTTAAAAATAATTTTTCCATACAAAAATTAATCAAAATCGACATTTAAATATGAATTGATATTTAAATAGAGTTGGTGAAATTGGCCCTAAGAATATGTTCTTAAATTCAAGAATATAATCTTAAAATTAAGATTTCGTTCTTGAATTTAAGAATGTGTTCTAAAAATTTAAGATCACGTTCTTAAATTGAAGAATACATTCTTAAAATTAAGATAACGTTCTTGATTTTTAGAATGCGTTCTACAAATCAAGAATTTATTCTTAAATTTGAGAACGTGTTAATCTTACTAAAAAATATTTTAAGATTGAAACTTGAAGATTTTTGCATTCTACATTCAAGAATTTTTTTCTTAATTTTAGAATGTCATATTTCTACCAGTGAATAAACTTTGCATACCGTACGTATTTTCAAATAGATTTCCAATTCACCAGTGATAAAAAAGTGAGAAAAAGATCGAGTTAATAAAATCCTAGCTCTTTTATTTGCAAAAACAATCTTATCTTAGACATCATGTATACAAAGATTTTAATATGGCTGCATATATAGGGCGTTTTTTTGAGGGGTATAGAACTTCGAATTGAAATAAAACACAAGAAAATCGTTTTAATGTCCATCAATTTGGCTTTATTGGAAGGATAATTTTATGCCATTAATGTTTAAATATGATTTCGGGAATGTGGCCGCCGCGGCTGGCTCGAATAAAGCTAATTCTACAGGTCCAATTTTCAACCACTTTTTCGAGCATATGGGGCCGTATGTTGGCAATAACGCCACGAATGTTGGCTTCCAAGTCCCCTAACGTTTCTAGTTTGTTGGCGTAGACGAGCGACTTCACATATCCTCAAAGAAAATAATCCAATGGTGTCAAATCACACGATTTGGTGGCCAATTGACAGGTCCATTCCGCGAAATTATGCGCTCATCGAATGTTTCCTTCAATAAATCGATTGTGACGTGCGCTGTGTGGCATGTAGCGCCGTCTTGTTGGAACCACAACTCATCCACATTCATGCCATCCAATTCGGGAACAAAATAGTCGGTTAGTCGGCTCCAATTGCTGTGCACGGTGGCGAATCGATTCATTCGGGTCCTCTTCAACACTTTGCTCTACAGCGGCAATTGTTTCTTCGGTGCGCACTGTTCGACGTCTCTGCGGATGCGTATTATCACATAGAGTAAACGTAGTGCGAAAACGATCCATGGTTAACCGAATTAATTGCTCTGATGGACGATTATGTCGACCATAAAATGGACGGAGCTTGCGGTAAACTTCGCGAACTGAACCATTATTTTCGAAATAAATTTGCACGATTTGCAAGCGTTGTTCTTTTGTCAACCTGTTCATGATGAAATGGCAAACCAAACTTAATATTAATCACTTGACAGCTGACAAAATGGCCGCCAGTTAAAAAAGTGATGCCAACTTAAAGTTCTATACCTCAATAAAAAAAACCCTTTATTACATGTTATTTCTATATATGGATCCACATATGAGGAGCTTCGTAATTAAATTTCTATATATGGGCTCATATATTACAATACATTTCATATGTTAGTCCATATATCAATTCTTATATGTATAATACTCTTCCTAAGGTATAATCCTATATATATTGATATACATTCATATATTAAAAATATATGGACCATACATAATTTTTTTAGCTGGGTATGTACAATTTTCTTTGTTGTTCTACAAAGTTTATCAATAACTAGCGAAAAGATTCGTCTACCTGGGAGCAGGTTGGTAATGCCGGCACTGTACAGTGCGTTTGTGTAGTGTATGGGGGCGGTTGTGCTATTTACGCAGTGAACTGAGTAAATATCAAAACGATTTTGATATTTGCTCAAGTTTGAAAACTGTACAGTGAACTTGTGTAGTGTATGTTGCAAACGCTCAGTTTTGTAGCGATTTTTTAAGAGTTAAAAACAAAAAATGAGCGCAGAAAAAATATTCTGGACAGAGTTCCTAGAATTATACAAAGAATCGCCTGCATTATGGCGCATTAAAAGCAGTGATTATAGCAATAGAATTATGAAAATCGAAGCCTACGAAAAATTAATTAATAAACTAAAGGAAAAATACCCCGATGCAAATAGAGAAATGGCTGTTAAAAAGATTAACACATTTAGGATTTAGGCTGTTTTTATTGCCACAGCAATTAATAAAATAGAGCAGTATTTGCACATGTTGTCTTTTTCACTTATAGCTTTAAAGTAAAAACTGCACAGTTTAGTTGTATAGTATGTGTCACAAGCTTAGTTTACGCAGTGCCAGACTTGAGCACTGAACTTGTGTAGTGTATGGCCGGCATAAGGGAGACAGAGCACAACTCTTGCTCCTCATCTGGGGTTGTTTAAAAAATAAGAACAAGAAAACGTCACTTTACAATCAAAAATAAAAAGAAAAAAGTCATCTTGGGGCCAGGGCTGCCAGAAGCTTTGCGAAGAAAATCTTTAATTGTCGGAAAGAAAATCATATTTTAAAGAAATAAATCATCACAAATCCAATTTTTTTTTTAAATATCAAATAACAACAATTGACATATTTACAGTTTACAGCGACGCTATTTTGTTTTCATCTATAAAAAAGTATTTCCTTAAGCAGTGCTGCCAGAATGATGATTTTATAATATATATTTTTGGTGATTTTGGACCAAAATATGATTTCATGATTTTTTTTCTGTAATGATGATTTTTAATTTTGCAAATTATGATTTTTATTTTCAAAACGTATTGTACATACATGCATCTGTGGTTTTCATTAATAATACATTAATAGATATAGGTAATGAAAATATTCCAACTAATTTTTAGGAGACACTTTCTTAATGATCATATCCTAGAGAATTAAAAGAAAAAACAAAATTTTATAAACATCGGAATTGTGTTATGACAAATCAAGTTATGTCGATGCAAGTGATTTTGGGTGAAGAAGGCCAATGTCCGTGCTACCGCCAAGATGATATAGGTTGTTTTTGTCAGGAAAAAATTATAAAATTAAAAATTTGTGTATGTGATATAAATGACATAAGACTTAAAGTAACGATAAACACTATACAAGGCAAAGTTGTATCAAGAAAAGAAAAAAAAAACAAACAAATAAGTGATTTCGATTTCTTATTAACCAAACAAATATCAAAGATAATTTTCAAACTTGTTCAGATAAAACAACGTTAGTGGCGCTGTGATTTTTGTAAGAAAACAATTCTTTTGCAAGTCAATATTTGTCGACATCCTACGTTAGTTTTGAAAAAAACGTAGAGCTTGTATTGTTGTGTTAGAAAAAAATGATATAGGTCCACATAAAAAAAGTATTTGACATCATATGCATTAACATTAGTTGTATGCGGTTAATCACATGATAGTTTACCACCTACATATTACACACACACTCAAACGTAGAATATCGTAAACGTACGACATCGCTTGTTAACACTGATATACACGTACACCAATACGTTCATCGTGCTTCGCTTATAGTACGACAGCATTTATTATTGGTTTAGTGTAATACATGCGACGTGAATACATCTGAAAATCATGACGTATTTACATTTAAAGACTGTTTACGCAGGTCTCTAGTATGCACATACAGAAAAATATTTTTTTATTATTTGAAATAAAAACTATTGAATACCTGATTCTTTAATAGCATTACTTATTAATTATTATATGTATTTTAGATTTAAAGAAGAACAAAACAAAAAAGTCAAGTTCTCTATGCCGCTGAATACACGTTCAACTCACTTGTTCGCAACTGACTCACAACTGCAACTCGTTCACAACACAACTGACTTGCCATTGGATGCGTCACCCCTTTTTATACTTCGCACAACTACCACTAGAAGTTTCGAGCAATGTCTAGACGATCATTATCATCTTAAGCGAGTGCCAGAAACATCAATATTCAGCTTCAATATATGTGGTTGTGTGCGTTTGTTTACCAAAAATAGTCACACATATAATATTGGTGTGAATATTTTTTATAAAAAAGCTCAAAACCACACATATTGAAGCTGAATATTGATGTGTCTAGCACCCGCTTTAAATGTTGTTTACAAAGTGCCCAATTAAGTTCATGTGTTAACTATGTACATACATGTGCATATGCATACGTGTATACATCATTAACTAACAGCCATCCCTAAACAAGGACGGAAAGCGGAACGTTTTTTTCCGCTGAGCTTTAACGCTGAAATGCTATATCAAAACAAAAGCGGCAACGTTATGCAAAAACGATAAAAACAGGGTTATGAAACAAATAAATAAAACAACCCTGATTATTTTAACAGCAGGACTGAAGACATTGTTGTTTGTGATTTTGTTATTAATATTTGGTTACATAAATTTTGTTATTTAAATTAAAATAAAATAATAAATAATTTTGAAAAAATTAGTTATTTAGAAGATTTGGAAAAAAATTTAAAAAAAAAATGAAAAATGTGATGATAGAGTTAAAAAATAAATTATTGAGGATACAACAACGTTTGCCGGGTTCAACTAGTATATATGTGTATTTAATTATAATTTTATTTACTGAATAGAACATATATAAGATAAATACATATATGTATGGGAATAATTCATACTTTTGATGACGGAAAGAAGAAATATATCTGTACTTTAGTCAAAAGGACATTAAATAATATACTAAGAGTTCCAAGTATCATATTCATAAAAATCTTATTTTTAACAAAGAAATCTTTGTCTTTTTAACATCCCGAAAAACTTCGAAAATAAGATAAATCTTCACATATGGTAACGCTGATGATGGCAAACAAAGGGCAATTGTTTTATTTTGCAACTAACTTCATTGTGAAACGCGATGTCAAAATCGGATTTTCCAATAGCAAAGCGTTGCCGTCGCGTTGCCGCCACGTTTTTTCGGTATGCTCCATACAAAATGTATGGACATGAGAACTTTTGACAGCTAAAAACCGCTTGCCGCTTTTGTTTAGGGATGGCTGTAAGCAATGCAGGTGGTTGTTTACCTTTTGCTTTTCGTTTGAATTGGCATGTATGTACATATGTGAATCTTCTTAAGAAGCAGGCGCTTTTTGTTGTTGTTTTTTGCTTGTTTACGTTTATTCGCGCGTGTATGTGCTACGCATGTTTATTTAGTTCTTTGCTCTATTCTAGATGTTTCTTTTCAATGACCCTTTAGGAATATTTTCGCGTAACACTTACAATAACCCTGTTTGAATATTTTAGTGTAATGCTGCTTGACCTTGTTGTCGACGGCCATTTTCGTAACAGTATATTCAAAAAACGTAAGTCTTCTGATCACTAATATGAATTTCACTTTTGCCATTGTAACTCTAACCATTCTGTCATTGTCCTCTATTTTTACATTTTCCATTTTTGTTATAAAATTGTCATACAATTCACTTAAATTCAGAAGAAATGAGCTAAATTTAGCCTAAAATAAGCTAATATGGTCACACTGATAATAACCAACTTTATCAACAAGGCAAATCATATAAGGTATACTCATCTTAATTCGCTTCTAGAAATTTATACTTGAAATGTCAGAAAAATGTACTTAAAAACGTGTTTTGACATCCAACGTATATTCAAATTACAAGCAGCGAAAATAGTCACCTGAGCCCTTGCGGCCACCTAGTTCAATTTCGCCTTGTTTATCAATTAGAATATAGCATTGCACAGATACATCTTTTTGCACTAGTTTTGCGTGTTTTTTGGTTCTGGTATGAACAAATATGTTGTTTATCGTTTTATGTTACTAATTGTAAATGCTGATTTTTTAAGCAATTAATGTATGGTTGGGCAATGAGCAAATGAAAATAACACATTTATTTTTTTTGTTTTACTAAGGCAAATAAGATACATAAAACTGCTTTTACCATAAGTGCCTTATGATGTGTTGAGAAAAAATGTAATTGGCTGATGAATGAATGAATGAAAGCAAAATTGCACATACATATGTAAGTAAATGATACATGTACATGAAACACCAGTGATGGGAATTGGAAATCTTGATTTCGTGCCAAATCTGCTTTTAAATAGTGCCAAAAGCACTTGAATAGTGCCAAACCAATTTTTATATAATTGTAATGTTGGCACTTGATGTTTATTTTAAATATGGTTCTTGAATGATTATAATAACCAGAAAAATTTACGAATATCACAAAAAAAACATGGTCTAAAATTAGTTGTATATACACATTAATACATTTCGAACCCTATTTTCGATATATTCGTGAGCGACATTTAGTAAAGAAATTAAGCTTTTTATTATCAAAATTATTGATAACTTTTAAAATACAGGCTGTAAAGTTTATCGTGGACGACAATTTACGTCTGTACTCTAACACATATTTGAATATTATAAGAAAACCTACTCCTAAATCGAAAATAATAACCATTATTCCAGTTGTTGACATCGACGTCACTTTAATAATATCAAAAAATTGGGACTTATTTACTCCCTCTCGAGAACAATTCTGTTCTACTTACAATCTATTCCATTACATAAGGTCTAGAAAATAGCATAAACCTGCCACGGAAGTCAGCTATTTTCGGCAACGGGTACACAAGTGTTGTGTTAAAGTGACGTCGATGTCGCCAACTGGAATAAGGGTGAATGCTCGATATGTATGCATCATATATTAATAATTTGTACTTATTTACAAGAAATACAAATATTAAAGCATTTTTTACGTTATAGTAATGATTATAAGGGACATTCTTAAAGATTATAATAACCCTAAACTAATTTAAATGAAAAAATAATTTTTTCTTATTAGATGTATAGTGACAATTATAGTTTGTGCTTTTTTTAATAGTTAATATACTGTCGAGTTGTAAAAATTCGTGGACGTTAAGAATAATAATAATTATTAGCTATTTATTTTAATCAAACAAAGATTCTGTCGGTTTAGTAGAATTTGTATTGCTTTTTTGGTTCATAATTTTATATGTATTACGATTATAACAAGATTTATTGTTAGACTTCAAAAACCTTTACCATGTATTAAAGATCTAAAGTTTATAATTGCAGTCCATTTATCATTTTAATTTTGATCAAATTTTGAACTAAAAATATACTTTCCACGCTTGATGAAGAGTAGAGAATAAAAAGAATACTTTGACCGATTCGATAAATATTACTAAAAAATTGTTCATTGAAACTATTGTTCACGTGTCAATGTCATTCAAAAACTCGTTCACTTTTAAGCTCTTGAATGTATCTGTATTCACTTTTAATTTTTTCACGTATTTTATTTCGTTTAGAAGCATTTTTTATCAAAAGGAACAGTACGAGTATTATTTGAGTCTCCACTTAGACCATATTCCAGCGCACACTTTGGAAAGCAATTCAAATAATAGTCCTTGAAGTTATATTTAGTTTTCTAATATGACACAAAAGAAATATAAGAAAACTTTAATTTTATTTTTGAATTTTACAACTTTATGCTGGGAAAATTAGTTTTGATTATTAATAGTTCGATTACAATAATTTTCTTCCGTTGGAAGATGGTAAGAATTTCGATCTATATTGTCAACATGAAGATCATCAATATATTTTTTGTTAAAAAACTTTCGACATAAATGACGAATTAAAAATGCCTATTTAAAATTAAATCTAGTCTCACATTTTTAGATTGCATTTCGATAATTTACTATTTCAAGAACATAAGATAAAAATATAAATACATTTTGCTTATATTATCCGTTAAACTATTTAATATGAATAAAGCTTTATCATTGCATTATGACTGAAAATTTTATAATGTGAAGAAATATTTCAAGGGCTTCCCACCGTTCAAAGACTCTATCTGCAAAAACTTCACGAGGCATACTTAAGAATTTTATAAATTTCAGAGTTGAAATATTTCTAAAAATTTATAAAATCATCTCTACAACAACAGCTGTTTTCATTACTTAAAAACGTACAAATTACAAGAAGAGTGCTTACTATTGCAATAAGAAAAGTTTCCATATTTAATGGACAAAAAGTGCCAGAAAAGGAGCGAGAGTGCCACAGTGCCAGGCAACATCCAATAGTGCCAAAAATTTCACAATTGTGCCACATTTCCCATCACTATGAAACACATGCATTTGTAATTACTCTCAGAGCAAAATTTTCTCTTTCTCTCTATACTTTGGCTGCGCCACAAAATAACATAACGAACGTCCGCACCTACATCTGCACATCATGTATTTGTTTCAATAGTGGTTTTTTCATTTATTTGTATTACAATATGTATTTTTTGAGCAAAAACAGATCAAACAGTTGCTCAGCAGTAATACAATAAGCAATTGTTATTTGTTTTCAATTGTATTTTAATTTAATTTGTGATATACTTCGCACAACTACCACTAGAAGTTTCGAGCAATGTCTAGACGATCATTATCATCTTAAGCGAGTGCCAGAAACATCAATATTCAGCTTCAATATATGTGGTTGTGTGCGTTTGTTTACCAAAAATAGTCACACATATAATATTGGTGTGAATATTTTTTATAAAAAAGCTCAAAACCACACATATTGAAGCTGAATATTGATGTGTCTAGCACCCGCTTTAAATGTTGTTTACAAAGTGCCCAATTAAGTTCATGTGTTAACTATGTACATACATGTGCATATGCATACGTGTATACATCATTAACTAACAGCCATCCCTAAACAAGGACGGAAAGCGGAACGTTTTTTCCGCTGAGCTTTAACGCTGAAATGCTATATCAAAACAAAAGCGGCAACGTTATGCAAAAACGATAAAAACAGGGTTATGAAACAAATAAATAAAACAACCCTGATTATTTTAACAGCAGGACTGAAGACATTGTTTTTTGTGATTTTGTTATTAATATTTGGTTACATAAATTTTGTTATTTAAATTAAAATAAAATAATAAATAATTTTGAAAAAATTAGTTATTTAGAAGATTTGGAAAAAAAATTTTTAAAAAAAATGAAAAATGTGATGATAGAGTTAAAAAATAAATTATTGAGGATACAACAACGTTTGCCGGGTTCAACTAGTATATATGTGTATTTAATTATAATTTTATTTACTGAATAGAACATATATAAGATAAATACATATATGTATGGGAATAATTCATACTTTTGATGACGGAAAGAAGAAATATATCTGTACTTTAGTCAAAAGGACATTAAATAATATACTAAGAGTTCCAAGTATCATATTCATAAAAATCTTATTTTTAACAAAGAAATCTTTGTCTTTTTAACATCCCGAAAAACTTCGAAAATAAGATAAATCTTCACATATGGTAACGCTGATGATGGCAAACAAAGGGCAATTGTTTTCTTTTGCAACTAACTTCATTGTGAAACGCGATGTCAAAATCGGATTTTCCAATAGCAAAGCGTTGCCGTCGCGTTGCCGCCACGTTTTTTCGGTATGCTCCATACAAAATGTATGGACATGAGAACTTTTGACAGCTAAAAACCGCTTGCCGCTTTTGTTTAGGGATGGCTGTAAGCAATGCAGGTGGTTGTTTACCTTTTGCTTTTCGTTTGAATTGGCATGTATGTACATATGTGAATCTTCTTAAGAAGCAGGCGCTTTTTGTTGTTGTTTTTTGCTTGTTTACGTTTATTCGCGCGTGTATGTGCTACGCATGTTTATTTAGTTCTTTGCTCTATTCTAGATGTTTCTTTTCAATGACCCTTTAGGAATATTTTCGCGTAACACTTACAATAACCCTGTTTGAATATTTTAGTGTAATGCTGCTTGACCTTGTTGTCGACGGCCATTTTCGTAACAGTATATTCAAAAAACGTAAGTCTTCTGACCACTAATATGAATTTCACTTTTGCCATTGTAACTCTAACCATTCTGTCATTGTCCTCTATTTTTACATTTTCCATTTTTGTTATAAAATTGTCATACAATTCACTTAAATTCAGAAGAAATGAGCTAAATTTAGCCTAAAATAAGCTAATATGGTCACACTGATAATAACCAACTTTATCAACAAGGCAAATCATATAAGGTATACTCATCTTAATTCGCTTCTAGAAATTTATACTTGAAATGTCAGAAAAATGTACTTAAAAACGTGTTTTGACATCCAACGTATATTCAAATTACAAGCAGCGAAAATAGTCACCTGAGCCCTTGCGGCCACCTAGTTCAATTTCGCCTTGTTTATCAATTAGAATATAGCATTGCACAGATACATCTTTTTGCACTAGTTTTGCGTGTTTTTTGGTTCTGGTATGAACAAATATGTTGTTTATCGTTTTATGTTACTAATTGTAAATGCTGATTTTTTAAGCAATTAATGTATGGTTGGGCAATGAGCAAATGAAAATAACACATTTATTTTTTTTGTTTTACTAAGGCAAATAAGATACATAAAACTGCTTTTACCATAAGTGCCTTATGATGTGTTGAGAAAAAATGTAATTGGCTGATGAATGAATGAATGAAAGCAAAATTGCACATACATATGTAAGTAAATGATACATGTACATGAAACACCAGTGATGGGAATCGGAAATCTTGATTTCGTGCCAAATCTGCTTTTAAATAGTGCCAAAAGCACTTGAATAGTGCCAAACCAATTTTTATATAATTGTAATGTTGGCACTTGATGTTTATTTTAAATATGGTTCTTGAATGATTATAATAACCAGAAAAATTTACGAATATCACAAAAAAAACACGGTCTAAAATTAGTTGTATATACAATATTGTATTAGCACGCATTTCTTTTATAAGTCACATTTTCTTTATTGTTCATAAATAAATGTATGTGACGGAGTACTTACCCTGAAAACCGACTCCATTTGAAACTCTTGTAAAAGGTTTTTTAACAACGTGTCGTCCGACAACTCCGATTCAATTTCCTCCGGCGTGATGCTCATATGATATTGTCCATCAGCCGGCGTCAAAATGTTTTCACTCACAGGTACACTTATAAGAACTACTTCCCCTAAGTTCTGATCGTCAATTATGTCTTTCTCTAAGTTCTGGTTTTCCATTATTTAATATTTATTTTTCCACTTTTATTAAACACGTGTTCTTCGGTCAGCGTTTTGCAATTTATGACACAACACACTTTAATTATTGTAAAATTCTAAAAAATCAAGAACTTAATCTAAACTTTAAGGGCCAATTTCACCAACTTATTTAAATATCAATTCATATTTAAAAATAATTTTTCCATACAAAAATTAATCAAAATCGACATTTAAATATGAATTGATATTTAAATAGAGTTGGTGAAATTGGCCCTAAGAATATGTTCTTAAATTCAAGAATATAATCTTAAAATTAAGATTTCGTTCTTGAATTTAAGAATGTGTTCTAAAAATTTAAGATCACGTTCTTAAATTGACGAATACAATCTTAAAATTAAGATAACGTTCTTGATTTTTAGAATGCGTTCTACAAATCAAGAATTTATTCTTAAATTTGAGAACGTGTTAATCTTACTAAAAAATATTTTAAGATTGAAACTTGAAGATTTTTGCATTCTACATTCAAGAATTTTTTTCTTAATTTTAGAATGTCATATTTCTACCAGTGAATAAACTTTGCATACCGTACGTATTTTCAAATAGATTTCCAATTCACCAGTGATAAAAAAGTGAGAAAAAGATCGAGTTAATAAAATCCAAGCTCTTTTATTTGCAAAAACAATCTTATCTTAGACATCATGTATACAAAGATTTTAATATGGCTGCATATATTACATGTTATTTCTATATATGGATCCACATATGAGGAGCTTCGTAATTAAATTTCTATATATGGGCTCATATATTACAATACATTTCATATGTTAGTCCATATATCAATTCTTATATGTATAATACTCTTCCTAAGGTATAATCCTATATATATTGATATACATTCATATATTAAAAATATATGGACCATACATAATTTTTTTAGCTGGGTATGTACAATTTTCTTTGTTGTTCTACAAAGTTTATCAATAACTAGCGAAAAGATTCGTCTACCTGGGAGCAGGTTGGTAATGCCGGCACTGTACAGTGCGTTTGTGTAGTGTATGGGGGCGGTTGGGCTATTTACGCAGTGAACTGAGTAAATATCAAAACGATTTTGATATTTGCTCAAGTTTGAAAACTGTACAGTGAACTTGTGTAGTGTATGTTGCAAACGCTCAGTTTTGTAGCGATTTTTTAAGAGTTAAAAACAAAAAATGAGCGCAGAAAAAATATTCTGGACAGAGTTCCTAGAATTATACAAAGAATCGCCTGCATTATGGCGCATTAAAAGCAGTGATTATAGCAATAGAATTATGAAAATCGAAGCCTACGAAAAATTAATTAATAAACTAAAGGAAAAATACCCCGATGCAAATAGAGAAATGGCTGTTAAAAAGATTAACACATTTAGGATTTAGGCTGTTTTTATTGCCACAGCAATTAATAAAATAGAGCAGTATTTGCACATGTTGTCTTTTTCACTTATAGCTTTAAAATAAAAACTGCACAGTTTAGTTGTATAGTATGTGTCACAAGCTTAGTTTACGCAGTGCCAGACTTGAGCACTGAACTTGTGTAGTGTATGGCCGGCATAAGGGAGACAGAGCACAACTCTTGCTCCTCATCTGGGGTTGTTTAAAAAATAAGAACAAGAAAACGTCACTTTACAATCAAAAATAAAAAGAAAAAAGTCATCTTGGGGCCAGGGCTGCCAGAAGCTTTGCGAAGAAAATCTTTAATTGTCGGAAAGAAAATCATATTTTAAAGAAATAAATCATCACAAATCCAATTTTTTTTCAAATATCAAATAACAACAATTGACATATTTACAGTTTACAGCGACGTTATTTTGTTTTCATCTATAAAAAAGTATTTCCTTAAGCAGTGCTGCCAGAATGATGATTTTATAATATTTTTGATGATTTTGGACCAAAATATGATTTCATGATTTTTTTTCTGGAATGATGATTTTTAATTTTGCAAATTATGATTTTTATTTTCAAAACGTATTGTACATACATGCATCTGTGGTTTTCATTAATAATACATTAATAGATATAGGTAATGAAAATATTCCAACTAATTTTTAGGAGACACTTTCTTAATGATCATATCCTAGAGAATTAAAAGAAAAAACAAAATTTTATAAACATCGGAATTGTGTTATGACAAATCAAGTTATGTCGATGCAAGTGATTTTGGGTGAAGAAGGCCAATGTCCGTGCTACCGCCAAGATGATATAGGTTGTTTTTGTCAGGAAAAAATTATAAAATTAAAAATTTGTGTATGTGATATAAATGACATAAGACTTAAAGTAACGATAAACACTATACAAGGCAAAGTTGTATCAAGAAAAGAAAAAAAAAACAAACAAATAAGTGATTTCGATTTCTTATTAACCAAACAAATATCAAAGATAATTTTCAAACTTGTTCAGATAAAACAACGTTAGTGGCGCTGTGATTTTTGTAAGAAAACAATTCTTTTGCAAGTCAATATTTGTCGACATCCTACGTTAGTTTTGAAAAAAACGTAGAGCTTGTATTGTTGTGTTAGAAAAAAATGATATAGGTCCACATAAAAAAAGTATTTGACATCATATGCATTAACATTAGTTGTATGCGGTTAATCACATGATAGTTTACCACCTACATATTACACACACACTCAAACGTAGAATATCGTAAACGTACGACATCGCTTGTTAACACTGATATACACGTACACCAATACGTTCATCGTGCTTCGCTTATAGTACGACAGCATTTATTATTGGTTTAGTGTAATACATGCGACGTGAATACATCTGAAAATCATGACGTATTTACATTTAAAGACTGTTTACGCAGGTCTCTAGTATGCACATACAGAAAAATATTTTTTTATTATTTGAAATAAAAACTATTGAATACCTGATTCTTTAATAGCATTACTTATTAATTATTATATGTATTTTAGATTTAAAGAAGAACAAAACAAAAAAGTCAAGTTCTCTATGCCGCTGAATACACGTTCAACTCACTTGTTCGCAACTGACTCACAACTGCAACTCGTTCACAACACAACTGACTTGCCATTGGATGCGTCACCCCTTTTTATACTTCGCACAACTACCACTAGAAGTTTCGAGCAATGTCTAGACGATCATTATCATCTTAAGCGAGTGCCAGAAACATCAATATTCAGCTTCAATATATGTGGTTGTGTGCGTTTGTTTACCAAAAATAGTCACACATATACTATAGGTGTGAATATTTTTTATAAAAAAGCTCAAAACCACACATATTGAAGCTGAATATTGATGTGTCTAGCACCCGCTTTAAATGTTGTTTACAAAGTGCCCAATTAAGTTCATGTGTTAACTATGTACATACATGTGCATATGCATACGTGTATACATCATTAACTAACAGCCATCCCTAAACAAGGACGGAAAGCGGAACGTTTTTTTCCGCTGAGCTTTAACGCTGAAATGCTATATCAAAACAAAACCGGCAACGTTATGCAAAAACGATAAAAACAGGGTTATGAAACAAATAAATAAAACAACCCTGATTATTTTAACAGCAGGACTGAAGACATTGTTGTTTGTGATTTTGTTATTAATATTTGGTTACATAAATTTTGTTATTTAAATTAAAATAAAATAATAAATAATTTTGAAAAAATTAGTTATTTAGAAGATTTGGAAAAAAATTTAAAAAAAAAATGAAAAATGTGATGATAGAGTTAAAAAATAAATTATTGAGGATACAACAACGTTTGCCGGGTTCAACTAGTATATATGTGTATTTAATTATAATTTTATTTACTGAATAGAACATATATAAGATAAATACATATATGTATGGGAATAATTCATACTTTTGATGACGGAAAGAAGAAATATATCTGTACTTTAGTCAAAAGGACATTAAATAATATACTAAGAGTTCCAAGTATCATATTCATAAAAATCTTATTTTTAACAAAGAAATCTTTGTCTTTTTAACATCCCGAAAAACTTCGAAAATAAGATAAATCTTCACATATGGTAACGCTGATGATGGCAAACAAAGGGCAATTGTTTTATTTTGCAACTAACTTCATTGTGAAACGCGATGTCAAAATCGGATTTTCCAATAGCAAAGCGTTGCCGTCGCGTTGCCGCCACGTTTTTTCGGTATGCTCCATACAAAATGTATGGACATGAGAACTTTTGACAGCTAAAAACCGCTTGCCGCTTTTGTTTAGGGATGGCTGTAAGCAATGCAGGTGGTTGTTTACCTTTTGCTTTTCGTTTGAATTGGCATGTATGTACATATGTGAATCTTCTTAAGAAGCAGGCGCTTTTTGTTGTTGTTTTTTGCTTGTTTACGTTTATTCGCGCGTGTATGTGCTACGCATGTTTATTTAGTTCTTTGCTCTATTCTAGATGTTTCTTTTCAATGACCCTTTAGGAATATTTTCGCGTAACACTTACAATAACCCTGTTTGAATATTTTAGTGTAATGCTGCTTGACCTTGTTGTCGACGGCCATTTTCGTAACAGTATATTCAAAAAACGTAAGTCTTCTGATCACTAATATGAATTTCACTTTTGCCATTGTAACTCTAACCATTCTGTCATTGTCCTCTATTTTTACATTTTCCATTTTTGTTATAAAATTGTCATACAATTCACTTAAATTCAGAAGAAATGAGCTAAATTTAGCCTAAAATAAGCTAATATGGTCACACTGATAATAACCAACTTTATCAACAAGGCAAATCATATAAGGTATACTCATCTTAATTCGCTTCTAGAAATTTATACTTGAAATGTCAGAAAAATGTACTTAAAAACGTGTTTTGACATCCAACGTATATTCAAATTACAAGCAGCGAAAATAGTCACCTGAGCCCTTGCGGCCACCTAGTTCAATTTCGCCTTGTTTATCAATTAGAATATAGCATTGCACAGATACATCTTTTTGCACTAGTTTTGCGTGTTTTTTGGTTCTGGTATGAACAAATATGTTGTTTATCGTTTTATGTTACTAATTGTAAATGCTGATTTTTTAAGCAATTAATGTATGGTTGGGCAATGAGCAAATGAAAATAACACATTTATTTTTTTTGTTTTACTAAGGCAAATAAGATACATAAAACTGCTTTTACCATAAGTGCCTTATGATGTGTTGAGAAAAAATGTAATTGGCTGATGAATGAATGAATGAAAGCAAAATTGCACATACATATGTAAGTAAATGATACATGTACATGAAACACCAGTGATGGGAATTGGAAATCTTGATTTCGTGCCAAATCTGCTTTTAAATAGTGCCAAAAGCACTTGAATAGTGCCAAACCAATTTTTATATAATTGTAATGTTGGCACTTGATGTTTATTTTAAATATGGTTCTTGAATGATTATAATAACCAGAAAAATTTACGAATATCACAAAAAAAACATGGTCTAAAATTAGTTGTATATACACATTAATACATTTCGAACCCTATTTTCGATATATTCGTGAGCGACATTTAGTAAAGAAATTAAGCTTTTTATTATCAAAATTATTGATAACTTTTAAAATACAGGCTGTAAAGTTTATCGTGGACGACAATTTACGTCTGTACTCTAACACATATTTGAATATTATAAGAAAACCTACTCCTAAATCGAAAATAATAACCATTATTCCAGTTGTTGACATCGACGTCACTTTAATAATATCAAAAAATTGGGACTTATTTACTCCCTCTCGAGAACAATTCTGTTCTACTTACAATCTATTCCATTACATAAGGTCTAGAAAATAGCATAAACCTGCCACGGAAGTCAGCTATTTTCGGCAACGGGTACACAAGTGTTGTGTTAAAGTGACGTCGATGTCGCCAACTGGAATAAGGGTGAATGCTCGATATGTATGCATCATATATTAATAATTTGTACTTATTTACAAGAAATACAAATATTAAAGCATTTTTTACGTTATAGTAATGATTATAAGGGACATTCTTAAAGATTATAATAACCCTAAACTAATTTAAATGAAAAAATAATTTTTTCTTATTAGATGTATAGTGACAATTATAGTTTGTGCTTTTTTTAATAGTTAATATACTGTCGAGTTGTAAAAATTCGTGGACGTTAAGAATAATAATAATTATTAGCTATTTATTTTAATCAAACAAAGATTCTGTCGGTTTAGTAGAATTTGTATTGCTTTTTTGGTTCATAATTTTATATGTATTACGATTATAACAAGATTTATTGTTAGACTTCAAAAACCTTTACCATGTATTAAAGATCTAAAGTTTATAATTGCAGTCCATTTATCATTTTAATTTTGATCAAATTTTGAACTAAAAATATACTTTCCACGCTTGATGAAGAGTAGAGAATAAAAAGAATACTTTGACCGATTCGATAAATATTACTAAAAAATTGTTCATTGAAACTATTGTTCACGTGTCAATGTCATTCAAAAACTCGTTCACTTTTAAGCTCTTGAATGTATCTGTATTCACTTTTAATTTTTTCACGTATTTTATTTCGTTTAGAAGCATTTTTTATCAAAAGGAACAGTACGAGTATTATTTGAGTCTCCACTTAGACCATATTCCAGCGCACACTTTGGAAAGCAATTCAAATAATAGTCCTTGAAGTTATATTTAGTTTTCTAATATGACACAAAAGAAATATAAGAAAACTTTAATTTTATTTTTGAATTTTACAACTTTATGCTGGGAAAATTAGTTTTGATTATTAATAGTTCGATTACAATAATTTTCTTCCGTTGGAAGATGGTAAGAATTTCGATCTATATTGTCAACATGAAGATCATCAATATATTTTTTGTTAAAAAACTTTCGACATAAATGACGAATTAAAAATGCCTATTTAAAATTAAATCTAGTCTCACATTTTTAGATTGCATTTCGATAATTTACTATTTCAAGAACATAAGATAAAAATATAAATACATTTTGCTTATATTATCCGTTAAACTATTTAATATGAATAAAGCTTTATCATTGCATTATGACTGAAAATTTTATAATGTGAAGAAATATTTCAAGGGCTTCCCACCGTTCAAAGACTCTATCTGCAAAAACTTCACGAGGCATACTTAAGAATTTTATAAATTTCAGAGTTGAAATATTTCTAAAAATTTATAAAATCATCTCTACAACAACAGCTGTTTTCATTACTTAAAAACGTACAAATTACAAGAAGAGTGCTTACTATTGCAATAAGAAAAGTTTCCATATTTAATGGACAAAAAGTGCCAGAAAAGGAGCGAGAGTGCCACAGTGCCAGGCAACATCCAATAGTGCCAAAAATTTCACAATTGTGCCACATTTCCCATCACTATGAAACACATGCATTTGTAATTACTCTCAGAGCAAAATTTTCTCTTTCTCTCTATACTTTGGCTGCGCCACAAAATAACATAACGAACGTCCGCACCTACATCTGCACATCATGTATTTGTTTCAATAGTGGTTTTTTCATTTATTTGTATTACAATATGTATTTTTTGAGCAAAAACAGATCAAACAGTTGCTCAGCAGTAATACAATAAGCAATTGTTATTTGTTTTCAATTGTATTTTAATTTAATTTGTGATATACTTCGCACAACTACCACTAGAAGTTTCGAGCAATGTCTAGACGATCATTATCATCTTAAGCGAGTGCCAGAAACATCAATATTCAGCTTCAATATATGTGGTTGTGTGCGTTTGTTTACCAAAAATAGTCACACATATAATATTGGTGTGAATATTTTTTATAAAAAAGCTCAAAACCACACATATTGAAGCTGAATATTGATGTGTCTAGCACCCGCTTTAAATGTTGTTTACAAAGTGCCCAATTAAGTTCATGTGTTAACTATGTACATACATGTGCATATGCATACGTGTATACATCATTAACTAACAGCCATCCCTAAACAAGGACGGAAAGCGGAACGTTTTTTCCGCTGAGCTTTAACGCTGAAATGCTATATCAAAACAAAAGCGGCAACGTTATGCAAAAACGATAAAAACAGGGTTATGAAACAAATAAATAAAACAACCCTGATTATTTTAACAGCAGGACTGAAGACATTGTTTTTTGTGATTTTGTTATTAATATTTGGTTACATAAATTTTGTTATTTAAATTAAAATAAAATAATAAATAATTTTGAAAAAATTAGTTATTTAGAAGATTTGGAAAAAAATTTAAAAAAAAAATGAAAAATGTGATGATAGAGTTAAAAAATAAATTATTGAGGATACAACAACGTTTGCCGGGTTCAACTAGTATATATGTGTATTTAATTATAATTTTATTTACTGAATAGAACATATATAAGATAAATACATATATGTATGGGAATAATTCATACTTTTGATGACGGAAAGAAGAAATATATCTGTACTTTAGTCAAAAGGACATTAAATAATATACTAAGAGTTCCAAGTATCATATTCATAAAAATCTTATTTTTAACAAAGAAATCTTTGTCTTTTTAACATCCCGAAAAACTTCGAAAATAAGATAAATCTTCACATATGGTAACGCTGATGATGGCAAACAAAGGGCAATTGTTTTATTTTGCAACTAACTTCATTGTGAAACGCGATGTCAAAATCGGATTTTCCAATAGCAAAGCGTTGCCGTCGCGTTGCCGCCACGTTTTTTCGGTATGCTCCATACAAAATGTATGGACATGAGAACTTTTGACAGCTAAAAACCGCTTGCCGCTTTTGTTTAGGGATGGCTGTAAGCAATGCAGGTGGTTGTTTACCTTTTGCTTTTCGTTTGAATTGGCATGTATGTACATATGTGAATCTTCTTAAGAAGCAGGCGCTTTTTGTTGTTGTTTTTTGCTTGTTTACGTTTATTCGCGCGTGTATGTGCTACGCATGTTTATTTAGTTCTTTGCTCTATTCTAGATGTTTCTTTTCAATGACCCTTTAGGAATATTTTCGCGTAACACTTACAATAACCCTGTTTGAATATTTTAGTGTAATGCTGCTTGACCTTGTTGTCGACGGCCATTTTCGTAACAGTATATTCAAAAAACGTAAGTCTTCTGACCACTAATATGAATTTCACTTTTGCCATTGTAACTCTAACCATTCTGTCATTGTCCTCTATTTTTACATTTTCCATTTTTGTTATAAAATTGTCATACAATTCACTTAAATTCAGAAGAAATGAGCTAAATTTAGCCTAAAATAAGCTAATATGGTCACACTGATAATAACCAACTTTATCAACAAGGCAAATCATATAAGGTATACTCATCTTAATTCGCTTCTAGAAATTTATACTTGAAATGTCAGAAAAATGTACTTAAAAACGTGTTTTGACATCCAACGTATATTCAAATTACAAGCAGCGAAAATAGTCACCTGAGCCCTTGCGGCCACCTAGTTCAATTTCGCCTTGTTTATCAATTAGAATATAGCATTGCACAGATACATCTTTTTGCACTAGTTTTGCGTGTTTTTTGGTTCTGGTATGAACAAATATGTTGTTTATCGTTTTATGTTACTAATTGTAAATGCTGATTTTTTAAGCAATTAATGTATGGTTGGGCAATGAGCAAATGAAAATAACACATTTATTTTTTTTGTTTTACTAAGGCAAATAAGATACATAAAACTGCTTTTACCATAAGTGCCTTATGATGTGTTGAGAAAAAATGTAATTGGCTGATGAATGAATGAATGAAAGCAAAATTGCACATACATATGTAAGTAAATGATACATGTACATGAAACACCAGTGATGGGAATCGGAAATCTTGATTTCGTGCCAAATCTGCTTTTAAATAGTGCCAAAAGCACTTGAATAGTGCCAAACCAATTTTTATATAATTGTAATGTTGGCACTTGATGTTTATTTTAAATATGGTTCTTGAATGATTATAATAACCAGAAAAATTTACGAATATCACAAAAAAAACACGGTCTAAAATTAGTTGTATATACAATATTGTATTAGCACGCATTTCTTTTATAAGTCACATTTTCTTTATTGTTCATAAATAAATGTATGTGACGGAGTACTTACCCTGAAAACCGACTCCATTTGAAACTCTTGTAAAAGGTTTTTTAACAACGTGTCGTCCGACAACTCCGATTCAATTTCCTCCGGCGTGATGCTCATATGATATTGTCCATCAGCCGGCGTCAAAATGTTTTCACTCACAGGTACACTTATAAGAACTACTTCCCCTAAGTTCTGATCGTCAATTATGTCTTTCTCTAAGTTCTGGTTTTCCATTATTTAATATTTATTTTTCCACTTTTATTAAACACGTGTTCTTCGGTCAGCGTTTTGCAATTTATGACACAACACACTTTAATTATTGTAAAATTCTAAAAAATCAAGAACTTAATCTAAACTTTAAGGGCCAATTTCACCAACTTATTTAAATATCAATTCATATTTAAAAATAATTTTTCCATACAAAAATTAATCAAAATCGACATTTAAATATGAATTGATATTTAAATAGAGTTGGTGAAATTGGCCCTAAGAATATGTTCTTAAATTCAAGAATATAATCTTAAAATTAAGATTTCGTTCTTGAATTTAAGAATGTGTTCTAAAAATTTAAGATCACGTTCTTAAATTGACGAATACAATCTTAAAATTAAGATAACGTTCTTGATTTTTAGAATGCGTTCTACAAATCAAGAATTTATTCTTAAATTTGAGAACGTGTTAATCTTACTAAAAAATATTTTAAGATTGAAACTTGAAGATTTTTGCATTCTACATTCAAGAATTTTTTTCTTAATTTTAGAATGTCATATTTCTACCAGTGAATAAACTTTGCATACCGTACGTATTTTCAAATAGATTTCCAATTCACCAGTGATAAAAAAGTGAGAAAAAGATCGAGTTAATAAAATCCAAGCTCTTTTATTTGCAAAAACAATCTTATCTTAGACATCATGTATACAAAGATTTTAATATGGCTGCATATATTACATGTTATTTCTATATATGGATCCACATATGAGGAGCTTCGTAATTAAATTTCTATATATGGGCTCATATATTACAATACATTTCATATGTTAGTCCATATATCAATTCTTATATGTATAATACTCTTCCTAAGGTATAATCCTATATATATTGATATACATTCATATATTAAAAATATATGGACCATACATAATTTTTTTAGCTGGGTATGTACAATTTTCTTTGTTGTTCTACAAAGTTTATCAATAACTAGCGAAAAGATTCGTCTACCTGGGAGCAGGTTGGTAATGCCGGCACTGTACAGTGCGTTTGTGTAGTGTATGGGGGCGGTTGGGCTATTTACGCAGTGAACTGAGTAAATATCAAAACGATTTTGATATTTGCTCAAGTTTGAAAACTGTACAGTGAACTTGTGTAGTGTATGTTGCAAACGCTCAGTTTTGTAGCGATTTTTTAAGAGTTAAAAACAAAAAATGAGCGCAGAAAAAATATTCTGGACAGAGTTCCTAGAATTATACAAAGAATCGCCTGCATTATGGCGCATTAAAAGCAGTGATTATAGCAATAGAATTATGAAAATCGAAGCCTACGAAAAATTAATTAATAAACTAAAGGAAAAATACCCCGATGCAAATAGAGAAATGGCTGTTAAAAAGATTAACACATTTAGGATTTAGGCTGTTTTTATTGCCACAGCAATTAATAAAATAGAGCAGTATTTGCACATGTTGTCTTTTTCACTTATAGCTTTAAAATAAAAACTGCACAGTTTAGTTGTATAGTATGTGTCACAAGCTTAGTTTACGCAGTGCCAGACTTGAGCACTGAACTTGTGTAGTGTATGGCCGGCATAAGGGAGACAGAGCACAACTCTTGCTCCTCATCTGGGGTTGTTTAAAAAATAAGAACAAGAAAACGTCACTTTACAATCAAAAATAAAAAGAAAAAAGTCATCTTGGGGCCAGGGCTGCCAGAAGCTTTGCGAAGAAAATCTTTAATTGTCGGAAAGAAAATCATATTTTAAAGAAATAAATCATCACAAATCCAATTTTTTTTCAAATATCAAATAACAACAATTGACATATTTACAGTTTACAGCGACGTTATTTTGTTTTCATCTATAAAAAAGTATTTCCTTAAGCAGTGCTGCCAGAATGATGATTTTATAATATTTTTGATGATTTTGGACCAAAATATGATTTCATGATTTTTTTTCTGGAATGATGATTTTTAATTTTGCAAATTATGATTTTTATTTTCAAAACGTATTGTACATACATGCATCTGTGGTTTTCATTAATAATACATTAATAGATATAGGTAATGAAAATATTCCAACTAATTTTTAGGAGACACTTTCTTAATGATCATATCCTAGAGAATTAAAAGAAAAAACAAAATTTTATAAACATCGGAATTGTGTTATGACAAATCAAGTTATGTCGATGCAAGTGATTTTGGGTGAAGAAGGCCAATGTCCGTGCTACCGCCAAGATGATATAGGTTGTTTTTGTCAGGAAAAAATTATAAAATTAAAAATTTGTGTATGTGATATAAATGACATAAGACTTAAAGTAACGATAAACACTATACAAGGCAAAGTTGTATCAAGAAAAGAAAAAAAAAAACAAACAAATAAGTGATTTCGATTTCTTATTAACCAAACAAATATCAAAGATAATTTTCAAACTTGTTCAGATAAAACAACGTTAGTGGCGCTGTGATTTTTGTAAGAAAACAATTCTTTTGCAAGTCAATATTTGTCGACATCCTACGTTAGTTTTGAAAAAAACGTAGAGCTTGTATTGTTGTGTTAGAAAAAAATGATATAGGTCCACATAAAAAAAGTATTTGACATCATATGCATTAACATTAGTTGTATGCGGTTAATCACATGATAGTTTACCACCTACATATTACACACACACTCAAACGTAGAATATCGTAAACGTACGACATCGCTTGTTAACACTGATATACACGTACACCAATACGTTCATCGTGCTTCGCTTATAGTACGACAGCATTTATTATTGGTTTAGTGTAATACATGCGACGTGAATACATCTGAAAATCATGACGTATTTACATTTAAAGACTGTTTACGCAGGTCTCTAGTATGCACATACAGAAAAATATTTTTTTATTATTTGAAATAAAAACTATTGAATACCTGATTCTTTAATAGCATTACTTATTAATTATTATATGTATTTTAGATTTAAAGAAGAACAAAACAAAAAAGTCAAGTTCTCTATGCCGCTGAATACACGTTCAACTCACTTGTTCGCAACTGACTCACAACTGCAACTCGTTCACAACACAACTGACTTGCCATTGGATGCGTCACCCCTTTTTATACTTCGCACAACTACCACTAGAAGTTTCGAGCAATGTCTAGACGATCATTATCATCTTAAGCGAGTGCCAGAAACATCAATATTCAGCTTCAATATATGTGGTTGTGTGCGTTTGTTTACCAAAAATAGTCACACATATACTATAGGTGTGAATATTTTTTATAAAAAAGCTCAAAACCACACATATTGAAGCTGAATATTGATGTGTCTAGCACCCGCTTTAAATGTTGTTTACAAAGTGCCCAATTAAGTTCATGTGTTAACTATGTACATACATGTGCATATGCATACGTGTATACATCATTAACTAACAGCCATCCCTAAACAAGGACGGAAAGCGGAACGTTTTTTTCCGCTGAGCTTTAACGCTGAAATGCTATATCAAAACAAAACCGGCAACGTTATGCAAAAACGATAAAAACAGGGTTATGAAACAAATAAATAAAACAACCCTGATTATTTTAACAGCAGGACTGAAGACATTGTTGTTTGTGATTTTGTTATTAATATTTGGTTACATAAATTTTGTTATTTAAATTAAAATAAAATAATAAATAATTTTGAAAAAATTAGTTATTTAGAAGATTTGGAAAAAAATTTAAAAAAAAAAATGAAAAATGTGATGATAGAGTTAAAAAATAAATTATTGAGGATACAACAACGTTTGCCGGGTTCAACTAGTATATATGTGTATTTAATTATAATTTTATTTACTGAATAGAACATATATAAGATAAATACATATATGTATGGGAATAATTCATACTTTTGATGACGGAAAGAAGAAATATATCTGTACTTTAGTCAAAAGGACATTAAATAATATACTAAGAGTTCCAAGTATCATATTCATAAAAATCTTATTTTTAACAAAGAAATCTTTGTCTTTTTAACATCCCGAAAAACTTCGAAAATAAGATAAATCTTCACATATGGTAACGCTGATGATGGCAAACAAAGGGCAATTGTTTTATTTTGCAACTAACTTCATTGTGAAACGCGATGTCAAAATCGGATTTTCCAATAGCAAAGCGTTGCCGTCGCGTTGCCGCCACGTTTTTTCGGTATGCTCCATACAAAATGTATGGACATGAGAACTTTTGACAGCTAAAAACCGCTTGCCGCTTTTGTTTAGGGATGGCTGTAAGCAATGCAGGTGGTTGTTTACCTTTTGCTTTTCGTTTGAATTGGCATGTATGTACATATGTGAATCTTCTTAAGAAGCAGGCGCTTTTTGTTGTTGTTTTTTGCTTGTTTACGTTTATTCGCGCGTGTATGTGCTACGCATGTTTATTTAGTTCTTTGCTCTATTCTAGATGTTTCTTTTCAATGACCCTTTAGGAATATTTTCGCGTAACACTTACAATAACCCTGTTTGAATATTTTAGTGTAATGCTGCTTGACCTTGTTGTCGACGGCCATTTTCGTAACAGTATATTCAAAAAACGTAAGTCTTCTGATCACTAATATGAATTTCACTTTTGCCATTGTAACTCTAACCATTCTGTCATTGTCCTCTATTTTTACATTTTCCATTTTTGTTATAAAATTGTCATACAATTCACTTAAATTCAGAAGAAATGAGCTAAATTTAGCCTAAAATAAGCTAATATGGTCACACTGATAATAACCAACTTTATCAACAAGGCAAATCATATAAGGTATACTCATCTTAATTCGCTTCTAGAAATTTATACTTGAAATGTCAGAAAAATGTACTTAAAAACGTGTTTTGACATCCAACGTATATTCAAATTACAAGCAGCGAAAATAGTCACCTGAGCCCTTGCGGCCACCTAGTTCAATTTCGCCTTGTTTATCAATTAGAATATAGCATTGCACAGATACATCTTTTTGCACTAGTTTTGCGTGTTTTTTGGTTCTGGTATGAACAAATATGTTGTTTATCGTTTTATGTTACTAATTGTAAATGTTGATTTTTTAAGCAATTATTGTATGGTTGGGCAATGAGCAAATGAAAATAACACATTTATTTTTTTTTTGTTTTACTAAGGCAAATAAGATACATAAAACTGCTTTTAATATAAGTGCCTTATGATGTGTTGATAAAAAATGTAATTGGCTGATGAATGAATGAATGAAAGCAAAATTGCACATATATATGTAAGTAAATGATACATGTACATGAAACACCAGTGATGGGAATTGGAAATCTTGATTTCGTGCCAAATCTGCTTTTAAATAGTGCCAAAAGCACTTGAATAGTGCCAAACCAATTTTTATATAATTGTAATGTTGGCACTTGATGTTTATTTTAAATATGGTTCTTGAATGATTATAATAACCAGAAAAATTTACGAATATCACAAAAAAACATGGTCTAAAATTAGTTGTATATACACATTAATACATTTCGAACCCTATTTTCGATATATTCGTGAGCGACATTTAGTAAAGAAATTAAGCTTTTTATTATCAAAATTATTGATAACTTTTAAAATACAGGCTGTAAAGTTTATCGTGGACGACAATTTACGTCTGTACTCTAACACATATTTGAATATTATAAGAAAACCTACTCCTAAATCGAAAATAATAACCATTATTCCAGTTGTTGACATCGACGTCACTTTAATAATATCAAAAAATTGGGACTTATTTACTCCCTCTCGAGAACAATTCTGTTCTACTTACAATCTATTCCATTACATAAGGTCTAGAAAATAGCATAAACCTGCCACGGAAGTCAGCTATTTTCGGCAACGGGTACACAAGTGTTGTGTTAAAGTGACGTCGATGTCGCCAACTGGAATAAGGGTGAATGCTCGATATGTATGCATCATATATTAATAATTTGTACTTATTTACAAGAAATACAAATATTAAAGCATTTTTTACGTTATAGTAATGATTATAAGGGTCATTCTTAAAGATTATAATAACCCTAAACTAATATAAATGAAAAAATAATTTTTTCTTATTAGATGTATAGTGACAATTATAGTTTGTGCTTTTTTTAATAGTTAATATACTGTCGAGTTGTAAAAATTCGTGGACGTTAAGAATAATAATAATTATTAGCTATTTATTTTAATCAAACAAAGATTCTGTCGGTTTAGTAGAATTTGTATTGCTTTTTTGGTTCATAATTTTATATGTATTACGATTATAACAAGATTTATTGTTAGACTTCAAAAACCTTTACCATGTATTAAAGATCTAAAGTTTATAATTGCAGTCCATTTATCATTTTAATTTTGATCAAATTTTGAACTAAAAATATACTTTCCACGCTTGATGAAGAGTAGAGAATAAAAAGAATACTTTGACCGATTCGATAAATATTACTAAAAAATTGTTCATTGAAACTATTGTTCACGTGTCAATGTCATTCAAAAACTCGTTCACTTTTAAGCTCTTGAATGTATCTGTATTCACTTTTAATTTTTTCACGTATTTTATTTCGTTTAGAAGCATTTTTTATCAAAAGGAACAGTACGAGTATTATTTGAGTCTCCACTTAGACCATATTCCAGCGCACACTTTGGAAAGCAATTCAAATAATAGTCCTTGAAGTTATATTTAGTTTTCTAATATGACACAAAAAAAATATAAGAAAACTTTAATTCTATTTTTGAATTTTACAACTTTATGCTGGGAAAATTAGTTTTGATTATTAATAGTTCGATTACAGTGCCGCAATAATTTTCTTCCGTTGGAAGATGGTAAGAATTTCGATCTATATTGTCAACATGAAGATCATCAATATATTTTTTGTTAAAAAACTTTCGACATAAATGACGAATTAAAAATGCCTATTTAAAATTAAATCTAGTCTCACATTTTTAGATTGCATTTCGATAATTTACTATTTCAAGAACATAAGATAAAAATATAAATACATTTTGCTTATATTATCCGTTAAACTATTTAACATGAATAAAGCTTTATCATTGCATTATGACTAAAAATTTTATAATGTGAAGAAATATTTCAAGGGCTTCCCACCGTTCAAAGACTCTATCTGCAAAAACTTCACGAGGCATACTTAAGAATTTTATAAATTTCAGAGTTGAAATATTTCTAAAAATTTATAAAATCATCTCTACAACAACAGCTGTTTTCATTACTTAAAAACGTACAAATTACAAGAAGAGTGCTTACTATTGCAATAAGAAAAGTTTCCATATTTAATGGACAAAAAGTGCCAGAAAAGGAGCGAGAGTGCCACAGTGCCAGGCAACATCCAATAGTGCCAAAAATTGCACAATTGTGCCACATTTCCCATCACTATGAAACACATGCATTTGTAATTACTCTCAGAGCAAAATTTTCTCTTTCTCTCTATACTTTGGCTGCGCCACAAAATAACATAACGAACGTCCGCACATACATCTGCACATCATGTATTTGTTTCAATAGTGGTTTTTTCATATATTTGTATTACAATATGTATTTTTTGAGCAAAAACAGATCAAACAGTTGCTCAGCAGTAATACAATAAGCAATTGTTATTTGTTTTCAATTGTATTTTAATTTGGAAAAGCACGCACACACAATAACTCTTATACTAGTTCTGTCGCTCACACTACAATTATATGGTACATACCATGGTATATTTGTTTTGGCAATACAAACGAGTATACAAATGCAACCCTTTAAATTAGAAGTGCTGAATTCGCTGAGTAAATTCATCGTTATTGTGCTTCACACGACGAATTTACGCACCGAATTCTTATCGACGAATTCGCCGACGTGGACGAAATTCGTCGTTCGTCCAGTTGTGTTTCTAGTATTAAGGCTCAGTTAGCCGACTGTAATGTAAAGTAACTGCAACAGTAGGAAGCAGCTGATCGATATTGTGTGAAAAGTAATGAAAATGGTTATAGAGATGTAATGTAACGTAACCTACTTTTCATATAAAAATATCGATCAGCTGTTTTCTACGTTACAGTTACATTACATTACAGTCGTCTAACTGAGCCTTTAGTCATCAGTTTGGTGAAGCAATCTTGCACATGCTGACTGGGTATTTATTTCTTCATACATACATGTGTACATACATGTGTGTGTATGTATGTGCTCACATCCAAAAGTAAGTATTTCAAAATGTTTCATTTCACAGTTCAGTTAAGTTTCTTCAGGGGGCGCGTTAAAACCTATAAATACCTACATAAAACGTGAACTCAGTCGCAATCGAAATCCAAACAAGGGTAGTTGGTAATTAGCGTGTACTTCTGATGACAGTTTTTAACAGTTAAAAGCTAAAATACCTAATAAAATTGTGTTAAATTTCCTTTCAAATTTAAAAAATTAAATAGATATACATATGTACATAATACTACATATGTATATGTAGATATGTACATACATAAATAAATATGAAAAGTGTCAATTGCATTTCCAAATTAATTACCGTGATGCAGAGAAATAAAATTCATTGAAAATAAAATAAAATGCATGCACGTGCAAAGTTTAAACTAACCTTGAAAAATACCTACTTACATACATACATACTATGTATGTACACATATACATAAGTATGTACACACATACATACGTATGTAGACACATATATATGTATGTACATATTTGTATTAATCCCCAATCATGCAAGACACACAAAAATATACGAAATTAAATATGTTCATGTGCATACATATGTGTATATATATATATATATATATATATATATATATATATATATATATATATATATATATATATATATATATATATATATACATATAAGTATGTATACATACATACTTATGTATGTACATGTAACACAAAAAAGACAAGATTTAGATTGAAAATATAAAACTAACTACATATGTATTGCAATCAGTGTTGTCAGATTTATTTTCAGCCTCCTAGCCAAATGACTTGTCGAATATCGCCAATATACATAATAAAACATCAAATTATAGGTACAAAAATATATTATATTTTGTAATTACATTACAAATCTTATTAATTTTTAAATTCAGTAGCTAACGTCTATTGTAAACCATAAAAATTATAGTATTTAAGGAAATTTAAGAAAAGGGTTTTCATTCAGATGTAAATACTGGCGTACAAAAAGTACTTATAACTTATTCCAAAGATCAATCTAAATAGGATAAATTTAACTTCAGCACCAAGATAAATATTATTATTTAATTCAAGTGAACTAACATTTACTTAAATGTGTATTTAAGTACACTTATCATATCCTTGAAGTGGTAAGTACCAACAGCATCGATTTATTCATACACTCTAGGCGAGAACTCTTATGGGATTTTTGGTGCTTCATTATCAAAATGTTGGCTCTAACTTATAAAAGAAAGTTTTCCTCACTATGTTTCATAAACACCAAATGAGATTTTGTGGCCCATATTCTTGGTTTAAACTTCTTGAATTTCAGAAAATTTTGTTTGAGATAAAAAGTCACAACATTTGGAATTTTTTGCACGAAATATTTTATGTTGTAGAAAAAATTCCTTAAAAAATATTTCATGTTCTTAACATTATTCTATTTTATTGAAATCATAAAAATATAGCCAAGGAGTTCAAACATCGCTAAGTAAATTGAAAATCGCCATTTCAAAATTTTCGAAGCCACGTTTGGAGAGATATCGCCATATCTGACAACACTGGTTGCAATGCTGACATTCGTGCATACGTTCATACATAATTACTTATGTATGTATACATTTGTGGCAGAAAGGAAAAAATGCTTAAGTCGAGATTAGCTAATTTTGAGTTCAAAGCACCCCTGAGCAAAATCTCATGCCCCTATCATGGTTCTGAACTAAATTCAGTTTGGTCGTATAAGAGTAGACCAAACTTACACACGACCTAATTGTATTTTAGTTTTATGAACCACAACTTAAGATATCAAGTTTGACAAGAAAAATATACAAAGTTTTTAAAAAAGTATTGTCTTTAAAAAAAGGAGGAAATTATAAATTCGTCTCTATTTTTTGGGGGTATTACTTCATAACTCGGTAGATTTTAGACCGATTGAAAAAATTGTTTTTTTTTGTCTGAGAGGTGACACGCCCACAATTTTTTTATTTGATTTTTTGATATTCTGCTTACTTTATTGCCTTGAAATCTAGTAAACGCCTTTTGTTCTCGCAATTACACAATTTTGAAGTTAGAAAATGGGTGGGCCGACGCCCATTAAAATCTATTATTATATTTCACATGATTCTACTCACCCGATTTTTTACCGCACACCTTGAGCTCTAAAATAGACATAATCTTCCATTTGAAAAAACGGGCGGAGTCACGCCCATTAAAATTCAATATTTCATTTTAAATGGTTCTACTATAACGATTTTTACAAAATTTAACACACATCCTGAGCTCTGAAAAACACAAAATCTTGTATTTAAAAAATTTACGGCCTTGCCCACGATGTCGACAAGAAACTACCAATCGCTTACTTATATTGAAAACAAAAACAAATTTTCTTATTTTGCTTTCAATATAACTAAGCGATAAAAAATTTCTTATCGAAATTGTGGGCCAGCCAGGCCGTTAATTTTATATCCTATAAATTTTTTCGAAAATGCATTGAAGTCAGTTTTTTTTGCAGAATTAGTGTTTTGCAGCCGTATTCATAAAAAAAAGTTGATTGAGGTTTAAAATTCATATTAGTTAAAAAACGTTTTAAGGCTAAATAACGTTTTTTAAATATTGGTATTCATAATCAGTTTTTTAACTAAAAATCAATTAACTAGATTTTATTAAAATATCGTGGCAACACTGTATTCTTTATTTGTCACTTGCATATTAGTTCTGCAAAACAACGATTGTTAACTCACAAAGTACTCGTGTCTATTTTGTTTATTTGTCGGTTTTCAGAGAAATATTGTTTCTATAAAATAAAAGATATGTTCTAACTTGTATTTAATAAAATAATAAACAAAGTTCACAACAAATCTTTGTTAAAAGTGCTTTTTATATTATTTATTTTATTGCTGATAAAGAAGCACTAGAATAACGAGCTTTGTTTTGTTTGTTTTGAGTGTTTATACATCACTAGTTAATTTTCTACAATTATAATATTTTTGTTAACACATAAAATGAGAAAACAATGACTGGGAATGGAAACTGGATCGCTCCTTTTCTTTTAAATATTCTTTGGAGTATATTTGTTATTTCCGCAATAGTTCCTATAAAAAAAATTACATTGTTTTCTTCTAAATAACACTGGCATATGAGTACATACATGCATACATAAGTACATACATACATACACACATATGTACATACAGGTAAAGTTCAAAATGTAAACAAAAACGAAGCAATATTACAACAACGTCACCTTAAAATTGGTTTAAACATGGGGGCAGTCAATTTTAAAATTTGCTGATTTACGCAAGGTTTAAAAACCCGTTTTTTAAGCTAAAATTCTATTATGAATACAATTTTAGCGAATTTTGCTTAAACAATATTTGAAACTCGGTTTAAAATTTTTATGAATACGGCTGTTAGTGTTTAGTTAGTGTTTTAGTTCAATTAGTGTTTTAGTTCAAAGGAATCATACCAAATGGATTCAAATATGTATACATTTGTTTTATGACGACGAAAATGAAGTCGCAAATATGTTTACAAGTAGATGTTAAAGTTGAGCGATATTTCGAAACTGTTACGTTTTCGCAGCTATTGAAAAATCACAAATCAAAACTGTGACCCAATTTATCAAGTAACAGGTTCTTTCATACAAACTGTGAATGTTCTTTTATGCTTACTTTACAGTAAATAAAGCTACCACAGTATTAAATTTTTTATACCTTCCGCTTTGTTGAGAAAAATCGCAACAGCGTGTCTAATCGTCTTTTCTGGCATCTATGTATGCCTCTCACATTTTTGTATTTGCAATTTTATTGTCTCTCTACCTCTTAAGCATTAAACACATTCACCACAGCAGGCTACACGAACACACAACTTCAAATGCCGCTAGCAGCATTTGTCGCCTCGTAGCCGGCTACTTAATTATTTTGGAGACGGCAGCAGCACCATCTGCAGCTGATATTCAAGTACAAATACATAGTTCAATATTGCCACTTTTATAAATTTTGCACTTATAAAAATTAATTACTCTTTTAAAATGTACTTATTTCACGTAAAAGTACAAAAATGAATCAATTTATTCTTTACATAAATTTTTGGATATTGTTTCTGTTAAATAATATGAAATAATTGTACAAAATCATTCATTCAACATTTTATATCAAACTGGCAACACTGAATTTTCTCTTTACTGCATAAAGCATTAAACACATTCACCACAGCAAGCTACCGACTACCAAATGTCTAGGATAGAATACACATGTTTATATTAGAATAAAGGCCCAACTATAATATGAATAAGCTAGCTTAAGCAACTGTGCGGTTACATATAAAACGCATGTGGCAAACTATAAACTTTTCGTCAAGTTTCGTCAAATGTCATTTGCTTAAAGGTAGAATTAGTAAAATCGTATCATTCTACTTTTTATCATTCCACAGCTTGCCGTATCGTTCAAATTTGTGCACAAGTTATAGAAAATGTAACAGTTTGCACAGCACATTTTTTTTGTCTGGCATTAAATGCGGCGTTTTTGACATTCGCTACAGAAAAATCTGTTTTCTGCAGATTCCTACGTCAGCAGTGCTACCACCACATATTTTATAACTAGTAACATGCATTGTATATGGTACGGTTTTTGTCAGCTGACACGCAACATCACGATACGATTTTACTAAAGGCTCAGTTAGCCGACTGTAATGTAAAGTAACAGCAACGTAGGAAACAGCTGATTGACATTTTTGTATGAAAAGTAGGTTACGTTACATTACATCTCTATAACCATTTTCATTACTTTCCACATAACAAAATCGATCAGCTGTTTCTTACTGTTGCAGTTACATTACATTACAGTCGGCTAACTGAGCCTTAATTCTACCTTAAGTAAAGTGCCAAACTGAACGCACATTCCGTAAGGAAACAACTGTTTGTGAATCTTTTAAACTCAAACAAGCAACAGCAGAAAATATTCATTGATTTTAAATATTTTTTTATTGTTTCTTATTTTAAACTCGGAAAATAAAGCAAAACTTTTATTTTCATTGTTTGTTTTAGAATACACATATACACACATACACATGTATTTACTTATGTATATTCACTGCTGTAGTTTTTAGTAGGCAAAACAAATAATAAGGTGATGGATATATTTATATGTGAATTTTTAATAGATTAGGACATTCTTTTAACTTAGTTTGATTGAATTGCATTCATTTAGGAGTTATGAGAAGAAACAAAATTACTACAAAATTATTGATAATACCTACCTAGATGTGCAGCTGTGGCTAAAGAATACTTAAGTGCATGTAAGTGGCCACCTAAAAGTCACATCTGAATTGTTTAAGCATTTGACAGACTTATCGTTCAATTCTGACATTAGCTTAAGCCAGCTTATTCATGTTATAGTTGGGCCTTAATTATTTTGAAGACAGCAAGGCAACATGGCGGACGGTTGTTGTCTATGCTGATTTTGTCGTTGTAGTCCAATCAAACTTATTTCTATTTCTTTGGCTACAGTGAGAAAATTCAGTATTGCCAGTATAATAGAAAATGTTGAATGAATGATTTTGTACAATTATTTCATATTATTTAACAGAAATAATATCCAAAAATTGATGTAAAGAATAAATTGATTCATTTTTATATTTTTACGTTCTATAACTGCATTTTAAAAGAGTAATTAATTTTTATAAATGCAAAATATATGAAAGTGGCAATACTGAACTATGTATTTGTACTTGAATATGAGCTGCAGATGGTGCTGCTAGTGGCATTTGAAGTCGTGTGTTCGTGTAGCCTGCTGCGGTGAATGTGTTTAATGCATTATTTGCAAACAGTTTTTGTGAGTTATTAACTTACATTACAAATGTTATACGGCAACGCCTTCCACCTTTGTTTTCAAATAAACAGTCACGGTTTAATTTCACTGCTGCTCTTCTTATTAGTTATTCTCAAAATAACAAACCTGCTACAAACAAAGTACTGTTAAACTGTGATCACAGTGAGAGTTTAAAAGAACAGCAACTTAGAAATCGCGTTCACAAAGAGCAACATTATTAAAAAAAATCATAGTTTCGCTAATGACTACACATAAAAAAGTATTAACCAATTAATATTTTCAATTAAGGATTTGATTGATTCAATTAAATTTTTAGTTGTATTAATTAATTTGAGTGGCAAAACTCAATTGTTTATAGGTGAAAATTTAATTAGTTTTTTAGTTGATATTACAAATATTTTAATTAATATTACGAAATCATTCATATTACTTTTTTGTGGGTAGTAGATGTGCTATGAGTACCCAGAAAAATTTGCGCTGATTCCAACCGTCTTGAATTACCCAATGCAAGGTAAGCAATAATCAAAATAGGGAATGAATTCTTTAAAAAATAGTTTTTGAAGTTTTGTTTAATTATTTACGGCAGAACAAAGAAACGTTTTGCTATTTTTGGATCACCTAAAACCATATTTAAAGAAATTTTTGTATGTGCTCAGTATATCGCCGATACTGAAACTGTCTAACAATTTTGTTATTAAGCATAACAAATATTTCTATTTACGATTTTTCCACTTTTTCTGCTTCTTATATTGCACCAAAATGTTACTAGAAAAACCCAACCACAGACCCAATCAATAAATAGCAGTTGTGTATACTCAACGTTTTTCTTCACCAAACTTACGCAGAGTTCTAAATGACAGTACCACAACACAACTGAAAAGATAACTGTTTATTAATCAATCTTAACCAAATTATTTTAAAAGTTGAAACACGTGATAGGGGTGTCAATTATTTTGGGTGATTTTTTAGGAAGTTATAGAGCAATGACTTACAGCTTAACTGTAAAAGAAACAAATTTCTGAAAATCGATTTGAAAACTTAAAATTGCTCTACTGCAAAACTGTAAAATATGACTTAAGCACTTTTTCCTTATTGCCACGGATAAATACATACTTATGATTTAATGTACGGGCATTTAATTTTGTTTTCGCTGCTGTTTCTTCTGTTTCAACTTAACTCACGCATACACGCCATCACATACAATCACACTTGACAACAGCAATAACAAAAAATGAATTCATTATTTATTAAAGGTGAAGAGAACTGACAGATGGAGAATACAAATTTTATAAGCATGCCTACAAGTCTCTTAAGCTTAAATTTGATGTGAAATAGCCATAACCATAACCATAACCAAACCAAAATTCAATTGGTTATAGCGAGTCACCTATAATCAACTACAGTGTTGCCCATTAGTTTGGTTCGAACGGCTGTTCTCTATGGCTATGGTTATGTCACGTCTGATTGAGCCTTTACGCAAAGATTTTATTTATTATTATTTTAATTATTATTATTGTAGACATGACACAATACAATGAAAGGAATGATGGCTATTTATTTTAAAATAAGTTACCAAATACAAAGTGACGGAATCACATTTTTTTTTTGCATTTACATTGCTGCTGTATATTTTGTTTAATATTTTTTGCGGTTCGTTATACAGAGCACACATTAATCAAAATATTCGCTATACAAAGTAGAACAAAATCTTAGAAATATGTTTCCAGCAAGTTTTTGTTTTTTATTTTGGGATGTTTTCTTCATAATTCGTTATATCCAGTATAAAATTAGGATAGGTTGTTAATGTAAAAAATTTGAGCGTTCGTTATATCGGATTTTCGTTAATGCGAGATTCGGTATACCGAGATTTACCTGTAAATAGAAATAGTTGGAAAATTTCTTAAGAGTAATGCTAGGAATCAGTGTACGAAAATAAACTGTACATTATTTAATGTAATATACACGGGGTAAGATATGACATCTAAATATCTACTTTGTGTATCTTTACATATACACTACACGATAAGAATCACAATGGTTTTTCAACTCAAGTAATATGCGTTATAAAGTTAGGGTTGCCAGTCGTACTGATTTTGCCAGTACATGTACTGATTTTTGTTTAAAGTACTGATTTATGCATAACTAGCAAATCAGTGCGCAAATGTACTGATTTTTTCATGTATGTACTGTTTTTATATATTAATTATGATCAATATATGTATGAGAAAGCCTGTCATATATCCCGTTAATACGCACTTCTTATTTGCAAATAAAACTGGAAAGCGGTGCCGTATAATTTTTTATTGTAAGTTAATAACTCACGAAAACTATTTGCAAATAGCGCACTATTTGCAAATAAAGTGTAAAATGTTGCCAATTATTTTTATTTTGTAAGAAATTTAATACAAATTTTACAATGTGTGGCAATATCATTCACAAATAGTAATGTATTCTATCCAGCGTGACCGTTTGACCGACTAAAGTGGCAAATTGCCTCTTTTTCGACTGCCTTTCCACTTTTTCGACTGCCTTGCCACTTTTTGTCCCACTTTTTTTAGGGTGAGTTATATGAAAATACATTAAAAATAAAAAGTTTAGTGTAGTTTTCTCGATTTTTTTTAATTTTGCCCCTTTTTTTTTTGATAAATCCCCTATTTGGTGCTACTTTTTGAAAAATGTCATCGGTCACACTGATTCTATCTATATACGTATAAACGGTGAGTTCAGGGGCAAATTACGGCACTCGTTATCGAACGAAATTACGAAACATTTCCATATAAACTCTATTGAAATATTTCGCAATTTCGTTCGATAACGAGTGCCGTAATTTGCCCCCAGTATTTCCAAATAAGATTTGCGTATAAACGAGGTAATATTGTTTATTTATTTTCTTTGAATCACCAGTGATCTTTACTAAAGGGCTGCGCAAGGCACATTTACTACAGGTACATGCATTAGGCAAAACTCTGTGGCAACTCTGTGCTTCTCACATAGCTTTACAAAGTAATTGTCAAAAATTTGTATGCATCAAACAAGCCATAAAAGTAATTGTCAAACGAATTCTTCGTTATAAACTTGTAAACAAAAAATCAGCGGATGAGCAATATGCCTGATACATGTACCTGTTTGATATGCCTTGGGGCTGCGTAAATCGTTTTAAAGTTTTGTATTCTATTTCACACTACTACCAAGCAGTCTGTTTTAGTGCAAACATAAATAACAAAACAAAAGTAACAAAACATGACTCTCACTAAAATCAATCAAGAATCATTCGAATAGTTTTTCTCTGCAGTTTTGTTAGTGCTTGTGTTCTCAAAACAAGTAGAACATCAAAACGAAAAGCGAGAATGAAACAAAACAACAGTAAATCATAGCAGAAACATCGAGTGCACTAGAACACGAGCACAAACATACAAGCTATGTATGTATGTGTAGGTATATATGTATACATATATTGAAAATAAAAATTAACAAATTATTATATATAAATGTACATATGTAAGTATATATGATATTATTTCATAGTAAATAAAAACTCTTTTCAGCTTTCATATTCCTAACGAAGCGCAATGTTTCTTTTATATGGAGAATTATCTTTGCTATCAAAACATTCAAACATATTTTGAATGTTCTGTGTGAATTTTGATGTTCTATTTCATTTTTGATTTGAAAGGCTTGGTTTTACTTCAACATTGTTCTATTGCAGTTTTGTTCTGTACTACAGTGTTCTTATCGTAAAGCAAAACACATCTCTTTTGAAAGTTTTGTTTTAAAATAACGGAGCAATATACACACACATTTTGAAATTAATGAGAGTGCTTGTAAGCCTTTTTTAGGGCTTGTGCCACGCTCTAATCTTTACTTTACGTTCGCTTTAAGGCGAATTTATTTTCAAAGTGGTATCCATATAATGCTCAAGCAAATTCTGCCAAAACTGTCAGAGATCATATAAATTTGCAAGAAAGATTTGTTTTAAGTGATTTCTGATACATGCAAATAATGAATTTAAAGTTTCTTTTTCGAAATTTTTTTTGGTAATATTATTATTAATTACTTATGCCTTAGTAGAAAGTATACATTGAATTCATGTTTTGTTTTAAGAATGGTTGAAGCTATGAATGTAACGAATGTTCACATTTGCAAATTTTTCGCTTATTTTTGCTATTTGCATTTGCTAAAATGTATGCGAATATTTAAGACAAAAAAATTTTGTGCTCCTTTTACGATAAAAGTTTGCCATTAACAAACGTCAAGAACACGGAAATTATTTTGAGCCAGCATGAAAAAGATAAATATAGGGTACGTTCGTAGATTCAGTAAATTTATGCAGAAGTTCTGCGAATTTTTTCTGCGTATGTGTGATCAACTGTTGCACATGCTTTGCAACTGCTCAATATTTGTGCATAGTTGGCATTTTTGAACGAACTGCAAACAATTTTTAAGCCGGCAAGTAATTTTATTTAAGAAAGTTGTCATCTCGTCGATGTGAAAAAAAACAAAAAACTCTTTATAAAAGTTTGCACATTGTGCACATGGCTTGGACGTAGCTGACTTATAAGTAAGGAGTAGTAGGGAAATCCCACTCCCACCGCAATTAAAATTGTTAAATTGTTGCTGAAATTGTTAAATTTGGGTAATTAAAATTTGAAAATTGTTAAATTCTTGGAAATTTGTGTTTTTTTGTTTACATAAGGAGTTTTTTGTTTACATTAGGAGGTTTTGTTTACATTTAGTGTATGTCTATCTGTCTGTCTGTCTGTCCGTCTGTCAGTCTGCCTGACCGTGGATGTTTGTGTGTGGAATATTTTGTGTGAATGTATTAAGGCGGTTGATAGTTTGGCGGTTTTTATGTGTGTATATACAGACGAGGAAAATCATGAAAATGAATTTTCCTAATACCAATGGTGAAATAGTGATTATTAATTTTTCCTAATGCCTACGGCAATGCATGATAATTTTTCCTAATGCCGGGCAAAACATGATTATTATTTTTTTCAAATGCCGACGGCAAAATGATTTTTCCTAATGACGACGGGAAAACGTGAAAGTTATTTTTTCTAATGCTAATGTAGGTGTTGCTAGACTGTGGGAATTTTAGGCTGACCGTGATTTGAATGGGTGGCGTTGTTGGCGTAATATGTAACCATAGGAATTTGTGGATGTGTCTGTCTGTCTGTGAGAATTTAGGTGAAGGTTTGATTGGCAGGGGGCGGGGTGTAGTTGAGGTAGATCGATTGCGTGTGTAGTTGTGTGTGAATGTGTGTGTGTATGTGTGTGTGTGTATATGTTTGTAGGAATTTCAATGTGTGTATTTCTGTAGGAGCTTAAGGCTGATTGTGATTTATGAGGGGTGAGGTGTTCTAGTAATATGCAACCGGGGGAATCTGTGTGTTTGTATGTCTGTAGGAGTTTAAGGCTGACCATGATTTGGGTGGGCAGGGTTGTTGACGTAATATGTATCCATGGGGATTTGTGGATGTATCTGTCTATAGTAGTTTAAGGCTGATCGTGATTTGAGGTATGTATGTATTTTTGTAAGAATTTAAGATGATTGTGATTTATTAAGGGCGAGGTGTTCTTGTAATATGTAGCCGTGAGAATCTATGTGTATAGACGTCTGTAGAAGTTTAAGACTATCTGTAATTTTAGGTAGGTGAGAGTGTTGTGTTGTTGAGATTAATCTTAAATATTGTATATGTATGTATGTATGATCATGGGAATTTGTGTATGTATATCTGAGGGAGAATTTAAGGCTCGTCATGATTTGCAAAAGGTGGGGTGTTGTTGAAATTTTCTTGGATATTTCTTATATGAATTCTGCTATGTGTGTGTATTTGAGGTGGTATTTATATGAAGGTAGAAATAAATTGTTTTCAATATCGACATTTGGTACTATAAAATACTACCATATATCTGGACTTCCCTAATCCTAGTATGCTTTTATACTTACGATTGCTTTATATTTTCTCATGCTTAAATTTGTCTCGCGTTAAAGTCTGTCTGTGTGAAATTTGTTTATATTACAGGTTTTGTTTATTTAACTACATCCGTCTTCTTTGACTGAAAGAGTTTTCTGCACACAGAGAAAAACCAACTTGAAATCAGTAAAAACCATGCTGAATTAATAAGAACCATTAACAAAGGTTTAGTCATATTGAAATTTCTTATTTCAATATGGACAAAATATTAATTTACAGTATTCATTTATTAAACTCATTAGTTTGTAGATATCTCAATATACATTTTCTATTATATTAAAAATTATTAAATTAATGTGACGAATTCTTATTTTTAAGCTGCAGATTTTCCCTGAGTGTATGGATTGCTTATATTTGCATTGTGCTTTAACTAAACGACGCACAGTGGGGACTTTCGCAAAATAAATGGTAATAAATCTGGAACTTCTAAACTACTGATTGGATTTATATGAAACTTCGAACATCCGTAGAGGAGGACTCAGGCTTTATAACAGCCGTCTGGCCTAAGCAGGACAGGAGTTACAGTGTAACTTTTAGAAAACTTATCGGATTTTTATGAGATAAAGCGTTTGATCTAAGCTTAACATTTTTAATAAATAATGTCCTTAGATGTGTTTTCGTATCTCTCATAACTTAGAAGATATTTGACTTTTAACAAAAAAAAATTTTTTTTTGCCTTGACTTTTTTTTAGTATTTCAACTACAACTTTTTAGTTAATTGTTGGATTTTAAATTAAAAGACAGCATTAAATTTCTGATCAAATTTTAAATGAAAGTAAGTAAAAAACTTATTAATATCTGCAGTCGTAAAAACGGGAAAAGGCAAAGAATTCAAAGTTTTAAAATTTTTCTGGAAAAGGCACGTTTTTTTAAGAAAAAGTATCTTCATTATTTTCAATTCAGTTCTCGTTGAACCTTCATAGTGAAGAGACATCAAAGCGGATTTTTTTTACATACATACATATGAAACAAATATAAAAAACAACAAAATCAAAAATTATACAAAAAATATTCGTAATACATATTCACCTTGATAAATAAGCTTATTGGCTTTACTAATATTTTTTACATATCAAGAAATAGCAAAAACAAAAAAAAAACCGTAAACACAAACAAAGTTCCCTTGAGGAATAATACTCTGTATGAGTACCTCAAAGGAAAAAAAATTTTGAAGTGAGTTCTAACGGCAGAAATGCTTATTTTACTGTGAGTTCTGAAACTCTTAATGAAAAAAATATAAATAATAAATCTGATGAAAATCTTTTTTTAACGGCAAAGCCAATTTTTCGTCAGCGATCAACTTCGCTTTGTCCAATGCCAACTAGTGAATCGTTAATATTACCATTGCCTAGTACTTCTTCATTTAAGTCTGCGATATCATCCGCATCGGACTCGCCTTCATCACTAAACCAAGTTATCACTACAGATAACAGTAGCTCAAAACCCAAGGTACAAGTGGGAATGGACAGATATATAACAGTGGTAAAGCGTGGGCGAAGCGCAAATTCTTCAAAAATTTCATCTGCTCCAAAGATGTCTAGGGATAACAGCGCATCATCTACCAATCGTCAAAATCGTTTTTCATTATTGCAAGACACCGACGACAAGCCCTCTACATCATCGCAAAAGTCTTTTAAGCCACCACCTATTTATCTGAGAGAAAAAAATTCTAACGCGCTTATAAAAAAACTACTGTCGACCATTGGTGAAAATACTTTTCACATCATTCCAATTAAACGAGGTAATATTGATGAAACTAAAATCCAAATATATAATGAAAAAGATTTCCGAAAAATTGTTAGTGAATTCGAAAAAAATAAAACAAGTTTTTACACATACCAACTTAAGAGTGCTAAAGGCCTACAGATAATATTAAAGGGCATAGATTCATATGTTGAACCCGAAGAAGTAAAATGTGCACTTGTCGACCAAGGATTCAAGGTAAAAAATGTTACCAACATATTTAATAGAGAAAAGGTCCCCCAACCCCTATTTCGGGTTGAACTGGAGCCGAATGACATACAATTAAAAAAAAATGAAGCCCATCCAGTTTATAACGTAAAGTATCTCTTACATCGAAAAATCACAGTTGAAGAGCCACGTAAGCGTTCAGGACCCGTACAGTGCCATAATTGCCAAGAATATGGCCATACGAAAACTTACTGCAAATTACCTACAGTGTGTGTTATCTGCGGTGAATTGCATGGTACTGCTAGCTGCACTAAGCCAAAAGATCAAGCAGAAAAAAATGTAGTAATTGTGGAGGTAATCACACAGCTAACTATAGAGGGTGCCCTGTATTTTCTTTCGTTAAACAGGCTATGGGTCAAAAACCCAAGCTAACTCCAGCTCTACAAGTAAACGCGAACTCCGACACTTTTGCTCAAATCAGCCAACCAGTTACTTCACGTGTATCGTATGCTGATGCTGCTAAGACTAGTTCAATTCCCGCGCAAAATGTTCCACCGCCAAATAATTCAACGAATCCAAACTCAAGCTTTAACTTTAGTCGCCTTGAAGCTACTATTGAGAATCTGGTGCTAACTATAAACAACTTTACTGCAAATATGACAAGTATGATGCAAGAAATGCTGCGAATGCAGAATACACTGCTTCAAGCATTAGTTAATAAACCATGAACACGTTAAAAATATGTTTCTGGAACGCAAACGGCATTCGCCAACATAAAAATGAACTTGAGCACTTCCTCATGGAAAAAAATATTGATATAATGTTGGTTTCTGAGACTCATTTGACCTCAAGAAGCTTATTTAAAATAAATGGTTACACTTTATATGATACAAAGGACCCGAGAGAGAGAGCATGTGGTGGATCAGCAATTCTGATTAAGTCAAGACTCAAGCACTATGTCCTTGACAACGTTAGTGAAGAATATTTGCAAGCAACGAATATTTTCGTAGAAAATTTTTGTGCGAATTTCGTGATATCAGCAATTTACTCACCTCCCAGATTTTCAGTTAGCGAAGATCAGTATGAGAAGTTCTACAAATCGCTTGGATCTTGTTTCGTGGCAGCTGGTGACTACAATGCAAAACATACGTACTGGGGATCGCGTCTTGTTACACCTAGAGGTCGCGCCTTGTTCAATACAATTTCAAAAATGGGCTTAGATGTCATTTCGAGTGGGGAGCCTACTTACTGGCCTACTGACGTAAGAAAAATTCCAGATGTTATCGATTTTGCCGTCACGAAAAATATTCATAGGGACTTAATTCATGTAGAGGCCTCTCTAGATCTGTCCTCCGATCACTCTCCAACAATAGTTACAATTTTCAACCCACTAAGGAGTGATTTAACTAACTCATATGTGAAGATGATTAATGGAATCAACTGGCTGGTATTCAAAAAATATCTTAGTAGTCACTGCGTAGAAAACATTCAGCTTAGATCATGCGATGATATTGAATTTAATATTGCCAATCTTAACGAAAATATTAAACAGGCTGCTGAACACGCCACTACCTCCTATCCGCAGACCGGCTTTAACAGAATTTATTCTACGGAAATTGAACGTCTTGTATGTGAAAAAAGGAGAGCTAGAAGAGAATGGCAACAACACAGATCACCCCTAAATAAAATCAGACTTAAAGAATGTACTAAACGACTCAAAGAGCTGCTATCATCGGAAAAAACTGCACTACTGGAAAAGTGTTTAGAAGGTCTTGATGTAACGTCCGCATCTAATTACTCTTTATGGCGCGCTACTAGAAATCTTAAACGACCCGTTGATCTTAAATCACCATTGCGTACTGCGACCGGAGCCTGGGCAAGAAGTGATAGTGAGAAAGGTAACTTATTTTCTGAGCATTTAAAATCTGTATTCACTCCCAATTCATGTACGGGTGCTGCTGATTTACCGAGTGTAGTTTCTCTACCCCCTCGTCCCTTAAGGTTTAAGATGCGTGAAGTACAAAAAGTAATTGCTGAACTCAACCCGAAGAAAGCTCAAGGTATTGATGGCATTAGTAACAAAATGCTCATGAACTTGCCTCATATTGCAATAAGAATCCTGCTATTTACTTTTAATGCTATTTTAAGAATGCAGTATTTTCCACATAACTGGAAACTGGCCAAGATCAAAATGATTCCAAAGGCGGGCAAAGATCTTACCAAGACTGAGTCATATAGGCCTATAAGCTTACTATCTACAATCTCAAAGCTTTTCGAAAAGCTGCTCATGACTAAATTGTCCAAAATTTTAACTGATAATGGGTGCATCCCGGACCATCAATTTGGCTTTAGAAGTCAGCACAGCACGATTGAACAAACGCATAGACTGGTCCAAGTTGTAAGAAGAACATTTGAAGAAAAGAAGTATTGTTCTGCTCTCTTTATTGATGTTTCTCAGGCATTTGATAAAGTATGGCACGAAGGCCTAGTTTTAAAATTGAAGACATATCTGCCAATAAACATTCAAAAGCTTTTGGAAAGTTATATTATTGATAGGAAGTTCACTGTTGTGGAAGGAGAGTTCACGAGTGTGCCCGAAACTATATCTTCTGGTGTGCCCCAGGGTAGTATTCTGGGTCCTGTCTTGTATTTAATATATACTTGTGATATGCCTGTGAGCAATAATATCCACATTTCTACTTTTGCCGATGATACAGCCTGTATGAGTGTGCACGAAAACCCTTATGAGGCATCCCGCAATCTCCAGGAACATATCACTCAGCTGGAAATATGGTTGAACTTATGGAGAATTAAAGTCAATGAACAAAAGTGTGTCCATATAACGTTCACCCTAAGAAGAGATACTTGCTCCCCCATTCGAATCAACAATCAAAATATTCCTCAACATTCCCAAGTGAAATACCTTGGTATACACCTTGATCGAAGACTTACATGGAAACATCATATTGACTCTAAGTTAACTCAGATGAAACTTAAGTTAATTCAAATATATTGGTTGATTGGCAGAAACTCAACACTCAGCCTAGACTGCAAACTTTTATTATACAAGTCGCTTTTGAAGCCAATATGGCGCTACGGAATTCAGTTATGGGGCACTGCTTCAGCTTCCAATGTCGAGAGAATCCAACGAAGGCAAAACAAAACTTTACGGTTAATAACATCGGCTCCATGGTACATCCAAAATTCTATTATACATCGTGATTTAAATATGCCACTAGTGACTGAAGAAATTGCAAAATACGCAGGCAAATATTTAACAAAACTCGAATCACATCCTAATCCGCTTGCTCGTAATATTTTGAACTTTACTGCACACATCCGCTTAAAAAAGAGGGACACACGGGCTCTTATACCTAACACTCCAGATGGGACTACTTGAAAATACTTTCCCCCCCCCCCCCCTTTTTTGATTATCACTACTAATGTATTATTTATAACTACCACTAAGTTTATGTCCGACACTGGTCGGGCCTAATAATTTTTTTTTTATAGATTTAAGATTTGAATACTTATTGTTAGTTCACATATGAAGATACAATAAATAAATACATGCATTAAAAAAAAAAAAATTATTTTCAATTTTGTGAAAAACTTTGTTTAACACATACACTTTTAAACCACATAGCGCAAAAAACAATCTATTCAGAATATGCTAAGAGCCAATTATTTTGTATTTTGGGCATGCACCCTACACTCAGCAGTGTCCGAAAATTGCCAATTTCAAAATTTTTTTTGTGCTTATGCGCTTATAAAAAGTTGTGACGGTATATTTTGAAAGCTTTAGCTATATCATTTAATTATTAAAATAGTTGGCAACATGTTAAACTTAAATTTTTAACAGCTTAAACTTAAATTTTTAAAAGTCAAAATTTTGGAAAAATTTTGTTTTGTACCATAAAAAATATATATAAAAATAATTTTTTTTTTATGTTGGCATTTTTAGCTTTCATGTGAGTCCTTTTACTTTGCCTGAAAAAATTATTCCAATATAATTAACTGATCTCGAGATATTCCGATTGTAGGGTGCAATTAAAAAAATATGCAATTAAAATATTTATTCACACATCAGCTGTTTAAAACTTTTATGAATTCTGAAATTCAACCTAAATAGAAAAACAAAAATAAATTTGGAATGTTATCCAATAAGTCTATGTATATTTTTCGCATTAAAAAATATTTATGGTAATTATACCACATGTTTTTCCATGTAAGTGTAGTTAATGTTAATAACAGGTAAGCATTTAACGAATAACAACACACATGTTTAATGGATTAAAAAAAGGTTTTTGCGGATTTTATTACAGCAACATCGGGAGGTGCTACCTGATTGTGCTACTTAATAACACTTCACAGTACTAGGTAATTAGACAAAATTAGCAAAGGTGCTTATAAATTATGCTGTATTGCATAAAAACGCAGGGTTCTTTTATAAGAACAATCACTCTATATTGAACTGTTATGGAGATTAGTATTAAATATAACGCGGTATGTAAACTTCTATGGGAATACGTTCCTGTTAGTTTATTGCGCCAAGAAAAATGTTCTAAAATCATAGATATAATTGACAACTCATTTGGATTAAAACTAAATGAAGATGCTACTAAAAAAATAGAGAACTTTTTGGTAGCGTGCGAAAGAAAAATCAAAGAATTAAATTATAACAAAACTAAGTTCCAAAAACAAAATGAACAATGGCTGAAAACCGAGATAGTTACACAGATTGGTATGAAACAATTGGGAAGGCCTAATAAATTATACGAGGAACTTCAACCAAGAAGCCAGAAAAGAAAGCAAGAAGACCTAATTGAAAACACTCTTTTGGCCTTATAAAGGATGCCTTTAGAAGTGCCTTAACCAAAAACAAACCGAAGGAAGTTGGCAAAATTGTAGATACTCTTCCAAAAGCATCTCCAAAGAGAATACAACGTATGGTGGAAAGCATACCAACGCCTAAATCTAAAACAGATTTTACTAATGAAGATGCATTAGCCCTTATTCTAAACTTGGGTCTAACAAGGAATAAATATGAAATATTAAGAAAAGCTATGACTGAAAAGAAATGGGGAAATTTGCCATCTACAAATTCATTGAAGGCAACAAAGGATGTAATTTTGCCATCGGTTTCGAACGTTAGTAGCACGGGCGCCACTATTGAGTTATGCAGTCTCCTCGAAAATACTGCTTCTAGGATAATTTCAACCTTTAGCAAAGAAGACATAAGTAAATGCCACAAGTCCGAGCTAGTATTAATTTGTAAATGGGGTTGTGATGGGACTACTGGATTTTCTGAATATAGACAACAAAGCGAAGATAATATATCTTTTTCATCGATATTTATATCTACGTTGGTACCTCTTAGAATGCGTTTATATACAAATTCATCATCATCATCCACTGTACCTGCATTTGAAGACGTATGGATAAATAGGACGCCTGCATCAAAGTTATTATGTCGACCAATAAAATTTGAATATATGAAAGAAAATAGAGATGAAACTCAAAATATTGTAGTTACTATATCAGAAGAAATAAGGAACTTACCAAGCATTGCAATAAAAATTTCTGACTGCATTATAAATGTCACATCTGATTTACAATTGACTATGATAGATGGAAAAGTTGCCAATGCCCTAACGGATACCAAGTCATACTGGAAATGCAATATATGTGGGAAAAAAAGCTCTGAGTTTGAAGATAAATCTGATGAAACTATAAAAGAGGAAGCCCTTAAATTTGGAATTTCCCCACTTCATGCTCGCATTGGATTTATGGAGTATTGCTTGCATCTATCATATGATATAAAATATAGAAATATCAAAGGTAATGAAACTGTCTCCTCACGAAACAACAAAGACTTAGCAGATACACGAAGAACTGAGAAGAAAAGGATACAAGATGAATTTAGAAAGCATGGGCTTATAATTGATAAGCCAATTAACGGTTATGGTAGCTCGAATAATGGAAATACTGCTAGACGCTTTTTTGAGGATCCTGAGACTACATCCTTGATAACCGGCTTGGATAAAAAACTAATAAGGAACTTCAAAATAATACTGGCAACTATTAACAGTAAAAAGCAAATTAATGCAGAAAAATTTGATGCTTTTGCTAATGAAACAAAAGTACTGATAAAAAATTTATATCCATGGAGATTGATGACGCCAACTGTACATAAGGTATTATCTCATTGAAAAGAAATCATTGAAACCAACATCCTACCTCTGGGAGAACTTACAGAAGAAGCTCAAGAAGCAAGGAACAAAGCAGTACAGATTATTTAATAGTCGAAAGCGTTCAAAATTAGCAGAAAATTATGATTTAATGCTTCACTTATTGTTATCCTCAGATCCAGTTTTACAAGCAATACGGTTGAAATGGTTACCAAAGATAACTAAAGAAATAGAGAAAGACGACAGTGAAGCAATTCAAATAAAAAACCTCTTAAGCTTCGATATTTCGGATTGTTTTCTTAAAAATAATTGAAATAAATAAATTGTAAAATTATGGTAATTAACATAGCTCAAACATGTAATTTAAAAATAAATAAATTATTTAGTGTTAAATAGTTTTTCTTAGCTATAGCCTAATATTAAATAGATTATCTATTGGTAAATAATAATAAAAAAACAATACACACAAATAAAACTTTTCACATTTTTTATGCAATACAGCATAATTTATAAGAACCTTTGCTAATTTTGTCTAATTACCTAGTACTGTGAAGTGTTATTAAGTAGTAGTAGCACAATCAGGTAGCACCTCCCGATGTTGCTGTAATAAAATCCGCAAAAACCTTTTTTTAATCCATTAAACATGTGTGTTGTTATTCGTTAAATGCTTACCTGTTATTAACATTAACTACACTTACATGGAAAAACATGTGGTATAATTACCATAAATATTTTTTATTGCGAAAAATATACATAGACTTATTGGATAACATTCCAAATTTATTTTTGTTTTTCTATTTAGGTTGAATTTCAGAATTCATAAAAGTTTTAAACAGCTGATGTGTGAATAAATATTTTAATTGCATATTTTTTTAATTGCACCCTACAATCGGAATATCTCGAGATCAGTTAATTATATTGGAATAATTTTTTCAGGCAAAGTAAAATGACTCACATGAAAGCTAAAAATGCCAACATAAAAAAAGAAAATTATTTTTATATATATTTTTTATGGTACAAAACAAAATTTTTCAAAAATTTTGACTTTTTTCAGAAAATTTGCGCGCATCCTCGCATTTATGAAAAGGCTGTTAAAAATTTAAGTTTAACATGTTGCCAACTATTTTAATAATTAAATGATATAGCTAAAGCTTTCAAAATATACCGTCACAACTTTTTATAAGCGCATAAGCACAAAAAAAAATTTTGAAATTGGCAATTTTCGGACACTGCTGAGTGTAGGGTGCATGCCCAAAATACAAAATAATTGGCTCTTAGCATATTCTGAATATATTTTTTTTTGCGCTATGTAGTTTAAAAGTGTATGTGTTAAACAAAGTTTTTCACAAAATTGAAAATAATGAAGATACTTTTTCTTAAAAAAACGTGCCTTTTCCAGAAAAATTTTAAAACTTTGAATTCTTTGCCTTTTCCCGTTTTTACGACTGCAGATATTAATAAGTTTTTTACTTACTTTTATTTAAAATTTGATCAGAAATTTAATGCTGTCTTTTAATTTAAAATCCAACAATTAACTAAAAAGTTGTAGGTGAAATACTAAAAAAAGTCAAGGCAAAAAAAATTTTTTTTTGTTAAAAGTCAAATATCTTCTAAGTTATGAGAGATACGAAAACACATCTAAGGACATTATTTATTAAAAATGTTAAGCTTAGATCAAACGCTTTATCTCATAAAAATCGGGTAAGTTTTCTAAAAGTTACAAGCCTCAGAATTTTTTTTGAGTCCCATGTTGTCAACTTAGGCCCACTGTAACTCCTGTCCAGCTTCAGCCAGACGGCTGCCAAGGCATTTGTTATAAAGCCTGAGTCCTCCTCTACCGATGTTCGAAGTTTCATATAAATCCAATCAGTAGTTTAGAAGTTACAGATTTATTACCATTTATTTTGCAAAAGTCACCACTGTGCGACGCTTCATATATTTTCATGATGTAGATCTAATAAATACTTAAGCATTGATAAGAAATTTGATATGTATACATACATATCTACAAATTGATTTTATGTATGTATGTATGTATATATATCTGTACATACAAATAAGTGTTTAACTCAATCTTTGAATACATTTTTTATTTTATTTTTTGTCATGTGATGTCTGTTGTTGGTGAAATTAAAAACATTTTATTTTTTATCTGCGTTTACTTAAAAGTTTGTGAGGATTTTCTGTTTTAAGTAAAACTGAATTCCTGAAGATATGTACTTACATACTCTATAGTAATAGTAACTATAATAGAAATATTTCTTATACTTAATTTAAATTTTTTGAAAGTTGATGCAGCGTTAGCTCGTCAACGTTTGACATTTTTGGGGTATAAAATATTTTCTAACTATAACCTTCTACATTTATTTTGGAAAGCTTGCTTTGCTTTTTAAAAATGTATAAACATTTTTAAATGAGACTGATCCGGCACCCCAGCTTAGGTACTGATAGTTTTTTTGTTGTTAGTTAACTTACTTATTTTTTATTGATAAACATTGGAAATCAAAAGGGAGTTTTATATTGTAATTATTATTTTCATAATTGCTGAAAACAATCGCTGCTTTTTGTTTGTTTTTTGCGATGAAATCATTTGAATTACTTTTGAAACCTTACGCGTTTATAAAAATTATGTTATTTTCTATATTTCTTAATTTATAAGACTTTTAAACTTTGTCCTTTAGTGGTTATATATTCTATTATACGATTATGAATAAGAATGCAGTAAGCTGATGTATTTGCTTACTGCTTCAAATTAAAATTTTATTCAATTGAATAAAAGGAGCTTTTTTCTTAAACTCTGATGCAGTTAGAAGCGCTGGAGATTCTTTCATATAACAGCTTTTTAGGAATTTTTGATACATAGTATAATATAGAATTGGATAACATTTATTTTTAATTTTTATGTTAAGAAGTACGGATATGAGATTGAATTTAAATGTACTTTTAAATTAGTTAAATCATAATGAACAAACATATTTTCTTCTTGAATAGCGATCAACAGAAAACGAACTCGTTTTCATATAATTTAGGTATACCCTATCGACGGCTCCTCTAGGATACAAGATGACTTTGTATGACGAAATTTCTGTTGCTTTATACTGATAATATGTTTACATTAATAAGGTACATATACATTTGTTTATTTTATGAAGGGTGAGCACCTATGGCTTTTATTTAATGTTCTATATGATTTTTTTATTTTTTTCATTTTATTAAAGTTCACCGTATTGTATATATATTTCTGAAATGTTTAAGTGTGTTTTGTGTGCCCATCGGAGAGAGTGTACGTATTAGTTGGTCAGTCAGTCTCTATTTTTATTTATTTTTTTTCTTCTAATGTGCCACTCCTTTTTTCAGATTTTACTACTTGGAATAGAGAATTTTTGTATAATTTTTTGCTGGGTATATACATTACGTATGTAGAAATTAGTTTACATACAAAGAAATGCATGTTTAATAAACAACTATTGTATCAAATCGATCTCAAATAACTCACTTACCTCTACCAGCAATTCACCATTGGCGTTTTCATAAAGTGTTAGAAACAATGAAATATCTACGTTTTGAGAGAATTTTTCCCCTCAAGTATTTCTACATGAGGTTTGAGGGGTCAACCACTGTCGCATTCATATTTAATGATTATTCACTTAAAAAAGGTCATCATCACCATAAATCATCTCCGTATACAATACATTCATGAGTTGAGTTGATCCCGATACAATTGCTGTCTCATCACCTTCTAATAGCTTTATATATTTTGCTAATATTCATGCCTTAGCATGCTTCTATGGATAGTGACGTAAGAGTCCGAGATGTAGAGTGATACAATTAAAAATCTTTACTATTAGAATTTACCAGTTCGCTCTTTTGAATTTTTACAAAGTAGATACATATGTATGTATTTCATTGACCACAAAATCATAAAATTTCTTTGCTTACAAAATTTTATGACGTGAGGATTTTTTTTTTTTTAAATTATACATGCTTCGGCATGCTTTCATTTTTTATTTTTTTTCTATAAATTTATTTAATACTCATACAGATATAAAGTAAGATATGTTTACTGTACATTTTAAAATTTATGCATGCTTCAGCATGATTCTAGTTGAAGCCTATATTCATTCACTAAGTTTGTTTGATACTTATTCATACACATGTACATTCTTAAAGATTGGATATCAAAGCCCAATTTCCGTAGTTTATCTATATTTTCTAAAGATCTGATAGCTAAAGAAATAAATAGAGTGAAGATCTTCTATAATAATAATCCCATTTTCATATTGTAAAATTTTGCGTGCTAGCGCTTTCGATGGAAAAATGTACATACAACTTTATATAAAGTGATAATATGATGTGCTGCTGAATATTACACTATGTTATAGTTCATTTTAAACACTGAAGTTTTACCAATATTTCATTCAGACCATCAAGTTTAGAGACTACCACTACATTTAGTTAATTACCTTTCTTAAGACCCATCATTCCTAATCAATCCTACAAAAAACTAGATTTTTCGTTTTAATTTTATATTTATTAAATTCAACATTCATTCTTCAAATTACTTTATAGTATATTAAGCAGCTTTTTCTCATTTGTGGAATGTTTAATCGTAAACATGTTAATGGAGAGATGAATTTTTCTATTTTATACACTAAGTAAATCTTTATATATACCAATCCACTTATATGAACCATTAAAGCTAATTCTTTTCACATCATTCCTTTCAATGATCTATTAAATCATTCTAGTATTGATGCTTTCATATTAAGTAATGTTTAATCTTCTATTTATGTATGAGTTTTCCAAAGTATTTATTAAAAAATTCTTTACAATCATCTGTTTGTAAGTTTTTTGGTACCCGTACCACTAGATTTAATATGGAGTTCGTTTACTAAATTTCTTTTTAAAGACATTGAGTTGTTTCACAGATTTTTTCAAAAATGTTGTGATCTACATGTTGCACTTTCAGCTATTTATACTAATATACTAACATGTAGTTAATTTTCTAATCTGTATATTTAATCGTAAAATCGTCAATTTGTTTTTAATTATTTAATTTTTAGAATTGCTTTTGCAATTTTATAACTGTCTTCTTTCTCTAAATTTATTTCACGTTGTAGTTCCTCAATTGGCATTTAAATGTATTCTCAAATATTAATGCTTTAAGCTATATTATTAATTTGTCTTGTATTTTATCTTCATTGAGTTTGAGGTAACTATCAACAATAGTTTGTATCTAATTCATTTCTGCCTTCCAATACTGATAAGTCAGTATTTTTTTTTTTTTTTTTTTTTTTTTTTGTAATGCATGTATTTATTTATTGTATCTTCATATGTGAACTAACAATAAGTATTCAAATCTTAAATCTATAAAAAAAATTATTAGGCCCGACCAGTGTCGGACATAAACTTAGTGGTAGTTATAAATAATACATTAGTAGTGATAATTAAAAAAAAGGGGGGAAAGTATTTTCAAGTAGTCCCATCTGGAGTGTTACGTATAAGAGCCCGTGAGTTACGTACCCACTCTATATCTAATAGTAATTGCTGGTAAAGTGTAGTGAAGCTAATAGCTTCAATTAAATTCCGTTCCCACACTTTGCCAGACAGTAACATCAGCATTTATATAAATATGTTTATGTTGCTTACCTTTAATTAAATATAAGTTTAAAGTTACATTTTTGGAATCCCACATTTGGTGGAATGATTTTATATTATTATATTTTTATATTTTAATAATCAGTCTTAAGATTCATTCAATAAAGGACAGTTGTTCAAAAGAACATCCGTCACTAGAAATCAAATGTTTGCTTTAGTTTTATTTCAAAATAAATACAAAAGGCTAATATAATTATCGCAGTCGGTAAACGGCCAAGGTTAAGAAGCTAAAAAAGTTAAAAAATTAAAAAGTCAAAAAAGTTAAGAAGCTAAAAAAGTTAAAAAATTAAAAAATCAAAAATAAAAGAATAGTAGACTTCTTTGAACTAAAGTTCATTTAAAAAGTGATTTTCAATACAGACTTGATTGTATGTAAACAAAAACTGTTAATTGCTAAAAATAAAATAAAAAGAATTGTGAGAATCGTATATTAAATTGTACAAATATTCAAAATAAATCTGAAATATAGACACAATGAATAAATTCGACGTCAACAGAGACTTAAAAGAACAAAGAATTAGTGAGTTGGAGGTTGTTCTGCGGCAGCAAGAAGAGAAAATTATGCAGCAGACCGAACAACTTAAAGTACAACAACAACAACTGCATTTAGAGCAGCAACAACGAGAACAGCTACAACAACAACAGCAGCAAATACATCAGATACAACAACAACTGCATTTAGAGCAGCAACAACAACAACAGCAGGAATTACATCACGTACAGCAACAGCAGATTCATCAGCAGAATTACATCCCAATGGAACCGAAAGACATAATTCAACAGTTTAGACAAATTCGACCGCTAAATAACAACCATAGCATCAATGGATTCATAAAATCCATCGAGATGTTAATCGATCTTTGTGGAGGTAACACCGCATTAATTAAGTTTGGGATCCAGATAATAATAAACGAAAAAATCACTGCAGACTTCGCAACATATATAAGGCAACTTGGAGAGATCTCATGGGATCAATTAAAAGCAAAGTTGAGGGCCCAAGCCAGGCCAAGGACATCGTATGCCGAAATTTTTAACAGGTGTCGATACATTAAAGTAAGTAATTTAAGAGAACTTTTTGAGTGTTTCGAATTAGCTAAAAATGAAATAAGTGAAATTTACGAACTGGATGACAATAAATCTATGTTATATAGGTCAGAAAATGTAGACAGGGACTTAGTAAATATATTAATTGAAAAAATAGATGGACCACTCAGAGTTCATCTAGACGAAAGTTTGACACTGAACGACATAGTAAACAAATATACTAAACTTAGATTGCTAGACGATAGTAGGGCTATTGACAGTAGGCATAAGGCAAATAAAAATATCAGCAATAATTACTATAGGAACAAGGTGAACGGATATCAAAATTGTAATCAAAACTACAACCGGCAAAAGTCCGAGTTAAAACCTAATAACAATTGGAAAAACTCTGTGACAAACAGCTCTCAATATGGGCCAAGTTATAGTTCTAAAAGAAATTATTTTCAGGAAAAAAGCAGTGGAAACTTTGGAAGAAATCAACAGGATAGATACCGTCAGAATAATAATGTAGGGAACTGGCAAAATAAGACTAATAGGTATAATGAGGGAAATAACTTTCAAAACCACCAAATAAACGAAAGGTGTTCGAATAGGACAAGGAACTCTCATATGAGTGTAGATCAGCAAACTACACATATGGACATAGGAAATGGAGAGGAAAAAGAGGTACATTTTTTAATACAGCCTCCCCAATCCAATTACCGCTAGTGATACTTACTATTGGGAAACAAAAAATACGATTTTTAATTGATACTGGCTCTTCAACTAGTATTATTAAACCTCACGTTTTAAAAGAACATTTTCAAATAGAAGAATTAATGAAACCCGTTCAATACAGAACAATTAACGGCACAAACATAATTAAATTTAAAGTTGTAACTCCCTTTCCAAAAGAATTTTCTGCTCAGGGAACTTTGAGTTGGAAAATTATTAATTTCTGTAATAATAAATATGATGGAATAATTGGACAAAATTTTTTGATACCCCTTAGGGCAAAAATAAATAATGAACATGGTTATATAGAAATTTTTGGCAACAAATTATTTTTCGAGGAAATGTTTTGTTCTTTCTTTTATGAGAATATAAGCGTATTAGAACCAGTTGCAAAAACAAATGTCGTAGACAAACTTGATTCTTGTCACTTAAATGAAGAGGAAAGAAGAAAAATCAAAAACCTTCTTACTGAGTTTAAAGATTTATTTTATGTAGAAGGCGATAATCTTTCAGCCACAACCCAAATAGAACATCAAATCATTACTACAATTGACAAACCCCTTTATTCAAAAACATACAGATATCCACAAATTCATGAAAACGAAATAAACAAACAAATAAAAGATATGTTAAAACAAAACATTATTCAAGAGAGCAATTCTGCTTACAACAGTCCTCTATGGATTGTACCTAAAAAAGCCGATAATTCTGGAGAGAAAAAATGGCGATTAGTAGTAGACTATCTCAAACTAAACGAATTCACAGTAGGAGATAGGTACCCTATACCTAACCTTAACAGTATTTTAGACAAATTAGGCAGAGCCCAATATTTTTCGACTGTGGACCTGGCAAAAGGTTTCCATCAAATACTCCTTAAGGAGGAAGATCGAAAGAAGACGGCATTCTCGACACCCTATGGGCATTACAAATTTATTCGAATGCCTTTTGGCCTTCGTAACGCAACATCAACCTTTCAGAGATTGATGAATTCTGTACTAAAAAAATTTATAAACAGGACATGTGTAGTGTATATGGATGACATTTTAATATTCAGTTCATCCTTAGTGGAACATATCGATAATATAAAAGATATATTTAAAACCTTAAGGAAGGCTAAGTTAAAGATACAAATTAACAAGTGTGACTTTCTCAAGAAAGAAACACAGTTTTTGGGTCACGTATTAACAATTAATGGTATAAAACCAGATCCTAAAAAAATCTCAATAATACAGAATTTGAAACTTCCAAGTAACGCAAAACAAATTAAGTCGTTTTTAGGAATGACCGGATTCTATAGGAAATTTATTAACAACTATGCCAAAATTGCATACCCAATGACCAAGTATTTGCAGAAAAACACAAAAATTAATATGAATGACCCTAGCTATATAGTGGCTTTTGAAAAACTTAAGGAGCTTATAACGAGTTCACCCATACTTAGATATCCAAATTTTACAAAACGTTTCAAAATCGTCACTGATGCAAGCAATAATGCAATTGGAGCCGTCTTGACTCAAGATGGTCACCCAGTAGCATATGCTTCGCGAACGTTGAACAAACACGAAACAAACTATGCAACAATTGATAAAGAATTGTTGGCAATAGTTTGGGGTGTTAAATATTTTAGGCCATATATTTATGGGAAAGAATTTGACTTAGAAAGCGACCATCAACCACTGAAGTGGCTCATAAGTAAATATGCGGGCAAAGATATAAGCCCTAGGCTACAGAGATACCTCATTGATTTAGGCGAATATAATTTAAGATAGAATATATAAAAGGGAAGTGCAACTACATCGCGGATTTCCTAAGTAGAATCAATGTCGAGGAAAACGAGATAAATACATCAGAGGAATTGATGGACGGCAGTGAAACAAGCAATATTGAAGGTTCTTTAGATGTTGAGACTGCACACTCTCAAGAGGAGGATCTCCACGATGGCAACCCAATACTGGATACGGTAGTAAATCGTTTTAAAACTCAAATCATTGTAGTGGATATTAAAGAAAAAGACATTGAAACGGTTTTTGGCAATAAAAGAGTTTATATAGACAGACATGACATTACAAATAATAACATATCCAATATTTTAAGAAGGGAGGTTGCTAAAGGAAAAATAGGAATTTTCTCTAAATTAAACGATCACGAATATTACGAGGTTCAACTAAAGTTGATAGAGGAATTCCCAGATAGAAACAACTTTAAATTAATAAAGTGTTCTTTTTTTGCTAGAGATATTGAGGATGATATTGAACTCAATAAACAGATATCATTGTTTCATAAATACGAAAGTGGACACTCAGGTATTGTAGCTACCTATGAGAGCATCAAACATAAGATATATAATCCACATTTGAAATTACCAATACATAAAATAATAAATAACTGTCACATTTGTTCGTCAGCTAAGTATGACAGAAACCCAATAAAAAATAAGTTCAAAATAACTGAAACCCCTTCTACTACAAACGAAATAATCCACGTCGATACTTACGTAAACAGTAAACACTCATTCATAACTTTTATCGACAAATTTTCAAAACACGTAATTTCATTCCATTTGATCGACAGAAATAGTCAAACCCTAGTTAGAAAAATTAGAGCATTTTTAGCCATTAAAGGCAATGTTACCAAATTTGTGTTAGACAATGAATTCAATAATGTCAATGTAAGGAGCTACCTTGATCAAGAAGGAATTCAATATCATTTTACGAAACCGAATAGCCATACCGGTAGCTCTGACATTGAAAGATTTAACAATACGGTCACAGAAAAAGTTAGAGCCCTTAATTTGGAAGAAAAACTTCCAATAAATACTCAAATCCTTAAGGCAATAAAATTCTATAATAGCACTTATCATAGCGCAATTAAATGTAGTCCTATAGATGTACAAAATAAATTGATTGACCATACCATTATAAAACAAAGACTAAAAGATGCAAAAATTAAAAAAATCCAAAAAATAAATAAATCCCGTGAAAACTACATAGAAAACAGAGAAGAAGGCTTTATAAAAAACTATAAAAGCCTAAGGCATAAAGAACAACCAAAGTTTATTAAAAAGGTTTTGGAAAATGTACATGAATCCAACATTAAAAGACCTTGCAAATATGCAGTTGACCGTATAGACAAAACGAATCCTAATAGTGATGAAGACGATATTGACTTTGAGCATTTGTTGGAACGTTTTAAAAACCTTAAAAGACCTTTTAGAAACGACTAGTGCCCAGAAAAAAAACCTTTAGAAAACGCTCTTATCGTTAGTATTAAAATCCTTTTAAATTTGCAGATCCTGATAGTAATGGTAATCGATGAAAATAATCATAATACAATAGCAGCAGTTAATAAACAAATTTATATAAACACACAGTTTAATGATTCGATACAAACCTTAAAATCAGCAGTAGAAGAGGACAGAACAAATATTAGAAATGCATTCATGAGTTTTAAGAATAGACAGAGCGAAATTATTCAAAGACTTTTGTATGCAGACCAAATGTTCAAACTTAATTACCTTAAAGGGAAAATTGAACATATTCAAGATAACATTGCTTCCGCTAAAAATCACATTTTTCACCCAAGCATCTTAACATCAGAAGAAATTGATAAATTCCAAATTAATTTATTTAAATTGAAATCCATGAAAGCTGACGTTTTAAACTACAAAGACGGAATTCTGATTATTGCAATAAAAATTCCAATTGACTACATTCAAACTGACCTAAAAATGATTACAGCCTTACCAAATAAACATTATATGGAAATTAACGAGCCAAATAGCTATATTATTGAAATTGAACACAATGTTTTCACTTATGAGGAGAATGTATATCTCAAAAATTTAAAACATAGTAAACACTGCACTCTGTTAAATAACTGTAATTTTAAGTATAATAATGCGACTGTCATAGAAACGTTTGAAGACGATATGATTTTAATAAAAAATGCCAACGGCTTAGAAATTATACAGGACTGTGACGATCGAAAGCTAAAAATTAATAAAAATTATTTACTTTTCTTTTATGATTGCGAACTAAAAATTAACAGCCAGATCTTCAAGAATAATAGAATAGCTTTTCAGGACAGATACTTTTACCCGAATAACAACTTTTCAATTTCTAATATAACACCAATTAATTTTAAGCAAATAGAACTAAGAAACTTTGAGAATGTAAAAGAAATAGAGGAACTGAAAGTCCACAAAAATATTTCCTACGGAATAAACATAGTATTTGTGCTTGCAATTATAATTATATTAATTGTCATAATAAAAAGTAGAAATAGTAATATAGTTAATAAAACAAAAATTATAAATAAACCAGAAATAAAAGACATTGAATTAGAAGATATCTTAAAAAAATACAGACCTAAGTAATAAGTAAACCTTTAAATTTTTATTAATAAAAAAAAACAAAAAAAAAACATGAAAAAATTTAAAAACCACTAAAGAAATTAAACCAAGCAGAAAAAACTTAACTTTAATTGTACTTGCAATTGTAAATAGATTTATTAAATTACAAAAAAAAAACACAAACAACTTGAAATCTTTTTAATTTAAGAAAAATATTGTATTTCACTTGGTTTCCTATTTAAATAAAAATAAATTTGCCTAAGAAGCAAAATTTAATAAAAAAAAAAAATCTGAGGAAAATATAATAATAATAAAAAAAAAAACTAAAAATATGATATATAAAACCCAGGAGTGTTTTAAACAAGGGGTGGAGGAGTTACATACCCACTCTATATCTAATAGTAATTGCTGGTAAAGTGTAGTGAACCTAATAGCTTCAATTAAATTCCGTTCCCACACTTTGCCAGACAGTAACATCAGCATTTATATAAATATGTTTATGTTGCTTACCTTTAATTAAATATAAGTTTAAAGTTACATTTTTGGAATCCCACATTTGGTGGAATGATTTTATATTATTATATTTTTATATTTTAATAATCAGTCTTAAGATTCATTCAATAAAGGACAGTTGTTCAAAAGAACATCCGTCACTAGAAATCAAATGTTTGCTTTAGTTTTATTTCAAAATAAATACAAAAGGCAAATATAATTCGTGTGTCCCTCTTTTTTAAGCGGATGTGTCCAGTAAAGTTCAAAATATTACGAGCAAGCGGATTAGGATGTGATTCGAGTTTTGTTAAATATTTGCCTGCGTATTTTGCAATTTCTTCAGTCACTAGTGGCATATTTAAATCACGATGTATAATAGAATTTTGGATGTACCATGGAGCCGATGTTATTAACCTTAAAATTCTGTTTTGCCTTCGTTGGATTCTCTCGACATTGGAAGCTGAAGCAGTGCCCCATAACTGAATTCCGTAGCACCATATTGGCTTCAAAAGCGACTTGTACAGTAAAAGTTTGCAGTCTAAGCTGAGTGTTGAGTTTCTGCCAATCAACCAATATATTTGAGTTAACTTAAGTTTCATCTGAGTTAACTTAGAGTCAATATGATGTTTCCATGTAAGTCTTCGATCAAGGTGTATACCAAGGTATTTCACTTGGGAATGTTGAGGAATATTTTGATTGTTGATTCGAATGGGGGAGCAAGTATCTCTTCTTAGGGTGAACGTTATATGGACACACTTTTGTTCATTGACTTTAATTCTCCATAAGTTCAACCATATTTCCAGCTGAGTGCTATGTTCCTGGAGGTTGCGGGATGCCTCATAAGGGTTTTCGTGCACACTCATACAGGCTGTATCATCGGCAAAAGTAGAAATATGGATATTATTGCTCACAGGCATATCACAAGTATATATTAAATACAAGAGAGGACCCAGAATAGTACCCTGGGGCACACCAGAAGATATAGTTTCGGGCACACTCGTGAAGTCTCCTTCCACAACAGTGAACTTCTTATCAATAATATAACTTTCCAAAAGCTTTTGAATGTTTATTGGCAGATATGTCTTCAATTTTAAAACTAGGCCTTCGTGCCATACTTTATCAAATGCCTGAGAAACATCAATAAAGAGAGCAGAACAATACTTCTTTTCTTCAAATGTTCTTCTTACAACTTGGACCAGTCTATGCGTTTGTTCAATCGTGCTGTGCTGACTTCAAAAGCCAAATTGATGGTCCGGGATGCACCCATTATCAGTTAAAATTTTGGACAATTTAATCATGAGCAGCTTTTCGAAAAGCTTTGAGATTGTAGATAGTAAGCTTATAGGCCTATATGACTCAGTCTTGGTAAGATCTTTGTCCGCCTTTGGAATCATTTTGATCTTGGCCAGTTTCCAGTTATGTGGAAAATACTGCATTCTTAAAATAGCATTAAAAGTAAATAGCAGGATTCTTATTGCAATATGAGGCAAGTTCATGAGCATTTTGTTACTAATGCCATCAATACCTGGAGCTTTTTTCAGGTTGAGTTCAGCAATTACTTTTTGTACTTCACGCATTTTAAACCTTAAGGGACGAGGGGGTAGAGAAACTACACACGGTAAATCAGCAGCACCCGTACATGAATTGGGAGTGAATACAGATTTTAAATGCTCAGAAAATAAGTTACCTTTCTCACTATCACTTCTTGCCCAGCCTCCGGTCGCAGTACGCAATGGTGATTTAAGATCAACGGGTCGTTTAAGATTTCTAGTAGCGCGCCATAAAGAATAATTAGATGCGGACGTTACATCAAGACCTTCTAAATACTTTTCCAGTAGTGCAGTTTTTTTCCGACGATAGCAGCTCTTTGAGTCGTTTAGTACATTCTTTAAGTCTGATTTTATTTAGGGGTGATCTGTGTTGTTGCCATTCTCTTCTAGCTCTCCTTTTTTCACATACAAGACGTTCAATTTCCGTAGAATAAATTCTGTTAAAGCCGGTCTGCGGATAGGAGGTAGTGGCGTGTTCAGCAGCCTGTTTAATATTTTCGTTAAGATTGGCAATATTAAATTCAATATCATCGCATGATCTAAGCTGAATGTTTTCTACGCAGTGACTACTAAGATATTTTTTGAATACCAGCCAGTTGATTCCATTAATCATCTTCACATATGAGTTAGTTAAATCACTCCTTAGTGGGTTGAAAATTGTAACTATTGTTGGAGAGTGATCGGAGGACAGATCTAGAGAGGCCTCTACATGAATTAAGTCCCTATGAATATTTTTCGTGACGGCAAAATCTATAACATCTGGAATTTTTCTTACGTCAGTAGGCCAGTAAGTAGGGTCCCTACTCGAAATGACATCTAAGCCCATTTTTGAAATTGTATTGAACAAGGCTCGACCTCTAAGTGTAACAAGACGCGATCCCCAGTACGTATGTTTTGCATTGTAGTCACCAGCTGCCACGAAACAAGATCCAAGCGATTTGTAGAACTTCTCATACTGAGAATTGGAAGTCTATGAGTAAAAATCATCGTCATCATCATTTTCAGTATTAGCATCATTAAATAAGATGGTATTATCAAATATTGTTTCTTCTGCTAGTTTCTTTGGGGTACTTGTCTATATCTTGAGTGAAGGTTTCTCAGGCCTTAAATTTGTATATTTTCAACTTCTGTCTTGATTTTACTTTCCTCTTTCATAAGAAGTCTTTTAATAATTTTAGAACTATTTTTGAATTCTTCTGTTATAGGTTTAAATGTATCTTTTAGTTGTTCACTTGTATCTATTTCACCAGTTTTTATACTACGAAGCTTTTTCTTCATCACATTTCTTGTCAACACCAAATGCTTTAAATCTTTCTGATCCATGTTCGCTAACAGCAAATAACAGGTATCAGCTACTAGATCAAGTTATCAGGAGCTGGTCTGGTTTTCAGATTAGCTTATCAGGAGCTGGTCTGGTTTTCAGATCAGCTTATCAGGAGCTGGTCTGGATTTCAGATCAGCTTATCAGGAGCTAGTCTGGTTATCAGATCAGCTTATCAGGAGCTGGTCTGGTTATCAGATCAGCTTATCAGGAGCTGGCCTGGTTATCAGATCAGCTTATCAGGACCTGATCTGGTTTTCAGATCAGCTTATCAGGAGCTGGTCTGGTTTTCAGATCAGCTTATCAGGACCTGATCTGATTTTCAGATCAGCTTATCAGGAGCTGGTCTGGTTTTCAGATCAGCTTATCAGGAGCTGATCTGATTTTCAGATCAACAATCAACACATTCTCAAAGTTTAGTACAGCTGAAAATAACAGCTGCACTCTAAAAACCAAGGGAATGGAAAATATTTTTGAAGTGGTACGGGTACCAAAAAAACTTACAAACAGATGATTCTAAAGAATTTTTTAATAAATACTTGGGAAAACTCATACATAAATAGAAGATTAAACATTACTTAATATGAAAGCATCAATATTAGAATGATTTAATAGATCATTGAAAGGAATGATGTGAAAAGAATTAGCTTTAATGGTTCATATAAGTGGATTGGTATATATAAAGATTTACTTAGTGCATAAAATAGAAAAATTCATCTCACCATTAAAATGTTTACGATTAAAAATTCCACAAATGAGAAAAGCTACTTAATATAGTATAAAGTAATTTGAAGAATGAATGTTGAATTTAATAAAAATAAAAATAAAATTAAAACGAAAAATCTAGTTTGTGTTGTTTTTTGTAGGATTGATTAGGAATGATGGGTCTTAAGAAAGATAATTAACTAAATATAGTGGAATTATCTAAACTTGTTGGTCTGAATGAAATATTGCTAAAACTTCAGTGCAATATTCAGCAGCATATCATATTATCACTTTTTATAAAGTTGTATGTATATTTTCCCATCGAAAGCGCTAGCACGCAAAATTTTACAATATGAAAATGGGATTATTATTATAGAAGATCTTCACTCTATTTATTTCTTTAGCTATCAGATCTTTAGAAAATATAGATAAACTACGGAAATTGAACTTTGATATCGAATCTTTAAGAATGTACATGTGTATGAATAAGTATCAAAAAAACTTAGTGAATGAATATACGATTCAACTAGAATCATGCTGAAGCATGCATAAATTTTAAAATATACAGTAAACAGATCTTACTTTATATCTGTATCTGTATGAGTATTACATAAATTTATAGAAAAAAAATGAAAGCATGCCGAAGCATGTATAATTTCAAAAAAAAAAATCCTCACGTCATACAATTTTGTAAGCAAAGAAATTTTATGATTTTGTGGTCAATGAAATACATACATATGTATCTACTTTGTAAAAATTCAAAAGAGCGAACTGGTAAATTCTAATAGTAAAGATTTTTAATTGTATCACTCTACATCTCGGACTCTTACGTCACTATCCATAGAAGCATGCTAAGGCATGAATACTAGCAAAATATATAAAGCTATTAGAAGGTGATGAGACAGCAATTGTATCGGGATCAACTCAACTCATGAATGTATTGTATACGGAGATGATTGATGGTGATGATGACCTTTTTTAAGTGAATAATCATTACATATGAATGCGACAGTGGTTGACCCCTCAAACCTCATGTAGAAATACTTGAGGGGAAAAATTCTCTCAAAACATAGATATTTCATTGTTTCTAACACTTTATGAAAACGCCAATGGTGAATTGCTGGTAGAGGTAAGTGAGTTATTTGAGATCGATTTGATACAATAGTTGTTTATTAAACATGCATTTCTTTGTATGTAAACTAATTTCTACATACGTAATGTATATACCCAGCAAAAAATTATACAAAAATTCTCTATTCCAAGTAGTAAAATCTGAAAAAAGGAGTGGCACATTAGAAGAAAAAAAAAATAAATAAAAATAGAGACTGACTGACCAACTAATACGTACACTCTCTCCGATGGGCACACAAAACACACTTAAACATTTCAGAAATATATATACAATACGGTGAACTTTAATAAAATGAAAAAAAATCATATAGAACATTAAAGAAAAGCTCACCCTTCATAAAATCAACATATGTATATGTACCTTATTAATGTAAACATATTATCAGTATAAAGCAACAGAAATTTCGTCATACAAAGTCATCTTGTATCCTAGAGGAGCCGTCGATAGGGTATACCTAAATTATATGAAAACGAGTTCGTTTTCTGTTGATCGCTATTCAAGAAGAAAATATGTTTGTTCATTATGATTTAACTAATTTAAAAGTACATTTAAATTCAATCTCATATCCGTACTTCTTAACATAAAAATTAAAAATAAATGTTATCCAATTCTATATTATACTATGTATCAAAAATTCCTAAAAAGCTGTTATATGAAAGAATCTCCAGCGCTTCTAACTGCATCAGAGTTTAAGAAAAAAGCTCCTTTTATTCAATTGAATAAAATTTTAATTTGAAGCAGTAAGCAAATACATCGGCTTACTGCATTCTTATTCATAATCGTATAATAGAATATATAACCACTAAAGGACAAAGTCTAAAAGTCTTATAAATTAAGAAATATAGAAAATAACATAATTTTTATAAACGCGTAAAGTTTCAAAAGTAATTCAAACGATTTCATCGCAAAAAACAAACAAAAAGCAGCGATTGTTTTCAACAATTATGAAAATAATAATTACAATATAAAACTCCCTTTTGATTTCCAATGTTTATCAATAAAAAATAAAAAAGAAATAAGTTAAGCTGGAGTGCCGGATCAGTTTCATTTAAAAATGTTTATACATTTTTAAAAAGTAAAGCAACCTTTCCAAAATAAATGTAGAAGGCTATAGCTAGAAAAAATTTTATACCCTAAAAATGTCAAACGTTAACTAACTAACATTACATCAACTTTAAAAAAAATGTAAATTAAGTATAAGAAATATTTCTATTATAGTTACTATTACTATAGAGTATGTAAGTACATATCTTCAGGAATTCAGTTTTACTTAAAACAGAAAATCCTCACAAACTTTTAAGTAAACGCAGATAAAAAATAAAATGTTTTTAATTTCACCAACAACAGACATCACATGACAAAAAATAAAATAAAAAATGTATTCAAAGATTGAGTTAAACACTTATTTGTATGTACAGATATATGTACATACATACATACATAAAATCAATTTGTAGATATGTATGTATTCATATCAAATTTCTTATCAATGCTTAAGTATTTATTAGATCTACATCATGAAAATATATGAAGCGTCGTTTAATTAAAGCACAATGCAAATATAAACAATCCATACACTCAGGGAAAATCTGCAGCTTCAAAATAAGAATTCGTGACATTAATTCAATAATTTTTAATATAATAGAAAATGTATATTGAGATATCTACAAACTAATGAGTTTAATAAATGAATACTGTAAATTAATATTTTGTCCATATTGAAATAAGAAATTTTAATATGACTAAACCTTTGTTAATGCTTCTTATTAATTCAACATGGTTTTTACTGATTTCAAGTTGGGTTTTCTCTGTGTGCAGAAAACTCTTTCAGTCAAAGAAGACGGATGTAGTTAAATAAAAAAAATCTGTAATATAAACAAATTTCATATAGGCAGACTTTAACGCGAGACAAATTTAAGCATGAGAAAATATAAAGCAATCGTAAGTATAAAAACATACTAGGAATAGGGAGGTCCACATATATGATAGTATTTTATAGTACCAAATGTCGATATTGAAAACAATTTATTTCTACCTTCATATAAATACCACCTCAAATACACACACATAGCAGAATTCATATAAGAAATATCCAAGAAAATTTCAACAACACCCCACCTTTTGCAAATCATGACGAGCCTTAAATTCTCCCTCAGATATACATACACAAATTCCCATGATCATACATACATACATATACAATATTTAAGATTAATCTCAACAACACAACACTCTCACCTACCTAAAATTACAGATAGTCTTAAACTTCTACAGACGTCTATACACATAGATTCTCACGGCTACATATTAGAAGAACACCTCGCCCTTAATAAATCACAATCATCTTAAATTCTTACAAAAATACATACATACATACATACACATAACCAATTTACCTCAAGAACATCCTCACCTACCTCAAATCACGATCAGCCTTAAACTACTATAGACAGACACATCCACAAATCCCCATGGATACATATTACGTCAACAACCCTGCCCACCCAAATCATGGTCAGCCTTAAACTCCTACTGACACACAAACACACAGATTCCCACGGTTGCATATTACTAGAACACCTCACCCCTCATAAATCACAATCAGCCTTAAGCTCCTACAGAAATACACACATTGAAATTCCTACAAACATACACAAACACACATACACACGCAATCGATCTACCTCAACTACACCCCGCCCCTTCCAATCAAACCCACACCTAAATTCTCAAAGACAGACAGACACATCCGCAAATTCCTATGGTTACATATTACGGCAACAACGCCGCCCACTCAAATCACGGTCAGCCTTAACTTCCCATGGTCATATACATAACCCATTTACTTCAACAACATCCTCACCCACCTCAAATCACGATCAGTCTTAAACTACTATAGACAGACACACTCACAAATCTCCATGGCTACATATAACGTCAACAACCCTGCCCACTCAAATCATGGTCAGCCTTAAATTCCCACAGTCTAGCTACACCTAGGGAGCAATAGAAAAAATAACTTTCACGTTTTCCCGTCGTCATTAGGAAAAATCATTTTCCCGTCGGCATTTGAAAAAACAATATTCATGTATTGCCCGGCATTAGGAAAAATTATCAGGCATTGCCGTAGGCATTAGGAAAAATTAATAATCACGTTTTGCCGTCGGCATTTGATAAAAATAATAATCATGTTTTGCCGTCGGCATTTGAAAAAAATAATAATCATGTTTTGCCCGGCATTAGGAAAAATTATCATGCATTGCCGTAGGCATTAGGAAAAATTTATAATCACTATTTCACCATTGGTATTAGGAAAATTCATTCTCATGATTTTCTCGTCTGTATATACACACATAAAAACCGCCAAACTATGAACCGCCTTAATACATTCACACAAAATATTCCACACAGAAACATCCACGGTCAGGCAGACCGACAGACGGACAGACAGATAGACATACACTTAATGTAAACAAAACCTCCTAATGTAAACAAAAAACTCCTTATGTAAACAAAAAAACACAAATTTCCAAGAATTTAATAATTTTCAAATTTTAATTACCCCAATTTAACAATTTCAGCAACAATTTAACAATTTTAATTGCGGCGGGAGTGGGATTTCCCTACTACTGTAAGGCATTCTTCAAAGCTTTATCTGAAAGCTTTTCTATAAAAAAGTTCTCATAAGCATCAAAATTAAACTAAAGTCCAGCGGTGTTTGGAAATATACCTATTTCATTTTTTGAAAAAGAAAAGGCATTGTATTTTCTACTTAAGACTAGTCTGTTAAAACTTTTAAAAAATGTTTTGAGCACCATTCATTACTTCGTACAAAAAAATTTGAATCGCTAACAATATTAACTAGTCATTCTTGTAGTAAATTCCACGCGAAACAAGTGTCACTCATTAATTTCATACACAAACATATGTATTTATCTTTCTGTTTTATGAATTCATGTTTTTAATAAATTAATACATAGCCCTGATTCACACACATCAGGTTTATCTGATCAGTTTTTGTTCAACTTTCTTTTGAACCTGCATTTACGTTCATACACACCGTCAAGTTTGTTTCATCAAGTCTCGTCAATTTGTGTTGTAGTAGAGTATTACGAATGGCAACACAAAACGAAAAAGCAAACTTGACTGGTACGGTCAAGTCTGTACTATAGGGTTACATTTGTATACTCGTTTGTATAGCCAAAACAAATATACCATGGTATGTACCATATAATTGTAGTGTGAGCGACAGAACTAGTATAAGAGTTATTGTGTGTGCGTGCTTTTCCAAATTAAAATACAATTAAAACAAATAACAATTGCTTATTGTATTACTTCTGAGCAACTGTTTGATCTGTTTTTGCCCAAAAATACATATTGTAATACAAACATATGAAAAAAACCATTGTTGAATCAAATACATGATGGACAGATGTATGTGCAGACGTTCGCTATGTTATTTTGCGGCGCAGCCAAGTATACACAGAGAGAGAGAGAGACAATTTTGCTCTGAGAGTAATTACACATGCATGTGTTTCATGTACATGTATCATTTACTTACATGTGTATGTGAAATTTTACTTTCATTCATTCATTCATCGACCATGGATTTTTTTTCAACACGCCATGTGGTACTTATGTTAAAACCAGTTTTATGTATCTTATTTGTTATAGAAAATCAAATGCATACAAACGTGTTTTTCTCATTTGGTCATTGCACAACCATACAATAACTGCTTTAAAAATCAACATTTCCAACTAGTAAAAAAAACGCTAAATAGCATATTTTTTCATACAAGAACCAAAAAACACGCAAAACTAGTGCAAACAGATGCATCTGTGCAATGCTATAGTCTGTACCCCTTTCCATTCTCTTTTCCTCACTCTCCTAAAAACTCAAGACTTGACGACTCAGACCTGACGTGTGTGAATCAGGATATACATATTTGCTCAATGCAAGACTCAGTTTAAATAAAATGCTATATGTAGTACATCCATGTATGTAATACAACTTCATGTTCTTATATAAATTTATTTTCATGTGATTTTTTAACGTATTGTAATATTTGCATTCGCTTTCGCAAAAATTAAAATGTAGTATTCGCATTCGCATGCGCTAAACTGGTATTAGTTACATCCCTAGTTAAAGGCTTTTATATTGAAAAAATTAATGTACTGATTTTTTTTCAACTGTACTGATTTTTTTCTCTCATGTACTGATTTCTACGATTTCAAAACTGGCAGCCCTATATAAAGTACTCTGCTTGACGGCCTAGGGATGATAAATGAGAAAACCAATTTCGTATCAATTAGCTTTTAAAATTGTTATTTTTCGACCCCAATAGTACTAAACTCGTTTTTTTTTGTGTTTTAACTTTTTTTTATTATATTTTTCGAACATGTCGCTAATTTAATCAAATAACACCATAACTCAAAAGAACTAGTTTGCCAGAACACAAATTTAGAGTTTTCAATTTAAGAACGATATGAAGATTAATCTGCATCATTAAGTCAAAAATGAAAATTTATTAGAATTCGAGGTACTAGTGTTGTTTCGAGGAGGTTTTCTTTCGACATAGTGGAAGAGTCAGTAAATACATATCGTTGGTCTCAAGTAGAAATAACCCTAACTAAAATAATTGTTATTTTACAGGAGAAGATAAAAACACAATATAAACTGTAATATTCTTTCTGTAATATTTTTGTACAACTACTTGTAAAAAGCTTTATTTTTTAAACTATTGCAATAAATTTTTGTGGCGAGGTGTATTTGTGTGAAATGTATTGGAATCGCTAAAAAACACAATTTCGTAAAAAAATGCGAGTTAGGGCCTCTCAATATGCTGGTGATAATTTTTTAAAGGCACGGAAACATTAGCTATTCAATTAATTTTTCAAAACTCGAAACTCATTATTTTTGGGAATATTTTTTAATAAAAAAGGTACAATACTACTTACATTTTCAGGAGTGAATTTTGTTAGCCAGGTTAAAATTTCGTCCTGAAAACTAAGTTTATTTAGTTTCGCAAAAGTTTATACAGAACTGTTTAAAATTTCTTTTAAAATCCATAACTATACAACTTTTAATTTTATTTCTAGATATATAAAGTTTTCCACTTCAAAGTAAATTTTAATCGTTTACATATCTATGTAGCATACCTAGTTTCATTTAATTTCATCACTTAAACGATTGATATGATATTATTATAGCAAGTTTTTTATTTCTTATAAATTTTATAATAATACAATATATAAAATAAATGAAGACGACGTTGTCATATTGAAAACGAAACACCGGTGAAGTTAGATGGAGTTCTTTATAATAAACCGAACAGGTGTAATGCATATCTAACAAGGCAGTCGCACTCAACAACAAATCAAGTTTGCCATTTTTTTGTAAAACTGGATATACATATGTATTTATTTAAAAAAAATTTCACAGACTTTTACTTATGTACTCAAAAATCAAGGTTTTAATGTTTAAAAAAATTGTTCAGAGAAACTACCGAAATGTCTTAACGAATTCGGTACGACAAGTCGGACTTCAGAAAAAGTCGAAACATTTTTTGGGGGTATTCATTATGTTTATAAGCTCATACTACCATACATGTTACTATACATACATATATGCATTGACTATTATAAAATAATTTATTTCAAATGATTGAATACAGTTAAGCTACGGTCACACTTGTCAAACATTTGCCCAACAAAGCGTAACCACTAAATGCTAATGAAAAATCTTTCAATTCAGACAAAAGTTTGTCAAGTTAAAGAGTAGCCAGTATTGTTGGATTCTATGACATTGTCCATTAATTGTGTTCGAAACTGTTTAATATGATAAACCAGTGCCTGTTTCAAAACTTTTTTCATTAGTGTTGGTTACGCTTTCTTGGGCAAATGTGACCGTAGCTTAAAAGTAGCCGCCGATTTTTTTATTTTGACTATTTTGTAGCTATGCTACTTATGGGACGATGCAGGGGTTAGAAAATAATTTTCGTAACATAAATAATCGACACTTTTACAGTTATAAGTTTATTTTTGTTTTGATTTCTTTGTACTTAAACCAGAGCACGACAATAAACTAAACAAATTTGTTTGATTTTGTTTTGTTTAATTCTTTGAAGTGAGAGAAACAAAAACCATGAGAACGATTGCTTAATATTTGTTTTATTTGATTACTTTGTACTTTTGTTTTCTTTATTTTTTAGATATTCTATAGATTATCTCAAGGGTGTCCACAACAGTGAACAGAGTGAGACCATTCACATTTGCTAACTATTCATAAATTCGTTGCTTTTGCCATGCATTTATTCGACAACAATAACAAATGTAGTTGCCTTGCTATAATTCGTTGTTTTTGTTGATTGCTCTGACACACTCTATTATTGCAATGCCGTTATAATACAGGCAGTGAAATAAAATGATGCAGCATGAAAGAATGTATTTCTTTCATACCATTCACTGGAGTATTCGTTGATCTTTTGTATAATACATACATATAAATACATACATACATATAAATACATACATTTCAAATCTATATCGTGTCTTATGAATACCAATGTAAGAGCATACATATGTACATACATATGTACGTTTTATACAAGATTACGTTGTCTTCAATGCGCTGATTTACACGGGCATAATTGTGCTGGCATAGCATGCCAGTTTGTAGGTGAGAGAGGCAAAGAGAGTGGTTTTGCGGTTGGCATAACTTTTCAACCAGCTTCAACCCCGCATTAGCAGCATAAAACCAATACACACACAACTTAAAACACAGCAAATGTTAAATGAATACTTAAAACACTAACACACACACAGCTGTGTATACGAATACATTTTGTGCCAGATGAATTAGTCTCGTGTAATATGGAAAAGAACAAATATTGTGCGGCTTAAAAACTGTTCTCGTCTAAACTACCTCAATGAGGTAGTTTAAACGAGAACAATTTTAAAGCCGCACAATTTTACTGGATTACACGAGACTAATTCACCTAGAACAAAATGTATTCGTATACACAGCTGTATGTGTGTGTTAGTGTTTTTAGTATTCATTTAACATTTGCTGTTTTTTAAGTTGTGTGCTCCTAATGCGGGGTTGAAATTCATCTATTTTGATTGTGCCGTGCGTTGTTTTTTTTTAAATGTTGTGGATTGACAACAATATGCAGGTTTTTTGTGATTGCATTCAAAACAGCAAAATTAGGCATTCAATCTGATCTCTGGTCCAAAGGTTCCTTATGGAAGGGTAATAAACACCAATGCATTCAAAGAAAAACTAATTTATATTCAATACTCATTTCTTGTTGTATAAACAACACATATGTACATACATACATACAAAGAAAAAATATTGTTGCTTTGCGCTTGCGTATTAAAGGGTTGCATTTGTATACTCGTTTGTATAGCCAAAACAAATATACCATGGTATGTACCATGTAATTGTAGTGTGAGCGACAGAACTAGTATAAGAGTTATTGTGTGTGCGTGCTTTTCCAAATTACAATACAATTAAAAACAAATAACAATTGTGAAATTCATTACAAGAATATATAATATATTAAAATAGTTTAAAGATTTATATTATTCAAAATTGCAAATGACAAATTAAAATATGTATTACTAATATGTATGGTATATACATATGTACTTAGTTATGTATGTATGTGTAAAAGTTAAAACTTTAATTTAAAGTGAAACCTATTACACATGTGCGACCCATACAAAAAATTCCATGATTTCACTATATTGGCAACATTGCTATTGCGAATTAATAAGAAAAGATGAGATGAGAGAAAGCAGCATGAACAGAAGTCGTTTCAATGAACAATCTCTTTGTGTTAACAGTATGAAACGAAACGTTTTCACTCACAGTATGATAAAAGCAACAGTTTGTTGAGTATTAACATATTTATTCGAAGTTGGGCCTTAGTAAACAAACATTTCAGTAGTTTCATGGATGGAATTGTTCATGCAACTCTATAATGTATTATTATCAGCTACCAACGAAATTTGACACGAATGATAAACACTGGCTTAAATACCATAAGTGTAAAAAGTTGGAGGGATTACACCTCTACAAATTTAACATATTATTATACGGTAGAGGGCTGAAATTTTGTAGACAAATAGTCTGAGGTGAGTTACCAATTTAACAAATTTGGGTGCACATTGCACTTACGCAAAGCAATGATTTTGCGTTTTCAAGAGTGAGCGTACGTCTATAAAATTCCAAGCTTCTATTTTATGTACTTCGGCTAAGCAGACTTTAATTTATTAATATATTTAGAAAATTAGACGGACACGCCTTCCAGACAACTTTTACAAAATCTTGCAAATACTTGGGGATTTTGTGACACAATAGTGTACTGTCGATTTCATTACTTGATGTAACTCTGCCCTTTTCAACTGGCACATTATCATCTTGAATAGAAATATAAAAGACTATACATTTTTAGCCTAAAAAGTTTATAAAAAACAATTTTTCAAATGGAGTCAGGTCCTCACAAAGAAATAAAACTTGAAAAATAATTTATTTCGTCCACTGGCCCAACAAAATTAGAATTCAATTACATATCGCTCATAAGCATCAATAGTGTCATAACTCAAAAAATATGTTTTTTGAGTTAATAATGCAGAATAACGCGGCATTTGGTATTTTATCTTGTGTAAAAATTTCATATACCACCCACTTATGAATACAATTCCGCGAGAAATATCTCCTTTTTCCAATTGGAATTTTTTGTTTTCCCTATTACTTGCTATGAATTGGAATTGTTCCCAGGGAAAAATTTCCTAAATTAGAATTTCATATAAATAGCTTGTACCATCTCCTCCTGAGAAAAGAATATTTTTTTCATGTCTTCATTGAGTTGTATGCAAATTAAAAACTTAAAACGCGTTTTCTGCAAGACTGCTTTTTCTGAGTTGTGACGCTATTGAAGTAAATGAATGATGTGTACTTGAAAATAATAAATAACTGCGAATAAACTTAAATGTTATAACTTGATCGTTATAACCGAACCGAACTGTATATATTTAAGCGAATATATTTCCATGCGGTTTTTCAATTGTTCATTGTAGACGATCATTCATAATACCAAGGTTTGTTATAACCGAACTTAATTGTGTATAATTTTCTAAGACATTTGATTTTCTTTTATCTTCCATATAAAAATTTGTTTGAAGTAAATCAGCTAAAATAGTAAACAAAAATTTGCGGCAAGTTCTAGTTGATGTTCGTTATAGCGGAATTGTAGTGCCAAGATTTTTTACGACATTTGATTTTGATTTATCTTCCATATAAAAGCTTATTTGAAGTACATTCAGCATAAAAAAAGAAAAGAGGTGTCTTAGGACACCTGGTTGTAGCTATGCTGCTTAGCTATATAAAACAAAAATAATGTGTTAAATATATTGGTTATGCATATACAAATTTTAACAGTAAGTTTTTCATAAAAAGCTGTCATATTTGAACTATTGAAAAATCGTAAATTTTAAGGAAAAAATCGTCTAAATGACGAAAAATCCTTACGTCTGGGAGCGTGGCTGTGTGTTTCAATCATTGTTGCCAGTTTGGCATTTCTACTGCCAGATTTGGCATTTTCATTCGTTGAAAAGCATTCAAATTTTAAAATATTTTCAAACTTGAAAATTACTTGAAAAAAAATGCTTGAATTCAAGTTTGTTTCCAGTTCAATTTCAAGTGCTTGAATTTTAGTTTCTTATTGGGAATGCTTGAATTCAAGTTTGTTTCCAGTTCAATTTCAAGTGCTTGAATTGTAATTTCTTATTGGGAATACAAACAAAAAATAGAGCAAAAACAAACAAAAAATGTTGCTTAAATAAAATAAAATTTTAGTTACAAATATTGCATATGAAATTATAATTTTGGTGTACATAATCTCTATATTCTTAGTCCAACAGTTCCTCCATTTATTCTTGTTTCCAACACCTTTGTGTGCTAACTTTTAAAATATATTTATCACAACAATTATTAGAACTAGATTTCATTAAATCTTTCAATTGTATTAAAAGTGACACAATGTTTTTTACATGAAGACGATTTCTTGTATGTATTATGCCCTGTTTAACAATATCGAAAGAAAACTTTCGACTGAAAATTTGTATTGAAAACAAAAACAAATTTTCATATTTTATTGTTGTTTTCAATATAAATTTATTTATATCTTTATCGTGAAACAGGACATTAGTCTCAATCACTTTTTTTAATATTCTTTCCACACATGCTGTGGAATCGAAACAGTTCCTTAAACAATTCTGTATAAATTTCTATGCAAAGGTTTGTTTACCCAAACGATTTTTAATTGTAGAAATCTTTTTCCAAAATATACTTCTACTTAAATCTTTGAGATTTTTAAATTGTGGAACTTGCGATACTGCCTTTTATTCATTATTTATTAATTATGTTTCCTTTGGAAAAGTTTAATAGCAAGTGTTACAATACTATTGGATTCCCCACTTAAAACATGATCTGGCGCAGATTTCGGACACCTGTTTAAATAAAAAATCTTCAAAAAAAATCTTCCGTTTTTAAAACGGAGAAAACTCCATTAAAAAGTGTACTCAAATGTTTGAAGGAATTACATAGTTTAATTTTGAGCTAAAAGGGCCAAAATAGCCTAGAGAGTACCACAGGGCCATCATACATCCAAATGTGCCACAAATGGCCAAATTGTGCCGCATTTTGCATCACTGCACTCAGCACTAGCTAAACGAAATACACATACACACATGCAGCAGTCAGCACCAGCAATCAGCGTTGCCGTTTTGGTTACTTGTAACCAAAATTGGTTACTTTTTTTTCCAATGTGTACTTGTGTACTTTTTTTCCATTTTGGTTACAACACAAAAATAACCATTTTTTATGCATAATGTACATATGTGGTATGTTAAATTTGCACATAACTAATTATTTTGATAAAAGATCAAAATTTAAGCGTTTTTACTACGTTGTAAAGACAACACTGGATAATCTACATTGCGTTTAAAAAAATACAAGTCTGTTGGCTGGGTTAGCCGAACGTTGCTGTTGCTGTACCGCACCGTACCGTACTGTTAGCACGTTGGTGCACTTATAGAACATTTAAAAACGTGCGTATGCTTTACTTAGTTTTGTTGTTTTAATATTAAAAAGGAACAGCTGTTCACAAAACAGTGATGGGAAATAAAAAAGTTCAAATGGTGAATGTAGCGAAGCAAAAGTACCTAAAATATGTAAACGCTACTAAAACTGTATACTGTCTGTTATAAATTAATAACAAATAAATATGTTCATACATACATACATATCGATGGACATACATACATATATAAATACATATACATACACATGCATGTATATATTTGTGTACACAAGTATGTATATATGTACATTCCCAAATATTTATTTATATATTTATGTTTTTTCACACAGATATTATTAACAAAAGTACCAAAAAACAGAGCCAAAATACCCCTATTCCATTTAAATTACAATGGTAACATCACTGGCTTACAAACGTCACTTAACAACGTTAGGAAATTCTATTTTATACAGGTTGAGACGTGCCGTCAACGTTACAGCAAATTTCGGTAAGCGTTTGCATTGTTTTCAATCAACAAAAACGATCAGCTGTTTCGTTAGCTTACGTGGACGTTCGGCTAATTCTACCTTGTCTCTCAACATAACCAGCGTTGCCGCTTTGGTTACTTTTAACCAAAATTGGTTACTTTTTTTTTGCCAATGTGTACTTGTGTACTTTTTTTCTATTTTGGTTACTTTTCTTCAACACAAAAATAACCATTTTTATATGGTATATAAATATGAATATAGCTAACTATTGAGATAAACTATCATGTGATTGACAGATTTTTCGTGGCTAAAAAAATATGGATGTGATTTCCAAACAGATGGTAAATATTGTATCCCAATAGAAATTGCTCAGATGTTCTAAATTGGAAATAAGAAGTTGAATTTTGGGACAAAGTTTCAAAACATACAAATGAATGCAACGAAAAAATTTTTGGTGACTTTATTAAATTTTGTTTTTAGTTTAATGCCATTTTCACACAATTCGGGGTCTTCTGAAAGAATATTTTCCAATCAATATTTTCCAATATTTTCCACAATCAAAATAGATGAATTTCAACCCCGCATTAGGAGCACACAACTTAAAAAACAGCAAATGTTAAATGAATACTAAAAACACTAACACACACATACAGCTGTGTATACGAATACATTTTGTGCTAGGTGAATTAGTCTTGTGTAATCCAGTAAAATTGTGCGGCTTAAAAATTGTTCTCGTTTAAACTACCTCATTGAGGTAGTGTTTTTAGTATTCATTTAACATTTGCTGTTTTTTAAGTTGTGTGCTCCTAATGCGGGGTTGAAATTCATATATTTTGATTGTGCCGTGCGTTGTTTTTTTTTTAAATGTTGTGGATTGACAACAATATGCAGGTTTTTTTTGATTGCATTCAAAACAGCAAAATTAGGCATTCAATCTGATCTCTGGTCCAAAGGTTCCTCATGGAAGGGTAAACACCAATGCATTCAAAGAAAAACTAATTTATATTCAATACTCATTTCTTGTTGTATAAACAACACATATGTACATACATACATACAAAGAAAAAATATTGTTGCTTTGCGCTTGCGTATTAAAGGGTTGCATTTGTATACTCGTTTGTATAGCCAAAACAAATATACCATGGTATGTACCATGTAATTGTAGTGTGAGCGACAGAACTAGTATAAGAGTTATTGTGTGTGCGTGCTTTTCCAAATTACAATACAATTAAAAACAAATAACAATTGCTTATTGTATTGCTGCTGAGCAACTGTTTGATCTGTTTTTGCTTAAAAATACATATTGTAATACAATTATATGAAAAAAAAACCATTGTTGAAACATGTACATGACGGACAGATGTATGTGCGGACGTTCGTTATGTTATTTTGTGGCGCAGCTAAGTATAGAGAGAGAGAGAGAGACAATTTTGCTCTGAGAGTAATTACACTTGCATATCGTGTGTCATTTTTTGTATTTGCAGCTCATTTGTTGCATGTACATACATCATCTTCTTACATATGTATGTAAAATTTTGCTTTTATTCATTCATCATCATCCATGTATATTTTTCTCAACACAACATAAGGCACTTACGGTAAAAGCAGTTTTATGTATCTTATTTGTTTTAAAAAAACAAAAAAAAATTTATGTGTTGTTTTCATTTGCTCATTGCCCAACCATACAATAATTGCTCTAAAATCAACATTTACAACTAGTAACAGAAAACGCTAAATAACATATTTGTTCATACCAGAACCAAAAACACGCAAAAACTAGTGCAAACAGATGTATCTGTGCAATGCTATATTGCGTATATGTATACAGTGAATGACGAAAAAATCATAATAATAATAATAAGACAAAGTTGGTTGTGTATATCGTATTGCTAGCAGCGTTGCCACAACCAAAATATTTTTGTAACCAAAATATGGAAAAAAAGTAACCAAACGAGACAAAAAGTAACCAAAATCTCTATAAATTTAATATATGTACATATGTACTGTTTTATTTGTATTTCCGTTAAGAAATATATGTATCTGTGGCAAATTTAAAAGATTCGATTTTTTTTACATTTTTTCTCCTGTTCAGGTCCATAGGTAGCAAACCGTTGAATATTCAAGGAAACAATCAACCACCAATCACTTGATCCTAGGAACGATTATTAACACCGTTTTTCTAATTTCATTTGCTTTGAAATTTTTTACTTTTGTGGCTGCCTAAGCGCTACACAAACGGTGTTAAGAATCATTCCTAGGAAGTTCATATGTTGTAGAAAGTTGTTTATTGAGATCTTAGGGACATTTTTATCGTTGATAGTTTCCTTGAATTTTGAACCGCTTGCTACCTATGTACCTGAACAGGGGAAAAAGGTATAAAACTCAAAATTTTAAAAAAAATTTTGCGATTTTGATCTTGAAGGTAATATTTTTTTAAGTTTATATATTCACAATTTTTGTTGTATGACAAGAGCTACAACTTTGCCTCAAAGAGTAAATCAAAATTCTGAACGATATGAACCGGAGAATATGCAAAAATGACACCGAGGCCCCAAATCTGGGGCAAGACACCGGTCTTTTTTTTGGCTTTTATCATGCAGTGGTGTTCGTATATGATTATATTTCCATGACTTAAAAAAACACAGTGTTATATTCGTTATCCAAACACATAACTGAATAGATAAACTATTAAAATATACATACATATGCATTATAGAGTTGGTATGGAAATAAATCTTATTCCTGAATTTAATTCTGACTAAACCTAGCTTGGAAAATATTCTTTCAGAAGACCCCGAATTGTGTGAAAATGGCATTAAACTAAAAACAAAATTTAATAAAGTCACCAAAAATTTTTTCGTTGCATTCATTTGTATGTTTTGAAACTTTGTCCCAAAATTCAACTTCTTATTTCCAATTTAGAACATCTGAGCAATTTCTATTGGGATACAATATTTACCATCTGTTTGGAAATCACATCCATATTTTTTTAGCCACGAAAATTCTGTCAATCACATGATAGTTTATCTCAATAGTTAGCTATATTCATATTTATATACCATATAAAAATGGTTATTTTTGTGTTGAAGAAAAGTAACCAAAATAGAAAAAAAGTACACAAGTACACATTGGCAAAAAAAGTAACCAATTTTGGTTAAAAGTAACCAAAGCGGCAACGCTGGTTATGTTGAGAGACAAGGTAGAATTAGCCGAACGTCCACGTAAGCTAACGAAACAGCTGATCGTTTTTGTTGATTGAAAACAATGCAAACGCTTACCGAAATTTGCTGTAACGTTGACGGCACGTCTCAACCTGTATAAAATAGAATTTCCTAACGTTGTTAAGTGACGTTTGTAAGCCAGTGATGTTACCATTGTAATTTAAATGGAATAGGGGTATTTTGGCTCTGTTTTTTGGTACTTTTGTTAATAATATCTGTGTGAAAAAACATAAATATATAAATAAATATTTGGGAATGTACATATATACATACTTGTGTACACAAATATATACATGCATGTGTATGTATATGTATTTATATGTATGTATGTCCATCGATATGTATGTATGTATGAACATATTTATTTGTTATTAATTTATAACAGACAGTATACAGTTTTAGTAGCGTTTACATATTTTAGGTACTTTTTCTTCGCTACATTCACCATTTGAACTTTTTTATTTCCCATCACTGTTTTGTGAACAGCTGTTCCTTTTTAATATTAAAACAACAAAACTAAGTAAAGCATACGCACGTTTTTAAATGTTCTATAAGTGCACCAACGTGCTAACAGTACGGTACGGTGCGGTACAGCAACAGCAACGTTCGGCTAACCCAGCCAACAGACTTGTATTTTTTTAAACGCAATGTAGATTATCCAGTGTTGTCTTTACAACGTAGTAAAAACGCTTAAATTTTGATCTTTTATCAAAATAATTAGTTATGTGCAAATTTAACATACCACATATGTACATTATGCATAAAAAATGGTTATTTTTGTGTTGTAACCAAAATGGAAAAAAAGTACACAAGTACACATTGGAAAAAAAAGTAACCAATTTTGGTTACAAGTAACCAAAACGGCAACGCTGATTGCTGGTGCTGACTGCTGCATGTGTGTATGTGTATTTCGTTTAGCTAGTGCTGAGTGCAGTGATGCAAAATGCGGCACAATTTGGCCATTTGTGGCACATTTGGATGTATGATGGCCCTGTGGTACTCTCTAGGCTATTTTGGCCCTTTTAGCTCAAAATTAAACTATGTAATTCCTTCAAACATTTGAGTACACTTTTTAATGGAGTTTTCTCCGTTTTAAAAACGGAAGATTTTTTTTGAAGATTTTTTATTTAAACAGGTGTCCGAAATCTGCGCCAGATCATGTTTTAAGTGGGGAATCCAATAGTATTGTAACACTTGCTATTAAACTTTTCCAAAGGAAACATAATTAATAAATAATGAATAAAAGGCAGTATCGCAAGTTCCACAATTTAAAAATCTCAAAGATTTAAGTAGAAGTATATTTTGGAAAAGGATTTCTACAATTAAAAATCGTTTGGGTAAACAAACCTTTGCATAGAAATTTATACAGAATTGTTTAAGGAACTGTTTCGATTCCACAGCATGTGTGGAAAGAATATTAAAAAAAGTGATTGAGACTAATGTCCTGTTTCACGATAAAGATATAAATAAATTTATATTGAAAACAACAATAAAATATGAAAATTTGTTTTTGTTTTCAATACAAATTTTCAGTCGAAAGTTTTCTTTCGATATTGTTAAACAGGGCATAATACATACAAGAAATCGTCTTCATGTAAAAAACATTGTGTCATTTTTAATACAATTGAAAGATTTAATGAAATCTAGTTCTAATAATTGTTGTGATAAATATATTTTAAAAGTTAGCACACAAAGGTGTTGGAAACAAGAATAAATGGAGGAACTGTTGGACTAAGAATATAGAGATTATGTACACCAAAATTATAATTTCATATGCAATATTTGTAACTAAAATTTTATTTTATTTAAGCAACATTTTTTGTTTGTTTTTGCTCTATTTTTTGTTTGTATTCCCAATAAGAAATTACAATTCAAGCACTTGAAATTGAACTGGAAACAAACTTGAATTCAAGCATTCCCAATAAGAAACTAAAATTCAAGCACTTGAAATTGAACTGGAAACAAACTTGAATTCAAGCATTTTTTTCAAGTAATTTTCAAGTTTGAAAATATTTTAAAATTTGAATGCTTTTCAACGAATGAAAATGCCAAATCTGGCAGTAGAAATGCCAAACTGGCAACAATGATTGAAACACACAGCCACGCTCCCAGACGTAAGGATTTTTCGTCATTTAGACGATTTTTTCCTTAAAATTTACGATTTTTCAATAGTTCAAATATGACAGCTTTTTATGAAAAACTTACTGTTAAAATTTGTATATGCATAACCAATATATTTAACACATTATTTTTGTTTTATATAGCTAAGCAGCATAGCTACAACCAGGTGTCCTGAGACACCTCTTTTCTTTTTTTATACTGAATGTACTTTAAATAAGCTTTTATATGGAAGATAAATCAAAATCAAATGTCGTAAAAAATCTTGGCACTACAATTCCGCTATAACGAACATCAACTAGAACTTGCCGCAAATTTTTGTTTACTATTTTAGCTGATTTACTTCAAACAAATTTTTATATGGAAGATAAAAGAAAATCAAATGTCTTAGAAAATTATACACAATTAAGTTCGGTTATAACAAACCTTGGTATTATGAATGATCGTCTACAATGAACAATTGAAAAACCGCATGGAAATATATTCGCTTAAATATATACAGTTCGGTTCGGTTATAACGATCAAGTTATAACATTTAAGTTTATTCGCAGTTATTTATTATTTTCAAGTACACATCATTCATTTACTTCAATAGCGTCACAACTCAGAAAAAGCAGTCTTGCAGAAAACGCGTTTTAAGTTTTCAATTTGCATACAACTCAATGAAGACATGAAAAAAATATTCTTCTCTCAGGAGGAGATGGTACAAGCTATTTATATGAAATTCTAATTTAGGAAATTTTTCCCTGGGAACAATTCCAATTCATAGCAAGTAATAGGGAAAACAAAAAATTCCAATTGGAAAAAGGAGATATTTCTCGCGGAATTGTATTCATAAGTGGGTGGTATATGAAATTTTTACACAAGATAAAATACCAAATGCCGCGTTATTCTGCATTATTAACTCAAAAAACATATTTTTTGAGTTATGACACTATTGATGCTTATGAGCGATATGTAATTGAATTCTAATTTTGTTGGGCCAGTGGACGAAATAAATTATTTTTCAAGTTTTATTTCTTTGTGAGGACCTGACTCCATTTGAAAAATTGTTTTTTATAAACTTTTTAGGCTAAAAATGTATAGTCTTTTATATTTCTATTCAAGATGATAATGTGCCAGTTGAAAAGGGCAGAGTTACATCAAGTAATGAAATCGACAGTACACTATTGTGTCACAAAATCCCCAAGTATTTGCAAGATTTTGTAAAAGTTGTCTGGAAGGCGTGTCCGTCTAATTTTCTAAATATATTAATAAATTAAAGTCTGCTTAGCCGAAGTACATAAAATAGAAGCTTGGAATTTTATAGACGTACGCTCACTCTTGAAAACGCAAAATCATTGCTTTGCGTAAGTGCAATGTGCACCCAAATTTGTTAAATTGGTAACTCACCTCAGACTATTTGTCTACAAAATTTCAGCCCTCTACCGTATAATAATATGTTAAATTTGTAGAGGTGTAATCCCTCCAACTTTTTACACTTATGGTATTTAAGCCAGTGTTTATCATTCGTGTCAAATTTCGTTGGTAGCTGATAATAATACATTATAGAGTTGCATGAACAATTCCATACATGAAACTACTGAAATGTTTGTTTACTAAGGCCCAACTTCGAATAAATATGTTAATACTCAACAAACTGTTGCTTTTATCATACTGTGAGTGAAAACGTTTCGTTTCATACTGTTAACACAAAGAGATTGTTCATTGAAACGACTTCTGTTCATGCTGCTTTCTCTCATCTCATCTTTTCTTATTAATTCGCAATAGCAATGTTGCCAATATAGTGAAATCATGGAATTTTTTGTATGGGTCGCACATGTGTAATAGGTTTCACTTTAAATTAAAGTTTTAACTTTTACACATACATACATAACTAAGTACATATGTATATACCATACATATTAGTAATACATATTTTAATTTGTCATTTGCAATTTTGAATAATATAAATCTTTAAACTATTTTAATATATTATATATTCTTGTAATGAATTTCACACAACCCTGAAATGAAATGCTATGGGAAGAAACACACACTTTTAGATGAAAAATGGAAAAAAGGAATTGGTTTATGAGAAATGAATATATTCTTAAGCTAATTTGATTATTAGTTGTGTAGGTGTCTAAGGGTTTTGGTCACGTGCTTGTTTTTTTTATTTTATATGATATAAAAAAATTTAAATTGACAAAAATTAAATAAAACACAACAAAAGTACTCGTTTCTAAGCGAAAATAACTATTTATATTCTTTCAAGCAAAAATATAGCTAACAATTATTTTTGAAATTAATATTTGTAATAAAACTCAAAAAATTTGATTATCATCACCATATGTAAAAATACGAAATTTTAAACAACAATAATATTGCATTGAAAAGAAAAATAATTATGTGTAATATTTTAACTTCCTTTTCGGCGATTATTCATATATTTTCCCTTTTGCTAAAACTGGCAACACTGATCTTTAAACGCATATTGTTTTTGCATGAACTTAATCGAGATTTAAGGCCCAACTATAATATGAATAAGCTAGTTTAAGCAACTGTGCGGTTACATATAAAACGTATGTGGCAAACTAAATATAATGTACTTAACAAACTTTTCGTTAAGTTTCGTCAAATGTCATTTGCTTAAGTAAAGTGCCAAACTGAACGCACATTCCGTAAGGAAACAACTGTTTGCGCATTTTTTGAACACAAACAAGCAGCAGCAGAAAATATTCATTGATTTTAAATATTTTTTTATTGTTTCTTATTTTAAACTCGGAAAATAAAGCAAAACTTTTATTTTCATTGGTTGTTTTACAATACACATATACACACATACACATGTATTTACTTATGTATGTTCAATGTTGTACTTTTTAGTAGGCAAAACAAATAAAACAAGTAATAAAGTGATGGATATATTTATATGTTAATTTTTAATAGATTAGGACATTCTTTCAAGTTAGTTTGATTGAATTGCATTCATTTATGAGTTATGAGAAGAAACAAAATTAATACAAAATTATTGACAATACCTAGATATGCAGCTGTGGCTAAAGAATACTTAAGTGCATGTAAGTACATTGTGGCCACCTAAAAGTCACATCTGAATTGTTTAAGCATTTGACAGACTTATCGTACAATTCTGACATTAGCTTAAGCCAGCTTATTCATATTATAGTTGGGCCTTTACTCAACACATGTTCTGTTTCACATTTGTAAATGTTAGTATGCTCTTGTATAAGTAAACAAACCAACATCATTTTACTGCGTTCTTAACTATTGAGTATTCATTGTTTTTCTTTCATAGTTATTCATCTGTATGAAATAGAAATGAAACGAATAAAAAATTATAGCGAAAGTTTCATAAACATCATTATTTAGTTTCATGCAGATGTCTATAATACATATTTAAATGGTATATTTAAATATTCTGAACCCAGGTGATTACTTAATTAGGTCTAATTGTGTACCAAATTTCAGCTCTTTGCCTATAGCAGAAGTGCTTCGTTAATTTGCTGAACGACTCAGTGAGTATGTCATAAAATATGCAATTTTTGCATCACAATATCTGAGGAAGCCTTCATTGTAAAACTTTCAAACTTTGCATATGAGTATTAATTCTAAATACAGTTTAAATTCTATAATTTTACGATTGAGGAGAAAAAAGTTATGTAGGGCAAAAGCAGGTCGAATTGCTTCGTGTAAATGTACATACTGCGTGCAGAGGCCAGAACTTGGCCTGGCCCACTACCGTAGATAAAAATTTATAACCAAAGAAATATTATTTAGTCCCCAGTTGCACTATGCAAGTCTTGTTGCAAAGCTGGTTAGTTTAACGGAGGGTGAGGCGACGGGAAAAGAAATGAGTACTCATGTACTGTCAGTACTTTTTGCTTTATCATTCGTAATGCTAAAAAGTATAATTTTTATTTGAGGCAGAGTCGAACAAGCGCTTAATTGTACCCTCATCCCATTCAGTCTAAGCTTATTTCCAAATTTTTAAAGACTATACAGTGCAAGCATTTAGACGTAGATTACGCAGAGAAAAATGATTTGTAAATACAATTAATTTTTATATATATCAATTAAACAATTAATTGATTTTGAACCTACAACGGTTTTTGTAAAAACAATTAACGAAATTGTAAGTTAAAGGAAAATCTTAAAAATATTTTCAATTAAATATATCAATAAATAGTTTGTAAAAATGTATTTATTTTTTCACATTTATTTTTGTTAGATTTCAAAGTTATTTCAATTAAAGTTATTTTTTATTAACAATGCGAATTGTTGAATTTCCATACAAATTTCGACTATCATAAATGTTATATAAGCAATGTTTTTTTATACACAACCACAATCCTCGAAACGATTTTTTGCTTGTATGCGAAAAACACTGAGGGCCTGTCCCACGATGTCGACAGCATTCGACTTGTCGCAAACTTAAGATAGAATTAGTCGATTCATAACGTTTTACCACAAAACATACAGAAGTGTCACGAGACGGAAGATACGGGTATTTTTCTGTTTGTCTCGTTTTCCTTCAAATTTTGTCGTCGTTTTTGTTTTGCTACGTCTTTCTAGTGCAATAAATTTTTATTAGCTGTTTAATTGGTAAGTAGTAATACACTAGAGTATCAAATACACTATGCTTTTCCCTTTTTTCCACGAATTTTAACAAAAACCTGATTGGACCTTTTTACCTGTCACTTTCTTCACTTCTGTGTATTCTATGTAGTAAAAACGTGAGGTTGCTAGCGAACGTGTCAGCTGTTATTGTATTTCTCTTTACTTTATACATGTATATATAGGTATGTGAGAGAGAAGTTAACGTTTGCTCCGGAAAAATCTATTTTCTGTAGATTTCTACCTCACATACGTTACGATACATATTAAATAAACAGCAACATGTTTTATTTATGTTATAATTTTTATCAGCTGATTTGTAAACTCCCGATACTAATCTACTAGTTCTACCATTACATTCAAAAAGAAACAAATTTTAAAATTTTTGGTTGTTTCCAATCTAACTTTGCGATAAGTCTTGTCGACATTGGGCAGAGTTGAACAGGTAAATTCAGGGCTAATAAACCAACTTTCTTACCTCTCAGCTAAAGAGTATCACCTTATTAGATACGCAAATAATGAATACACTCAAAACATGATTTCTTATCTTTCTTTTTTATTCTTAATTGTGTTATATCAAGAATGATTATTGTTAATTTTGAAATTAAATATGAAAAAAGAAAATTTTTTGTTGCATATCTATGATATTTTTTCTGTGTATCTACAAATGTTTAAAAATCTGTCATAATTAACTGCCAAATTATAAACAATAATAGAAAGGGATTATTTCATTCACTTCATTTCGTTACTTCTTTCTCTATTTATGTTATGTATGTACTATATACAAGATGTTGCATACTATTTATCAACATACCTATGTATGTACGTATATAGTTAGTTAAAATAACTAAATAAAGAAAAACTACATAAGCCGGCTTAGCCGGCTTAGCCGTCTTTTTGTACTAGCCGTGCAAAAACGGCTAAGCGATGTAATTGTCGGCTGACAGCCGAATTTGAGCCGACGCCGACGATTTTCGTGCCAGCCGCCGCTTCCGATGAAAACCGTTCGGCGCAGGACTCTGAGCCATTCGTGCAAGCATGTTTATATTAGTGTCCTGCACAAGACTATTTATAAGACCTTTCAAGACGAGAGATTTTTTCAAATGCTTTACTACAGTGAAATATTCTAAAAGAATCGCTAAACAACACTGTTGGCAACACAAACAACCGAAAAAATTACTTGCCAACAGTATTGCTTAGCGATTCTTTTAGAATATTTTGCTGTAGTAAAGCATTTGAAAAAATCTCTCATGTCTTGAAAGGTCTTATAAATAGTCTTGTGCAGGACACTAGTTTATATAAAGATGTGCAATTTAAAAATTGTTTGTTTTTGTTGGGAGGAAAGTAACTAGGAGAGAAAAGTATTGAGAGTATAAAGCACAAACATTAAAACATCAGTGTTGCCGAATTCTGCGATGTTATCGATAAATGGAACAAACCAATTTGTCCTCAACTATATTTGAATTATGATATTTATGTAATTTTAATATAATTTTGCTTCAACATTATTGTATGCTTGAACTATTCAGTGGAAGGAATATTCTAGTTTATACTTTTGATAATCAAGTTGCATACATATGTACATATTTTGTACACATTTCTTGTTAAATTAAAAAAATTATATAAAAGATATTTTGTTTGTCATTTATATATATTAAATACATGTAAATCATAAATTAAATGTTTCGTTGAATTAGTAAAGTCAAACACTTAAATATGGAACTAAACCTGTGGCAAACCTTTGACTGATTATAAAATCTTCCATAGGCTCATAAATGATATTTCACATCAGTAGAATTGTTAAACTTTAAATTTTTTTGTTTTTATACAATATGGAATGTTTTTTTATTTTTTCCAATTTTTTCATGTTTCATTCATTTTTATTTATTAATTATTCTTTAATAAGCTTAAATGGATTTTAAATGGATTAATTTTTATAAAAACTTATATATTACTTGAAGGCTACAAAGTTATGTGTATTTTACAAAATTTTTTCTTCGTATCAAAAACAAACTTAAAATGTAGACGCTACTTTGACAATTGCGCCAAAAAGTCACAAAAATAATGGACAAAAGAAGCGACTCTGTAACACTTAACCCCACGCCTTCCTTCTTGGTTAAGAACCGAAAAGTACACATGTTGAAAATTCATTATGAATATTTCTTATATACATATCGTTAACTTAATACGAAAAGGCCCTAACTAATTTTTTAATAGTTTACAGGAGGAGGAAAAAACTAAATAAATATAAATAAATAAATAAAATAAAATAAAATAAAATAAATAAATAAAATAAATAATAAAAATACTGATACAAAATTTTTTTAAACGCAATATTATGCGCTTATGTAAAGTGTTTTAAATAAAAATTACGTTAAAAAAAATTTTGTATCAATATTGCATCTTTTTTATTTAGTTTTTTCCTCCTCCTGTAAAATATTAAAAAATGAGTTAGGGCCTTTTCGTATTAAGTTAATGATATGTACATTAGTGTCCTGCACAAGACTATTTATAAGACCTTACAAGACATGAGAGATTTTTTCTAATGCTTTAATACAGCGAAATATTCTAAAAGAATCGCTAAGCAACTCTGTTGGCAAGTAATTTTTTTCGGTGGTTTGTCTTGCCAACAGTGTTGTTTAGCGATTCTTTTAAAATATTTCGCTGTAGTAAAGCATTGGAAAAAATCTCTCGTCTTGAAAAGTCTTATAAATACTCTTGTGCAGGACACTAATGTACATATACATATATGTACGTATGTATAACTCTATATGTATGTGTGTGGACATACACAATTAATTAATTTAATAATAATTAAACGTATATATATATATATATATATATATATATATATATATATATATATATATATATATATATATATGCATGTACATTAGGGTAAAAACTTTTTGCATTTGCTGGCAGTATTACTAAAATAATATTGCCCGCAAGATAGATCATTGGGAAAATGACGCCCAAATAAAGTTATAACTATGTATTTACATGTATAGAAGCATTTATGTGTTTAAATAATTGTTTGTCTTATACATATACATATGCAGAATTGAATTTCAAAACTCGCTACATGCAATGTTAAAAAACGTTTAATAAAGTAGGTGTGCCATTTACAGTTTATGTCCTTTCGTTATTTTGATGGATAGGCACATAGTAAATTTTTGCAAAAGAAAAATATTTTACTTAAAACGACAGTTCTCGTGGTACCTTCATAGCGAACAGTCGATTAGCGGAACTTTGCTTACATACTTACCAAACAAACAAAAAATTATACAAAAAAATATTCGTAGTACATATATTCGTAAAAGGTACATACTGACTTTAATAAGTAAGCTTTATGATTTTCTAATATTTTTTACATAGTAGAAATAACAGAAACAAAAAAAAAACCGCAAACAAAAAAAAAACATAAACAAAGTGACATTGAGAAATACTCTATAAAGTTCCTCAAAAACAAACAAACAATCATAAATAACAAAAACAAAAAAGACCGCAAACAAAACAAAAAATAACACAAACAAAAAACCCTTGAGGAATACTTTGTATGAGTACCTCAAATACAAAAAATTTTGAAGTGAGTTCTAACGGCAGAAATGCTTATTTTACTGTGAGTTCTGAAACTCTCAATGAAAATAATATAAATAATAAGCCTGATGAAAGTCTTTTTTTTAACGGCAGGGCCAATTTTTCGTCAGCGATCAACTTCGCTTTGTCCAATGTCAAATAGTAGTGATTCATTAACATTACAGTTGCCTAGTACTTTTACATATAAGTCAGTAATAGCATCCCCTTCAGGCTCGTGTTCATCACTTAACAAAGTTATCACTACAGATAACAGTAGCTCAAAACGAAAGGTACAAGTCGGAATGGACAGATATATAACCGTGGTAAAGCGTGGGTGAAGCCCGAATTCTTCAAAAATTTCATCTGCTCCAAAAATGTCTAGGGATAACAGTGCAGCTTCAACTAATCGCCAAAACCGCTTTCAAGTTTTGCAAAATGAGAACGACAAACCATAGGTACCCTCGAAGAAAACATCCAATCCGCCACCAATCTATTTGAGAGAAAAAAATTCAAACGCTCTTATCAAAAAATTAATCTCGGTCATTAGTGAGAATAAATTTCATATTGTTCCATTCAAATGAGGCAACATCGATGAAACGAAAATTCAAATTTATGACGAAAAAGATTTCCACAAAATGATTGCTGAATTTGAAAAAATTAAACAACCTTCTAGACATACCAGCTTAAGAGCGCTAAGGGTCTGCAGATCGTATTGGAGGGCATAGATTCTTATGTTGTTCCCGAGGAAATAAAAGATGCACTCGTCCTCCAGGAGTTTAAGGCAAAAAATGTGTCCAATATAATAGATAGGGAGAAGATTTCCCAACCCCTATTTCGTGTTAAGTTTGAGCCTAATGATATAAAATTGAAAAAAATGAGACTTACCCAATTTATAGCTTAAAATACCTGTTATATCGAAAATATCAGTTGAAGAACCACACAAGCGTTCTGGACCAGCGCAGTGCCATAATTGCCAAGAATATGACCATACGAAAAGTTATTGTAATTTACCTACTGTTTGTGTTGTGTGCGGCAAATTACAGGGCACTGCTAGTTGCAATAAGCCAAAAGATCAAAGTGATAAAAAATGCAGTAATTGTGGAGGTAATCACACCGCTAACTACAGAGGTTGTCCTGTGTACTCTTTCGTAAAGCAGACTATGGTGCAAAAACCTAATTTAGCTACAGCTCAATCAGCAAACGCTTACTCTGCCACTTTTGCGCAAATGAGCCAATCAGTTACTTCCCGTGTATCGTATGCAGATGCTGCTAAGGCAAATTCAATTCCCACACAAAATGTTTCCCCGCCAAATAATTCAAAAAATACTGACGCAAGCTTTAATTTTAATCGTCTACTATTGAAAACCTGGTGCAAACTATAAACAATTTTACAACAAATATGACTAGCGTGATGCAAGAACTGCTGCGAATGCAGAATACTCTGCTTCAAGCATTAATTAATAAGCCATGAACACGTTAACAATATGTTTCTGGAACGCAAACGGCATTCGCCAACATAAAAATGAACTTGAGCACTTCCTCACGGAAAAAAATATTTATGTAATGTTAGTATCCGAGACTCATTTGACTTCGAGAAGTCGTTTTAAAATTTATGGCTACAATATATATGATACTAATAAAGTCAAGACTCAAGCACTATGTTCTTGATAACATTTGTGAAGAACACCTACAAGCAACAAATATTGGCATTGAAAGTTTTTGTACAAATTTTGTTATATCATCAATTTACTCCCCTCCCAGATTTTCAATCACTGAGAATCAATATGAGGATTTCTACAAATCTGTTGGACCTTGTTTTGTGGTAGCTGGTGACTGCAATGCAAAACATACGTTTTGGGGTTCGCGTCTTATTACACCCAGAGGTCGAGCATTGTTCAACACAATTTCTAAAATGGGCTTGGATGTCATTTCGAGTGGGCTCCCCACTTATTGGTCTACTGTCATAAAAAAATTCCGGATGTAATAGATTTTGGCGTCATGAAAAATATCTCTAGGGAGTTAGTTCAAGCCGAAGCTTCTCTAGAACTCTCGTCCTATCACTCTACCACTATCGTGACAATCAGTAACGCACTAAGAAGTGACTTACCTCATCCATATATGAAGATGATAAATCGTGTTAATTAGCTGGGTTCAAAAATATCTCAGTAGTCATTATACAGAAAATATTAAGCTAAGAACACCAGATGATATTGAATATAACATTGCCAATCTCAACAAGAATATTAAACAGGCTGCTGAACATGCCACTACCTCCTATCCGCAGACTGGGTTTAATAAAATTTATTCTACAGACATTAACAGTCTCGTACGTGAAAAAAGAAGAGCTAGAAGGGAATGGCAACAGCACAGATCACTTCAAAATAAAATTAGATTTGAAGAGTGCACGAAACGACTCCAAGAGTTGCTTGCATCTGAGAAAACTGCATCTCTTAAAAATTATCTTGAAAGTCTCAATGTCACACCAGCATCTAATTACTCCTTGTGGCGCGCTACTAAAAATCTTAAAAGACCCGTTGACTTTAAACCACCTCTGCGCACTTCGACCGGTGATTGGACAAGAAGCGATACTGAAAAAGGTAAAATATTTGCTGAGCATTTAAAATCCGTATTTACCCCAAATACATATACTGGTGTTGCTGATTTGCCGAGTGTAGTTGCTCTACCCCCACGACCCTTAAAGTTTAAGGTGCATGATGTACATAAACTAATTGCTGAGCTCAACCCGAAGAAAGCTCCAGGTATTGATGGAATTAGTAACAAGATGCTGATGAATCTGCCTCGCACTGCAACTAGAATCTTACTATTTATTTTTTAATACCATATTACGACTAGAGTATTATCCACACAGCTGGAAGCTTGCCAAGCTCAAAATGATTCCAAAGCCGGGCAAAGATCTTACAAAAGCTGAATCTTACAGGCCAATAAGTTTACTATCAACAATATCAAAGCTTTTCGAAAAGCTGCTCATGACAATATTGTCCCCAATTCTAACTGATAGTGGGTGCATACCGGACCATCAATTTGGTTTTAGAAGTCAGCATAGTACCATTAAAAAAACGCATAGATTGGTTCAAGTTATAAGAAGAACCTTTGAAGAAAAGAAATATGGTTTTACTCTCTTTATTGATGTTTCTCAGGCATTTGATAAAGTATGGCATGAAGGCCTAATTTTAAAATTGAAGACATATCTACCAATAAATTTTCTAAAGCTATTGGAAAGTTATATTCTATCACTGAAATTCATTATTGTGGAAGGAGACTTCACGGTTGTTCCCGAATCTATCTCTGCCGGTGTGCCGCAGGGCAGAATACTGGGACCAGTTTTGTATTTGATTTATACTTGTGATATGTCTGTTAGCACTAAAATCCATACATCTGCTTTTGCTGATGATACAGCATTCTTTAGCATGCACGAAAACCCTCACGAGGCATCCGGATATCTTCAGGAATATATTACCCAGCTGGAACTATGGTTAAAGCTATGGAGAATTAAAGTAAATGTGCAGAAGTGTGCGCAGGTAACATTTACTGTAAGAAAAGATACTTATTCCCCCATTAGAATCAATACTCAAATTGTTCCTCAAGATTCACATGTAAAATACATTGGTATTCACCTTGATCGACGGTTTATATGGAAACAACACATTGATTCTAAGCTAACACAAATGAAACTAAAATAAGCTCAGCTACATTGGCTGATTGGTAGAAATTCAACTCTCAGCCTAGATTGCAAACTTTTGATATACAAGTCACTTTTGAAACCTATATGGTGCTACGGAATTCAATTATGGGGCACTGTTTCAGCTTCCAATGTCGAGAGAATCCAACGAAGGCAAAACAACATTTTACGTATGATAACTTCGGCTCCATGGTATATCAGAAATTCAAATATACATCGTGATTTGAATATGCCACTAGTGATTGAAAAAATTGCAAAATACGCAGGCAAATATTTAACAAAACTCGAATCACATCCTAGTCCGCTTGCTCGTAATATTTTGAGTTTTACTGGACACATCCGCCTAAAAAAGAGAGACACAAGGGCTCTTATACTCAGCACTACAGATGGGACTACTTGAAAATACTTTTTATCCTTTTGATTGTCACTACTTATGTATTATTTATAACTATCATTAAATTTATGCCCGACAGTGGTCGGGCCTAATAATTATATTTTAGATTTAAGATTTGAATACTTATTGTTAGTTCATATTTGAAGATACAATAAATAAATACATGTATTGAAAAAAAACTTGAAACATATCGAGAGCCTATATTCAAAACAAGTCAACTCAAATTTGGTCAAAATGAGTTTCCGATGGCAAATAGCTCCCCTATGCAATATTCATCTGTAGTATAAATTTTGAATTAAAAAAATTACTTTTCCCCGTTTCACATATATCAATTTTGCTTATTCTGCTATCTGAAAGTATAATTTTTTTTGGTGAACTACTATGTGAATTTCCAATATTTTTAAAAAATTTGTAATTTATAATAATTCTACCTCATTTCTGATTGCATTGGGCATCCTAAACACGATTCTGGTAAGGATTTTGATATCGTATGGCTAGTTTTTGAGATATGGTCACTTTTAATATATTAGTACGGAGGGGTTGAGATAAAAAAATTAATAATACATGTATAACTTTTAAACTGTTAATCCGGTCTAAGGGCGTTAAAGAGTAGAAATGATCATTATTATTTTTAATATTACTATGATGCTTTCTAAAAAATTAAAAATTTAAATATTCTATTACTCGCAAATCTACACCAAAATGAACACTATTTTTTTTTGGTTTTTAATATTTTATAGTGTTTTTCTAATGATTTTGGGAGCAATATTAGTTACTCTTAAACAATAGTGCTCAATCCAACAATTAATTTTTTAGCATTTTTTAATTTATTGGCAACGCATAGAACGAAAACTATACAAAGCAAAGAAAAAGGTACACATTAGGATGGTTATGGCTGCAAGGGACGAGTTTTGTTCTGTTCTATCCAACCAAGAATTTTTTTCTCACTACACAATGCAAAGAAATAGTTTTGGAACTCCCTCCAATTTTTAATGTAAGTTTCAGTAATCATTGAGCGATTTGCTTGTTTTTTACTTCAGGTACTAAAGCTCCACGGTGTTGTTTGTCAAAAATCACTGCTATCGTGATTTATTTATGTATATATGTACATGCAAGTAATGTACATACTTATGTACATACATATGTATGTATATAGGAATAAAGCGCAGTAAATAAAATTATAAAAAATTGTGTTTGCGTAATATTTAAAATTTAGATTAGTTTGAAGTTCCGCCCCTGTAAAACTGATTTAGGATTCCAGCAACACTGAATAAAATGCAAGATTGCACCAACCCAAGAGCATTGCAGACGGACGACGCCATCCACTCTTTATACTTATCTATTAACAATTTTAAGCCAGAACTGCCCACTTTTACACATATAATGTGAAACCGTTCTTGTATTAAGTTTGACAATAAAGTGAGGACAAAAATCTACATCACTTTTTAACTAGTGCAAGTACATATGTATGTGCGTAATAAAAAATATGGTTTTTATTGAATTTACCCTTTTTTGGATCTAAGGTCAAATATTACAATAATTTTAAGTTTTAAATTAAACTATTTTCTTGAGCTTTCGGTCAGTTTATATTTTGAGTTTATTATCTTCAATATTTCGTTAACCTTCGGTTAACTTCTTCAGGATATATATTTATTGGTTTTTTATGATATCTAATTTTTTCTTTTTCTTTCAAATAATAAATAACAGTTTACAATTTTCAAAAAAAAAAAAAAAAAAAAAAAACAAAGTGTGTCATAAACAATTATTTTTACAATTTTTGGTAATAAAATAAAATAGGTATGAGTCTACAATATTTGTTCATGTTAATAATATGAAAAAATTAATAGAAAAAAATTAATAGAAAAAAAGCTTTTTAACATATAGAATTTTTGAAAGGTTCTTAGAAATGATAATACATATTTTCAATACTTTTACATAACATTGTGTATCTTTGAATTCTTAAAAAATTTTGAAAAAATTGGTATAAGTTTAGAATTTTTTATCTGGTAATAAATATTTTCAAAAAAAATTTATAATATACATGTACATTAAAAAAAATATATGTTTTTAACAAATGAGAATATTTTTTATAATTTTTGATACTTTAACGTAATAAATAGCAAAAAAGTAAAGACGTATTAAGAATTTTATATACAAAAAACAACTAAATACATTAATTAATTAAACTTTTTTTATTATATTATTTTTATATATATTTTCTAAAATTTTTTTATAAAATAACATTAAAAAACATAACATTAAAAATAATTATGTTGTTGTATGTTTGTTTTTTAAACCCTATTCTTGTTCTTATGTAATAAATATCTATAAGCCTGCGCAACATTGGCCGTATCTGTTCTGAAATTCATTCTCTGATCTGTTGGAACATCTATAATGTGTAACATTTCTAACATATACCTCCGTTTATAATTAAGTTCTGTATTCAAAATTGAAATATTATCAAAATCTGGATAATGATCTAAATCTAAACAATGTGAAGATAAAGCTGTTCTATGTGGATTAATATTCCTATACCTTTGATCTGTTTTATGTCCCGCTAATCTTGTCTTTAATTTATTTTTAGTTGTGCCTACATACATCTTGTCGCATCTCTCATTGTGGTTTCCTTTACATGGTATTTTGTAAATTACATTAGATCTATCTAGTTTTTTAATTCTATCTTTTGTGTTAGTAAATATATTTCCTAAAGTACTATACATCTTGTATGCCATCTTATACTTTGTCTTGTCATATATTTCTGACTTTTTTAATCTTTCTGACATATTTGGTACATATATTAATGATTTATAAATTTTTGGTTCATTATTGTTATTAATATTATTATTATTATTATTATTATTATTATTATTATTATTATTATTATTATTATTATTATTATTATTATTATTATTATTATTATTATTATTATTATTATTATTATTATTATTATTATTATTATTATTATTATTATTATTATTATTATTATTATTATTATTATTATTATTATTATTATTATTATTATTATTATTATTATTATTATTATTATTATTATTATTATTATTATTATTATTATTATTATTATTATTATTATTATTATTATTATTATTATTATTATTATTATTATTATTATTATTATTATTATTATTATTATTATTATTATTATTATTATTATTATTATTATTATTATTATTATTATTATTATTATTATTATTATTATTATTATTATTATTATTATTATTATTATTATTATTATTATTATTATTATTATTATTATTATTATTATTATTATTATTATTATTATTATTATTATTATTATTATTATTATTATTATTATTATTATTATTATTATTATTATTATTATTATTATTATTATTATTATTATTATTATTATTATTATTATTATTATTATTATTATTATTATTATTATTATTATTATTATTATTATTATTATTATTATTATTATTATTATTATTATTATTATTATTATTATTATTATTATTATTATTATTATTATTATTATTATTATTATTATTATTATTATTATTATTATTATTATTATTATTATTATTATTATTATTATTATTATTATTATTATTATTATTATTATTATTATTATTATTATTATTATTATTATTATTATTATTATTATTATTATTATTATTATTATTATTATTATTATTATTATTATTATTATTATTATTATTATTATTATTATTATTATTATTATTATTATTATTATTATTATTATTATTATTATTATTATTATTATTATTATTATTATTATTATTATTATTATTATTATTATTATTATTATTATTATTATTATTATTATTATTATTATTATTATTATTATTATTATTATTATTATTATTATTATTATTATTATTATTATTATTATTATTATTATTATTATTATTATTATTATTATTATTATTATTATTATTATTATTATTATTATTATTATTATTATTATTATTATTATTATTATTATTATTATTATTATTATTATTATTATTATTATTATTATTATTATTATTATTATTATTATTATTATTATTATTATTATTATTATTATTATTATTATTATTATTATTATTATTATTATTATTATTATTATTATTATTATTATTATTATTATTATTATTATTATTATTATTATTATTATTATTATTATTATTATTATTATTATTATTATTATTATTATTATTATTATTATTATTATTATTATTATTATTATTATTATTATTATTATTATTATTATTATTATTATTATTATTATTATTATTATTATTATTATTATTATTATTATTATTATTATTATTATTATTATTATTATTATTATTATTATTATTATTATTATTATTATTATTATTATTATTATTATTATTATTATTATTATTATTATTATTATTATTATTATTATTATTATTATTATTATTATTATTATTATTATTATTATTATTATTATTATTATTATTATTATTATTATTATTATTATTATTATTATTATTATTATTATTATTATTATTATTATTATTATTATTATTATTATTATTATTATTATTATTATTATTATTATTATTATTATTATTATTATTATTATTATTATTATTATTATTATTATTATTATTATTATTATTATTATTATTATTATTATTATTATTATTATTATTATTATTATTATTATTATTATTATTATTATTATTATTATTATTATTATTATTATTATTATTATTATTATTATTATTATTATTATTATTATTATTATTATTATTATTATTATTATTATTATTATTATTATTATTATTATTATTATTATTATTATTATTATTATTATTATTATTATTATTATTATTATTATTATTATTATTATTATTATTATTATTATTATTATTATTATTATTATTATTATTATTATTATTATTATTATTATTATTATTATTATTATTATTATTATTATTATTATTATTATTATTATTATTATTATTATTATTATTATTATTATTATTATTATTATTATTATTATTATTATTATTATTATTATTATTATTATTATTATTATTATTATTATTATTATTATTATTATTATTATTATTATTATTATTATTATTATTATTATTATTATTATTATTATTATTATTATTATTATTATTATTATTATTATTATTATTATTATTATTATTATTATTATTATTATTATTATTATTATTATTATTATTATTATTATTATTATTATTATTATTATTATTATTATTATTATTATTATTATTATTATTATTATTATTATTATTATTATTATTATTATTATTATTATTATTATTATTATTATTATTATTATTATTATTATTATTATTATTATTATTATTATTATTATTATTATTATTATTATTATTATTATTATTATTATTATTATTATTATTATTATTATTATTATTATTATTATTATTATTATTATTATTATTATTATTATTATTATTATTATTATTATTATTATTATTATTATTATTATTATTATTATTATTATTATTATTATTATTATTATTATTATTATTATTATTATTATTATTATTATTATTATTATTATTATTATTATTATTATTATTATTATTATTATTATTATTATTATTATTATTATTATTATTATTATTATTATTATTATTATTATTATTATTATTATTATTATTATTATTATTATTATTATTATTATTATTATTATTATTATTATTATTATTATTATTATTATTATTATTATTATTATTATTATTATTATTATTATTATTATTATTATTATTATTATTATTATTATTATTATTATTATTATTATTATTATTATTATTATTATTATTATTATTATTATTATTATTATTATTATTATTATTATTATTATTATTATTATTATTATTATTATTATTATTATTATTATTATTATTATTATTATTATTATTATTATTATTATTATTATTATTATTATTATTATTATTATTATTATTATTATTATTATTATTATTATTATTATTATTATTATTATTATTATTATTATTATTATTATTATTATTATTATTATTATTATTATTATTATTATTATTATTATTATTATTATTATTATTATTATTATTATTATTATTATTATTATTATTATTATTATTATTATTATTATTATTATTATTATTATTATTATTATTATTATTATTATTATTATTATTATTATTATTATTATTATTATTATTATTATTATTATTATTATTATTATTATTATTATTATTATTATTATTATTATTATTATTATTATTATTATTATTATTATTATTATTATTATTATTATTATTATTATTATTATTATTATTATTATTATTATTATTATTATTATTATTATTATTATTATTATTATTATTATTATTATTATTATTATTATTATTATTATTATTATTATTATTATTATTATTATTATTATTATTATTATTATTATTATTATTATTATTATTATTATTATTATTATTATTATTATTATTATTATTATTATTATTATTATTATTATTATTATTATTATTATTATTATTATTATTATTATTATTATTATTATTATTATTATTATTATTATTATTATTATTATTATTATTATTATTATTATTATTATTATTATTATTATTATTATTATTATTATTATTATTATTATTATTATTATTATTATTATTATTATTATTATTATTATTATTATTATTATTATTATTATTATTATTATTATTATTATTATTATTATTATTATTATTATTATTATTATTATTATTATTATTATTATTATTATTATTATTATTATTATTATTATTATTATTATTATTATTATTATTATTATTATTATTATTATTATTATTATTATTATTATTATTATTATTATTATTATTATTATTATTATTATTATTATTATTATTATTATTATTATTATTATTATTATTATTATTATTATTATTATTATTATTATTATTATTATTATTATTATTATTATTATTATTATTATTATTATTATTATTATTATTATTATTATTATTATTATTATTATTATTATTATTATTATTATTATTATTATTATTATTATTATTATTATTATTATTATTATTATTATTATTATTATTATTATTATTATTATTATTATTATTATTATTATTATTATTATTATTATTATTATTATTATTATTATTATTATTATTATTATTATTATTATTATTATTATTATTATTATTATTATTATTATTATTATTATTATTATTATTATTATTATTATTATTATTATTATTATTATTATTATTATTATTATTATTATTATTATTATTATTATTATTATTATTATTATTATTATTATTATTATTATTATTATTATTATTATTATTATTATTATTATTATTATTATTATTATTATTATTATTATTATTATTATTATTATTATTATTATTATTATTATTATTATTATTATTATTATTATTATTATTATTATTATTATTATTATTATTATTATTATTATTATTATTATTATTATTATTATTATTATTATTATTATTATTATTATTATTATTATTATTATTATTATTATTATTATTATTATTATTATTATTATTATTATTATTATTATTATTATTATTATTATTATTATTATTATTATTATTATTATTATTATTATTATTATTATTATTATTATTATTATTATTATTATTATTATTATTATTATTATTATTATTATTATTATTATTATTATTATTATTATTATTATTATTATTATT